>OV702287.1:232498528-233100611 GCA_916181665.1 Avena sativa
AACAAGTTGGTTAGGGGATGATCGATACCAGGGCTAGAGTGGGCCTTGGTAGTCCTTAGGATGGTTTACAAGATGGTTCAAGTGTATTTCCAAAAATGCACAAGGGTTGAGAAAGAGAGAGTCTCAAAGATGTGATGTTGATAACAGTTTTCTAGACTTAGTCATATTTGGTAGATTTAGGGTTTTTAACTAGAATGTAAGAGAGAACGGTTTGGATATGATGCAGGGTTCCAAATCATTACCAAGTGGATAATGATGAAGGTAGGTAGAGTAGAATAGATCCATGCTTGGAGTTGGTATTCATTGACTCAGAAGCTTCTAGAAGGGATAATTTCAGAAGTGATCCGGTTAAGGGTTTTTGATGATCACCTAGTGGCTAGAGATGAGATCCAGCTTTGTAATCTTGCTTAGGTTTGGTAATCCTAATTTATCTTGATCCTAGAGGATGAGCTCCTAGGAAGCTCATACTACTCCTAAGCAAACATGTCAGATAGCAGATCATGACTACAAGTGCACATATCAATTGTAGCTAGTTTCGAAGTAAATATATCAAATCCACAAAGAGCTATTGGTTAACGTCTTTATTCCCCTCGTTACTATCTACCAAATAATACTTGTAAGTTATCTTTGATCTCAAGTAAATGGTGTTTGAAATATTTATAGTTGTTTGCAGGAAAGTAATTAAGACAAGTAAAAGAAAACAAGTAACAAGATTGTATGAAAGCGTGGTTGAACTCAATAGGGATAAAACATTCTTGGGGATGTAGGATACACCACTACCATAGTACTAATATTATATGTAATCAAAGACAACATACTTCTTATGTCATGACATGTGTGGAGAGAGCTCCATAATAAGATGTTCACGACAAGGCTCGTAGGAAGCCACTTTGTTGAGCCAAGTGTGAGGTCACCTCTAAATAACCACTGCAATGCCTGAGAGCAATCACCCATACAGGCCACCGCAATTAAGGGTTTCCCCATGGATATCGTATTTAGCTTAGGGAGTCCCTCTTAATCCCCCTTTGACCGTGTGGGTTACGAGCTGGCGCCAATCTATCACGAGGCACTCCGGGTATGCTTCCACAACACGTCTAAAGGGTGTCTTCCTCCCTTTAGTCCCGAAGGCAAATGATACATGGTCGACTTCACATATCATCTAAAGAGAGAAATCAAACACAAGTCACACTTATATCATAGACAAACAAGTCATATGGACACAAGAATAGATCATCTTCATTACAAGTTCATAGTGGTGCTAGGGTTTCTCCATCCCCCCAAGAACAAAGGAACTACTCACTCATGGAAGCAATCAGCAACATCATCATAATCAAATGGATGGACGAAAGTTCGGGTGTAGATCTAATGCAAACCACAATTGAATCTAGAATTACAAAGAGATCTAATAGATGAAGGATGGAGTAATGGTGGTGATGAAGATACAGCGGTTGATGGTGAAGGGGATGATGTGTTGTCCTCCAATGATCTGCGAAGCACCTCGGATTTTGCCCCATCCAAGTTCCTCCTTCAGATCCCACTCGGATGTGGTGTTTCGTGGTTTCTGGTGGCTGTGAATGTCAGATATCTCTCTCTCATCTTCGCAAGGAGAAACTATTTGACTAGGAGGTATCGATGGTGCCTAGTACGGGCGGATGGTACGGGCGGGCTCCACCTGTACCAGCGGTCGTTATCGGTGTTGATGCCTCCTCTTTATTTGTTATTCATCCAGGTGCAAAGGTAAATTCATAAAATGGCATTTATCACTTAGAAATATCATATAATTACACAATATGATAGCTCTAATTGATAAGTTCATTTATGACTCCATGATTTGGGATCCTTTTGAAACAAGAACAAAATAGCGCTCGTAGGCGTAGTGAAATACAAAAATCCTACTCTATTTATGCAAAACCAAGAGGTAAAAATGCTTCAATTTTGGACTCATCAACTCCCCCAAGCTAGGTTCTTGCTCGTCCCTAAGCAAGATGGTGGCTATGGACAATATCATCATGTTCATGAGACACGACACGTTACAATAAATGAGGCAAAAATTGAAACAAGAGTATAACATCGGATGTAAAGATACATTGGGGGTATTACCGTACCCTCACACATTACATAACTTCCACACCCTTTCTCTAGTATAAATGAAATTATAAGAAGCTACTAGTGATTCAACATATCATATAATCACGGAGTTTAGAGATTTGTAGCACTAAGTTTAATAGTGAAGATTCATCATCATTTTCTTTTTCTTTTTCTTCTTCCTCTCTTTTATATATGCTTGATTCTTTTGATAGCTGCTTTTCTTTTTTTTTCTAAACTTGTATATCTATACTTTTCCTTGCTCACTTTTTCTCTTTTTTTTCCAGCAAGCTATTTGATCATGCTCACTACTTCAATGGCTTTTGAAAACTCTTAATCATAATATGCTACCAGAATTCTTCTTCTCATAACTTAATCAATACTTCTAAAGGTGTGGAAGTCCTGAAAATTATGACAGTTGTACAGGTATCATAACACTCAACCTAGTTCAATCATCTAATATAATAATCATGAATCAAACACAACTTCAATTATCATAAAGTCTCATAACTCAATGGATATAATTCTTCTCTTGAATAAAGGGAACTCGAAGTTGATGCAATTAATGCAAAATTTAGAATGCAAACCTAACCATGCATGCAGGAAAAATAAACATGCTAAAAATCGTAATATAGATTACAAGGTTCTCATAGATCCCCCAAGCTTGATGTCAAGCTGGGTGGATCAAATAATCCCTTGCGATTATTTGACACCGTGGCGTGCTTCATGGTGGGGAGACTCCGGAGTCACGAAGACTTGCACGGAGCATCTTATTTGATGTCTCCAAGATCAAGATACGAATCCGGCGTTGCTCATTAACCTTCTCCAACTGTTCAACAAGATCTTTGTACATCTCTATCGTCTGCTTCTGAGCATTGATGGATCTAAGGCTAATATTGAGATTTTCCTCAAGTCCCTTCATTATCTTCAAGTCCATCTGGTCCAGAATGTGGTACAACAAGTCAATATGTTTAGAAGATCCTGGAGCTTTTACCTCAATCTTCTTGATGCAACGATTGAGCTTGTCCAGGGAGGCTTGAATCTCCTCCCCTTGTCTCCCCACCTTTCCCAAGAAAAACTCCCCATCTCCTTCTAAATCAAGTTGAATTTCATCAAAGTCGTCTTCCTTTTCAATGCCCAAGGTGAACAATTTGCGTCCATCTTTTATTGTTTCCATCAGCTTGAATCCATCCTCGTCTTCAAAAGTCTTCCCTTTTGGTCTAGCAACTTTATCTTCCTCCGTGACTCTTGAGGATGACCCATAGAGATCTTCTTTCTCTTGAAGGGCGCTCTATGAAGAGGTCATGGTTCGAGAGAGTTTTTGTGGAAGAAGTAGATCGTGGAGAAGATCTATATATCAGCACAAAGGAAGAGCCCCTTTTTGGAGACTTATAAAGGGTTAGAGGAAAGATGAAATTCGTGCTGGGAGAAAAAGGGTCACCCAAGAAAAGAATCCCAACAAATAAGGAAACAAATAAGTGCAAAAGAAGGAAATTCGGGTCGTAAAGACCAAAGCAATACGGGCGGCGCCCGTATGGCGCTCCCGTACCAGGTCATTTCCAAGACTTGCACGGTATGAAGGCGGTAAAGGGTCAACCGACTAAGTGGTACGGGCGGGTTTCTCCTGTACTACCCGTCCGTACTGACTTCGCAAGGTCAGTTTTTTTAATCACAAAAAACGACGAAGAGTAAAAGAAGAAAGTTACCGAGCTAATAACAACCAGTGGTACGGGCAGGTATGCCCGTACCGTGCGGTCGTACCACTTCCGCAATAAAATTAACAAAGCATCAGCAGGCTTAACGACCATCGGTACGGGCGGAGCCGGCCGTACTGTCTGCCCATACCAATCTCGTAAGACCGATAGTTGACTCAGAAAAATGAAAGAAATTCAAATATGCAAAAACAAATAGCAGAAAATCATCTAGAACAAAGGTGTGTTGAGAATTTCATAGGTCATGTTCATCGAGGAGATATAGTCTCACTTGGATTTCTTTTCTTACTCTCTTCAAATAAAACAGGTCGCAGAAAATTGCCAAAACATTTATAAGGGAAATAGGAAACTTCCTTTTTGGTTGTGTTGTTACCAAAGGTATGCACACATATGATACCTCCTAAGAGTGGAAAACTCCTTGAACATCCTTGAACGCTTCCTCCACCTCTTCCTTTCTTTGTAGGATCTGTAAATCAAATTCTTGCAAAAATAGAGTCCAACGGATCATTCTTGGCTTAACATCGGCCCTTTCCAGGATTTCTTTTAAGCCAACACGATCGGTGTGTACTCTTACTTTGGTGTCCATGATGTAAGATCTAAATTTATCACAAGAAAAGAGTACAACAAAGAATTATTTTTTAGCCATAGGATAGTTCTTTTGGGCCCCGTTTAAGGTGCGACTAGCATGCTGAATCATATTTATACCATCACCATCATACTGGCAAAGAGTTGCACCTACATCTTCATGGCTAGCTTCACAAAATAGTTCAAAGGGTTTCTTCCAATTAGGTGGTTTAATAACTGGTGCTTTTAGGAGGGCTTGTTTTAATATGTTGAAAGAGTCAAGACATTTTTCATCAAAATTAAAATGAACATCCTTTTGGAGAAGGTTAGTTAATGGTCTAGCAGTTTTTGAAAATTTCTTAACGAATCTTCTTTAAAACCCTACATGGCCCAAAATCTTCTTATACCTTTTATATCTCAAGGAGGCGTAATCTTTCTATTGCTTCAATCTTTGCCTTATTGAATTCTATGCCTTTACCTGAGACTTTGTGGCCAAGTACTATGCCTTCCTGGACCATGAAATGACATTTCCCCCAGTTCAAAACTAAGTTAATGTCTTTGCATCTCTGTAAAACTTTATGCAGATTATGGAGGCAATGATTAAAGGAGTTCCATAAATTGAGAAATCGTCCATGAACACTTCCATAATACTTTCAACATAATCAGGAAAAATAGCAGTCATGCATCTTTGAAAAGTGGTAGGATCATTACAAAGACCAAAAGGCATGCGACGATAAGCATAGAGACCATAAGGACAGATGAAGGTTGTTTTAAGTTGATCATCAGGGTGTACGACAATTTGGGAAAAACCGGAATAACCGTCTAGGTAGCAAAAATGAGAATGCATGGCAAGCCTTTCTACAGTTTGATCTATAAATGGTAAAAGATAATGATCCTTCATAGTTTCCATATTAAGCTTCCTATAGTCAATTCACATTCTGTGGCCAACAACACTTCTAGTGGGTACCATTTCATTATGTTCATTTTCTACAACCGTAAACCCACTTTTGTTTGGAACACAGTGGACGGGACTTACCCATTCACTCTCCTCCACATGAAAGATAACACCTGCATATAATAAACATATTATTTCTTTCCTTACCTCCTCTTTCATGTGAGGTTTGAGACATCATTGAAAGTCCGCCACCGGTTGGGCTCCTTCTTCCATAAATATTCTATGGGTGGATATCGAAGGACTAATCCCCTTTAAGTCACTCATTGAATATCCAAGAGCATTTCGATGCATGCGAAGAACCTTCATCAGATGTTCCTCCTCTTTCTTTGTGAGGTTAGCACTAATACTAATAGGGAAATTGTTTGTATCATCAAGGAATCTATATTTAATTCTTTTGGTAGAGTTTTAAGGGTTGTAGGAGGAAGAGCCACATCTCCCTTTCTTATAGGTTCCTCATACTTTTGATTAATCTCGATTTCCACCTCCGGTGTGGAGTCGAGATAGTTATCAATTTCATCTTTTTCTATGTCCTCAAGAATGCTGCTATTGTTGACTAGACTTCTTGGTAGATCAGCATGTGGAGTCTCGATAATTATTGAGGGTAAGTTTATGATATTACCTTCTTCCTCACGTTCATACGCATCATCATTTATTTCTTCTATAGCCGGTTTATGATCAAATTTGGAGAAATGGAAATCCATCTTCTCTTCACCAAACTTGAGAGACACAATTTGCCTTATGCAGTCTATGTTTGCACCTGTGGTATTTAAAAAGTTCCTTCCAAAGATGATGGGATAATAAACGTCAGTGGGCATATCAATAAGCACAAAGTCAATACGATATTTGTGAGGTCCAATACATATTGGTACATCCCTAATTATTCCCATTTGGACTCTCAGAGTTTTATCTGCAAGCATTATAATCATATCCGTATCTTCCATTTCAGCTGGGCCTAGTTCGTTTTGAATTTTTAAATAAAAGTTAAAAGGAATAACGTTAACACATGTTCCTATATTGCAAATACCATAATAGGAAGTTCCACTGAAAGTGCAGGGAAGGATTGGCTTACCCATTTCCTTGGCTTTTACCTTTCCTTCCACAAATTGCGAGGCTTCGGAATCTAGTTCAATTACCTTGCAATGTGCGAACATGGTCAAATATCTTCTTTTATTAATGCCTCTACCTCTTGCTCACTTCCCTCCTTGGTTTTCCTTATTAGTGTTCCTTCTTCTAACTCCTTGAGAACTAATTCTTCCTCTTTGCGTTGATCCTCAAGTTTCTAAGTCATCATATGGTTTCTCACAGTCCTTGGAAAAGGAAGGGGTTCAACATACAAAGGCACCTCCCTCATTGGCTCAATAGGGGCCATAATTATTGGTTCTTCTTCATTGACTTGCTCAGGTGGCGGAGTATAATGAAGCCAGTCCTTGTTTGGAGCTTCAATATGTTCTGTAAAAGACTGTAGGATTTGCAAGACAATATCATCATCAAGTTTCAGTTCATTAGCAGTTTCTTTTACCTTACTAGAGTCTTTGTAAACATTAAGACAATCATATTCAATTTCTATACCTCCTTTGCCTCCTAAATCAAATCCCCATGTTTCTCTATTACGGTGAATTTGTTCTAAAAGTTCCCAAGCTTTTATTATAGATAACTCCATAAAAGAACCTCCTGAATTCGTGTCAAGCTCATGTTTAATTTGTTGATTAAGTCCTCCATAAAAAATATGCAGTACATACCATTCTGGTAAATCATGATGGGGACATTTGTGGAGTAGAGACTTATACCTTTTATAGGCTCTTACCAAATCTTCACTTGGGTGGTTTTAAAAATTTGTAATTACCCTTCTTACCTTAGCAGTTTTTACCTTGGGAAACAATTGAGACACAAATTTTATTTTAAGCTTTCCCCAGGTATCAATTTTCTCTGCAGGACAAATTCTATACCAAGCCAAAGAATTGTTGGTTAGAGATTGGCTAAACAGTTTAAGTTTTAATTCATCATCGGAATAGCCTCTCAACTTTAGAGTACAACATAGCTCGGTAAAGTGCATTAAATGATTATAAGGATCCTCATCGGGATCATCTCCTGCAAAAGTTTCTTCATTAATAATAGCGATAAAACGAGGGTTAACCTCGTACTCTGGTTCGCTCCCACTCGGAAATTCTTTCACCAATCCTCTATTGAATCTCCCGAGGTATTCAGTTGCATCGATCTGATTAATCAGTCCAAGTGCAGCCATAGTGGTTACCTAAAACTAGTAAACAAATTTAGTAGAACAATAAGTAAAATGAGTAACTAAGAACAAAGACCAAAAACGCTTAGCTCACTGCCAACGAAGCGAGAAAATAGCTTGATGACTGCAAGTGCATAGATAAATTGTAACTAGTTTCGAAGTAAAGATATCGAACCCACAGAGGACTATTGGTTAAGGTCTTTATGCCCCTCGTTACTATCTACCAAAGAATACTTGTAAGTTGTCTTTGATCTCAAGTAAAGGGTGTTTGAAATGTTTATAGTTGTTTGTAGAAAAGTAATTAAGACAAGTAAAAGAAAACAAATAAAAAGATTGTATGAAAGCGTGGTTGAACTCAATAGGGCTAGAACATTCTCGGAGATGTAGAATACACCACTAGCATATTACTATTATCATATGTAATCAAGACAACATACTTCTTATGTCATGACATGTGTGGATAGAGCCCCATCATAAGATGTTCACGACAAGGCTCGTAGGAAGCCACTTTATTGAGCCAAGTGTGAGGTCACCTCTAAATAACCTTTGCAATGTCTGAGAGCAATCACTCATATAGGCCACCGCAATTAAGCGTTTCCCCATGGATATCGTAATCAGCTTAGGGAGTCCCTCTTAATCCCCCTTTGACCATGAGGGTTATGAGTCGGCACCAATCTATCACGGGGCACTCCGGGTACGCTTCCACAACATGTACAAAGGGTTTCATCCTCCCTTTAGTCCCAAAGGCAAATGATACATGGTCGACTTCACATATCATCTAAAGAGAGAAATAAAACACAAGTCATAATTATATCATAGACAAGCAAGTCATATGGACACAAGAATAGATCATCTTCATTACAAGTTCATAGTGGTGCTAGGGTTTCTCCATCTCCCCAAGAACAAAGAAACTACTCACTCATGGAAGTAATTAAAAACATCATCATAATCAAATGGATGGATTAAAGTACGGGTGTAGATCTAATGCAAACCACAATTGAATCTGGAATTATAAAGAGATCTAATAGATGAAGGATGGAGTAATGGTGGTGATGAAGATGCAGCGGTTGATGGTGAAGAGGATGATGCGTTGTCCTCCAATGATCCGTGAAGCAGCTGGGATTTTGCCCCAGCCAAGTTCCTCCTTCAGATCCCTCTCGGATGTGGTGTTTCGTGGTTTCTGGTGGCTGTGAATGTCGGGTCTCTCTCTCATCTTTGCCGGGAGAAACTATTTGACGAGGCGGTCCTGATGGTGCCCAGTACAGGCGGATGGTACGGGCGGGCTTCGCCCGTACCAGTGGTCATTATCGGTGCTGATGCCTCCTCTTTATTTGTTATTCATCTAGGTGCGATGGTAAATTCATAAAATGGCATTTAACACTTAGAAATATCATATAATTACACAATATGATAGTTCTAATTGATAAGTTCATCTATGACCCCATGATTTGGGATCCTATTGAAACACGAACAAAATAGGGCTCATAGGCGCATTGAAATACAAAAATCCCTACTCTATTTATGCCAAAACAAGAGGTAAAAATGCTTCCATTTTGGACTCATCGGCAGATCAAGGAAAATCATCAAACAGCATATCAAGGCAATTCATCTTCCAAGCAGATTAAAACTACTACTAGGATTACCATCAAGCCTAACTTGAGGTAGAGATGGGTATTTTGAAAGGTTTGAGTTGAATAAGTTGAGACTCCTTGGTATCTCTACCAAGAGTAGAATTCAAAAGCTTTATAAAAAGGTTTTGGAAAACCTAGAATGTGAGAGTAGTTGAAAGTTTTGTCTTCAAAACATAAGGATATTATAGTATATAGCTCTCCATAGTGTGGTCAACGAAAGCTACTAAAATAGTTAGGGTTGGAAAGCCATCTTGGCTCAGGTTTTTGGAAATGCCAGAATATTTGAGAATATGAAAAATAAGCCAAGATAGTTTTTGTTAATTAGCTTTTGTCAACTACGGTGAGGTAAGAAGTATATCATCTACTACACATTCAAATGCATAAGAAGGGAAGACAAGCAAGCAAACACTGTATCACTTAACCAGAAAAAGTTTTTGTTCCCCCAGATTTTTGCATTCTGGACAACTAATCAGGGTTGCTAAGATTGGGATGTTACACTAGTGGTGTATCCTACACCCCCGAGAACGCCTTAGCCCTGTTAAGTTCAACCACATTTCCAAACACTCTTGTTACATGTTCGCTTTTACTTGTTTTTATTCACTTTTCTACATTCAATCCAAAAACCTTTCAAACACCCTTTACTTAAAATAAAAGGCATCTTACAAGTATCCTTTAGTAGATAGTGACGAGGGGCATAAAGACCTTAACCAAATAGCTCTCTGTGGGTTCGATACTCTTATTTCCAAACTAGCTACAATCGATCTGTGCACTTGTAGGCATCAAGCTATTTTCTGGTGCCGCTACCGGGGACCTAAGCACTTTTGGTCTTTGTTCTTAGTTACTAATTTATTGTTGATGTACTAAAAGTTGTTTACGAGTTTCAAGTTATTTTTTTTCATTACTTTTTACTATTTTTAATTATTTGAAAAGAACAAAAAAAAATAAGACCAAAAACCAATAAAAAATTACAAACCAAAAATTTAGAAAAACTATTGGTACTAATCATGTCTTCCGAGATGATTATCTTCCAACACATGGAATTTATAATGGGGGAGTCAAAGGAAGAGATTATGGGAAATGCTATGAAGAGGCGTGGCATATTGAAAGAATGGCTGACTTGGGTGGACAAGTATTCATCCATACTATGTGCCTCTAATCAATTATATTGTGATTAATGCGAATCTCCATATCACCTCAATTATCAGTTTAAGTATAATCCCGATACAGAACTAGCAAACTATAATAGTGATGAGTTTAAATGCCATGCTAGAGAGGATAGATTACAATTTGTGTTTTTTATCGGTTGCCAAGAGTTGTTATTTGTCTTAAGAGATATACAGGTGGAAAGTAAACCACTTGATATGATCTATAAATAAGTTCACCATATATTCTACTATTGCCAAGACAACTTCCTTAATAATTCATTTAGTGTTGAGCGGATTAAAGCCGCCATGGAAGAATGTAACCTTTTGTAGGGTGCTCCAAAGGATAATGTGGAGGGAACTCCACTCAAAGATTAAAGGAATATGCCCGAGAGGCAATAATAAAGTGGTTATTATCTTATTCCATGTTCATGATAAATTTTTATTTCTCATGCTATAAATGTGTTAATAGGAAACATTAATACATGCGTGATTTATAAACATAACAGGTTCCTAGTAAATCCACTCTTAATACTAGCTTGTTGATTAACTGATGATCACAGGTTTCTTGATCATGAACATTGGATGTTGTTAATAACCGGGTCATATCATTGGAGAATGATAAGACGAACAGTCACCCGAAGTAGATGTAACAATACGATCATGTCCTCAAGTTATCACATTCGTAGTAACTCAATGTCCTTAGACCATGAGATCACATCAATCACTTTCACCGAAAACGTACTTTGATTCCATCAAACATCACACCGTAATAGGGTGGTCATAAAGGTGTCGTCGGGTACTTGGAAAGTGTTAGTTGAGGCTCGTGGATTAATAGTGGGATTTGTCCATCCAGATGATGGGGAGATATACTTAGGGCCCTCTCGGTGATATCACATTGACATAGCTTGCAAGCAAGTGATTTGATCACTATAATGTTATATCGCGGGAATGAGAAAAAGAGTATGGATGATATCGATTGATTGGATCTCAGACAAGTAAAATATCATGAGACAAAAGGAATTAGATTACAGTGAAAAGGTTCAGACGATCATTGAATTTTTGTGGAACTAGTGGGAGTCATTATGGATCTCCAGGTCGCGCTAATGATTATTGATCGAAGAAAGTCTCAATCATGTCTACATAGTTCTCGAACCCGTAGGGAGACACACTTAAGGTTAGTCGACGCAATTGAGTGGATAGGGAACGTAGGAGAAGATAATGGACATCGCAGGAATTTGTTCTGTCGAATCTGCCGAAATAGTTTCGAGGTATCGAAACAAAGAAACGGAATAAAATGTTAATGTGTTCATTAAATGAAGTACTCATTAAATGAAGTGTTCGTTAAATTCAGTTGCATTAAACCAAGATAATTAAAGTGCTTTCATTGAAAGACCTTTGATTTTTGAGTGGAAATTAAATGGAAGATGAGTGGAGGAATATTGATGTGAGTGGAGTGTCCACCCACATAATTGGGGAAGAGGTGGGGGTAGACATATGGCTGTGTGCCATGCCCTCTTGGGCTGCCCCCCTCACCTATATAAAGCCCCCTCCTCCTCCTGTCATCTCACTCATTCACCATTCCTCTCATATGCCCTTTGGATGGCATCTTCCCCCTTTGCTAGCTTTGCCCATTGCCAAGATAAAGGTGCTTAGGATAAGTGCTACTTGAGATATTCCCCTACACCACCTCTACCATGCCATAGTGCTACTAGAGTTTCCAAGGATCCGCTACTTCCGCTGCCCAACATGGAGCAAGGGACAGGAGTCGTCGGCATACCGTATGTGTGACCGATTACGGAGGCGCTACCCTCTTGTGGTAATGATCGTCTGCACATCCTTGTGGATGGTCATGTACACTCTACAATAGCCACATTTTTTGCAGGAATGTTGTGGGGCCCCTAGATTAATCCTCCGAGAATCCCTGTTATGCATACACCACGATCCCATGATCAGTTAGTCGTGGAACATAACCGACAAGTATGAAAGTAAACATCCATTACTTAAGCGGATACATTACATACCTTACATGCCATTATGGCTACATCAATAATCATCAGCGGAACTTCATCAAGCTTAGAGCCCGAGCCATGCCTTAACCTATAGGCAACTGACTGGGAGAACGTCCTAGCTCGCATAGTCATCAACATCACCTTTTTCTTGATATCTGACCAAGTTAATAGCTAGGGACAATGACAGTGAGTACTTCGAATGTACTCACAAACTACCTTATAAGATAACAATAATAACAAGAGGATATGCATTATGGTTGTGGTAGTAGGAGGGCTCCATTGGAGGTTCTTTTTTCAAATAGTTTCTCTTGTGGATATAGCATCTACATATCTTTGTTGAAAACTTTTGTAAAACATTTTGGAAACCTTTTTGAAAAGTTTTGGAAAACACTAGGACTGGGTCACCCTTTTCTTTCTTCCATCTGGTCATCTCATGACCAAACTTCTTTCCTTCCTTTCCGACCATCCCATGGTCAAATCATTTCCAAAGCCTTTGTTTTTCCGAAGTCCTTTTTGAAATCAAAACCAGCACCGCTCTATAGTAGTTTGTCTAACCGTCCATAACCGCAGACACAGCTATTCGAATAGATCTACACTCTGTAGAGCTTGTACACTTTACCCACACCATCTGGCTACCTTGCCCTGGTCTTCACTGATTGTGGGTCGAATAACCGATCAAGACTCTCCAGATGCCACTCTTGTATAGGCCCTACCATATGAGTTGTTCCTCTCAACACCGGGACGTCGGGGCCACAGACCAACCGAGCGCATTCTGACTCCTCTAGAGTGGGCACTTTCAATGAGAGGCTCATAGTATCCCCCGGTCACTCACATGGGTGATCCTACTTTCTCTAGGTGACTATCTTACTGTAGACCCTTTTGTAAAGGAAGCCCAGGATTAGAGGGAGATGATCCCCCCTTTAGGAGTTATGAGAATTCCCACACCAGAGTAGCAAACTTCAATTCCAGCCCTGTCCCATTCTAGAGTAGTGTGGTTGCACGGGTTAAGTTGTTATAGCTAAAGCTGCAAAGAACCCAGAGCATTTTCATAAACATTTTTCCTCCATCTTTCCTTCAGTATTTTGTATAAAAAAACCTTTTTATTTCTCAAACTTCTACTGGTAGGTCAAACCTCACCAAGGTTTTATCATAGAACTCTTTGTAAAACTTTTCTGGGGTCTTCCCATCCTATAGCTTTGCTTCGGCTAAACCAGGGTCTCCAAGGGGTTATGGTGTTATACACCATCTACCGTTCTAGGGACAAATATGTGTCATCAAGGGGTTGTACTTAGTAGTACACATGTGTAATGGTTTGGAGGACCCAAGCCACTACCCAATATAGATCTTCATAATATAAAATAATGCAATTTACATAAATAGTAGGTAAAACATGCATAAGTAAAATAGTAGCACAAGACTTATGAGAAAGAAGGTGACTTGCCTGTAATCAGCAATCTGGCAATATATGTCCCTGGACTTCTTCTGAGAATACCATAATAATTCAAAAATAATCACTTCTTCCGGTCTTCGATATAATCGCAACTATCGCCATCAAAGGTAGCACATGCAAGAAAACAAGGCCACAATCAACACAAGGCATACAAGCATCTTTCAGTACACCAAACAAACATACAACACCTCATTCAATTTAGTAGATTTTGATAGATTGAGATAATAGCAATTGGAATTACTTAAATTGCTTTTGTGGACATTCTTTTAGGATTTATTTGCTAAAACCACTTAATAAAGGGGTTTGGAACCAAGGGTTGAACCTGTATGATATCAATATACAAAAATGATATCTACATATAGGTACTGGAATAACAAGGCCAACAAAAGTGGTTTCATGATTTTATCAATTTCCTATATTTAGTGATGATTTTTCTAGTGAAATAACCTCTAGTTTAGGTGAAAAATTCACCAGAAAAGGTCTGTAATACCAAAAATTATTTCCTTGGATTTTTATGTAGAGTTTGATGGACTGGTTCAGCGGGAGTTGGAATCACTTCAAAATAATTTTTAGAATTCCCTCAGGAAATTCCCAAAGTCAATTCTACATGCAATTTGTCTTTTAACCAGAATTATTATATAGGAGCTTTTGGTACGGTTCCAGAGACACATGGTAGGAATTTAGAATACCTTTCTGTAGAAATTGGAATCACTCCTTTTGGTGTTACAGAGTTATTGTAGTCATTTTGTTGGTGAATTAGCTATGCATAGAATAGTTTAATTCACAATAAATCAAACAGAGCTCAATAAATACTGGGCTCCTAGGTGTAGAAGATATGTTTTAGGAACTATGAGAGTTGTAATTAGGTCAGTACCTATTTTGGTTTTACCGAGAGAAATTCCTAAAGTCATATCTATTCTGTTTTTGTTATTTTTACTATGGGAAATATAGGAAGCAACTGACTATGGTTCCAGTGTGACATTCAAGGTATGACTCCTACCTTGCAGCACAAAAAGGATTCAATTCATTTGGATTTGTAAATCTTATAGAAAGATTTATTTTGTGGAAATGATACATCTAGGGGCTGGGATTACTCTATTTATTTTAGACCACCACTTGACCAAACAGGGTTACTACATGTTAGAGAAGTCATTCTGGCATATGGGAAAAATTAGATTTGGGCTTATAATGTCATTTACCATTTTCGTTTCGAATTAAACCTAAAGGTAATGAACAGATCTATAAATGGAATAAGAAAAAGAAAAAGAGCAAAGGGCATTGCAGGTCGGATCTGAGGGAAACATGCCGACACGCGTAGATTCGGCCCACTCAGCTACTCCAGCGCGTGCAGGAGCCACGGTTTGAAGCGCTGACAAACCGGCCCCGCCTATCACTGGATGCGAAGAACAAAGGGGTACAATGTTCCTGGGCCGTCGGATCTAGTGAGAATCGGCGGCTGTTGTTCGTTGTCCTCGCGAAACAAACTCTGGCGGGGAGCTAACCCTAGGGAGGATCTGGCGGCACGGGAGAGCTCGCTTGTGGCCCTGGGAGGCGACGAGGATGGCGCAGGGGCGGCAGGGTGGGGTTCCGCAACAGAAAGGGTCTCGCGTGAAGAGGACCGAGAGCAATGCTCAGGAGCTCACTGATAGGGTCACCTACGACGAATCTGAGCAGAGGAGGAGGGTAGGGTTAGAGAGGAGAGAGCCAACATATGGCATGCATGCATCGGAGGAAGAGAAGCAGGGGGAACTACCACCTCTAGATCTTGAAGAAGCCGAAATGTAGAAGCTTCCCTTATCGCCATTGCTGCAGGGGCAGGGGTATGGTGGGGGTGTGTAGGGAGTCTAGATGAGGGATTTGGAGGGTATCTGAGGTGCTGGGGTAGGTCGAGCTAGACCGCAATCTTGCATGCGATCATGAACCTGAGAGAAGGAGTTCTTTGTTTCTCAGTGGGGAAGAACAGATGAGAGCATCTGGCTCCATGGGGTTGATAGCTGGGTGTGTGGTGGGGGTGAGAGGGGTGAAATGAGCCAGGGGAAAGGGTTGTGGTGGCCTGGGGAGTTTATACCTGAGAGGAGGGGTCCATGGTGCATGAAGTGCACAAATGGTTAGGGCTTGGTCCATGGCATTCCCATTGGCTGCTAGGGGCGGTGTAGAGGTGAGGTGGGGGCTTCTGTTCGTGCAGGGATGGAGCAAGGGACTGGTGCTGCTGCTGCCTAAAAGTTTTTAGCAAGATGTACTTGTCCTTCACTCTCTTTTCCTTCCAAGCACAAGTGGCAAAAGGATAGGGTGATGCAACAGGGATTGCTATAGTGTATCTCGACCAAGGGTGAGGTAGTGTGTTGTGTAAGTTTGGCTGACCCAAAGGGTTCAGGTTTGGTGGGGTTTAGATTAGGGATTTTCTTAGTTTGCTTAATTTGATCCAACAATGAGTATGAAGGAAGTTTAGATACTTGCATTGGACATGCTGAGGAAATGGTAATAGAAAACTTATGTGGTCATGGTACATCCCCAGGATTTATGTGGGATTTTTCTAAGGAGTTAAATTCCACTTACAACCATTTATTCAAAAAGTGCAGAATTGGTTTTATGGAATTCATTTGATATTTTTTAATTGGAAAGAGAAGTTTTTTTTTGGTTTGAGATGGTCCCAAATGTGATTTCCTACCTTGGAGAATTTTCCCAAGATTTATTTAGAAATAAAAGTATTTAATATATTTATTTTATTGTTTTAGCCATTTAAGAAAATGGGCAAAAAGAATTATTAAAACTCTTCAAAGAATATTTATTTTTGAAGTGGAAGATAAGGTATGATATTTAGACTTAAAATGAGCATAAATATGGGGATGTGCTCTAGAGAAAACCAAACTTTCTTTTATTGAGGTGGTTTTGAGATTTTTGTACAAGAAGGGATTTAATTGTTTTTGGGCCAAAACAATTATTGATATTATTTTATAAATCTTTAGATCCAAGGTAGATTGTGTCCACATGATGTATCTACCATTTGCAACATTGGGTTTTTGACATACAACTTTATTTGGGAGGAAGAAAAGCTATAGATCTTGGGCAAGGTTATTTTTATGCCACCAAATCTTGGTTGTATCTTGGAGCTCAAAGCTCCCCTTGGGGCATGGAATATATGGATGGATAGAACAAGTGATGTAGATCACCATGGCACAATAATTTGAGATTGATCATACTTGAGTTCTCCAAGAATTGATTCCAAACTTTGAATAAAATAAGGCTGCCAAAACTGATTATCAAGTAGCCTTCAAAACCTTGTGGGTTTTTGAAGCACAAGGATCCATTTGGAACGAGTGAAGTTGGTATTTCTAGACCTTTATGAGTAGAACAAAATCATGCAAATAGTTGGTCCAAGGAAGTTAGGATGAAGGTGTGAACTTCTGACCAAGTAGGCTAGTTGATAAGATTTGTAGGAAATATTATTTTCTTGCCTAAAAACCTATCAAGAACAAGTGGGTTAGAGGATGGTCTAGCCAAGGTAAGAAGTGGGCCTTAGTAATCCTGATATTGGTATACAAGATGGTTCAAGTGCATTTCCAAAAATGCACAAGGGTTGAGAATGAGAGGCATTCAAAGAAGTGATGTTGAAATATTTCCAGACTTAGTCAAATTTAGTAGATTTAGGGTTTTTGACTAGAATATGAGTGGGGGTGTTTTTGATGGGTTTCAAGCTATCAAAGCATCATCAAGTGGATGATGTTGACGAGTAGATTGAGTAGAATAGATCCATGCTTGATATTGGTCTTCATTGACTTGGAAATTTCTAGAATGGATCACTTTAGAATTGATCTGGTTAAGGGTTTAGATGATCACCTAGTGGCTAGAGATCAGATCCAGCTTGGTTAACTTGTTTAGGGTTGACACTATTGGATTAGATATATTCTAGATGATGAGCTTCTTGGGTAGCTCATACTAATTCCTAAGGAAACAAGTCAGACAACAGGTCAAGGCAATTCATTAGACAGCAGATCAAGGCAATTCATCAGACATCAGATCAAGGCAATTCATCTTAACAAGCAACTCAAGATATTACTAGAGTTACCATCAATACTAGCTTGAGGTAAGGATGGGTATTTTCAAATGTTGGAGTTTGAATGAGGTGAGAGTCCTTGGTATCTCTACCAAGAATAGAAATCAAAAGCTTTATAATAAAAGGGTTTCAAAGAAACCTAGAGGT
This sequence comes from Avena sativa, assembly GCA_916181665.1. Taxonomy (NCBI): domain Eukaryota; kingdom Viridiplantae; phylum Streptophyta; class Magnoliopsida; order Poales; family Poaceae; genus Avena; species Avena sativa. The sequence continues at coordinate 232,516,517 of OV702287.1, forward strand.
AAGAGTTTTTTGAAGGTTCTGTCTTTGAAAACATAGGGAGACTATATTATATAGATCTCCATAACTTTGTCAATAGAAGCTACTAAAATAGTTTGGTTTGAAAATGCATCTTGGCTCAGATTTTGAAATGCCAGAACATTTGAGAATATGTAAAATGAGTCAAGACTGTTTTGTTAAATAGCTTTGGTCAACTGTGGTGAGGTAAGAAGTATATCATCTGCTAAACATTCAGATGTATCAGCACAAACGAGCAATCAAACAAACACTGTATCAAGCAACAAGAAAAAGATTTTGTTCCCCCTGCTTTTTACATTCTGGACAACTAATCAGGGTTGCTAAAATTGGGACGTTACAAATGTTATCCCGCTTTATGGTCTTTGAGGGTGAGTCCATCTGAAACTATTACAAGTATCGCCTAGATTCGATTTTGGCAGTTGCAAACCGCAGGAATTTTTTGTTTTCTATGCAACAAACCCCTTCAATGGTATCAGAGCTATGTCGATGCATAGATACTTTGTATAGTGAGAACACATATTAATATGTGGGTGCTGATGATCATGTTATTACATCCTTTATGTGTTCTGGATATTGGTGGCATAGTGGGATGAAGCGTCCCGAACAAACTTTATCTGTTCGCACACATGAGACCTATTCCACGCTTGACATGCAACTAGTTTTGCATAAGTGGCTAGTGGGTGTCTATCTCTCCCACTATAGTTGATATCTGATTTACAACAGGTTGCTAATAATTTTATTATCATCTTTGTGGGTCCTTGTTTGTAGATAAGATCGATTCTATCTTCGAAAGCCCAAAGCTACGTAAAATATGCAAAAGATAAATTAGAAGCGTATAGTTTTATTTTTGCTGGGCATGTGTCATGATATGGTAAATGTTATAATTTTAGTATGGTGAGATACTCTCGGGAATTATAACAAAGTGGGAGCATCATAGACCTTGGCGCTACACAAATGGAATGATAGAGATCATACCATGATGCACAGGATAGTGATCAAGTGCAAGAACCATATCATATCACTTTTACATATGATGTTGTTTGCATCTTATTTTGCTTATGTCTAGCTTAGAACTTCGAGGTAGCATTATAAGATGATCCCTCTTACTAAATATCAATATAATAATATGTTTTTCCTTAGTATGCACCATTAAGAAAGTTCGTCGTTTTGAAGCACCACGTGATGATTGGGTGTGATAGACTCTACGTTCGCATACATCGGTTGTAAAATAGTTTTACACACACGAGTACTAAGGTTCTTACTTGGAGAGCCTAGCATGTACATACATGGCCTCAGAACATGAACCGAAAGGTAAAGCACGAGTCATATGGATGATATGATGCCGATACGATGCTCGCCATTGGAGCTGCGCGACCACTCGTGATGATCGGTTTTGAGTGGGAGTTCACATAGTAATATGATTAAAGTTGAACTCAATTTATCATAAACTGAATCGAAGTGAATTTGCATAGTTCATTGTAGCTACTGGCATTCATTTACTACCTTGTGTTTAGCCATGATTGAGATAATATAACTATAGGATTCTGGAATTTTTAATTTACGAAGTGGTATCATATTGTTTTATGAGTGTCAATCTAAAGTTTAAAGTATTGATTGTTTTAGAAAAACCTCACTAACTCCATGAAATTCAGTAACTAGTATTGAATCAAGAAAAATAGTTCCAACGTTAGTATCCAAGTATCATGCTTGCCTCCATGATCTTTGACATTCGAAAGTTGTTTCAACATCAAGGTTATCTAGGAGCTGAAATAATTGTTTCAGAAACCATCACGTGTGAAAGATATAGTGATATCTAAAACAATGTTTGGTTGCAATATGATAGAATATAATTTTAGTAAGGTACATGTTCTCATATAGCATGAGCATTTTTGAAGGTTGGAGATGCTAGGCGTCCTCGTCTCCCAAAACGGTTTTGGGAACTAACATTGTATTCGCGATTCACCTTTACAAGATATAGTAGCTTGATCATGAAAGTTGTCATGATAAGGATGGATAAAAGATGTAGGTAAAATGTTTACTACATTAAAAGGATTACTAAAAGGAATTTATTTTGAAAGAACGCCAAACATTTGATGATGGTGATCAACATCAATGTGCAAGTCCAAAGGTATTAGTATTTGACTATACATGCTTTGGACTATGTGTCATATGTATGGCACCACTATTGATGTTGATAGATACTTTTAAGAAGGAAAGGTAATGCTGAAAGAGAATCTGGTAAATATTTGGTAGAAAATAAAAAGACTAGAAATGTCCAGCTCAGGTATATAGATGATATACACGTCATGGGTGTATTCTTTGCTTGTTAAACAATGTGGTTCTTGGGTATTGGATAACAATTTTTTGGTATGGAGTGTCATACAGAACAACACAATTCATGAACTGCAATGGCCTAAGTAACTAGCAAAAGAATATGTGATGATGTTCATCGAAAACAAATAAAGTGTTATTGTGTTTCTTGTTGACATCAAAGCTTGCCTTCAAGATTTGTATTAATAATTGTTATTTTGTTCCAGTATTATGATAATAATGGTTATTCAAATAATTACCATATTCCATAGAAGATGGATGAACTTTTACAAATCTAGTTGAATAAATCACGTCCATAAACACTGATGCTAAAAAGTCACAAGCCGAATGATTGGAATATCACTTTGAGTGACATCACCATTTAAATTATATTGAAAAGAAAACAAGAAGAAAACTCCATGTTAATGTATTTTTTTAGTCTTTTGATTTTGATCAATTGACGCTTGTCAAACTTTCCTGGATATAATTAAAACCTTGTTAATCCCCCTTTGACCGTGTGGGTTACGAGCTGGCGCCAATCTATCACGAGGCACTCCGGGTATGCTTCCACAACACGTCCAAAGGGTGTCTTCCTCCCTTTAGTCCCGAAGGCAAATGATACATGGTCGACTTCACATATCATCTAAAGAGAAAAATCAAACACAAGTCACACTTATATCATAGACAAACAAGTCATATGGACACAAGAATAGATCATCTTCATTACAAGTTCATAGTGGTGCTAGGGTTTCTCCATCCCCCCAAGAACAAAGGAACTACTCACTCATGGAAGCAATCAGCAACATCATCATAATCAAATGGATGGACTAAAGTTCGGGTGTAGATCTAATGCAAACCACAATTGAATCTAGAATTACAAAGAGATCTAATAGATGAAGGATGGAGTAATGGTGGTGATGAAGATGCAGCGGTTGATGGTGAAGGGGATGATGTGTTGTCCTCCAATGATCTGCGAAGCACCTCGGATTTTGCCCCATCCAAGTTCCTCCTTCAGATCCCACTCGGATGTGGTGTTTCGTGGTTTCTGGTGGCTGTGAATGTCAGATCTCTCTCTCTCATCTTCGCTAGGAGAAACTATTTGACTAGGAGGTCTCGATGGTGCCTAGTACGGGCGGATGGTACGGGCGGGCTCCACCCGTACCAGCGGTCGTTATCAGTGTTGATGCCTCCTCTTTATTTGTTATTCATCCAGGTGCAAAGGTAAATTCATAAAATGGCATTTATCACTTAGAAATATCATATAATTACACAATATGATATCTCTAATTGATAAGTTCATTTATGACTCCATGATTTGGGATCCTTTTGAAACAAGAACAAAATAGCGCTCGTAGGCGTAGTGAAATACAAAAATCCTACTCTATTTATGCAAATCCAAGAGGTAAAAATGCTTCAATTTTGGACTCATCAACTCCCCCAAGCTAGGTTCTTGCTCGTTCCTGAGCAAGATGGTGGCTATGGACAATATCATCATGTTCATGAGACACGACACGTTACAATAAATGAGGCAAAAATTGAAACAAGAGTATAACATCGGATGTAAAGATACATCGGGGGTATTACCGTACCCTCACACATTACATAACTTCCACACCCTTTCTCTAGTATAAATGAAATTATAAGAAGCTACTAGTGATTCAACATATCATATAATCACGGAGTTTAGAGATTTGTAGCACTAAGTTTAATAGTGAAGATTCATCATCATTTTCTTTTTCTTTTTCTTCTTCCTCTCTTTTATATATGCTTGATTCTTTTGATAGCTGCTTTTCTTTTTCTTTTTCTAAACTTGTATATCTATACTTTTCCTTGCTCACTTTTTCTCTTTTTTTTCTAGCAAGCTATTTGATCATGCTCACTACTTCAGTGGCTTTTGAAAACTCTTAATCATAATATGCTACCAGAATTCTTCTTCTCATAACTTAATCAATACTTCTAAAGGTGTGGAAGTCCTGAAAATTATGACAGTTGTACAGGTATCATAACACTCAACCTAGTTCAATCATCTAATATAATAATCATGAATCAAACACAACTTCAATTATCATAAAGTCTCATAACTCAATGGATATAATTCTTCTCTTGAATAAAGGGAACTCGAAGTTGATGCAATTAATGCAAAATTTAGAATGCGAACCTAACCATGCATGCAGGAAAAATAAACATGCTAAAAATCGTAATATAGATTACAAGGTTCTCATAGATCCCCCAAGCTTGATGTCAAGCTGGGTGGATCAAATAATCCCTTGCGATTATTTGACACCGTGGCGTGCTTCATGGTGGGGAGACTCCGGAGTCATGAAGACTTGCACGGAGCATCTTATTTGATGTCTCCAAGATCAAGATATGAATCCGGCGTTGCTCATTAACCTTCTCCAACTGTTCAACAAGATATTTGTACATCTCTATCGTCTGCTTCTGAGCATTGATGGATCTAAGGATAATATTGAGATTTTCCTCAAGTCCCTTCATTATCTTCAAGTCCATCTGGTCCAGAATGTGGTGCAACAAGTCAATATGTTTAGAAGATCCTGGACCTTTTACCTCAATCTTCTTGATGCAACGATCGAGCTTGTCCAGGGAGGCTTGAATCTCCTCCCCTTGTCTCCCCACCTTTCCCAAGAAAAACTCCCCATCTCCTTCTAAATCAAGTTGAATTTCATCAAAGTCGTCTTCCTTTTCAATGCCCAAGGTGAACAATTTGCGTCCATCTTTTATTGTTTCCATCAGCTTGAATCCATCCTTGCCTTCAAAAGTCTTCCCTTTTGGTCTAGCAACTTTATATTCCTCCGTGACTCTTGAGGATGACCCATAGAGATCTTCTTTCTCTTGAAGGGCGCTCTATGAAGAGGTCATGGTTCGAGAGAGTTTTTGTGGAAGAAGTAGATCGTGGAGAAGATCTATATATCAGCACAAAGGAAGAGCCCCTTTTTGGAGACTTATAAAGGGTTAGAGGAAAGATGAAATTCGTGCTGGGAGAAAAAGGGTCACCCAACTAAAGAATCCCAACAAATAAGGAAACAAATAAGTGCAAAAGAAGGAAATTCGGGTCGTAAAGACCAAAGCAATACGGGCGGCGCCCGTATGGCGCTCCTGTACCAGGTCATTTCCAAGACTTGCATGGTATGAAGGCGGTAAAGGGTCAACCGACTAAGTGGTACGGGCGGGTTTCTCCTGTACTACCCGTCCGTACTGACTTCGCAAGGTCAGTTTTTTTAATCACAAAAAACGACGAAGAGTAAAAGAAGAAAGTTACCGAGCTAATAACAACCAGTGGTACGGGCAGGTACCACTTCCGCAATAAAATTAACAAAGCATCAGCAGGCTTAACGACCATCGGTACGGGCGGAGTCGGCCGTACTGTCTGCCCGTACCGATCTCGTAAGACCGATAGTTGACTCAGAAAAATGAAAGAAATTCAAATATGCAAAAACAAATAGCAGAAAATCATCTAGAACAAAGGTGTGTTGAGAATTTCATAGGTCATGTTCTTCGAGGAGATATAGTCTCACTTGGATTTCTTTTCTTACTCTCTTCAAATAAAATAGGTCGCAGAAAATTGCCAAAACATTTATAAGGGAAATAGGAAACTTCCTTTTTGGTTGTGTTGTTACCAAAGGTATGCACACAGATGATACCTCCTAAGAGTGGAAAACTCCTTGAACATCCTTGAACGCTTCCTCCACCTCTTCCTTTCTTTGTAGGATCTGTAAATCAAATTCTTGCAAAAATAGAGTCCAACGGATCATTCTTGGCTTAACATCGGCCCTTTCCAGGATTTCTTTTAAGCCAACACGATCGGTGTGTACTCTTACTTTGGTGTCCATGATGTAAGATCTAAATTTATCACAAGAAAAGAGTACAACAAAGAATTATTTTTTAGCCATAGGATAGTTCTTTTGGGCCCCGTTTAAGGTGCGACTAGCATGCTGAATCATATTTATACCATCACCATCATACTGGCAAAGAGTTGCACCTACATCTTCATGGCTAGCTTCACAAAATAGTTCAAAGGGTTTCTTCCAATTAGGTGGTTTAATAACTGGTGCTTTTAGGAGGGCTTGTTTTAATATGTTGAAAGAGTCAAGACATTTTTCATCAAAATTAAAATGAACATCCTTTTGGAGAAGGTTAGTTAATGGTCTAGCAGTTTTTGAAAATTTCTTAACGAATCTTCTTTAAAACCCTACATGGCCCAAAATCTTCTTATACCTTTTATATCTCAAGGAGGCGTAATCTTTCTATTGCTTCAATCTTTGCCTTATTGACTTCTATGCCTTTACCTGAGACTTTGTGGCCAAGTACTATGCCTTCCTGGACCATGAAATGACATTTCCCCCAGTTCAAAACTAAGTTAATGTCTTTGCATCTCTGTAAAACTTTATGCAGATTATGGAGGCAATGATTAAAGGAGTTCCATAAATTGAGAAATCGTCCATGAACACTTCCATAATACTTTCAACATAATCAGGAAAAATAGCAGTCATGCATCTTTGAAAAGTGGTAGGATCATTACAAAGACCAAAAGGCATGTGACGATAAGCATAGAGACCATAAGGACAAATGAAGGTTGTTTTAAGTTGATCATCAGGGTGTACGACAATTTGGGAAAAACCGGAATAACCGTCTAGGTAGCAAAAATGAGAATGCATGGCAAGCCTTTCTACAGTTTGATCTATAAATGGTAAAAGATAATGATCCTTCATAGTTTCCATATTAAGCTTCCTATAGTCAATTCACATTCTGTGGCCAACAACACTTCTAGTGGGTACCATTTCATTATGTTCATTTTCTACAACCGTAAACCCACTTTTGTTTGGAACACAGTGGACGGGACTTACCCATTCACTCTCCTCCACATGAAAGATAACACCTGCATATAATAAACATATTGTTTCTTTCCTTACCTCCTCTTTCATGTGAGGTTTGAGACATCATTGAAAGTCCGCCACCGGTTGGGCTCCTTCTTCCATAAATATTCTATGGGTGGATATCGAAGGACTAATCCCCTTTAAGTCACTCATCGTATATCCAAGAGCATTTTGATGCATGCGAAGAACCTTCATCAGATGTTCCTCCTCTTTCTTTGTGAGGTTAGCACTAATACTAATAGGGAAATTGTTTGTATCATCAAGGAATCTATATTTAATTCTTTTGGTAGAGTTTTAAGGGTTGGAGGAGGAAGAGCCACATCTCCCTTTCTTATAGGTTCCTCATACTTTTGATTAATCTCGATTTCCACCTTCGGTGTGGAGTCGAGATAGTTATCAATTTCATCTTTTTCTATGTCCTCAAGAATGCTGCTATTGTTGACTAGACTTCTTGGTAGATCAGCATCTGGAGTCTCGATAATTATTGAGGGTAAGTTTATGATATTACCTTCTTCCTCACGTTCATACGCATCATCATTTATTTCTTCTATAGCCGGTTTATGATCAAATTTGGAGAAATGGAAATCCATCTTCTCTTCACCAAACTTGAGAGACACAATTTGCCTTATGCAGTCTATGTTTGCACCTGTGGTATTTAAAAAGTTCATTCCAAAGATGATGGGATAATAAACGTCAGTGGGCATATCAATAAGCACAAATTCAATAGGATATTTGTGAGGTCCAATACATATTGGTACATCCCTAATTATTCCCATTTGGACTCTCAGAGTTTTATCTGCAAGCATTATAATCATATCCGTATCTTCCATTTCAGCTGGGCCTAGTTCGTTTTGAATTTTTAAATAAAAGTTAAAAGGAATAACGTTAACACCTGTTCCTATATTGCAAATACCATAATAGGAAGTTCCACTGAAAGTGCAGGGAAGGATTGGCTTACCCATTTCCTTGGCTTTTACCTTTCCTTCCACAAATTGCGAGGCTTCGGAATCTAGTTCAATTACCTTGCAATGTGCGAACATGGTCAAATATCTTCTTTTATTAATGCCTCTACCTCTTGCTTACTTCCCTCCTTGGTTTTCCTTATTAGTGTTCCTTCTTCTAACTCCTTGAGAAATAATTCTTCCTCTTTGCGTTGATCCTCAAGTTGCTAAGTCATCATATGGTTTCTCACCGTCCTTGGAAAAGGAAGGGGTTCAACATACAAAGGCACCTCCCTCATTGGCTCAATAGGGGCCATAATTATTGGTTCTTCTTCATTGACTTGCTTAGGTGGCGGAGTATAATGAAGCCAGTCCTTGTTTGGAGCTTCAATATGTTCTGTAAAAGACTGTAGGATTTGCAAGACAATATCATCATCAAGTTTCAGTTCATTAGCAGTTTCTTTTACCTTACTAGAGTCTTTGTAAACATTAAGACAATCATATTCAATTTCTATACCTCCTTTGCCTCCTAAATCAAATCCCCATGTTTCTCTATTACGGCGAATTTGTTCTAAAAGTTCCCAAGCTTTTATTATAGATAACTCCATAAAAGAACCTCCTGAATTCGTGTCAAGCTCATGTTTAATTTGTTGATTAAGTCCTCCATAAAAAATATGCAGTACATACCATTCTGGTAAATCATGATGGGGACATTTGTGGAGTAGAGACTTATACCTTTTATAGGCTCTTACCAAATCTTCACTTGGGTGGTTTTAAAAATTTGTAATTACCCTTCTTACCTCAGCAGTTTTTACCTTGGGAAACAATCGAGACACAAATTTTATTTTAAGCTTTCCCCAGGTATCAATTTTCTCTGCAGGACAAATTCTATACCAAGCCAAAGAATTGTTGGTTAGAGATTGGCTAAACAGTTTAAGTTTTAATTCATCATCGGAATAGCCTCTCAACTTTAGAGTACAACATAGCTCGGTAAAGTGCATTAAATGATTATAAGGATCCTCATCGGGATCATCTCCTGCAAAAGTTTCTTCATTAATAATAGCGATAAAACGAGGGTTAACCTCGTACTCTGGTTCGCTCCCACTCGGAAATTCTTTCACCAATCCTCTATTGAATCTCCCGAGGTATTCAGTTGCATCGATCTGATTAATCAGTCCAAGTGCAGCCATAGTGGTTACCTAAAACTAGTAAACAAATTTAGTAGAACAATAAGTAAAATGAGTAACTAAGAACAAAGACCAAAAACGCTTAGCTCACTGCCAACGACGCGAGAAAATAGCTTGATGACTGCAAGTGCATAGATAAATTGTAACTAGTTTCGAAGTAAAGATATCGAACCCACAGAGGACTATTGGTTAAGGTCTTTATGCCCCTCGTTACTATCTACCAAAGAATACTTGTAAGTTGTCTTTGATCTCAAGTAAAGGGTGTTTGAAATGTTTATAGTTGTTTGTAGAAAAGTAATTAAGACAAGTAAAAGAAAACAAATAAAAAGATTGTATGAAAGCGTGGTTGAACTCAATAGGGCTAAAACATTCTCGGAGATGTAGAATACACCACTAGCATATTACTATTATTATATGTAATCAAGACAACATACTTCTTATGTCATGACATGTGTGGATAGAGCCCCATCATAAGATGTTCACGACAAGGCTCGTAGGAAGCCACTTTATTGAGCCAAGTGTGAGGTCACCTCTAAATAACCTTTGCAATGTCTGAGAGTAATCACTCATATAGGCCACCGCAATTAAGCGTTTCCCCATGGATATCGTAATCAGCTTAGGGAGTCCCTCTTAATCCCCCTTTGACCATGAGGGTTATGAGTCGGCACCAATCTATCACGGGGCACTCCGGGTACGCTTCCACAACATGTCCAAAGGGTTTCATCCTCCCTTTAGTCCCAAAGGCAAATGATACATGGTCGACTTCACATATCATCTAAATAGAGAAATAAAACACAAGTCATAATTATATCATAGACAAGCAAGTCATATGGACAAAAGAATAGATCATCTTCATTACAAGTTCATAGTGGTGCTAGGGTTTCTCCATCTCCCCAAGAACAAAGAAACTACTCACTCATGGAAGTAATTAACAACATCATCATAATCAAATGGATGGATTAAAGTACGGGTGTAGATCTAATGCAAACCACAATTGAATCTGGAATTACAAAGAGATCTAATAGATGAAGGATGGAGTAATGGTGGTGATGAAGATGCAGCGGTTGATGGTGAAGAGGATGATGCGTTGTCCTCCAATGATCCGTGAAGCAGCTGGGATTTTGCCCCAGCCAAGTTCCTCCTTCAGATCCCTCTCGGATGTGGTGTTTCGTGGTTTCTGGTGGCTGTGAATGTCGGGTCTCTCTCTCATCTTTGCCGGGAGAAACTATTTGACGAGGCGGTCCTGATGGTGCCCAGTACAGGCGGACGGTACGGGCGGGCTTCGCCCGTACCAGTGGTCATTATCGGTGCTGATGCCTCCTCTTTATTTGTTATTCATCTAGGTGCGATGGTAAATTCATAAAATGGCATTTAACACTTAGAAATATCATATAATTACACAATATGATAGTTCTAATTGATAAGTTCATCTATGACCCCATGATTTGGGATCCTATTGAAACACGAACAAAATAGGGCTCGTAGGCGCATTGAAATACAAAAATCCCTACTCTATTTATGCCAAAACAAGAGGTAAAAATGCTTCCATTTTGGACTCATCAGCAGATCAAGGAAAATCATCAAACAGCATATCAAGGCAATTCATCTTCCAAGCAGATTAAAACTACTACTAGGATTACCATCAAGCCTCACTTGAGGTAGAGATGGGTATTTTGAAAGGTTTGAGTTGAATAAGTTGAGACTCCTTGGTATCTCTACCAAGAGTAGAATTCAAAAGCTTTATAAAAAGGTTTTGGAAAACCTAGAATGTGAGAGTAGTTGAAAGTTTTGTCTTCAAAACATAAGGATATTATAGTATATAGCTCTCCATAGTGTGGTCAAGGAAAGCTACTAAAATAGTTAGGGTTGGAAAGCCATCTTGGCTCAGGTTTTTGGAAATGCCAGAATATTTGAGAATATGAAAAATAAGCCAAGATAGTTTTTGTTAATTAGCTTTTGTCAACTACGGTGAGGTAAGAAGTATATCATCTACTACACATTCAAATGCATAAGAAGGGAAGACAAGCAAGCAAACACTGTATCACTTAACCAGAAAAAGTTTTTGTTCCCCCAGATTTTTGCATTCTGGACAACTAATCAGGGTTGCTAAGATTGGGATGTTACACTAGTGGTGTATCCTACACCCCCGAGAACGCCTTAGCCCTGTTAAGTTCAACCACATTTCCAAACACTCTTGTTACATGTTCGCTTTTACTTGTTTTTATTCACTTTTCTACATTCAATCCAAAAACCTTTCAAACACCCTTTACTTAAAATAAAAGGCATCTTACAAGTATCCTTTGGTAGATAGTGACGAGGGGCATAAAGACCTTAACCAAATAGCTCTCTGTGGGTTCGATACTCTTATTTCCAAACTAGCTACAATCGATCTGTGCACTTGTAGGCATCAAGCTATTTTCTGGTGCCGCTACCGAGGACCTAAGCACTTTTGGTCTTTGTTCTTAGTTACTAATTTATTGTTGATGTACTAAAAGTTGTTTACGAGTTTCAAGTTATTTTTTTTCATTACTTTTTACTATTTTTAATTATTTGAAAAGAACAAAAAAAAAATAAGACCAAAAACCAATAAAAAATTACAAACCAAAAATTTAGAAAAACTATTGGTACTAATCATGTCTTCCGAGATGATTATCTTCCAACACATGGAATTTATAATGGGGGAGTCAAAGGAAGAGATTATGGGAAATGCTATGAAGAGGCGTGGCATATTGAAAGAATGGCTGACTTGGGTGGACAAGTATTCATCCATACTATGTGCCTCTAATCAATTATATTGTGATTAATGCGAATCTCCATATCACCTCAATTATCAGTGTAAGTATAATCCCGATACAGAACTAGCAAACTATAATAGTGATGAGTTTAAATGCCATGCTAGAGAGGATAGATTACAATTTGTGTTTTTTATCGGTTGCCAAGAGTTGTTATTTGTCTTAAGAGATATACAGGTGGAAAGTAAACCACTTGATATGATCTATAAATAAGTTCACCATATATTCTACTATTGCCAAGACAACTTCCTTAATAATTCATTTAGTGTTGAGCGGATTAAAGCCGCCATGGAAGAATGTAACCTTTTGTAGGGTGCTCCAAAGGATAATGTGGAGGGAACTCCACTCAAAGATTAAAGGAATATGCCCGAGAGGCAATAATAAAGTGGTTATTATCTTATTCCATGTTCATGATAAATTTTTATTTCTCATGCTATAATTGTGTTAATAGGAAACATTAATACATGCGTGATTTATAAACATAACAGGTTCCTAGTAAATCCACTCTTAATACTAGCTTGTTGATTAACTGATGATCACAGGTTTCTTGATCATGAACATTGGATGTTGTTAATAACCGGGTCATATCATTGGAGAATGATAAGACGAACAGTCACCCGAAGTAGATGTAACAATACGATCATGTCCTCAAGTTATCACATTCGTAGTAACTCAATGTCCTTAGACCATGAGATCACATCAATCACTTTCACCGAGAACGTACTTTGATTCCATCAAACATGACACCGTAATAGGGTGGTTATAAAGGTGTCGTCGGGTACTTGGAAAGTGTTAGTTGAGGCTCGTGGATTAATAGTGGGATTTGTCCATCCAGATGACGGGGAGATATACTTAGTGCCCTCTCGGTGATATCACATTGACATAGCTTGCAAGCAAGTGATTTGATCACTATAATGTTATATCGCGAGAATGAGAAAAAGAGTATGGATGATATCGATTGATTGGATCTCAGACAAGTAAAATATCATGAGACAAAAGGAATTAGATTACAGTGAAAAGGTTCAGACGATCATTGAATTTTTGTGGAACTAGTGGGAGTCATTATGGATCTCCAGGTCGCGCTAATGATTATTGATCGAAGAAAGTCTCAATCATGTCTACATAGTTCTCGAACCCGTAGGGAGACACACTTAAGGTTAGTCGACGCAATTGAGTGGATAGGGAACGTAGGAGAAGATAATGGACATCGCAGGAATTTGTTCTGTCGAATCTGCCGAAATAGTTTCGAGGTATCGAAACAAAGAAACGGAATAAAATGTTAATGTGTTCATTAAATGAAGTACTCATTAAATGAAGTGTTTGTTAAATTCAGTTGCATTAAACCAAGATAATTAAAGTGCTTTCATTGAAAGACCTTTGATTTTTGAGTGGAAATTAAATGGAAGATGAGTGGAGGAATATTGATGTGAGTGGAGTGTCCACCCACATAATTGGGGAAGAGGTGGGGGTAGACATATGGCTGTGTGCCATGCCCTCTTGGGCTGCCCCCCTCACCTATATAAAGCCCCCTCCTCCTCCTGTCATCTCACTCATTCACCATTCCTCTCATATGCCCTTTGGATGGCATCTTCCCCCTTTGCTAGCTTTGTCCATTGCCAAGAGAAAGGTGCTTAGGATAAGTGCTACTTGAGATATTCCCCTACACCACCTATACCATGCCATAGTGCTACTAGAGTTTCCAAGGATCCGCTACTTCCGCTGCCCAACATGGAGCAAGGGACAGGAGTCGTCAGCATACCGTATGTGTGACCGATTACGGAGGCGCTACCCTCTTGTGGTAATGATCGTCTGCACATCCTTGTGGATGGTCATGTACACTCTACAATAGCCACATTTTTTGCAGGAATGTTGTGGGGCCCCTAGATTAATCCTCCGAGAATCCCTGTTATGCATACACCACGATCCCATGATCAGTTAGTCGTGGAACATAACCGACAAGTATGAAAGTAAACATCCATTACTTAAGCGGATACATGACATACCTTACATGCCATTATGGCTACATCAATAATCATCAGCGGAACTTCATCAAGCTTAGAGCCCGAGCCATGCCTTAACCTATAGGCAACTGACTGGGAGAACGTCCTAGCTCGCATAGTCATCAACATCACCTTTTTCTTGATATCTGACCAAGTTAATAGCTAGGGACAATGACAGTGAGTACTTCGAATGTACTCACAAACTACCTTATAAGATAACAATAATAACAAGAGGATATGCATTATGGTTGTGGTAGTAGGAGGGCTCCATTGGAGGTTCTTTTTTCAAATAGTTTCTCTTGTGGATATAGCATCTACATATCTTTGTTGAAAACTTTTGTAAAACATTTTGGAAACCTTTTTAAAAAGTTTTGGAAAACACTAGGACCGGGTCACCCTTTTCTTTCTTCCATCTGGTCATCTCATGACCAAACTTCTTTCCTTCCTTTCCGACCATCCCATGGTCAAATCATTTCCAAAGCCTTTGTTTTTCCGAAGTCCTTTTTGAAATCAAAACCAGCACCGCTGTATAGTAGTTTGTCTAACCGTCCATAACCGCAGACACAGCTATTCGAATAGATCTACACTCTGTAGAGCTTGTACACTTTACCCACACCATCTGGCTACCTTGCCCTGGTCTTCACTGATTGTGGGTCGAATAACCGATCAAGACTCTCCAGATGCCACTCTTGTATAGGCCCTACCATATGACTTGTTCCTCTCAACACCGGGACGTCGGGGCCACAGACCAACCGAGCGCATTCTGACTCCTCTAGAATGGGCACTTTCAATGAGAGGCTCATAGTATCCCCCGGTCACTCACATGGGTGATCCTACTTTCTCCAGGTGACTATCTTACTGTAGACCCTTAAAGGAAGCCCAGGATTAGAGGGAGATGATCCCCCCTTTAGGAGTTACGAGAATTCCCACACCAGAGTAGCAAACTTCAATTCCAGCCCTGTCCCATTCTAGAGTAGTGTGGTTGCACGGGTTAAGTTGTTATAGCTAAAGCTGCAAAGAACCCGGAGCGTTTTCATAAACATTTTTCCTCCATCTTTCCTTCAGTATTTTGTATAAAAAAACCTTTTTATTTCTCAAACTTCTACTGGTAGGTCAAACCTCACCAAGGTTTTATCATAGAACTCTTTGTAAAACTTTTCTGGGGTCTTCCCATCCTATAGCTTTGCTTCGGCTAAACCAGGGTCTCCAAGGGGTTATGGTGTTATACACCATCTACCGTTCTAAGGACAAATATGTGTCGTCAAGGGGTTGTACTTAGTAGTACACATGTGTAATGGTTTGGAGGACCCAAGCCACTACCCAATATAGATCTTCATAATATAAAACAATGCAATTTACATAAATAGTAGGTAAAACATGCATAAGTAAAATAGTAGCACAAGACTTATGAGAAAGAAGGTGGCTTTCCTGTAATCAGCAATCTGGCAATATATGTCCCTGGACTTCTTCTGAGAATACCATAATAATTCAAAAATAATCACTTCTTCCGGTCTTCGATATAATCGCAACTATCGCCATCAAAGGTAGCACATGCAAGAAAACAAGGCCACAATCAACACAAGGCATACAAGCATCTTTCAGTACACCAAACAAACATACAACACCTCATTCAATTTAGTAGATTTTGATAGATTGAGATAATAGCAATTGGAATACTTAAATTGCTTTTGTGGACATTCTTTTAGGATTTATTTGCTAAAACCACTTAATAAAGGGGTTTGGAACTAAGGGTTGAACCTGTATGATATCAATATGCAAAAATGATATCTACATATAGGTACTGGAATAACAAGGCCAACAAAAGTGGTTTCATGATTTTATCAATTTCCTATATTTAGTGATGATTTTTCTAGTGAAATAACCTCTAGTTTAGGTGAAAAATTCACCAGAAAAGGTCTGTAATACCAAAAATTATTTCCTTGGATTTTTATGTAGAGTTTGATGGACTGGTTCAACGGGAGTTGGAATCACTTCAAAATAATTATTAGAATTCCCTCAGGAAATTCCCAAAGTCAATTCTGCATGCAATTTGTCTTTTAACCAGAATTATTATATAGGAGCTTTTGGTACGGTTCCAGAGACACATGGTAGGAATTTAGAATACCTTTCTGTAGAAATTGGAATCACTCCTTTTGGTGTTACAGAGTTATTGTAGTCATTTTGTTGGTGAATTAGCTATGCATAGAATAGTTTAATTCACAATAAATCAAACAGAGCTCAATAAATACTGGGCTCCTAGGGTTTGGTAGAAGATATGTTTTAGGAACTATGAGAGTTGTAATTAGGTTAGTACCTATTTTGGTTTTACCGAGAGAAATTCCTAAAGTCATATCTATTCTGTTTTTGTTATTTTTACTATGGGAAATATAGGAAGCAACTGACTATGGTTCTAGTGTGACATTCAAGGTATGACTCCTACCTTGCAGCACAAAAAGGATTCAATTCATTTGGATTTGTAAATCTTATAGAAAGATTTATTTTGTGGAAATGATACATCTAGGGGCTGGGATTACTCTATTTATTTTAGACCACCACTTGACCAAACAGGGTTACTACATGTTAGAGAAGTCATTCTGGCATATGGGAAAAATTAGATTTGGGCTTATAATGTCATTTACCATTTTCGTTTCGAATTAAACCTAAAGGTAATGAACAGATCTATAAATGGAATAAGAAAAAGAAAAAGAGCAAAAGGGCATTGCAGGTCGGATCTGAGGGAAACATGCCGACACGCGTAGATTCGGCCCACTCAGCTACTCCAGCGCGTGCAGGAGCCACGGTTTGAAGCGCTGACAAACCGGCCCCGCCTATCACTGGATGCGAAGAACAAAGGGGTACAATGTTCCTGGGCCATTGGATCTAGTGAGAATCGGCGGCTGTTGTTCGTTGTCCTCGCGAAACAAACTCTGGCGGGGAGCTAACCCTAGGGAGGATCTGGCGGCACGGGAGAGCTCGCTTGTGGCCCTGGGAGGCGACGAGGATGGCGCAGGGGCGGCAGGGTGGGGTTCCGCAACAGAGAGGGTCTCGCGTGAAGAGGACCGAGAGCAATGCTTAGGAGCTCACTGATAGGGTCACCTACGACGAATCTGAGCAGAGGAGGAGGGTAGGGTTAGAGAGGAGAGAGCCAACATATGGCATGCATGCATCGGAGGAAGAGAAGCAGGGGGAACTACCACCTCTAGATCTTGAAGAAGCCGAAATGTAGAAGCTTCCCTTATCGCCATTGCTGCAGGGGCAGGGGTATGGTGGGGGTGTGTAGGGAGTCTAGATGAGGGATTTGGAGGGTATCTGAGGTGCTGGGGTAGGTCGAGCTAGACCGCAATCTTGCATGCGATCATGAACCCGAGAGAAGGAGTTCTTTGTTTCTCAGTGGGGAAGAACAGATGAGAGCATCTGGCTCCATGGGGTTGATAGCTGGGTGTGTGGTGGGGGTGAGAGGGGTGAAATGAGCCAGGGGAAAGGGTTGTGGTGGCCTGGGGAGTTTATACCTGAGAGGAGGGGTCCATGGTGCACGAAGTGCACAAATGGTTAGGGCTTGGTCCATGGCATTCCCATTGGCTGCTAGGGGCGGTGTAGAGGTGAGGTGGGGGCTTCTGTTCGTGCAGGGATGGAGCAAGGGACTGGTGCTGCTGCTGCCTAAAAGTTTTTAGCAAGATGTACTTGTCCTTCACTCTCTTTTCCTTCCAAGCACAAGTGGCAAAAGGATAGGGTGATGCAACAGGGATTGCTATAGTGTATCTCGACCAAGGGTGAGGTAGTGTGTTGTGTAAGTTTGGCTGACCCAAAGGGTTCAGGTTTGGTGGGGTTTAGATTAGGGATTTTCTTAGTTTGCTTAATTTGATCCAACAATGAGTATGAAGGAAGTTTAGATACTTGCATTGGACATGCTGAGGAAATGGTAATAGAAAACTTATGTGGTCATGGTACATCCCCAGGATTTATGTGGGATTTTTCTAAGGAGTTAAATTCCACTTACAACCATTTATTCAAAAAGTGCAGAATTGGTTTTATGGAATTCATTTGATATTTTTTAATTGGAAAGAGAAGTTTTTTTTTGGTTTGAGATGGTCCCAAATGTGATTTCCTACCTTGAGAATTTTCCCAAGATTTATTTAGAAATAAAAGTATTTAATATATTTATTTTATTGTTTTAGCCATTTAAGAAAATGGGCAAAAAGAATTATTAAAACTCTTCAAAAAATATTTATTTTTGAAGTGGAAGATAAGGTATGATATTTAGACTTAAAATGATCATAAATATGGGGATGTGCTCTGGAGAAAACCAAACTTCCTTTTATTGAGGTGGTTTTGAGATTTTTGTACAAGAAGGGATTTAATTGTTTTTGGGCCAAAACAATTATTGATATTATTTTATAAATCTTTAGATCCAAGGTAGATTATGTCCACATGATGTATCTACCATTTGCAACATTGGGTTTTTGACATACAACTTTATTTGGGAGGAAGAAAAGCTATAGATCTTGGGCAAGGTTATTTTTATGCCACCAAATCTTGGTTGTATCTTGGAGCTCAAAGCTCCCCTTGGGGCATGGAATATATGGATGGATAGAACAAGTGATGTAGATCACCATGGCACAATAATTTGAGATTGATCATACTTGAGTTCTCCAAGAATTGATTCCAAACTTTGAATAAAATAAGGCTGCCAAAACTGATTATCAAGTAGCCATCAAAACCTTGTGGGTTTTTGAAGCACAAGGATCCATTTGGAACGAGTGAAGTTGGTATTTCTAGACCTTTATGAGTAGAACAAAATCATGCAAATAGTTGGTCCAAGGAAGTTAGGATGAAGGTGTGAACTTCTGACCAAGTAGGCTAGTTGATAAGATTTGTAGGAAATATTATTTTCTTGCCTAAAAACCTATCAAGAACAAGTGGGTTAGAGGATGGTCTAGCCAAGGTAAGAAGTGGGCCTTGGTAATCCTGATGATGGTATACAAGATGGTTCAAGTGCATTTCCAAAAATGCACAAGGGTTGAGAATGATAGGCATTCAAAGAAGTGATGTTGAAATATTTCCAGACTTAGTCAAATTTAGTAGATTTAGGGTTTTTGACTAGAATATGAGTGGGGGTGTTTTTGATGGGTTTCAAGCCATCAAAGCATCATCAAGTGGATGATGTTGACGAGTAGATTGAGTAGAATAGATCCATGCTTGATATTGGTCTTCATTGACTTGGAAATTTCTAGAATGGATCACTTTAGAATTGATCTGGTTAAGGGTTTAGATGATCACCTAGTGGCTAGAGATCAGATCCAGCTTGGTTAACTTGTTTAGGGTTGACACTATTGGATTAGATATATTCTAGATGATGAGCTTCTTGGGTAGCTCATACTAATTCCTAAGGAAACAAGTCAGACAACAGGTCAAGGCAATTCATTAGACAACAGATCAAGGCAATTCATCTTAACAAGCAACTCAAGATATTACTAGAGTTACCATCAATACTAGCTTGAGGTAAGGATCGGTATTTTCAAATGTTGGAGTTTGAATGAGGTGAGAGTCCTTGGTATCTCTACCAAGAATAGAAATCAAAAGCTTTATAATAAAAGGGTTTCAAAGAAACCTAGAGGTAAGAGTTTTTTGAAGGTTCTGTCTTTGAAAACATAGGGAGACTATATTATATAGATCTCCATAACTTTGTCAATAGAAGCTACTAAAATAGTTTGGTTTGATAATGCATCTTGGCTCAGATTTTGAAATGCCAGAACATTTGAGAATATGTAAAATGAGTCAAGACTATTTTGTTAAATAGCTTTGGTCAACTGTGGTGAGGTAAGAAGTATATCATCTGCTAAACATTCAGATGTATCAGCACAAACGAGCAATCAAACAAACACTGTATCAAGCAACAAGAAAAAGATTTTGTTCCCCCTGCGATTTTGGCAGTTGCAAACCGCAGGAATTTTTTGTTTTCTATGCAACAAACCCCTTCAATGGTATCAGAGCTATGTCGATGCGTAGATACTTTGTATAGTGAGAACACATATTAATATGTGGGTGCTGATGATCATGTTATTACATCCTTTATGTGTTCTGGATATTGGTGGCATAGTGGGATGAAGCGTCCCGAACAAACTTTATCTGTTCGCACACATGAGACCTATTCCACGCTTGACATGCAACTAGTTTTGCATAAGTGGCTAGTGGGTGTCTATCTCTCCCACTATAGTTGATATCTGATTTACAACAGGTTGCTAATAATTTTATTATCATCTTTGTGGGTCCTTGTTTGTAGATAAGATCGATTCTATCTTCGAAAGCCCAAAGCTACGTAAAATATGCAAAAGATAAATTAGAAGCGTATAGTTTTATTTTTGCTGGGCATGTGTCATGATATGGTAAATGTTATAATTTTAGTATGGTGAGATACTCTCGGGAATTATAACAAAGTGGGAGCATCATAGACCTTGGCGCTACACAAATGGAATGATAGAGATCATACCATGATGCACAGGATAGTGATCAAGTGCAAGAACCATATCATATCACTTTTACATATGATGTTGTTTGCATCTTATTTTGCTTATGTCTAGCTTAGAACTTCGAGGTAGCATTATAAGATGATCCCTCTTACTAAATATCAATATAATAATATGTTTTTCCTTAGTATGCACCATTAAGAAAGTTCGTCGTTTTGAAGCACCACGTGATGATTGGGTGTGATAGACTCTACGTTCGCATACAACGGTTGTAAAATAGTTTTACACACACGAGTACTAAGGTTCTTACTTGGCGAGCCTAGCATGTACATACATGGCCTCAGAACATGAACCGAAAGGTAAAGCACGAGTCATATGGATGATATGATGCCGATACGATGCTCGCCATTGGAGCTGCGCGACCACTCGTGATGATCGGTTTTGAGTGGGAGTTCACATAGTAATATGATTAAAGTTGAACTCAATTTATCATAAACTGAATCGAAGTGAATTTGCATAGTTCATTGTAGCTACTGGCATTCATTTACTACCTTGTGTTTAGCCATGATTGAGATAATATAACTATAGGATTCTGGAATTTTTAATTTACGAAGTGGTATCATATTGTTTTATGAGTGTCAATCTAAAGTTTAAAGTATTGATTGTTTTAGAAAAACCTCACTAACTCCATGAAATTCAGTAACTAGTATTGAATCAAGAAAAATAGTTCCAACGTTAGTATCCAAGTATCATGCTTGCCTCCATGATCTTTGACATTCGAAAGTTGTTTCAACATCAAGGTTATCTAGGAGCTGAAATAATTGTTTCAGAAACCATCACGTGTGAAAGATATAGTGATATCTAAAACAATGTTTGGTTGCAATATGATAGAATATAATTTTAGTAAGGTACATGTTCTCATATAGCATGAGCATTTTTGAAGGTTGGAGATGCTAGGCGTCCTCGTCTCCCAAAACGGTTTTGGGAACTAACATTGTATTCGCGATTCACCTTTACAAGATATAGTAGCTTGATCATGAAAGTTGTCATGATAAGGATGGATAAAAGATGTAGGTAAAATGTTTACTACATTAAAAGGATTACTAAAAGGAATTTATTTTGAAAGAACGCCAAACATTTGATGATGGTGATCAACATCAATGTGCAAGTCCAAAGGTATTAGTATTTGACTATACATGCTTTGGACTATGTGTCATATGTATGGCACCACTATTGATGTTGATAGATACTTTTAAGAAGGAAAGGTAATGCTGAAAGAGAATCTGGTAAATATTTGGTAGAAAAGAAAAAGACTGGAAATGTCCAGCTCAGGTATATAGATGATATACACGTCATGGGTGTATTCTTTGCTTGTTAAACAATGTGGTTCTTGGGTATTGGATAACAATTTTTTGGTATGGAGTGTCATACAGAACAACACAATTCATGAACTGCAATGGCCTAAGTAACTAGCAAAAGAATATGTGATGATGTTCATCGAAAACAAATAAAGTGTTATTGTGTTTCTTGTTGACATCAAAGCTTGCCTTCAAGATTTGTATTAATAATTGTTATTTTGTTCCAGTATTATGATAATAATGGTTATTCAAATAATTACCATATTCCATAGAAGATGGATGAACTTTTACAAATCTAGTTGAATAAATCACGTCCATAAACACTGATGCTAAAAAGTCACAAGCCGAATGATTGGAATATCACTTTGAGTGTCATCACCATTTAAATTATATTGAAAAGAAAACAAGAAGAAAACTCCATGTTAATGTATTTTTTTAGTCTTTTGATTTTGATCAATTGATGCTTGTCAAACTTTCCTGGATATAATTAAAACCTTGTTCATGGGCTAAAGAAGAACGAACGACTAACCTATTAGACACAGTGCATGTTGATGTATATTGTCCATTATGTGTAGTCGTGAGCGATGGATTTAAACTTCATATGCTTTCTCCAAAATTTGAGTAAATACATGTGTATATTTACTTAATAAGGGAGAAGTATGAAACATTTGAAAATGTTCAAATGATTTCAGGATAAAGTGGAAAATCATTGTAACAAGAAAATGAACAATTTGTGATTGGATCATAAAGGACGATATTTGATTTACAAGTTTAGCAAAGCACCTAATATTTGAGGAATCATTCCATTGACTCGAATTTCTCGAAACACCATCAGAGTATGGAGTGTTCGCGAAATGTGATCAAATCGTGTTTGACATGGTAGGATCAACGGTGTTATTTATAAAATTTCAATTATATTTTAAAGATTAAGCTTTAGTGACTACCGCTTTTACACTGAAAAGAGATTCATCGTGATCTGTTGAAATGCTCACCATATGAGTTATGGTTTGGGATAAAACCCAAGTTGTCTTTTTCTTAAAATTTGGTATGATAGGCATAAGTAAAATGTTTACAACTAAAGTAGGATGAGCATGTCTTTGTAGGTTATCCAAATAACCGTTGGGTATTTCTCTATGACACCAAATACAAAAGTGTTTGTCGCTTGGAAACATCAAGTTTCTTGAGAAGGATTTTCACGAAAAGTTAAGTGGGAGGACAATAGAACTTTGATAAGGTTATTGAACCTAAGCTATGTGTGCTGGGTTGCGCAGCGCCGGAAAGCATCCCGGAGGCATCCATAATGCTCATATCTCACGTTCCTTAAAAGTTATGGTCATGGAGATCTAAGTTCCTATTAAACATTGTAGGTCAGATAAACAATCAAATACTAAGATTTGAGATTAAATCGTTATTGTTTGACAATGATGAATCGACTACATGCAAAGAAGCGATGATTGGCCCTGACTCCGTCAAATTGCTAGAAGCCATAAAATTCGTGATAGTTCCATACACGAGAAACCAAGTTATTGAACTTGGAAGACCTTCCGAAAAGGCGTGAAGCCTATCAGATGTATTTGGATCTATAAAGAAACATACATGGATGTTTCACATCTATGAAATAGTCAACATGTTGGTAAAGAGTTTACGACAATGTTCATGGAGTTAACATGTTGGTAAAGAGTTTACGACAATGTTCAAAGAGTTGAATACGATAAGATTCTATCTTTCATAGCGATATTTAGTATGGATAGACTAATGTAGAAACCACTACATATGTCAATTAATGTATATGCTAGTTG
The DNA here is from genome assembly GCA_916181665.1 of Avena sativa. Taxonomy (NCBI): domain Eukaryota; kingdom Viridiplantae; phylum Streptophyta; class Magnoliopsida; order Poales; family Poaceae; genus Avena; species Avena sativa. The sequence continues at coordinate 232,540,275 of OV702287.1, forward strand.
AACAAACAAACAACATTCTTCTGATAGAATGGTTACGTAGGGCATGTATGTGACATGGTCCAAGGGTTTTTGTTAAAACAAGGATGCTAAAAAGGCATGCAAACTTCAATAGTTGAAATAAGCAGCGGAGTTAGAATCTTCATTGCGATGAAAATGTTAAAATGTTTAATTTCATCAGAGATGATGAAGATGCTTGCTTTGGCAAGAAATGAAGTGGGAGCACTGAGTCATATTTCTAATACATTGTGTATAAGACATATTGTTGATTGGAAATGATTTATCTTTTATTGACATAGGTTACGAACTTCATTGAAATTAGATTTGGATGAAAGCCTTAGGCAAAAACCGAATATTGGCTTCAATGTCTATATGGATAGATTGAGACGCTAATATGGTTATGCCAAATGTACATAGAAGAAATAATGAGTTCAACATGGAAACAACAAGAAAGGTTCTTGCCACATGGAAAAGTTTGATAAATCAAGATTCAAGTGGTTTGACACTTGGTGAGTAAAATCACATGGATATCTTGATAAACGAGATTCAAGTGTTTAGACACTTGGTGAGTAAAATCACATGAACATATTAATCAATCATTCCATGATATGTACATATCCAGATATGTCCTATGCTCTAAATGTTATGAGCATATACCAGGGTGACTCATAAGATGAGCATTGGACGATAGTAAGGATATTCTTATGATCTTTGGAAGAACTAAGAATATATTTTGTATGTAGAAGTGACAGATAGTTCATTGTAAAGTGTTACACTGACACTATACAGATAGTTCATTGTAAGGTGTTACATTGACACTATACAAATAGTTCATTGTAAGATGTTACATTGGCACTATACAAATAGTTCATTGTAAAGTGTTACATTAGTACTAGTTTTGTAACAAGATACAAATTAAGTTTATAACAATTTAGGCTATATGTTAAGGTAGCACAATGTAATGGAAGAAATTTCCATGATGGATTTGGATGAGTTCCAAAGTTATGGACAATATGATGAAAATACTACAACCAAAGGCTAAGTGTAAGATTGCTATGGTAGCAGCAAAGGAACTAGGTGTGGTTCAATGGGCTAGGTACTATGAAGACATATTGTATGACAATTATATCAACATGTTTTAAACCCCAAGGAACTAAGGTCTCACCAATTTTTTTACAAAGCCACCTCATTTGAGAATGAGTGATGCGTGGAGACAAAGACATGCAAACACACAGACTTGAAAATGTCAAATCTGGGGATTATATTTACCACTAACAAACGCGTATATACAATACCAAAGTTCCATAGGTGTTGAATGTGCAAGTTTTTGAACTAGATTATTGACTATAGTGAAAGTGGGAGACTGAAAGGAATATGCCTAAGAGGCAAGAATAAAGTGGGTATTATCTTATTCCATGTTTATGATAAATATTTATTTTTCATGCTATAATTGTGTTAATAGGAAAAATTAATACATGTGTGATTTATAAACAGAAAAGGTTCCTAGTAAAGCCTCTCTTAATACTAGCTTGCTGATTAACTGATGATCGCAAGTTTCCTGATCATGAACATTGGATGTTGTTAATAATAGGGTCATATCATTGGAGAATGGTATGATGAACAATCACCCAAAGTAGATGTAACAATATTATAATGTCCTCAAGTTTATATTGTTATCACATTCATAGTAACTCAATGTCCTTAGACCATGAGATCATGCCAATCACTTTCACCGAAAAGGTACTTTGATTCCATCAAACGTCACACCGTAACAGGGTGATTATAAAGGTGTCATCGGGTACTTGGAAAGTGTTAGTTGAGGATAGTGGATCAAGAGTGGTATTTGTCCATCCAGATGATGGAGAGATATATTTAGGGCCCTCTCGGTGATATCACATTGACATAGCTTCCAAGCACGTGATTTGATCACTAGAATGTTATATCACAGGAATGAGAAAAAGAGTACATGTCGGGAACAAGATTAAACATGGTATGGATGATACCGAGTGATCGGATATCGGAAATGTAAAATATCACGAGACAAAAGGATTTTGATTATAGCGAAAAAGGTTCAGACGATCATTGGATTTTCGTGGAACTAGTGGGAGTTACTATAGATCTACAGGTCCCACTAATGATTACTGATTGAAGAAAGTCTCGATCATGTCTACATAGTTTTCAAACCCGTAGGGAGACACACTTAATATTAGTCGACTCAATTGAGTGGATATGCAAGAGAAGATAATGTACATCGCAGAAATTTGTTCTATCGAATCTACCAAAATAGTTTCAAGGCATCGAAACAAAGCAAGAGAATAAAATGTTAATGTGTTCATTAAATGAAGTGTTCATTAAAATGAAGTACTCATTAAATGAAGTGTTCATTAAATTGAGTTGCATTAAACCAAGAGAATTGAAGTGCTTTAATTGAAAGACCTTTGATTTTTTAGTGGAAATTTAATGGAAGATGGGTGGAGCTATATTGATGTGAGTGGAGTGTCCATCCACATAATTGGGGAAGAGGTGGGGGAATCCATATGCTATGATCCATGCTCTCTTGATCTGCCTCCCCTCACCTATATAAATCCCCCTCCTCCTCTTGTCGTCTCACTCATTCACCATTCCTCCTACCATTTGGATGGCATCTTCCCCCCTTTGCTAGTTTTGTCCATTGCCAATAGAAAGGTGCTTAGGAGAAGCCCTACTCGATATCTTCCCCTACACCACCTCTACCATGCCATAGTGCTGCTGGAGTTCCCAAGGATCCACTACTTCCGCTGCCCAACATGGAGCAAGGGACGGGAGTCGTCGGCACACCATATGTGTGACCGATTACGGAGGCGCTGCCCTCTTGTGGCGCTGATCGTCTGCACGTCCTAGAGGATGGTCGTGTACACTCTACAACAGCCACGTTTGTTTGTGGGAATGTTATCCCGCTTGACGGTCTTCGAGGGTGAGTCCATCTGAAACCTTTACAAGTATCGCCTAGATTCGATCTTGGCAGTTGCATACCGTAGGAATTTTTTGTTTTCTATGCAACGAACCCCTTCAAAAGAACCTCCACCTAAACTACCAGAACATATTGTTAATAAAGAGGTGGCACTTGATGTTTCACCCTCTCAACTAGTGGAAAGTGAACCAAAAGGAAAAACTACTGGCAAGCTAGCTATGTCCTCTCAACTAGTGGAAGGTAAGCCCGATGGTAAGACTATCGCTGAGCTACTCGTGAATTATCTTTGTAAGAATGAAGAGGAGCAACTTGATCAACCACTTCAATCTCCTACTAGGATTTTGCCCTTCATATGTTTTGATGTTTGTTGACAACACAAGGATTTTTTAATCATTTTGCTAAATATTTCAGGGCATATTTATGTTGTTGATCACTCAAAGGGAAAAGAGGTTTCCAGGCCTTTATCATGTGCAGAACAATTTTCTACCAGATTGCCCGACTGATTCAGGTCGGAGTATCCGTCTTAGCTAGAATGTCCGACAAATACCAGACGGACTATCCAGCCCTAGGACCCCTCGTATTTTTCCAAGGGGCTTATGCCATTATGTTTACCACATCGGACACTACCCGGACACCAACCAGATTGTTTGAATAATATCGGCTGGCTGGAGTGTCTGGGTTGGTCTGGCCGGAACGTCCGTCCAAGGGTTCTCTCCAGCAGCAAGTTTCCCTTCGGTGCCCTAGCTAGGCCGGAGTGCCCGGGGTGTAGAGGTCGGAGTATCTGGACCGGGTCAGAATGTCCGGGGTGTTCCTGCCGAACACTCCGGGTTAAGTGGCACTAATGGCTACATTTCCAGGGGCCTATATAAAGGCCCCTTCTTCTACGTTTGGAGGCTACTCATTCCAGAAAAGAAGGACACCCCCATTAGAGCCGCCAAATCAATAAGATCTCTCCATCCAACCATCCAAAGTCGCTGATCTTTGGGGGAATGGAAGGAGGAGGCCTTGGTCTACAGCTTCACTAAGAGAGATCTTCATTTGCCCCTCATTCACTTGAGGGCCCCTTGCTCTAGGGTTTCATTGGAAACCCTAGGCCTTGATTTGGTTCTTATAAGCTTGTCTTTGATTGTTGTGACATCTTGCTTGGATTCGGGAGCCACCAAGATGTGTGCCTCAAACTTGTGGTAAGGGTGCCGACTAGCATCTTGAAGGTTACCGATATAGTGGAAGCATGAATCGATCCCTTTGGGAGGTGGTTCACTGTAGAACAAGGGAGGCCTCTCGTGGTGTTGGTGGTTTGATACCACCCCCTCTCCAAATGCAGGCGTACTTCGCCTCAAAAGGAAGGAACAGTGGGAAATAATCCTTGTGTCTCCGCGTGCTTCATTTCAGTTACTTTTATCCTTTACCGCGCCTTACTTATATCTTTCTCTTACTTAGTTAGTTGTGTCAGTGAGACATATAGGTAAATTCACCTTAGTTGCATATCTAGAGAATTTACCTTTTGTGTCAAACCCTAATTTGAAAAAGAGTAAATTTTGAAGTAGCACCTATTCACCCCCCCCCTAGGTGCCCATACGATCCTATCAATTGGTATTCGAGCCTTCGATCTTTATTCGGGCTTAACCTCCTAAGAGTATATGTGATATGGGGTGGCCCGATCTTCTCAGCAAGCTCTTGTCGATGATATGGTGGATGATAGATAACTAGTGCGTAGCTATGATCTCTCCCGCTCGATCCCTGATACCAGTGCAACAGATCTCGAACCTTATAGGATATTCACAACACCACACTCTTGCGCATGCAGCCATGACCATGAACGGTAGTATGCAATCTACTAATTCCCAATGGAACAATAGATCACACTCAATTATAGTTGTAGAATTCGAACACAGGGTAATTCCAGAGGTTCTATGAAAGAAACAACTCCAAAATATTTACACATGGTCTAAAAACTAAAACTAGAGCGCCCCCATCTATTTAAGGGTCTGGGAGGCAGCGGCCTAAGGGTGTATCCGAGTTGGTTCCACCCATCTATGGATACAAACCGACCCAACTTGGGTTTGGTCTAACTGACTGTGTCGTGGCAAAGTTGTAGTTGCTTTCTCTGCCATGGCAGCCTGTCGTGGCAGAGTTGGACTCTGTTTTCCTGCCGCGGCAGCCTGCCATGGTAGAGAACTGGGGCTTTTCTCTGCCACGGCAGAGAACTCCCGTCTCTTGTTGATCTTTGTATTGGACAACTCCTTGCGTTTCCTCCCTCTCCTCCCTCCCGCATTCTTCATTGATCAACACGCCATGTTCCTTCAGCTCCTCGCTCCGTGCTATGCCTTCTTCTCCTAAGTACCTGATCATACAATAATTCAAGGACTTAGGTAGTATAAAATTCTCATTGATTAAAACACCAGGTTCATTAAGAAACAAGTTCACCTGTTGTTCTAGTAGCTTAGCACAACCTCTTGTGATTGGTCCAATCCTTACCTCATTGGATTGATCCTTCTTTGCAATTGGAACATCTTCATTATCAATTGGGGTAGGTGTAACTGTAGGGATGTCCTCATCATCTCCCCCCTTCAAAAGGCGTCGACCTTGACACTCCAAGGTCTTATCCAGCATATGGTGACAAATCAGCAACGTTGAAGATGTTGCTAGCACCACCAAACTCCTCAATAGGTATATCAACTAAGTAGGCATTATCATTAATTTTGGCTAGCACCTTGTAAGGACCAACACCACATGGCTTCAATTTGGACTTGCGAAGTAGTGGAAATCTGTCATTGCGCAGATGCACCCAAACCATATCTCTAGGCTCGAACAACAGTTCTTTCTTTGCTTGATTCCTTGCAACAGCAATGTTCTTGCCTTTCTTCTCAATTGGCTCTCTAGTCTTCTCAAGTATTTTCTTCACATAATCAGCACATTTTGATGCCTCCATATCAACTCTCTCATGTAATGGCAGAGGCAACATATCAAGTGGCGTCAATGGCTTGAAACCATACACAACCTCAAACGGACAAAGCTGAGTAGTTGAATGCACAACCCTGTTGTAAGCACACTCAACATGTGGCAAACACTCTTCCCACTCCCGCAGATTCTTTTTAATCATGGTCCTTAGAAGCTTTGCAATGTTCTATTCACCACCTCCATTTGACCATCTGTTTGCGGATGACATGTAGTACTGAACAACAGCTTCGTTCCTAGCTTCCCCCATAAGGTCTTCCAAAAGTAGCTCATGAACTTCACATCACGGTCAGAAACAATCGTCTTTGGTACTCCATGTAATCTCATGATGTCCCTAAAAACAGGTTAGCAACATGCGACGCATCGTCGCTTTTGTGGTGGGCAATAAAAGGAGCCATCTTAGAGAACCTATCCACTACCACAAATATAGAATCATGACCTCTCTGAGTTTTAGGTACACCTAGCACAAAATCCATACTAATGTCTTCCCATGGAATAGTCGGTGCAGAGAGAGGTGTACACAAACCGTGAGGCTTCATCTTGGATTTCGACTTGTGGCAAGTAATACATCGGCTCACAAATCTGTACACATCAGGCCTCATCTTGGGCCAATAGAAGTGATCAGCGAGCATGAGCAACGTCTTCTCACGCCCAAAGTGACCCATCAAACCACCAGCATGTGATTCCTGCACTAAGAACAAACGCAATGACGATTCTAGAATACATAGTTTGTTAGCTCGAATCAAATATCCATCATGTATATGATACTTATCCCATGCGTTTCTAAGAGCACACAAACAATATGGTTCAGCAAAATCATGTTCAGTTGCATAAAGTGCACAATTAGCTTCTAATCCAGGAATTTTAACATATTCTTCCTAGATAGAGCATATTTGAGCATCAACAACAACATTCTCTTTTCCTTTCTTATAGTTAATGATGTAAGGAAAAGACTCAATGAACTCAACCCATTTAGCTAATCTTCTATGCAAGTTTGATTGAGCTTTCAAGTATTTCAATGCTTCATGATCAGAATGTATGATGAAGTCCTTTGGCCACAAATAATGTTGCCAAACCTCAGGTACTCTAACAAGTCCATACAATTCTTTATCATAGATTGAATAATTCAAACGAGAACCAGTCAATTTCTCAGAAAAATAAGCTATAGGACGACCCTCTTGCATCAAAACGCCACCTATGCCTATACCACTAGCATCACATTCAACTTCAAATTGCTTCGAAAAATCAGGTAATGCAAGCAATGGTACAAAAGTAAGCAAACGTTTCAATGTATCAAATGCAATGTCTTGGGCCACGCCCCATACAAAAGGAACACCTTTCTTTGTCAAATCATTTAATGGTGCAGCAATGGTGCTAAAATCTTTGAGAAAGCGCCTATAGAAACCAACGAGACCGTGGAAACTATGCACTTGACTTACATTCATTGGAGTAGGCCAATTATGAATTGATTCAATTTTAGATTGATCTACCTCTACTCCATGTTTAGATACAACAAATCCTAGGAATATGACCTTATCTTTTGCAAATGTACACTTCTCAAGATTAGCATACAGTTTATTATCACGTAACACTTGCAAAACTTGTCTAATATGAGTGCAATGTTCAGATTCGGTGTGGGTGTATATGAGTATATCATTAAAATAAACAACCACAAAATGACCAATAAACTCTCTCAAAACATGATTCATCAAACGCATGAAAGTACTAGGTGCATTAGTAAGACCAAACAGCATGACTAACCACTCATACAAGCCGAATTTAGTTTTGAAAGTAGTTTTCCACTCAACCCCTTCTTTCATCCTAATTTGATGATAACCACTACGCAAGTAAATTTTAGAGAAAACAACAGCACCACTCAATTCATCTAGCATATCCTCTAAGCGTGGAATAGGATGACGATATCGAATGGTGATGTTATTAATCGCTCTACAATCAACACACATGCACCATGTACCATCTTTCTTAGGAACTAAAATAATAGGAATAGCACAAGGGCTAAGAGAGACACGAATGTACCCTTTATCCAACAACGCTTGTACTTGCTTCTGAATTTCCTTAGTTTCTTCGGGATTAGTCCTGTAGGGTGCATGATTGGGAAGTGTGGTGCTAGGAATCAGGTCCACTTGATGTTCTATACCATGCAATGGAGGTAAACCTGCGGGTACATCTTCTGGAAACACATCCCCAAAGTCTTGCAAAACAGATGAGACACCAAGAGAAACAGGGGTCGTGTCGTTAGAAACCAATACCTCGCCCTTATACATGAGCACAAGTGGCATGGTTGGAGGATCCTCACGAAACTCTCTCATATCCTCCTTAGTGGCTAATATCAATAAACCAGGCACTCTCTCACTTTTCGTTATATCACTCAATTTAGGCTCAATTACATCAGGAACAGCTGTCACATAGTCTCGCCGAGTGGTAGAATCTTCCTTCAAATTCAGCTCTATCTTCTGGCGAGAATCTTTCATAATATCTTGTGGTGTCATTGGCTGCATAGTAATCGTTTTCCCTTTGAATTCCAAGTGATATGTATTGGCTCGACCATTGTGTTGCACATGGAGATCATAGGGCCAAGGCCGACCCAATAGTAGGTGACAAACAGTCATAGGAACCACATCAAAATCAATATAATATTTGTATGTCCCTATTTGAAAATTCACATGTACCATATGATTTACATTCATCTTACCATTGTTGCTCAACCATTGTATGTAGTATGGCTTCGAATGAGGTAACTATGTCAAATTCAGTTTGGCACATAGTTCCTTACTTGCAAGCTTTCTGCAGCTACCTCCATCAATAATGACCTTGCAAGCCTTGTTATGTCCAACTAGAGATTTTGTTTGGAACAAGTTGCAACGCTGGGATTCCTCAACCGGTTTCTAGTGATAACACGACCCCTATCAGCCACATCTCCCCAAAAGGGTTTCTAGTGATAACACGACCCCTATCAGCCACATCTCCCCCGATCGTCACGGCCATCAGTGTGGGTTCAAGGGTGGACGTTAAACGTCGGTCACATCATTCATGCGACTCGTGCTCGATCTTTTGACCATCCGTGTTTCGAGCCCATATCTACACATGCTAGGCTCGCCAACTGAACCTTAGTGTATTCGCTATGCAACATGGCTTACACCCACTGTATGCGAACGTAGATATGTCTGACACCCAGGCTTGTAACCCTGGATCGCCTCATACCGAAGAACTTTCTTGGTGGTGCACACTAAGGGGGAACACAATCGTTGGTAATTTTAACAGGGATCATCTTATTAGGCTACCGTAAAGTATCTAATACTAGCACACTAAGACATACAAACAATAACATTGAATGTAAATGCTATGTGATATGGTCCTTCACGTCGTGATCTCCATCTGCCATCACCGGGTTCCGGCGCCAGGGTTCCGGCGCCGTAGACACCAGGGTACCGGTGTCTTTCCGGCGTGGTAGTTCGTCACCTCCATGACTATCTACTACTATGTAACAAAAGGTAATCACTTTACCTTTGCCACAACCATATCACAAAGCAACGGCCCCCTGCAAAACAAAGTTAGACGCCTCTACTTTATCTTTGCATGTTTTACGTGGCTGAATGGGCTTTTGCACAAGAACTGTTCTTACATATGAACTTTCAGCACAACGCTGATCAAGTAGTTGTCTGTACTACATCCCTTTCGGGGCCCTCTATTGCAAATGGCATACCAACTAATGCAAGAGAGACAGACACCCCCCTAAGCCACTTTATACGGTACAAGCCGTATGTCAAGCGTGGACCAGTCTAGCGAATGAACGCGTAAAGTCGGTTGGGGGCCGCTTCATCAAGCATTACCGCGGTATACACAAGTACACGTGGGAGGGTAACAACTAAAAGATTAATGCCCACACGCTACATCTCGTGTGTTCTACCCGTACTAGCATTACTACGCATAGATCTAGCTCTGATACCAACTGTAGGGGTTCCGTGTATGAAAACAATAAAATTTAACCCTACGCCCCTGAACCCCTGAAGCTGCCAGGATCTATCTATTAGTAATACAGCAACGGGAGGGGCTTTTCACGAACTTACCCTTGAAGACGGAAAAGCGTTGTCAACGCTCAGGAGAGCGTGGTTGATGTAGACGAGCCGAAGCAGACCTCAAGGTCATGATGAAGTCCCTGTGCTCCTTGGCTCCAACGACTTGAGTGCCTCAAGTGTGACACCTCACGGGGAGTTACACACGTCCGGTGCCTAACGATGACTCCCGCTTCCCTGATCCAGCAGCAGTTGCAGAAGTAGAGCTCCCGGATCCGAATCCCGCAGCGCGACGGCGCTCCGCGGTAAGATGTCTCTCGCTCGCGCAGTCCAGACTTGGGACCACGGTCACGAGAGAGAGAGGGGGAGAGAGAAAATATCAATTAGAGGTCCTAACAAAAGTGGGGAGACTTTTATTGATTATTGGTGTATTTTTATTTTGGCCAAATACCCCCACTATATATAGGGGGAGGGGAGGTACTACCTCCCTCAAAGTCCCGGGGTGGGACTAAAGGAGAGGAGGGGGAGGGGTGGCCGGTGGCCACCCTAGTGGGCCCCGCGCGAGGGGGCTAGGCCTAGCCGGCCTCCCCCTTCTCCCTCTCTCCTTTCCCCTGATGGGCCCTCTCCCTCCAGAAATTGGCCCATTAAGCCTTTGACCATTAAAATAGATTTTCTCTTTATTAAATAATTATGAATAAATGATTAAATCAACATTTAACATTCATTCACACATTATTCAATCTCCGTGGCTATGTAACACCTTCCACCTCCACTCCGGACATCCTCCGAACTTATTGAAACCCTTCTGGTTTTCTCCCTACTCTTCTTCGGTGATTCCACTGATCCTATAAACCCTCTCTAAGCATCATCAAGCCCTTAAGCATGATACCCCACGGTTCGGGAACACTCCAGACATGGTCGGGACACTCCCGCGCTAATGATCGACAAAGGGACCTGGATGGCCATGTGACCCCTGTGCGTTCCACGAAGATCTTTCATCGTTTGAACCGGGACATTCGTGTCTTATTCCCTTTGTCACTCGATACTTGCATTTCCCGATATCTGATCAATGACATCACCATGTCGTGTTCAATCTCGTTACTGAACAATGCTACTTGACTCGTTCCGACAAGTGATATCCCCGTGATCAAATCACACGCTATGCAACTATTGGATATAACTTCTCCGAGTGGGACCTTGAGTATCTTCCCGTCACATGGATAGACAAATCCCGCTATTGACATATATTGCCTCAACGGTTTCCTTCGAGTACCTGAACACACCTTTATAACCACTGTATTACCAAGTGGCGCTTGATGCTATCAAAGCACTCTCGAGAGACAGTGATTGATATAGCCTCACGGTCGAAGGAATAGTCTACGAGGATCCATTTCTAATTATCGTAACTTGAACTTCGTGACATGATCGGGTCACGATGTTTAGGTTGGGTATTGGTTCATCATCACATTCTCAGAATGAGATGACCTCATTTCTAACTGGCATAAATGCCACATGATCAGGAAACATGATCATCTGTTGACCAATGAACCAGTGACTAGAGTTTCTTTGGGAACCCCTGGTTGTTTGTATATCACACGTGTATTGATGTTTCCACTCAATACAATTATAGCATGATATAAAACTTAATCATAAACTATATGAAATATTATAATAGTCCTTACTACTATTTGTCTCTAGGGCATATTTCCAACAGAAACACACACGTGGAGAAAAACGTGGCAATGCAACTATGAAGAGTGTTGCACTACGCTCGAGAGACACTAGCAAAGCTCAAAGTAAATAGGCACAAGATTGCTCAATGTACCAGTGCACAAAGATATCAGTAGGCCTCTTGCTCAAATTCTCTTTTTCCATAATTTTTCTTTTTCTTTTGTATAGCTCTCTTTTTTATACTTTTTCTTTTGCTATCTTGCTTTTTCTCTTTTTTTTGATTTTATAGAGAACACACGGCCAATTACAAAGTACATCACCAAAAATCCTAAGAGCAGCCTTTAGGAGCGGAAACTAGTCTGAATGGGCAAGTTCCTACACCTATGTAGTAGATTGGCCGTGGCCAAAGGTTTTGGAAAAGTGCAAAATGATCACACTTTGTAATTATGGTGTCGTGGCAGAAAAACAGCTCAAAATTCTGTCGTGGCAGAACATATCCTACCGTGGCAGAAAACGAAGCAGAAATCCTGCCGAGGCAGAGCGGCGGCAGCAAAACAGGCAGAACTTGTGCCGCGGCAGAACGGTGGCAGCGCGTGGCAGAGAATTGCACGGAAAGCGTACCGCGGCAGAGCGATGGCAGAAAAAGTGTGCCGCGGCAGAGTCGCTGGCGGACTCGGTTTCACGGCAGGGAAAGTGGCCGCTTCCGTGTCGCGGCAGAATCAGTAAGTCTAATTTTTTTTGTGAATCGGACTCAGCCAAAAGGAACTAACCAGGACTCTTCAAGCTAGATCGGATCTGACTATGGCGCAGAAGAATAGGTGATGAACACGACTAGAAAGAGGAAAACGATGAAAGAAAAACTAGATCTAGACTAATTGATGAACACGACCAGCAACTATTACTCGTCTACGATGTAATCTAGGCTATGGCGAATCTTTTTGTGGGGTTATTTTCTGTATAGGATGAAAACACTCTCTAATCTATGGATGGATTGCGGATTTCTTACCGAGGCAACGAGGAAATCTGATACCAAGATGATATGGGGTGGCCCGATCTTCTCAGCAAGCTCTTGTCGATGATATGGTGGATGCTAGATAACTAGTGCGTAGCTATGATCTCTCCCGCTCAATCCCTGATGCCAGTGCAACAAATCTCGAACCTTGTAGGATATTCACAACATCACACTCTTGCGCACGCAGCCGTGACCACGAACGGTAGTATGGAATCTACTAATTCCCAATGGAACAACAGATCACACCCAATTATAGTTGTAGAATTCGAACATAGGGTAATTCCAGAGGTTCTATGAAAGAAACACTTCCAAAATATTGTAATGTTGTCTAAAAACTAAAGCTAGAGCGCCCCCTTCTATTTAAGGGTCTAGGAGGCAGTGGCCTAAGGGTGGATCCGAGTTGGTCTCACCCATCTATGGATACAAACCGACCCAACTTGGGTTCGGTCAAACTGACTCTGCCGTGGCAGAGTTGTAGTTGCTTTCTCTCCCCCGGCAGCCTGCCGTGGCAGAGTTGGACTCTGTTTTCGTGTCGTGGCATCCTGCCGTGGCAGAGAACTGGGGATTTTCTCTGTCGCGGTAGAGAACTCCCGTCTCTTGTTGATCTTTGTCTTAGACAACTCCTTGCGCTTCCTCCCTCACGCATTCTTCATTGATCAACACGCCATGTTCCTTTAGCTCCTCGCTCCGTTGATACGTCTATTTTGCATCACTATTCTATGTCTTAATTCACTATTATTTATTGATATATTTCATATTGAGAGGTGATAGTTATGTTATTTCATCTGTTTTTGCATGGTTGATGACTTTTGGAGCATGGACCACTGCAGTCAGGATTCTAATGGAAATGGTGTTGTTTGGAGGCAAAATTCGCGAAGATCAGAAAATCCGGGAAAATATACGGAAAATCCTATTTTTCCAGAAGACTAAGGATGCCAGAAGACGGAGTGGAGATGGGCCACAAGGGGCCCACACCACCGCCTGGCGCGGGCAGCCCTAGGCCGCGCCTGGAGGTGGTGTGGCCACCCTGGCCCACTCCAGCCTCTCTCCTCTAGCGTACATCAACCTCCCGAAACCCTAAGACTCAGGGAGCGACCACAGAAAGATTCCACCTCCTCTGCAGGGCGGAAAACACCGAGAGAGAAAGATCTCTCCGACAGACAGATTTCTGCCGGGGGATTTCCTTCCCGGAGAGGGGAGATCGTCGCCATCAACACCACCATCAAGCTTGACTTCATCGGGATCATCATCATCATCACCACCATCATCACCATCAGCACCCTCATCACCATCTCCATATTGCTGTAACAATTGCGTTGAATCTTGCATTAGTTCATAGGGGAAACTTTCCTGGTGTTGATTACTCTTTGTAGTTGATGCTATTGAGTGAACCATTGAATTATTGTTTATGTTCAGATTGTTATACATCATTATTCCATCTCTGATCATGATCCATATGATGTCTTGTGAGTAGTTTGTTTTCTTCTTGAGTACATGGGAGAAGTCTTGTTGTTAGTAGTGGAGTTGTGTTGAGAAAGATTCAATAGATTGTTATTTAAGTTGTGGTGTACTTCTTCTAGTGGTGTCATGTGAACGTCGACTACATGACACTTCACCTATATGGGCCTAGGGGAATGCATTGTTTATTTGGCTACTAATCGTAGGGGTTGCCGGACTAACAGAAACCTGAATCCCCGTTAGGAAACCATTGCACAAGGGACGTAAGGGTCTTAGAGTTTAAAGTTGTTGTTAGGTTTCTACCTTAATTACTTTCTTGTACTTACGGATGTTTGCAAGGGGTATAATCACAAGTATGTATCAGTCTTGGATGGGGCGGTACATTAGCACAGGTTCACCCATACAACACTTAGCAAGCTAAAGAAGATTAATCAACTATATGAAGCGAAAGCACTTGACAGTCTTCCCATGTGTCCTCGAGAATGTTTGGTCATCTTAAGTAATACAACCGGCTTATCCTTTGTTGCATAAAGGATTGGGCCACTTGTTGCATTTATTCCTACTGTCTTTTATTTACTCGTACTTTGTTTGCTTGCTTTATCGAAAACCCCTAAAAATCCGTTTGCTAAGTATTTGCAGAGAATTCCTGATCCATACCACTAGCCAGCACCTTCTGCTCCTCGTTGGGTTCGACACTCTTACTTATCAAAAATACTGCGATACACCCCCTATACTTGTGGGTCATCAAGACTATTTTCTGGCGCCGTTGCCGGGGAGTGAAGCACTATTCGAGAGTGGAACTGGTAAAGGAAACTTCTACTGTGAGTATTGTTTTCTACTGTTAGTTGCTTTATTTTCGTTATGGATAATTCGCTAAGTTTCTTATTTGGTAATGCTACTACCACTGCTAAGGTAGTAGATAAGCCACCACCTGCTGAGAATGATGTTTTCAAAATACCTACAAGAATTATTGATCATGCTATGGATAACTACTATGTTGGGGATGGAACTGTCCATCCCGGTGATCATTTACTCTTTATACACGAATTATGCGGGTTATTCAAGTGTGCAGGTATTACTACAGATCAAGTTAAGAAGAAGTTATTCTCATTATCGCTGAAAGGAAGAGTTGAGGAATGGTATAAGGTGCTGAAGAATGGTCAAACTCTGGAATGGGAGGAAATAGTGCCTCTCTTTTATTCAAAGTTTTATCCTCCTAGTGAGATTCATAAAGATCGGAATCAAATATACAACTTTTGGCCTCTTGATGGAGAGAGTACAGCTCAAGCTTGGGGGAGATTGAAGTTACTAATGCTCAAATGTCCCATTCATGAGCTCCCCAACAATATTATTATCAATAACTTTTATGCAAGGCTCCCTCTACATGATAAATATTTATTGGACGCTTCTTGTGCTGGATCATTCACTCGCATGGAAGAAGAAGCTAAATGGGATCTTCTGGACCGTATTCAAGATAATGCTGAAGCTTGGGAGAATGACAAAGGTAGAAAGTCAGGTATAAATTATGATTATGAATGCATTGAATCTTTTATGGGAACTGATGACTTTCAAAATATTAAAAATGCTTATGGTCTAGACTCTCAAGCTATTGCTTCTTATTTTAAGGCTTTTGCTTCCTATATTGAAGTGCCTAAAAAGAAGTGGAATAAGTATCATGAACCTTATAAAGATGTTGCTAAGAGTGTTCCTGCAAGAAATACTGAAGTTTATACTGCTAATCATGTTTTACCTGAACCTTATATTGAGAAAATGCCTTTTCCAGTTAAGGTAAAGGAACATTCTATGATAGCTAGTTAATGAAAGTATGAGTAAAGCTATTGAATCTGATAAACAAATGGTTGATGAACCTATAATAGCAAGTGTGAAATACTTTGTCACTAAATATGAAAAAGAGGGACACCCTATCCTTTGTAAGGATACCTCTAATATTGTTTCACATAGTAGTGTTATGAGAGCTAGTATTCCCGTGTTTTATGTTAGAATAAGTGATCATTTCTATGATGGTCCTTGTGATAGCTATATTGTTAAGTTTATGCATGATACTAAAAGCTACTATGAGAGAGGGAAAAGTGTTCTTATGTATCTCAATAATATCAAGTTTCCTCGCTTTATGCTGAAAGTTTTTATGTTGCACTTCTTTTGCCTTCTTATGCAAGTTGCCTCTGGTTTCAACAACTTGTTTGTTTACAAAATTCCCTTGCATAGGAAGTGGGTTAGACTTAAATGTGTGTGTGTTTTTGCTTCTTAATGCTCTCTTTCACTTCAATTCATATCCCTATGAGAGCTTCTTCAAAATTATCATGCCCATCTTAAAGGCTATAAAGAAAGAGCTTTATGGGAGACAACCCAATTTGTTTTTGCTTTCAGTTTGTTTTTGTTTATTTGAGTCTTGGAAGTTATTACTTTGGTAATAACCGCTCCTTATCCGTTTTGCTTGGTTTTTGTGTCAAGATCAACCTCTAATGAGGGAGAAGTAATATTTGGGGAAGTTGTTGTCCCGAAACAGATTTTTTGTGCTTCACCGTAAAAATTCGTCAGAGATCTCTGTATGTTGGATTGAGCTGTAATTTTTTTTACTTCTGCCCCAGGTTGTTATTTAACTTTCGTTAGTTTTGCACTTTTTGATTTGAGCAACAGAAGATTTTCGAAAAAATTGATCTTTACCTGCTGGTCTGTTTTGGCAGATTTTGCCACTCTTGCATCTGCTTCTTTATTCGATTTCCTTTTTGAATCTTTTTGGGTTTTTGGAAGGAGTTGTTTCAGTACCTTTTGTTTTGATGGTTTTCAGTTGAAGTTGGACTCAAAAGGTTTTATCACTTCACTTATACTAATGTTGTTAATGAGAACTGTGAAAAGTTTTGTGTGAAAGAAATTTCCAGGAAGTGGAGACAATGGTGTAATAAGGAAGAGAAGGGTTTTATGACTCAAGTAATAAGTGTATGAAGATGAAGATATTAATGTTATTCAAGTGGTGACTCCGAAAGAATCTACTAGATACCAAATTCAGAGACCTGCAGAGTCTGTTTTCAAATAGGTAACAGTTCTGGTAAGAAAAGTTCCGCGAAATTACAATACAACTATATTTTTGCAGTTTTTAGTCAATAAGGAAAGTTACGAAGCGAAAAAGGGACGGAAACGGAGCCAGGGTGGCTCACACCACCCTGTGGCGCGGACCCACCCCTGGCCGCGCCACCAGGTGGTGAGTCCACCCCGGACTCTGCCTCCGACTCGTTTTCTCCCAGTACCTTCCTTTTGATATGAAACTTCGTAATATATAACCCCCGGATCTTCCGAGGTCCTTATATCATGTTTTCATCGTGTTTTTGTTTCGATCTGTTTCTGCCAGGTAAAATCTCAGATTTGTAGCCTCAATGTCTTCCATTGGATCAGTTAAGGGAGATTCCTTGGAAGATATCATCAACCCATACATGAGAGAATTGAAGATTCATCCCAAGGAGTTATTGCTCGAAGGTGGGGAGGTTCGAATTAAAGAGGTTCAAGGCCCTAAAGGTGAAGGAAGTCTGGAGGACAGGATGGAAGCATTGGAACAAGAAGTCTTTAGGTACAAGAAGATGGCGGTGCGCGAAGTGGATATCATCCATAAGATTTGTTCCGAACTCATCACCGAGCACCAAAAGGAGATTGCTGAACTCAAAGACGAAGTCCTCTCACTCTGCCAAACAACCAACGAACTGCAAGCACAGTTCTATGACGTTCAAAATCAAAACTGTGAGAATGAGGCTAGATTTAAACTCATAAGTGCTGCTGCAAGTTTCAGGATGTTGGAAACCACGCTGTCCTTTGTTGATGGGAAACCTTTACCTTGGAAGACGGACAAAGATGAGAGGATACCACCACCACCTAAGGAGTAATTCGTCATCAGGTTTGGCATCCCCTTGGTTTGTTCCAAGCTTGGGGGAGTGTCGCGGTATCACATCACTATCTTCTATCTTTTTACCTTTTTAGTAGAGTCATATCATGAATAGAGGAGTTATTATGTAGGATGGTTTGCATTATGGAAGTGTCCCCTCTCTCGTTAGATGTGTATCCCTTGGTGTGAGTTGCTGTTATGGAATATTAATGAGAAGTTATATCATTCACTCTTTTGCATAGATTATATTAGTTTTCAATTCGTGGTTATATGATTGATCCTGTTGTTAGTATTGGTATCACTCTGGGATCATTGAGTTAATTTAGTTGGTTTTGGCAAACCTGGCTCGGTCAGTAGAAACACTATTTTTGAGAGTTGAATGAAAAAGATAGAAGTACACTAGAGAAAAATAATTCCATCGTCTTTCTTTCTTGATTTGCCCATAAGTCTAGTATTCTCTAGTTAAGATCTTTTGTGCTTCCAAGGAAGATTGCATGTTTGTCTTTATCACTTGTATGTTTGTTTGTTTCCTTCAACTCTTATACTTGCTACCCAGCCTTGCTAGCCAAAAACCTGTACTGAGAGGATTTCTTCTCGTGCATCCACCTCCTTTAAATCAAAACCTTTGCCATTTGTGTCCACCATACCTACCTAGTAGCATTATTGCTATTCCAAGTAAATTCTTGTTTTATCTACCTCCCAAATTAAACTTGTTATGTGAAAATTAGTGATTAAAGCTCTCACGAACTTGATGGCACACTTTACTTTCTTGCACTTAATAAACTTGAACCATTGTGCTCACCTATGTTGCGTATATGCTTGTGCTTTGTAAGTTGTTAATTAGCAGAACCATGTTGTCATGGGGAACACTTTCAACATTGCACTGGTACTTTGTACCAAGTTGATATCATGTTCTTTTGTCTATGTATGTCGTCGGTGTGAAATGAAAGGGGAGCTTGTAAGTCCATGGAGTTATGCATGTGTGTTAGAGAAACGCCTGGGCCGCTGGTCTTATCCATGCTAACATGGTGGAAACCTGCAGCGTAACCATAACGAGTATCTATGAAGCATTCTTCTTATAAAAAAAAGAGTCCCGTATTGAGAAAAAAGAGAAAAAGGAAAAAAAAGATATTATGAAAAGAGGAAAGAGAGAAAAAAAGCACCATATTCCCATGGTAAATAAGAAGATTGTTGAGATGCTTGTTGTCTGCTTGCCTTGTCATTTTGATATGGGGATTCTTCCGTATCATCGGGCAAGGGGTACCCCGTTGGCGGTTCTCTATGATACACATATGCTTACAATGACAAGAACTTACCGGTGACTAAACTTGAGTAGCATGAGGAGCGGACCTCGTATTCAAGGTACATGAGATTCTCAACTTACAACTTGTCAATGCATATCCTCATTTTTGATCACTTTAACCTTAATCACCTAAAGATGCCTATGATAGGGGCAATGAGAGTTGAAAGCTAGTAAGTATCATAATTTTTGGGAGCTCTTTATGAGACTTGCAATCCCTGCTTCCCTCTTTGAAGGGCCTTTCTTTCACTTTGTAGTTGAGTCGGTAAACCTATTCCCTTCTATCTCAGCAAGTATTTTGAGTTGTTGTGTTTCATTCATTCATATGATGATTTATTCATTCATGTTTCTTATGTTCCTTGTTTTGCACATTGCTCTTATCCTGATGTTTACTACTTTGAAAGCTTTCATTGAAAAACCATTTATTTGTGAACTCCAGTAAGTTATCAACTATTCTTCGACCAAGAGCTAAGTTTGCCATTACCAATTATGATTCACTTTATGTATCTTTATTGTGTTTCCTTTACTTATTACAAGTTGAGTTATATAATAGTGAGTTGTCTTCTATTATGATCTATGTATTTGATGAATGTGATGCTTCTTGTCCGTATTCTTTTATCGACTCTTCACTCCATAAACCTGAGGCCATGTTTATTGAGCTCAGTTTCGCTTGGGGACAAGCGAAGTCTAAGCTTGGGGGGAGTTGATACGTCCATTTTGCATCACTATTCTATGTCTTAATTCACTATTATTCATTGATATATTTCATATTGAGAGGTGATACTTATGTTATTTCATCTGTTTTTGCATGGTTGATGACTTTTGGAGCATGGACCGCTGCAGTCAGGATTCTGATGGAAAAGGTGTTGTTTGGAGGCAAAATTCGCGAAGATCAGAAAATCCGGGAAAATATACGGAAAATCCTATTTTTCCAGAAGACTAAGGATGCTAGAAGACGGAGTGGAGATGGGCCACAGGGGGCCCACACCACCCCCTGGCGCAGGCAGCCCTAGGCCGCGCCTGGAGGTGGTGTGGCCACCCTAGCCCACTCTAGCCTCTCCCCTCTGGCGTATATCAACCTCCTGAAACCCTAAGACTCGGGGAGCGACCACAGAAAGATTCTGCCGCCTCTGCTAGGCGGAAAACACCGAGAGAGAAAGATCTCTCTAGCAGACAGATTTCTGCCGGGGGAATTCCTTCCTAGAGAGGGGAGATCGTCGCCATCAACACCACCATCAAGCTGGACTTCATCGGGATCATCATCATCATCACCACCACCATCATCACCCTCATCACCATCTCCATATTGCTGTAACAATTGCGTTGAATCTTGCATTAGTTCATAGGGGAAACTTTCCCGGTGTTGATTACTCTTTGTAGTTGATGCTATTGAGTGAACCATTGAATTATTGTTTATGTTCAGATTGTTATACATCATTATTCCATCTCTGATCATGATCCATATGATGTCTTGTGAGTAGTTCGTTTTGTTCTTGAGGACATGGGAGAAGTCTTGTTGTTAGTAGTGGAGTTGTGTTGAGAAAGATCCAATAGATTGTTATTTAAGTTGTGGTGTACTTCTTCTAGTGGTGTCATGTGAACGTCGACTACATGACACTTCACCTATATGGGCCTAGGGGAATGCATTGTGTATTTGGCTACTAATCGTAGGGGTTGCCGGAGTGACAGAAACTTGAACCCCCGTTAGGAAACCATTGCACAAGGGACGTAAGGGTCTTAGAGTTTAAAGTTGTGGTTAGGTTTCTACCTTAATTACTTTCTTGTACTTACGGATGTTTGCAAGGGGTATAATCACAAGTATGTATTAGTCTTGGATGGGGCGGTACATTAGCACAGGTTCACCCACACAACACTTAGCAAGCTAAAGAAGATTAATCAACTATATGAAGCGAAAGCACTTGACAGTCTTCCCATGTGTCCTCGAGAACGTTTGGTCATCTTAAGTAATACAACCGGCTTGTCCTTTGCTGCATAAAGGATTGGGCCACTTGCTGCGTTTATTCCTACTATCTTTTATTTACTCGTACTTTGTTTGCTTGCTTTATCGAAAACCCCTAAAAATCCGTTTGCTAAGTATTTGCAGAGAATTCCTGATCCATACCACTAGCTAGCACCTTCTGCTCCTTGTTGGGTTTGACACTCTTACTTATCGAAAATACCGCGATACACCCCCTATACTTGTGGGTCATCATCCGTGCTATGCCTTCTTCTCCTAAGTACCTGATCATACAATAATTCAAAGACTTAGGTAGTATAACATTCTCATTGATTAAAACACCAGGTTCATTAAGAAACAAGTTCACCTGTTGTTCTAGTAGCTTAGCAAGAGCTCTTGTGATTGGCCCAATCCTTATCTCATTGGATTGATCCTTCTTTGCAATTGGAACATCTTCATTATCAATTGGGGTAGGTGTAACTGTAGGGATGTCCTCATCAATATGGGTAACCCGGAGGGAGATGGAGAGGGTGAGGCTAGCACGTCGGTGACCATGGTAGATCTCAAGAAGTTGGAAACAAGCTTGATCTCTTCCTTGGCAACGAAATCCAACAGTTGTGTCAACTAGTTGAGCAACTTGTTAAGGAAAAGACAGCCTCACCACCTCCCTCTCAAGAGGAACCACCTCCAATCTTGAAGGTGAATGCTTCGGCTAAGCCAATGGGTGAAGTAGTGGGGGATGAACATATTGCCACTAACTCCTCCACCAAAAAGGTTGATGGGAAGGAAGAGCACCATGTTGTTCCCGGATGGTACTCTCCCGACCCCTCGATCCCTCATCCCCATATAAATAATAGAGGTGAACCACCTATGCTAGCTGCACATTCTTTTGCTCAATGGCAAGTTTTGACGAAATCTCATGTGCGAAGCTCTTGCATTGACTTGTGGAACATTATTGAAGAAGGACTCAAAATTGAGGATCCAACCAACTTGACAAGAAGAGAAGTGGTTAATAGTCAACTCAATTCCACCCCCTTGCACATGATTCAACTTGGGGTGGGGCCAAAACACTTTCCCCACATTGAGCATTTCAATACTACCAAGGAAGCTTGGGATGATATCATTGATTTGTTTGTTGGGAATGACATCATGAGATGAACTGATATGATGCCCTGAGCAATGAAGCCAAAGGCTTCTATATGAAGGATGGTGAGGATCATGAAGACATGTATCAAAGAATCAAATCCACTGCCACCACCTTCAGAAATGTTGGTGCCTCTCATATTGATGATGCTTGGATAAAGGGGAAGTATGTGAGTGCACTCATGCCCTTCGAGCCCACTGACTTGAACAGTCTCCAAGGAAGACACGACTACCATCTCCTGACCTCCAATGAAGTTATGCAAGAGATGTTCGCCATCAAGGTTGCTACCAAGAATGCCAAAGATGCCCGGGCTCGTGCCATTCGAATGAGCAATGGTGTTAACCTTGCCTTGAAGGCCAAAGTTGTGGAGTATGAAGAAGAAGAAGAAGAAGGAAGTGATGATATACTTAATATGAGCCACCCTGAAGATGTCAAGGTTTCTCATGGTGAATAAATGGCCTTCTATGCGAGAAACTTTTTGATATGGGCATGAAGGAGGAGGTGAAGCCTAATTTCAGGACTCCACCAAGCTAGGTGATGCGGGCGCATCCCATTAATGATTGGCACGCCAGGACGACCTACGATATGTAATGATAAGTAAAAGGTTGTGTCAAATATTATTGCTATGTTATTGAGTCCGGGTCCAGGTTAGGTTCGAGTCTGTTGTGTGTTCTGTTTGGGTCTATCCAACCGACTAGTTGCAGGCCTCCTATAAAAAGGAGCCAGCCGGATAGGGTTTAGGGGAGTTTAGTTGTTTAGTCTAAAAACTATATTGTGCTCCATCGTGTATCATCCCTCCGGGGACGGCGATACCGTTTATCAGATTATTGATGCGGAGGTTCTGGTGTTCATCAAGGATTGTCGTGCTCAGGTTTGAGGCATGGTGATCATCATCTTACTTGCTGGATTGATTCCCCTTCTTTTGGTAGTGTTCATCGCACAATTGGGAGATTACCATCCGGGTGGACTCGCTGTGAAATATTGGGACAAAACTATAGGATCATTGGCTTGATTCGTATCAGGTGGTATCAGAGCTCTCGTTGATCACAGCGTGTTTTTGGATGATCTGTGGACTGTTTTTTGACAAGCAGTTTACAGATCGATTGTGGAGAAGATATTGAAAGTTGAAGTTTTTAGATTGGATCATGATCTTCGTTGGCTGCTAAGTCAGATCGGTGAGGAGTTTTGCATTAGGCAT
The DNA here is from genome assembly GCA_916181665.1 of Avena sativa. NCBI lineage: Eukaryota > Viridiplantae > Streptophyta > Magnoliopsida > Poales > Poaceae > Avena > Avena sativa. The sequence goes on from OV702287.1 coordinate 232,563,846, forward strand.
CGTTGGCAGGTGCGATCAATTCCGCTCCTTTCTTGCCTCGATTCCTCGGAAGTCCGATCGGTTCCCAGTTCAAATCGATCGGAACGAGAGTATTGGCTAGAGTCCAGCCGTCGAACGTTTTATTCTAGATCTGATTGTAATTAAAAAAAGGAGGCCACCCGCCGTACGAGTCGCGGCCGAGTTTCCCGAGCGATCCGCTCGATCAAAGGAAAGCGCGTGCCTGGTGATCGGTTGCCGTAGGAGTTGCGGCCGTGTCCCCTGGCGCACTCGCGATCAGGATCGCATGTCCCGCGCGCCTCACGATCGAGGCAATCCCGTTACTTGCACGCGATCGAGAAAAGACTGCTTGGATCGTTTTGTTTTTTTCCTGGCCCTGATCGGTTTTCTGTTTAGATCTCGTACGTGAGACACGCTCAATTGAAAAAAAGCAAAGCCTATCGCTACAGTTCGGATCGGTTCTAGCTCACGTATTGAGTCCTCCAGCGTGAAAAAGAAACACAGATTTAGTCTGCTTCCGCTGAATATTGAGGGATGGTTTCAAATATTGATTTGTAGTTTGCCGACAATGTTCTTTCAGCACGAGATGTCTATAATGATTATCTAGACCTGAAAAAATTTGCGCACTGCGATTCTAGTAAATTGAAGTGGAAGCTCTTACATACTGCACCACTGACAGAATACAAGTTATGGGAAGAGACAATGCAAGCTAGTTTTCGCTTATGTGTTGATCTTTCTCTAGATCTGCAGTTTGACGACCATATCACTTTTTGTCTTGCAAAAAGGCGTGAGGATACGCGAATTTGGGGGTGGTGGAATATAGACACACATACGCGAGGTGTCTCAAAGAATACTGTTTGGGAGGACTACAAAAAAAATTACGTGCTAAATTTTTGGCACCATAAGAGATAGAGGATAAGGTGGTTCTCCAGAGGATGAGGTTGTACCATTGAGTGGGCTGAATTTGCAACTCAAGAAAGTTCAAGGCAATGCTTGCATGACAGTTGACAAGGGACAGTGTTGGAATTTATTTCAGGCGCAGTGTATGATCTAAGGCAAAGCATGCAAGTTGATTGTTGATGGAGGAAGCTGTACTAATGGCATTAGCAAGGCAATGGTGTCAGCGTTGGGGTTGTCCACATGGCGTATTCCTGAACCTAAGCATCTAAAGTGGTTCAATAGCTGCGGTATGGTGAAGGTAACTCATAAGGTGCGTGTGCCATTTACAGTTGGTGATTATGTTGATGAGATTGAGTGCCATGTGTTGCCATTGGAGGTATGTGGGCTGTTACTTGGTCGTCCATGGCAGTATGATCGCAACGTTACACATGCTGGAAGAGCAAATACATATTCTTTTGTGCATGGTGGCAAATAGCAGACTTTGAAGCCTATGCAGGATGATCACATAAAGTCTGATGTAGAGTTGATGGTACATAAGGAGAAGGTGCACAAGGCTAAGCCAAAATCTGGGCTATCTAAGGTGTAGGATGGAGAGCATGATGCACAGTGCGACAATGTTGATATTGCTTTAGCTATGCCTGTGGATAACAAGATAGTGGAACTTGTTAGTGACAAGCTAGTTGAATTGCATCCTCTTATTGCTGAGAGGAAGGATGTTGCAACATGTGTTCAGAAGGTGGTTTGTGTTGACACAGGTGTTTAGACGGATGATAGTTGTGCGCCTGATGTTCTAGTGCATGTGGTGCAGCGGGGTAACAAGAGCAGTTTTGTTAGCACACCTGTGAGGCATATTACTGGGACACTTGTGCGGATGCATAGAGGCAAGGATGGACATGTTCGTTAGTTGTGTGGTCTAGGCATTACTTATCTTATGCCAGGTCATGCAAATAAGGTCCATGTTCAGCAACCACGAGTTCCAACAAGAGTAGAGAAGAAGAAGACGGTGGCGCCTAGGTCAAATATCGTATGGAGACGCAAGGAGGTGCAGGTGCCAAGGGCTGTTTCAAGTCAAGCACGCCGAGAGGGAGGTTGCGGAGTGGAAGGCAGGCAAGACTTGAAGATGGCAAAGACACGTGAAGCGATTGTTCATATCACGCCACCTTTCCGAGCCGACCCGCAAGCGTTGGGGACAACGCTTCTTGAAGGGGGGATGCTGATATGGGCATGAAGGAGGAGGTGAAGCCTAATTTCAGGACTCCACCAAACTAGGTGATGCGGGCGCATCCCATTGATGATTGGCACGCTAGGACGACCTACGATATGTAATGATAAGTCTAAGGTTGTGTCAAATACTGTTGCTATGTTATTGAGTTCGAGTCTAGGTTAGGTTCGAGTCCGTTTGTGTGTTCGGTTTGGGTCTATCCAACCGACTAGTTGTAGGCCTCCTATATAAAGGAGCCAGCCACCTAGGGTTTAGGGGAGTTCAGTTGTTTATTCTAAAAACTATGTTGTGCTCCACCGTGTATCATCCCTTCAGGGATGGCGATACCATTTATTAGATTATTGTTGTGGAGGTTCTTGTTTTCATCAAGGATTGTCGTGCTCAGGTTCGAGGCATGGTGATCTGCATCACATTACTTACTGGACTTTGATTCCTCTTCTTCAGGTTGCATTCATCGCGCGATTGGGAGATTACCATCCGGGTGGACTCGCTGTGAAAGATTGGGACAAAACTATAGGATCATTGGCTTGATTCATATCACTTTTGGAAAGATCCCGCCAAGGCCAAGATGGAGATGCAATGAAGAAGCAACACAAGTGGTAGAAAAGATACTGGTTCAAGATTGAGAACTTGCTTCAATTGTGGTGACTGCTATCATTGTGTTGCCAGATGTCCATATGAGAAGAGAGAAGATCATGGTGGTGCATTCATATTAAAGAAAAATCCAAGGGCTCCTTTCTAGAAGCTTTTCAACAAAAAGAATGCCACCAACAAGAAGCCCTGTGACATTGCATTGATAGCACATGAAGAGTTCTCCTCCGATGATGAAGAGGATAAGGAAGAAGAAGAAACAACGAATGGTGTGGAAGCCATCACCACCACCTCTACATCCACTTTCTCCCTCTTCGATTCCCCAAATGAGAACATCTCCAACAAGAACGTCACTTGCCTTATGGCAAGAGCACCGGAGATATCATCATCTCCTCTCCCTACCTCTATTATCAACGGTGAATTGAATGACGATATAACTCTTGAGGTGAAGGAGGAATTAGTTGCTTTCGATGCTTATATGACTAACTTGCAAGGGGAGCACAAGAAGCATTTTGTGAATCTCTTGAATCAACTTGCTCACACACAAGAGCTCCTTGATGAGGGATGCAAACTTGGGAGAGAGAACCTACTTGAGATGGATTCTCTAACTAATGCTCTTGAAGAAGAACAAGAGACTAGGGAGTATCTTGAACAAAATCTTGAAGGCTTCGATGAGGTAAATGATCAAATCGTAGCTAAACTCATTAAGGGGCGTGATCAAGCCATTGCTAATTATAAAAATGCTAAAAAGGAAAAGATTGAGTTTTGTGTTGTTCATGAAAAACTTGTCGAGGATTTTGAGAAGCTTAACAAGGCTCACAAGGCCTTGGAAAGTGAACTCTTGACTCTCACAAAGTCTCATGAACAACTTCAAACTCAATTGACTAATGTTGCTTCACCTAGTATTTTCATTCCCTCTAGTAGTACAAACATCCTTGAAGAAAATGCTAGGTTGAAGGGGGAGCTTGCAAAGGCCACCTTCCCTGAAGGAAACAAGTCTCTTGATGACCTCTTGAGTAAGAAAAGGTCAAGTAATGAGAAAAGAGGTCTTGGCTATGTGTCCAAGGCCAAGAAGAAGAACAACAACAAGAAGAAGGTCAAGCCCACACAAGTAAAGGCAAGACCATTATGGCTAGTAATACAACAAGTGGCCAAACTATGTCACAAGATGACTTTGCTGGAAGTGCTAACCCTCACTCTGTCTTAATGCGTAATTCTTATTGTGATGTTTATGTACAATATGTTGGTCCATTTGATGGTTATATTGCTTGGTCTATTTGGGTTCCCAAGACCCTTGTCACTAACAAAAGAGGACCCATTGAAAAATGGGTACCTAAAAACTAGTTTGTTCTCTTGTAGAACTTTGCTTCTGGATGCAGAAGTCATATGTCCGGAAGCAAGGAGATTATGATGGAGATAAGGCGAAATCATGATCAAATAACTGTCACTATGCCGATAAATCAATATCTCAGGTAATGGGTCTTGGCAAGGTTGTGGTTGCACACGATACTACTCTTGTGGACGTCATGCTTTTTGAGACCCTTGGCTATAATTTACTTTCAGTCTATGCTCTTGGAAAGATGGGCTTTGCCATATTTATTTATAATGATATTGTTGTTCTATTGTGGAGCAAGACTCTAAAGGTCACTTTCGTTGGGTATTTCAAAAAACGACTTGTATGTGGTGGACTTTTTGGGGAAAACCACTACAACTGTGATGTGCCTATTCAGAAAGGCCAATGTGGGTTGGTTATGGCATCGCCGACTAGCCCATGTCAATATGAGAACTTTGCGAAGTCTCCAGACATATTGTTGGACTAAAAGAAAATGTTTGTTTTGCCAAAGATCGTGTGTGTAGGGCTTGTGTTGATGGAAAGATGCATGACTCTCCCCACAAACCAAACAACATTATAAAATCTAAAAGGATCTTGGATGTCCTTCATGTGGATCTCTTTGGCCCTCCATCTCATGCAAGTCTTGGTGGGAACAAATATTGTTTGGTGATTATGGATTACTACTCAAGATATACATGGGTATATTTCTTCAAGTTGAAGAGTGAGACCCACAATACTTCATTGACTTCATCAATATGGTTCAATGTTAATACAATGTCCCTATGTTGGTGATTAGAAGCGACAACGACATCGAGTTCAAGAATTACACATTGAATGGATTTCTCAGTGATGAGGGGATAAAATATCAATATTCCGCTGCATATACCCCTCAACAAAATTGTGTAGCCGAGAGGAAGAACAGGACACTAATGGATATGGCAAGGTCCATGTTGGTGGGGTTTAAGTCTCAATACAACTTTTGGGCTAAGGCAATTTCCACCGCATGGCATGCATCGAACCGGCTACCTCCACAAAGATTCGATCAAGACTCCATATGAAATACTTACCGGTAACAAGCCCAATGTTTCATAGTTCCGGGTGTTTGGTTGTAAGTGTTTCTATCTCATAAAAGGTGTTCATTTGTCCAAATTTTATTCCAAAGCTTTAGAGGGTATTTTTGTTGGCTATGCTATCGATTCCCACACTTATACAATCTATGATAAACTCTCCGGAATTGTCATAGAGTCTTGTAGTGTGGTTTTCAAAGAATATGATGGCCCCCAAGCGGGGCGTGTTGATGTTTGTGATGTAGATGATGAAATACCTCAAGATTCCATAAGAAGAATGGGTGCTGGATTCGTTTGCCCTGTTGAGGAACCCCTTGTGGTGGATCGAGAAGAACTATGCTCTACTCAAGTGGAGCCCTCATCTTCACAACATCAACAAGCTCCTATTGATAAAGCCAACGATGACTCAAGACAAAGACAAGCTGAGAACCCTCTCCATGTTGATCAGGATGGAAGCTCCGAGCCAGACTATCTGACCTCTCCATTGACCAAATTGTCCAGTAATGCACAGTCTATTGGACAAGGCAGATTTATTCAGTCATCCACAAGATCATCTCAACGCCTTTCAAATAGTATGCCTGGTCAATACCATGATCAACCTGTACCTCATATTGATGAAAATGAACCCATTGTTGATCAAGGTCGAAATGAAGGTCTAGCCGAGGACCAGAATGATGAAGAGATCCCCACAAGGAACAACATGGAGATTGAAACTCGTCGCAAAGCTAGAGTGAATAGAATGTTGGAAAGAAGAGACCACACTCTTGGGAATGTTCTTGGTGATCTAAGGAGTGGAATGTCCACTCGAGCTCAATTGAAGCATTTTGGTGAGCATGAAGGTCATATATCCATGGTGGAGCCCAAGAAAGTGTGGGAAGCTCTTGAAGATTCATATTGGTTAGAAGCCATGCACAAAGAGCTCAACAACTTCAAGAGAAACAAAGTCTAGAAGTTAGTAGAAAATCCCAAAGATTACCGCAATGTCATTGGTACTAAATGGATATTCAAGAACAATCAAGATGAACATGGAATTGTTGCGAGGAACAAGGCAAGATTGGTAGCTCAAGGGTTCTCACAAATTGAAGGCATTGATTATGGAGAGACCTATGCTCCCGTGGATCACCTTGAGTCCATCTGTATCCTTCTTGCATATGATGCACATCATAATTTTAAATTACAGCAAATGGATGCGGAACGTGCTTTTCTAAATGGTCCATTGCATGAGTTGGTTTATGTTAAGAAACCCCCCGGATTCGAGGATCCCAACTTCCCTAACCATGTCTACAAGCTTGATAAGGCGCTCTATGGACTTAAACAAGATCCACGCACATGGTATGAGCACCTTAGAAAGTTGTTGTTAGACCGTGGATTTGAGGTTGGGAAAGTTGATCCCACTCTTTTAACTATGAAGGTTAATGCGGAGCTTTTCGTTTGCCAAATATATGTTCATGATATTATCTTTGGCTCATATAACAAAGATTTTAATGATGAATTCTCAAAGCTTACGACTGATAGGTTCAAGATGTCTATGATGGGAGAGCTGAGGGTATTCCTTAGTTTTGAGGTTAAGCAAATAAGGGGAGGAACCTTCTTTAATCGAGCCAAATATACTAAAGACATGCTCAAGAGGTTCAACATGAAAGAACTAAATGGAGATCCTACTCCCATGGCAACAAAGACTCATCTTGAGCTAAATCCAAATGGTAAAGATGTGGATCAAAAGGTATACCGATCCAAGATTGGTTCTTTGCTTTACCTATGTGCATATAGACCCGATACTATATTAAGTGTAGGAGTGTGTGCAAGATATCAAGCAGCTCCTAAAGAAAGCCACTTCATGGCGGTCAAATGAATGTTTTGATATTTGGTTCATACCCCAAACTATGGTGTGTGGTATCCTAGGGTATAAACATTCTCTCTTTGTGGGTACACTAATTCGGATTAGCCCGCTAATAAGAATTATAGGAAATCAACCTCCGGGGCATGCCAATTCCTTGGTAGGTCCTTGGTGTGTTGGTCTTCTAAGAAGCAAAATTGTATATCTCTCTCCACCACCAAGGCTGAGTATGTGGCTGCTGCTAGTGCATGCACTCAATTGCTATGGATGAGGCAAACTTTAAAGGAATACAATGTCCATTGTGACAAAGTGCCTCTTTTATGTGACAATGGAAGTGCTATCAAGATTGCCTACAATCCGGTGGATCATACAAGGACAAAGCATATTGAGATTCGTCATCATTTCATTAGAGATCATGCTGCCCGAGGAGATATTGAGCTATCTTATGTTTCAACCAAAGACCAAATTGCCGATATATTCACAAAGCCTCTTGATGAAGCAAGGTTTTGCTATTTGAGGAATGAGCTAAATATCATAGATTCAAGGAGTTTAACTTGATCATCTTGCATACTCACCTATATCTTGATCCTTATTTGGTTTAGGTGCAGGCATGGAGATAGGGGAGTATGGTCCTAATATATTGTGCTATCCCTCCCCCCATAATGCCAAAATTAAGAAAATCAATTCTCTTAATATCATTATGTGATATGTGATCCTTATTGCTGAATAGTGGCTATGAACCCAAGATACATCTTTGCGGTGTCATGACCACACACTCTTACATGGTGGCCTCGGCCACTGCCCTCTTCTCTTTGAAGAGGAGATGTTTTCAAAACTTGTTGGAGTTTAGTTGGCACTTATTTGGATTTGCTGTATTTTTGAGTCTATCCCTAGTAGTTTCTCCATCCAAGACTTGGTCCTACCCCAAAAACATGCTCACCTTGCCACATATTTGTCCAACTATTTGTTCCTGGTGTTTTTGGACAAGGGGGCCAAACTATCTGCGGTGTACACCTCGGAGTCTCCGGCCTATCCAGACACTCCGCTCTGTATACACTAGGCTATTCGGCTGGCCCAGACACTCCGGCATCCATCGCCCGTACATTCCGGTCGAAGCGGTTTCAAACTTGCATTAAGGGAGCCTGGGTGAAGTGGACGATTCAGTCCTCCTCTTCTTCCCCGACTCCCTCTTCCTCCTAGCCGTTGCCTATCATCCAGGAACACCACCAGGAGGGCTTCCCTGTCCTGGATCTAGCCGGTGTCGTGGGCCATCTCCTCCCCTCCACAGCTGGGACCCCTTCCCCTCTGGTGGAGATCATCATGGATGCTGGTAAATGCTCCTATCTCTCTTATTCCCTAGGCAAGCCCTAGATTAGTTTGAGGACATACCTTGCTAGAATCCATGCCTATCTTCCTCTTGTGTGCAATGTGTCCCCTAGTAGCAATCCTAGTAACCCCGATCTGTCCCTGTTGATCTTCCTCGTACTAGCCAGGGAACACCAAGGTTCCATCCGGAGTCCCTGGCGTGTATTCGCCAGACATTCCGGTCCCACCGGAATATACGGTGTATATGCACCGGAATCTCTGATTCTGGCGGAGTCTCTAGGGTGTTTTCCCCGGACAGTTCGGAAAAAATTGACCTGGACAGTTTAGGGTTCCTCTGATTACTGCTATCTTTATGGTATTTCCTGGACAAATGTGCTCATCCTCTCTTCTATCTCCCTCTTTGAATTCATAGGTGGCTCTCGTCCTCGTCAGTCTCGTGCAAGCCAAAAGGCACGCCCTCGCATGCTCTGGTACAATGAAGAGCAAGATATCCATGTTGATCCTTCTTAGGTCAGGCAATCTGCATGTGAGCGTGCCGCAGCAAATCATGACAAGATTAGGCGGCTGAAGAGGGATGAAGCCAAGCGACTCAAGTTCGAATCATTGACAACTCTGAAAGGTATGAACACTGAGGAGTTTGTGGAGATGCAAATGTAGCCATTTTATGTTCAAGAGCGTACCTCGCCTGATGATCGTTTTTGGAGGACTGAGAAGTGGTTGTTGCATACCGAGGTGATGGGTACCTTTAGGACCCCTGTTGTTCCTATGTAGTGGCTTGAGCTCGAGAAGCTATAGGCATTTCCTTATTTTGATGATTCTCTATGGGTGACTGAGAAGATGGGGCTGCACACCATTTTCCAAACCAAGGAATACTACAACACTGACTTAGTACAACATTTTTATGCCACAGTTGTGTTCGGTGATTCAGTGGACATTCCTCTTGAGTGGATATCAGGCAACACAAGGTGTCACTCCAGTGTGCTTCAGTTTGCATGTATTCTTAGTTTGCCTTTCAACCCCAATGCTCCCAGCAGTGCAAGGATGCATGTTCATGGTTATGCTTATGACAAGAAGAAGTTGGCCCCTATCTATTATGCAAATGGGGTGGTTAGCCAAACCACCAACACCAAGCTCCTCTATAGCATTCTGCTTCGCATGTTCCGTCACACTCGTACTCCCAAGGTGGGCAACAAGGACGAGAAGAGAGGTGCTGAAATCAATCTTATGGATCATGCTAACTCAGTGTTTGTATGTGGTCCAGACCATGGAGGTGGTGCTATTGATGTCATGGACTTCATCAACCAGGATATGTACAAGTGTATCATGGACAAGAAGTGTCCTCACTATACCCCTATGTTATGAAGCTAATCCTATCTCAAAATCCTCCAACTCCCTTGCTCTACACAGACCTCATGAAGCACAAGCCATCCAAGCTTCACAGAAAGGAGGCCCCTTCCTCTAAAGTACCCCGTGGCTTTCCTCCGTCTCACTAGATCTTTGAGGATGATGATGAAGATGATATTGATAGTGGTGATGAGTACAAGGAAGTGCAGGAAGTGGTAACCCATGGCCCTTGCATGAAGCATGCTAGCAATGCATACCGCTTTGACACCACTTGTGAGGAAGTTCATAAGAAGGTGAAGAGGGCTTCTTGGTGGAAGAAGCTTCTCCCGTGTCATAACATCGACATCCTCCATGGCCAGTATGATTCCTATAGGGCCAACATGAATGTGATGAAGGAACTCAAGAAGATCAACTAGCCCTAGCCCATGGACATTGAATCGTCCCAACAGATGTCAGATGGTACTCTTTCTCATGGTCACTAGAGCCAGGGTCATGTTGATTGGTCTATGTTTGAGGATGTGTCTTCTTCAGCTCGCCCTCATGGAAAGGATACTGCTCAGGCTGATGATGATGATGAGGAGGAGGAGGAGGAGCAGGATGGTGATGATGATGATGTCGAGGATGGCAATGAGGATGAGGACGACGAGGACTTCAGTGGCTAGAGTCAGTTTGGGACACCTTTGTAGTGCTCTTATCCCTTTTTGGCGTCTCGATGCCAAAGGGGGAGAAGTATCCCATATTAGGTTCTATCGGGGATTTCCATGGGTACACAAGCTTCACGTTTATTTGATTTGCCTCTTTGAAACTTGTGTCTTTATTTTTACCCATATGTTAACTATGTGTGTTGAACTCCGTTGTGTGTGGTAAGACATGCGTACCCGGTATCGCTATCACGTTAAATACTATGTTGTACCTACATATATCTGTTTAGTGTTTATGGTATTATCTTGTCTTACCTCACCAATTATAACCATTAGAGTGGGTGTTGATCCTAGTTAGTGTGGTCATGTCTTCAAATGTAAATTCAAAATGGTCACACATCTCGAGGGAGCCTATCTAGTGTCTATAAATTGGTTTTGGCTATGCTTATTCTTCATCATCTATGCAAATCCTTGGGTTGCCACTAAACACCAAAAAGCGGGAGATTGTAAGGGCATTTTTGCCCTTCATATGTTTTGATGTTTGTTGACAACACTCAGTTGTCCTAATCATGTGCTAAATGTTTTAGGGAATATTTATGGTGTTGATCACTCAAAAGGAAAAGAGGTTTCTAGGCCTTTATTATGTGTAGAATAAGTTTCTACCGGATTGTCTGGCTGATTCAGGCTAGAGTATCTGGCCCAGCCGGAATGTCTGACTAACGCCAACTAGACTGCCCGGCCCTAGGATCCCTCGTGTTTTTCCAAGGGGCTGGTGCCATTCTGTTTGCCACATCGGACACTACCCGGACACCAGCCGGATTGTTTGAAGAATTTTGGTTGGCCGGAGCATCCGGGGTGGTCTGGCCAGAATGTCTGGCCAAGGGTTTTCTCTAGTAGGAAGTTTCCCTTCAGTGCTCTAGCTAGGCCGGAATGTCCAAGGTGTAGAGGCTGGAGTATCCGGCCCAGGCCGGAATATCCGGGTTGTTCCTACCAGACACTCCGGGTTATGTGGCACCAACAGCTACATTTCCAGGGGGCCTATATAAAGGCCCCTTCTTCTACCTTTGGAGACTGCTCATTCTAGAAAAGAAGAACACCCCCATTAGAGCCACCAAATCAACAAGATCTCTCCATCCAACCATCAAAAGTCGCTAATCTTTGGGGAATTGAAGGAGGAGGCCTTGATCTACAGGTTCACCAAGAGAGATCTTCATTTTCCCCTCATTCACTTGAGGGCCCCTTGCTCTAGGGTTTCATTGGAAACCCTAGTCCTTGATTTGGTTCTTACAAGCTTGTCTTTGATTGTTGTGATAGCTTGCTTGGATTCGGGAGCCTCCAATTCAGTTGTGGATGTGTGCTTCGAACTTGTTGTAAGGGTCCCGGCTACCACTTTGAAGGTTACCAATATAGTGGATGCGTGAATCGACCCTTTGGGGCGAGGTTCATCGGATAACAAGGGAGGCCTCTCGTGGCGTTGGTGGTTTGATAGCACCCTCTCTCCAAACACAAACGTACTTCCCCTCAAAAGGAAGGAACTGCGAGAAATAATCCTTGGGTCACCGTGTGATTCATTTCGGTTACTTCTATCCTTTACCGCACCTTAATTATATCTTGGTCTTGCTTAGTTAGTTGTGCTAGTGAGACATATAGGTAAATTCATCTTAGTTGTATATCTAGAGAATTTACCTTTTGTGTCAAACCCTAATTTGAAAAAGATTAAAATTTGAAGTAGCACCTATTCAACCCCCCTCTAGGTGCCCATAAGATCCTTTCAAAGTGCTCCAAACTTATACGTAGTTAAGAATAAAATTTCTCTAGTTTATATCTATTGAGATAATAGTGGAGCTTCAAAGCCTAGCTATGGATTTAAAGAAAGCGCTTCCCGGGAGGCAACCCAGAAGTTTTAGGTGTCTTTCTTAAGTTTTGTGTCTTGAGTTTAGTTGCATTCATGTTGCATTGGCACTTGTATATATAGGCATGATTTCTTATTAGAGTTGGCTTGGGACTATTTTCGATAGGTAGAATTATTTGTAGCTCTAATCATGTGTTACATGTCTTGGTTAAATATTCTCAATAAAAAATATATGTTGGGTTGTTGGACTAACATTTCAGGTCTATAATAAAAATTTCGAAGGAAATAACTTGTTCTGGGCTCACAGTAAGCTTACCGAGCAGCGGTATGGGCGGACCCGTCCGTACCACGCGCCTATACCGCTCATGTGACGCATCGGAAGAAACATAAAATTTTCTAGAAAAGTGACTGCAAGCTTAACGAGCATCGGTATAGTGGACGCATCAGTACCATCCGCCCGTACCGACCTCGTTACCAGGCGAAGGAAACATGAAGATGACCCAGAGGGTGTAACGACCACCCGTACGGGCACGTCCCACCCGTACCACCCAGTCGTACCAACTTGGATGGAACCCTTGAAAAGAGAGAGAGAAGACAAGGTGCAGTACGGGTAGAGCCCGTCCGCACCACGTGCCCGTACCAAGGAGCAACACCGCGCAACAAGTGTAGGAACAGGTACAAAAAGGCTATAAGCCCTCCAATCTTTTTATTTTGACAATCTCAGGGTAGTGGGTTACCTTCTATATCTTCCATTATACTTCATTTGCCCATACCAAGGAGCAACACTGCGCAACAAGGGTAGGAACATGTACAAAAAGGCTATAAGCCCTCCAATCTTTTTATTTTGACAATCTCAGGGTAGTGGGTTACCTTGTATATGTTCCATTGTACTTCATTTTATTTTACCTACCTTCGAAACTCCCTACCATATAATTCTCTATAGTGTTTCATGTTCCTTTTATTTTACTCCGTTTGTACACCGAATCATTTGCTTTTACTTCATTTGTTATTTTCGTAGAGACTTGAACCTTGTGTGATGACATGCATGGTTTGTGCCAACCATGCAAATAGTTGCATAAGCCACTTGGTTGTTTTAACTCAACGCTTCAACAAGGAAGTATTCGTTGAACCGAAGGTCCACGTCCATCAAAAGTGAGGTTATTTGAACCTCAACGGTAAAGTGTGCCACCCTTGTTTTATTCAAGCTTGGGGAGGTAACCACTTCTCATACTCTCTTTTTATAACTGAACTTTCTCTTTTCTTATGGTAATACATTCAAGTTTGGTTATTGCAAAAGTTCTATCTTGGGGAAGTTACCTCTGCATGTGTAGAGTATTATGCAATGTTCTTGTTCGATGAAATTTTTGTGCAATCATGTATCTCGCTGTTTTTGAATGCTTGCTTAGGTAAGTTGTGTTTCATGTTTATATAATGGATGCACTTGCTTTTATTAGGATTCATAAGAGTTGAGTTAGATCTTTGATTCAGTATGTTAAAGTCTTTATCCAGCTTAAGAAGAACTTTGTGATCCTATAGAATACATTGCCATGATTTCTACACTTAGATCCTATGTATCCTAGTTTTGAAGTTTGAATTGTTTATCTTAGCTAGTTGATTTGTGAAGATGCCATGCTAGTCGGAGTAATTCAAGATAGTTAGAGTAAAGATTTTATTTGAATAAATGATTGGTTGTGGAAGCTTTTGCTCTAGTTATTTTAGCTAACAGAGTCTTGCCTTGGAAATAATATTGCCAAACAAGTACAACAAGAAAAAGTCTGAAATTTATGTCTTACCTGATGAATGATTGTCTTGAGAGTTTACCCTTGCAGATACTTAACCCCATAGATGTTTTGATAGACTTGATGGCACACTTGAAAGGAGTTGTTTGATTGAAATCAAGTCTAGCTGTAATTGTGATGCATGCCAAAGCTAACCTTGTGGATTAAACCATGGTACTAGTTAAAAAGTTTTATGTTTGTCATGCACACCTTTGGATGCCAACTCTGTAATCCTATGAATGATATATGGTGATATGGGCATGAAGGAGGAGGTAAAGCCTAATTTCAGGACTCCACCAAGCTAGGTGATGCGGGCGCATCCCATTGATGATTGGCATGCCAGGACGACCTACAATATGTAATGATAAGTATAAGGTTGTGTCTAATATTGTTGCTATGTTATTGAGTCTGAGTCTAGGTTAGGTTCGAGTCTGTTTGTGTGTTTGGTTTGGGTCTATCCAACCGACTAGTTGCAGGCCTGCTATATAAAGGAGCTAGCCGCCTAGGGTTTAGGGGAGTTCAATTGTTTAGTCTAAAAATATATTGTGCTCCACCGTGTATCATCCCTCCGGGGACGGCGATACCGTTTATCAGATTATTGCTGCGGAGGTTCTTGAGTTCATCAAGGATTGTCGTGCTCAGGTTTGAGGCGTGGTGATCTTCATCACGTTACTTTCTGGATTCGTTCCTCTTCTTCAGGTGACGTTCATCGCGTTATTGGAAAATTACCATCCGGATTGACTCGCTATGAAAGATTGGAACAAACTCAAGGATCATCGGCTTGATCCGTATCAGGTGATATCAGAGTTCCTCGTTCCCTCGGTAAGCAATCCATAAATCCATCCATAGATTAGATCTTGTTTCTTGTCCTGTACAGAAAAATCCCCACAAAAAGATTTGCCATAGCCTAGATTACATCGTAGACGAGTAATAGTTACTGGTCGTGTTCCTCTATTAGATTAGATCTAGATCTGTTCTTCGTAGATTTGTTTTTGCTTTCTAGTTGTTCTAGTCGAGTTCCCCATCAATTGTTTCCTCCACCATCAAGTTAGATCCGATCCAAGCAAAGAGTCCTAGTTGTGTACTACTTGGCAAGTCGGAATTGCAAAAAAAAATACTGCCGACTCTGCGGCGGCAAAAAAACGCCCTTTTTTCTGTCGCGAGTCTGTGTCTGCCACGGATCCGATTTCCTGCCGCGACACGATTTCGTGCTGTTTTTATGCCGCGGCACGTGTTCTCCCGTGAGGTACAGATTCTCTGCCATGGCACATATTTGCCCCATTTTTCTGCCACGACAGCAATATAAAAAAATTGTGAAATTTTGAAATTTTCCAAACCTTAGCTACAGCCATTCTATTTCATAAGTGTAGGAACTTTCCCATTGAGACTAGTTTCCGCTCTGACAGGCTGCTCGTAGGGTTTTGGTGCTGTGCTTTATAAATTGGCCGTGGATGATATATATTAAAAAAGAGAAAAAAAAGGATATAGCAAAATAAAAAGCAAAGAGAGAAAGAAGCTATACAAAAGACAAAGAAAAAAGGGAGAATTGAGCAAGAGGCCTAGTCATCTATTTGTGCACTAGTAAATTGAGCAATCTTGTGCCTGTGTTACTTTGAGCTTTGCTAGTGGCTCTCGAGAGTAGTGCAACACCCTTCATAGTTGCATTGCCACGTTTTTCTCCACGTGTGTTTTTCTTGGGTTTTTGTATGATCAACACTAGGACTTGTTTGCGGTGTACTTAGGATACCATACCTAGAGCTCCACCATAAATAACCAATGTGCCCTATGATCGTTCTCTGTACCTTTGATATTCACTTCATCACATCAGTGCATAAATCTTTGATTTCGAATTGGTAAGCATCACTATTCACTTTGGAACGGTAAGATCTGCTTTCTTGTCAGTTTTGATTGAGTTGTGAGAGTTCCACCACCAGATTTTTTTTTGTGCATTAATGTACTAATCATGTCTTCTAGTAGTGTTGATGTGATGTAGAAAATGGAGGCCAATGATGTTACAGATAATGTGGAGACCTATAGGTACAAATTCTTCCACAATTAGCGTTGTAGTGGAACTTTTTGGAAGGAAGAACGCGGTATTTTTGATGGTGACGGTTTTTTCCACCATAGTGTGATGATTGGTGCGCAATGTGCTTCCATTACCATTGATAGCAACTCTACTATTAATTTGATTAGCGTTGAAGTTGTACAAAAGCTACAGCTACCCACATGTGCCCGTGTGGTGCCATATCTCTTGCATTCATCATATGACACATTGCTGATTTCACATACCGCTGATGTTCCTATGACTTTTAAAGAGCATACTGAGATTGTGCGCTGTGATGTATCTCCTATACCACTTGATTCTTGTCACATACTATTGGGAGAACCTTGGAGCAGAAGGTTTGATGCTCAAATATGTCCTGTTGTTCGAAGGATTTATTTCAAATGGAACATGAAGAGGCGTTCTATGCTGAGGATTTCAGCCGACAAATTTCATCAGTATCATCTTCTTCGCAAGGAGAGGACAAAAGAGTTCTGTTTTTCTGCTAAATACAAGGTCATGATGAATGGTGACAATTCTATTATTTGTCATCTTGAACACGGTGTGCATTACAACCCATGTGACAATGAGAGCCACATAGCCAAGCTGAGTGAGAGTGTTATCAAAAGTGAGCTGTGTGATTCCACTAAACGTGAGGTTGAGAGCATCCATTCTAAGAGTATGAGAGAAAAAGAAAACATCAGTGCAGTAGATGCTAAAACATGTGAGGATATTTGTACTAATGTAATCATCTCTACTCCTGGTATTGTTTATTGTGCTATGCAGGTTGCTTTTGAAGAAAGGGAGCAATCTATTTTACAACCTGCATCGTCGGACTGTACATTGTCACTTGCGGAGGATGTTTTAGTACCTACTACAACTGATGAGATTGTTGATGAACTTGGTACTGATTTGGAGCTTTAGCCAACACGTGCGACATATTGTGAGTTTATTCCTTTACTGAAGCCTCCTTGTGATTTGCCTTACACTACTGTTTCAGCACCATGTGATAGTTTACCAAATTCAAATTTTGATAATGTGGTACTGTTTACACATACAGAAATACTTGCTCGAATACCACCTGCTGATATTGTGTATTCCATCATGCTAAATGAACCTATGAGTATGAGTTGTGCTATGGATAAGATTTCTGAAATCTCATTTTTTAATTCTATGATCTCTCCCGCTCGATCCCTGATGCCAGTGCAAGAGATCTCGAACCTTGTAGGATATTCACAACACCACACACTTGCGCACGCAGCCGTGACCACGGACGGTAGTATGCAATCTACTAATTCCCAATGGACCAACATATCACACTCAATTATAGTTGGTAAATTCGAACACAGGGTAATTCTAGAGGTTCTATGAAAGAAACAACTCCAAAATATTTTAACGTCGTCTAAACCTAGATAGAAGTGCGCCCCATCTATTTATGTATCTAGGGCGGCGGCCTAAGGGTCGATCCGAGTTGGTCCCACCCAACTAAGGGTACAAACCGACCTAAAGTTGGTTCGGTTCAGGTTTCTGCCGTGGCAGAATTCGGGCCCGTTTCTCTGCCGCGCCAGCCTGCCGTGGCAAAAAGGACTCTATTTCTGTGTCGCGGCAGCCTGCCGTGGCAGAGAAAAGTGGCGTTTCTCTGCCGTGGCAGAGATTGTCCACCAAGTGTTGATCTTCAAGCTTGTGTGCTCCTTGCGCTTCCTCCCTCTCCTCCCTCGCGCATTCTTCATTGATCAACACGCCATGCTCCATTAACTCCTTGCTCTGTGTTATGCCTTCTTCTCCTAAGTACCTGATCATGCAATAATTCAAAGACTTAGGTAGTATAAAATTCTCATTAATTAAAACACCAGGTTCATTAAGAAACAAGTTCACCTGTTGTTCTAGTAGCTTAGCACGAGCTCTTGTGATTGGTCGAATCCTTATCTCATTGGATTGATATTTCTTTGCAATTGGAACATCATCATTAGCAATTGGGGTAGGTATCATTGTAGGGATGTCCTCATCATCTCCCCCCTTCAAAAGGCGTCGACCTCGATGCTCCAAGTTCTTCTCCAGCATATGGTGACAAACCAGCAATGTTGAAGCTGTTGCTAGCACCTTGTAAGGACCAGCACCACGTGGATTCAATTTGGACTTGCGAAGTAGTGGAAATCTGTCCTTGCATAGATGCACCCAAACCATATCTCTAGGCTTGAACAACATGATGGAGCCCATCCTACGGACACTCCTACATCTACACGCTAAGGTGAACTCACTCCTCCAAGTGGACCCATGACTCATGCCCGAGCCAAACTCCTACAAGCTAAGGTGAACTCGCTCTTCTCCTCATGCCAATTTGATACCTGCTTGGATGGTGTGCTACTTCACGCAACTACTCTAGGCATCATCAGGTACGAAGCCACGTCACATCACCAAGCACTCAAGGATGGAGAACAAGGAGCAGAGCGTGAAGCAGGAGCCGCTGGAGCTACTCAGACCGGAGTCTCTGGTCCGCGCACACCGGAGTCTCCGGTCTACCAAAGTCTCCGGTCTGAAGACCCCGGAGACTCTGGCCCACTCTCCGGTCTTACCCCTACGCCGGGTCCTGGGACAATCTGAAGGCCCCTCCGGAGGCTGGTCCGAAGACTGAACGGAATCTCCGGCCTAGACCGGAGTGTCTGGTCCACCACACTGGAGTCTTTGGTCTGACCGACGCCAGGCATGAAAAGGCCTTTGGGCCTGCAGCCCATGTACCCCTTAGTCCGTCCAGAACTTGTCTTTTATTCCTAAAGAACCCTGTTTAAGTGGCTGGCCTATATATAGTGATATGGGGTGGCCCGATCTTCTCAGTAAGCGGATGGCGATGATGATGGTGGATGATAGATAACTAGCCTGTAGCTATGAACTCTCCCGCTCGATCCCTGATGCCAATGCAACAGCTCTCGAACCTTGTAGGATATTCACAACACCACGCTCTTGCGCACGTAGCCGTGACCACGAACGGTAGTCTGAAATCTACTAATTCCCAATGGAACAACAGATCACACTCAATTATAGTTGGTAGATTCGAACACAGGGTAATTCCAGAGGTTCTATGAAAGAAACAACTCCAAAATATTTTAACGTGGTCTTCACGCTAACTTGTGACGGCTACAGAGGTTTATATGAGGGCTGGGGCGTCCTCCCCTCTAAACGGGCCTAAAAACAGCCATAACTTGGCCCAAACTGACTCGGTTCGACTCAAACTGATACATACCGACCCATATATGGGTTCGGCCTTATTGGCACGCAGTCCAAACGTCGCGGAACACCTCAAACATGTAATTCTGGGTGCGCCATCTCTCTCTCTTGCTCATACGTGATTTCTTCATTGCCTCCTAGTGCGCATGCCTCCCGCTCCTCCCTCGCGCACTTGTTGATATTGGAAATCAGCGCTTGTCCTTCTTGCTGCAACTCTCCTCCTCCTCGCGCAACGCTTGTGTTATCAATAAACCTGATCATACAAAGATGCATAGACTTAGGTAGTATAAAGTTCTCATTAAGTAAAACATCAGGTTCAATTAAGAATGAATTCACCTGATAGTCATTATTGATTTGACTCAATATTTCCTTCTAGTTCAGGCAGTCAGAATCATCATAATCCCTGTATATATCCTCATCATCCTCCCTTTCTTCATGAAAAGCCGTCCTTGGCTTTAGGTAAGCTAAAAGTGGGATAAACAAAAAGAACAATGTGTACGCAAAGTATATGTATATATAACATGTTGTATTATTGTTGTTCACATGAAAAGTATGTCCAGTATACATCAAGCAACTTAAATTGCAGGTATAAGTGAAGTACAAAGAATCATGATCATGGTGAAAAACAATTAAATAGATAGTCTTGTTCTTCAATATTAAATTCAGTTTTCTTAAAGAAGATCTATGATCAAATTTGTGGACAAGATCTAACCAATTCAATATGTGTGAAAACCAAATTGATTCACACCATGCTTCAATTGCGCTACTCTGATTAATATAAACATGATCATGTTGTCCAGTATGGAAGATGCAACTCAATTTGCAAATATAAGTGAAGTATAGATCAGTAGCATAGCTAGACAAAGACTTTTGGGACAAACACAAAGGATATGAAAACTTGGGTTCTATTCTAGCAAGATTACAACGATCCAACATAGGTAAAATTACTTGTGTTGGCTGTGTTATATCAACTAGATCTGACTTTAGTTTCATACTATCACAAATTTCAGCATATGTCCCACAACAAGTCATCGACACACAACAAGTATGGCTGAAAACAGCATGTTTCAGTTCAGCGATTCTATCACAAGTAATGCATATGTGATCCACAAGAAAAATTTCATGCATGCTATATTCACCAATTAGATTGAAAGTGAAACAAGGAGAATATGTGCTAGAATTTAGACATGAAATTTCAGAAATCTTGTCCATAGCACTACTCATACTCATAGGTTCATTTAGCATGATGGAAAACACAATATCAGCAGGTGGTATTCGAGCAAGTATTTCTTTATGTGTAATCAGTACCACATGATCAAAATTGGAATTTGGTAAACTATCACATGGTGCTGAAACAATAGTGTAAGGCAAATCACAAGGAAGCTTCAGTAAAGGAATAAACTCACAATATGTGGCACATGTTGGCTGAAGCTCCAAATTAGTACCAATGTCATCAACAATCTTCTCAGCTGTAGTAGGTACTACGGCATCCTCCTCAAGTGACAATACCAGATCGTGTGATGCAGGTTGTAAAATAGGCGGCTCCCTTTCTTCAAAAGCAACCTGTACATCACAAGATACAACACTAGGAGTAGACATGATTACGTTAGTAGACAACTCACATGTCTCATTAGTGTCCACTCTCAAAATTTCTGGAATAGGCCATTTGTAGTTGTTCAAAAACATAGAACGTAGAAATTGCTTGAAATCTTCCCAAAGGATTTTTTTACCCATGACACCATACACAATCCTTGCGTCCTTCCACCAATGAGCTACCTCTTCATCCACACGTCGGTGAGCAAGAATGTATTCTATATGGCTATTAAACTTGCTATCGAAAGTACGACATCTCGCAAAACCAAATCCCATATCAATTTCCCAAATCTGATATTCTGCGGGTGTGGCGGAACTTTCCAATCGCCACTTGATTGTAGTTGGATCATATGCCATGCCAACCACAATAGCTAAATAGTCATGGTAAACATCATCTGATACCAAGATGATATGGGGTGGCCTGATCTTCTCAGTAAGCGGATGGCGATGATGATGGTGGATGATAGATAACTAGCCTGTAGCTATGAACTCTCCCGCGCGATCCCTGATGCCAATGCAACAGCTCTCGAACCTTGTAGGATATTCACAACACCACGCTCTTGCGCACGTAGCCGTGACCACAAACGGTAGTCTGCAATCTACTAATTCCCAATGGAACAACAGATCACACTCAATTATAGTTGGTAGATTCGAACACAGGGTAATTCCAGAGGTTCTATGAAAGAAACAACTCCAAAATATTTTGACGTGGTCTTCACCCTAACTTGTGACGGCTACAGAGGTTTATATGAGGGCTGGGGCATCCTCCCCTCTAAACGGGCCTAAAAACAGCCATAACTTGGCCCAAACTGACTCGGTTCGACTCAAACTGATACATACCGACCCATATATGGGTTCGGCCTTATTGGCACACAGTCCAAACGTCGCGGAACACCTCAAACATGTAATTCTGGGTGCGCCATCTCTCTCTCTTGCTCATACGTGATTTCTTCATTGCCTCCTAGTGCGCATGCCTCCCGCTCCTCCCTCGCGCACTTGTTGATATTGGAAATCAGCGCTTGTCCTTCTTGCTGCAACTCTCCTCCTCCTCGCGCAACGCTTGTGTTATCAATAAACCTGATCATACAAAGATGCATAGACTTAGGTAGTATAAAGTTCTCATTAAGTAAAACATCAGGTTCAATTAAGAATGAATTCACCTGATAGTCATTATTGATTTGACTCAATATTTCCTTCCAGTTCAGGTAGTCAGAATCATCATAATCCCTGTATATATCCTCATCATATAGTCCCCTGGTTCCATTGTAAACCCTAGGCGTGATATTTGGAATTAGTGGAAACCCCTTGTGGATCTATCTAGTTCTTGCCTCATGCTCCTTCGATAAAGGAGCACCAAATATCCCAAACGTCGTTGGAGTTTGCATCGTGCCTTCGCGTTGTACAAAGCCTTGGCATCGGTGTCCCTTTGCCAAGACATCAAGATCTCACCAAGTCTCCCATCTTGCCATGCCGGTTCGAGAGAGAGTCCACCACCCGACGCCAATCCTAGGGATTGCGCCGGACCGGTCACAGTCGGCGTGAGCTATTGGTGTGTATCGTGGTTTTGTGTGTGTGTGTGTCCATCGCGTTCTTCATGCATGCGTTCATCGTGTTCATCCTCTCCTCCTTCCCCTGCCCTTCATCCTCGGTTTGAAAGGGAATCATGAAAGATCAGGCCACCCTTGAGGTTTGCCCTCAACATATTGGTATCAAGAGCGAGGTTGCTCACGAATTCCCCCACCAATTTTTCTTCTATCCACCAAAAATTTGACAATCCCCCAAAAAAAGAGACCCATATTTGCCTTTGGATCGATCTATTTATTTGGAGTGTTATTTGTGGTTTTGATCCGACCAAACCTTGTCTTAGGTGTTGGTCCAGCTTTATCCTGCGTTTTCCCAGCCCAATTTGGCTAATTTTTCGCAGATTTGAGGACCCAAGGCATGGATTCCGCTCAAGAACATGAGCAGTTCGTGATCTGACTCCAGACCGGAGTCTCCGGCCTGCACACCGGAGTCTCCGGCTACCCACACCGGAGTCTTCGGCCTACCCACACCGGAGTCTTTGGCCAGGACCGGAGTTTCCGGCCTGAAACTACGGAGTCTCCAGCCTGACGCCTGATTTTGACAGTTTTGCCTCTAATCTTGCATTGGCTAATTTCCTCTTGTTTGTTTGTGCCCATGTGCGTGTCGCCAACTAACAGCAAGATTCCGCAAAAACAAACCCCACGCTCATCGACACCACGGCCCACGAACATCATCCCGCACCACCGACGCCAAGTTCATCATCATCAACGAAGGTATAACTTGTGTCATCTTGTTAACTCCTATCTTACTTTGTGTGTACCTATCCCATGAGAGTGGCTCATCTTGTGTTTGCTTGAGCATTGTGCATTTGTCCTTGGATAGTGAGAGTGCAAGAGCAATATCAAGTGTGACTAGGTAGCATCAAGGGAGAGCCAAAAAAAGATACAAAGCAAAAGAAAAAGAAAATAGTCTTCCCATGCAAAAGAGAGTCTCAAAGATTGTAAGCAAGAGAGAAAGAAGAGCGCCCAAGGCAAGTGCACAAATCCGTTGCTCATTTTTCCTCTTTGCAAACGAGCCACGGTCTCTCCTTGCATTGGCACGACAACGAGCTTAGTCTTTGTTAGGACATTTTGTTTGCTCATTTCAATAGTCGTGTCAATCCCAACAATCTGCACGTGTGTGTATATAGTCGTAGGTTTCCGTCACCCCTTTTGAGTTGTTGACCTTCGCCTTTGACTTGAGTTTTGTTGAATTTTTCCCACTTTTGACTATCCCTTTTCTTTTGGTTGGTTCTTTGGCTTTCCACAATCCTAACCTACCACCAACAAGCTTTTCAGAGTTAGTTCTTTCTTTAGTGTGAGTTTTCTTTGCAATTCCACTTTGCACGCTTATAGCTCTCACTTGTGGTTTCTAGTTTGGGGCAATCCCCAAGTTGAGGTACAAGGCTAACACCACCATATTCCACTTCCATACACAATACTCGTGTGTTTTGCATGATGGATAGGCACGGTGAGTCGAGCCAACCACCTTCCCAAGAAGAAGATCAAGGACCGTACATGACGCGTGCAAGTCACTTCATTGTTCGACAAGAGTTCCGTGAATATTGCCAAGCCCTTGAGACGTGACAAGATGAACAATTTGGCGAGACACAAGCCGAGTTCAAGAACATCGACAACCGCTTCGATGACCTCGAACGACAAATGCACGCAATTGATCACAACTTCGGCCACCAAAATGAAGCGCTCCAACGCTCCGTTGCCGAAACAAATGACAATCTTCGATGCCTCATCGACTGTATGGCAAGGCAACATTCACGCGCATCAAGCTCTTCAAGCTCATCGCGTCATCATGCTCCTCCTCAACAAGATCGTCACCCAAGTGCTCCAAGACGCAATGATGCCCCCGTGGTTGAAGATGGAAGTTCTTCGAACTGTGTACCTTCCCCACGGCATGCCGCAACGTCAAGCTATGATGGTGATTTCTCTTCAAGGCCACGAGCAAGGCAAGAAGCACACAGTCATCACGTGTAGCATCCCAATTGTCTAACAATTGTAATGCTACTTGATTTAGTAATATAATGGCTACTTAATATATATAATTGTTGCATCATAAATATATCATGCTCATGTCATCATGCCACCTTGCATTTGAGCATCATATAAAACCCTTTTTGTTTTGGTTCTTCTCTCATATGCATTGTAAATTGTATTTGCCTCTTGATATTGTATTTGGTTATTGATATATTGTGCAAATGCCCAAGTTGAGTTGGGGGCATATCTTTTATTCCACTCCACCACCTTTTCTTTCACCATCTTATAATTCCACCATTCCATTATCCATGAGCTTGCATGTGTTTTTCTTTTGGTATTTAATCTAGCTCATGGGAGATAGGATGGATCCACTTCTACAAATCCTTAGCTTGGCCTTAAACCATCTTTGGGAATGCATAAAAATAATGCCATGTTAATAATATTGTTTTCACAAAAATAAGCATGGCATTAATTATTTTGCATGGGCCATGCAACCATCTCCAATTTTGGTCCTCCTTTGCTTATATTTGGATTTTTGGGTGAATCTCCCATCTCTCTCTACCTCTCTTCATGCTTGATCTTGTTGGTTCTTGCTAAAAACCCTCCTCTTCCACCTATTCTTGTTTGATCTAGCTAGATACATGCAAGTATAAAAACCCTAATCCCTCTCCCTACCCCTCTCTCCTCTCTCTTTACACCTCTTGTTTTGATCATGCTTCAAACCCTAGCTACCATACCACATCCTCTCCCTTAACCCTCCTCTCTAAACCACACCCCAACCCTAACCAAGGCTACCCCACCTAGCCACCCTTCCCCTGGCCGAGCTACCCCTACCCAACCCTAACAATCTTAACCCGAGCCCCCTCTAGCTCCAACCCTAGCTCCATACCGAGCCTCTCTCTCTAGCTCTCTCCCTCTGCCGTGCGACCCCACCAGGCCGAACCTGATCTACCTCCCCTCTTCCTGGCCCACCTGCTTGCCTCTGCTCCGCCCAGCTCGAGCCCGACCCGAGCACGTGAAGGAGAGGAGGGAAAAAGTGGCCGAAGCCACCTTTTCTCTACCCCACTCCCCCATGGCATCCTCCCCTCTCCCTCTGATACCTACCACCACCTCCCGTCTTCTCTGCATCCCCAGATCTCCCCAGGCCGCCCCCTTCCTCTCCGTCTACCCCTACCACCTTCTACACCGTCGCCGGCCAACCGTCGGTCTCCTCCGTTCCCCCTTCCTGCAGCCGGTGGCGAGGAGCTCTGGGTGTCGAGGAAGATTGAGGAGACTACTAGGAGGCCGCCGGTACCTGTCGCGAAGGAGGAGAAGGACCAGAGCCGAAGTTCACCGACTAGCCCGACGCCAAACCCTAGCTCCGGTCCGCCTGCGTCATCGCTGATCCCCTGCGTCCCAGGCCGTTCCGCCACCACCGACACACTCTCGGTGAGCACCCGACCCTCCCAGACACCTCCGCTAGCCGATCCGTTGCTTGCTCGCGTGGTGCGTTTCGTCGAACGCTCTCGGCGCGGCGAGCTCCCGTCGTCGAGGACCGTCCCTGCGTCACCTCACACCTTACCTGGCCGCGTTGTCCTCTCCTAACAACCCCTCTAGCCTACCGCAGCGGCTTCGCCCTCCGCGCGCACGCCCAGGTCACGGGTTCGAGTACCCTGCGCCGCGCTCTGACGCGATCGGCATCGATCTGTCGCCAGTAACGCGTAGAAGAACAACAGTGTCACGACCCCCCTTTTTGCAGAAAACCCCCTTGTTGTTTTCTCGATCAACCCGCGCTCCTGCCGACCCACCTGTCAGCCTCTGTGGTTGTTTTGCAAGGAAGCACCCGCAAAGTCCGAGCCTCAACCCGCCGTCCCCGTCCGCGCCACGTGTCCCCGCTCTCTCGTCCACTGGCGCGTGGGCCCATCCGCAGCACGGACCCGCTTGTCAGCGGCTGGGGCTGGTTAAGCCCGCGGTGTGAAACGTTTTCCATCGCTCTGTGCCGCCCAGTCAGCCTGGCCCCACTTGTCTGTGGCTGTGGCTAGGTCTGGGTTGAGTAAGAAAAGGATTTCTGTATTTCTGGTTTAATTCAAACTTTTCCAAATTAATTTAAATTCAAATTTCAAATCTGTTTTCAAATAACTTTTAAAATATAAATCCAAATAATACATGTAATATATGTTTTGAAATCAGAAAAATATGAGGAATTCAAATATGCCCTCTAAAATATATTTTGAACACTTTAAATTTCAAGTTGATAAAAATTGCAATAAAATGCCCTTTTCCTTATTTAATTAATAACTTTTGTTTTATAACTCCAAATTTGACAAATAATATGTCTAAAATGATTAGCTCGACGAGACCTTTCTGTTTATGCATTCCATGTTCTAAATTGCAGCATGCATCATATAAATATAAAGCATACAGCAACTTTTATGAGGTTAAAATGTGACTAAAACCCAATAACATGCTTATTTCTTGTATTCCACACCTCACCCATGCCATGCTACTTTATTGCGATGCAATTTGTGCATCATTCATCATGGCATGATTGTTTGCTTGTCGCATTTTATTCATATGCTTGTGCACTTTATTTATGTTGGCCCTTGTTTGTTTGGTTCTTCTTCGAATAGACGCTGAGCAGGGGATTTACCAAGAAAACCAGGAGCACTACCCAGATCCTTCTCTCGCTTCAACTGAGCTGCCAGGCAAGCACTACCACATGCTTGCATACATATAGTACCTATTACCTCTATCTTATTCTTGCATCATTGAGTCGCGATTGCATTAAACTGAATCCCAAGTACTGCATAGCCTTTACTTTTAAACCCCACCGAAGCTTGTTCCTCCATCCCATGAGCCATTACTACAGGAGTTGTTTGAGCCATGCGAGTCGTAGAACAGCATGTGTAGGGTACGTGAGTGTCTGGTGGATAACGAGGTACCTAAACAACTTAACCTGAGTAGTAATGGGAGAACTAATGAAAGTGGCACCGGTGAGCAATATCTGCTATTTGGTTTTTCATGCTCACTTGTGTCCCGAAGGACCCCGAGTACTTGATTCCTGTTCCTTGAATATTCGCGCTATCCACATCCGGGAGGCTTATGAACCCCCCTGAGCCAGAGCTTGATTCATTCTTATTTCTTGGGGCCACAAAGTAGTTTGGGGCTTTATTACTATTCTGTACTTATGCCATGCTTTACTGTTTTCTTTAAGATTGTGCGAGGATGCACCTGTACTGTTTAGGTAAGCGGAGTGTTTTCGCGGTATCGACAAGCCCAGTCACACTTTCGGGTTCCCAGTCGTTTACAGCCATTGACGCAAACCTTGAGTCCGTCTCGGAGCCGGCCAACTTCGTTGCGGGTAGCTTAATGGGGTGGCCCCCTGAAATATCTCTGAATCCTGTGATCGCTTTGTCGTGAATGCCTCGTTGGGTTTTGATTTGGTTTTTCCGAGGTTGATCGAGTGTGTGTTGCTATTTGTGCACCCCTGCAGGGTAAAACTTTCTGAAAGCCGTGTCCGCGGTTATGGACGACTTGGAGCACAGTTTCTCGATCATAGACAAGTATAATTAAAGTACCGCTTTAATATGACTAAGTACCTGACTAGTAAATAGTGCAACTCTCATGGAATGGATAATAAAACTGCCAACGGATGGGGGGTTGTTCGTCCGCTTCCTCGTCAGAAAGCGAGGAGGAGGATGGATCTGTTAATGTTACCGTTATAACTGTTGTTATTTAATTCACGGACATCCGTCTATCTTTGGTTAGGCAGATGGTTAGCGAGTATCTATAGAATGGTTAGGTATTATCTTTTGCTGCAATTGCGTCACCCCAGGTTGTGTCCCCTTTAGAGGCATAAAGACTTGCTGAGTACCCCTAGGGTCTCACACGATAAATTGTTTGATTCACATGAACAGGAAAACTCGCAAGATGGATACTGGTGGGAGGAGACGGACGATGTGGGCAACGATCATTCGGTGTAGAGATTCCGGGAACGGGGATCCGCGAGATCTGTGGGCGGGATGTGTTTATTTATGGGGCATCTTATGCCGATTTGCTTCTTATCCGTACTCGGATCTTGTTTTCCGCTTCCGCCTGATACTCTGATGTTTGATGTATGAGGAGATATCCTAAACTATTATATCTATCTAGGATATTTGGATCTTGCCGTATGGCGTTGCAATATTTATATTTCTTTTAGATGGAATGGCTCTGAGGACTGTTGTATGGTGGCTTGCATACATACTCATTTGTGTATGTAGTTGATCCCTTCGCCTGCCGATTACGCCGCTCGTTCTTGTCCCGATGTTTGGAAATGGTTAGGACGGCCGAAAGGTCTACCTGTGAGTGGCATTTGGCCCCACCGTACTATTTTAACCATTTCCGCTCATCCAGGCTTGTAACTAAGAGCGTAATTCACTGAGGTAGTTACATCACGCAAGGGCATTAGTGATCCAACAAGAGCAACCACAAGAAGAACCGCAAGTGCAACCGCAAGTCTACCACCATCGACCGCGACACATACTTGACACAACAAGTGATGACTCCAATTTGGAGAATCAAGCTCGTCATCGACGTGAAGCTCTCCAAGATCCTCCTCTTCGTCATCAATGTCATGAACGTCCGCACTGACACCATGGTCATCATGAGGCGCCTCCTCCACCTCAACAAAACTTGGAGCGTCAAGTGATACAAGTTGAGTGATGCCCACCACGTCAAGAGGCTCATGACCATGTTCTTCGCCGTGAGGCCCATGTGCTTAATCAACATCACCAACCGAGGAACGACCCTCCTCTTCATCATCAACCACGTCATGAGGCTCCACATCCTCAACAACCTCATGGGGCCCAAGTGCCTCAACACCGTCAACAACCGCGCCAAGAGCAAGAGCAAGCTCCTCACCAACAATATCAAGAGCAAGCTCCGCAACAAGGTCATGAGAACCAAGTTCCACCGCATCAACCACAAGAGCATCAACAAGGTCACCAAGCTCGTCGCAATGACCGCAATGATGAAGAAACTTTCGGCAAGCTCAAGTTCACAATGCGCAAGTTTACTGGATCCAATGACCCCGAAGAATACCTCTCATGGGCAGTCAAAGTCGACAAGATCTTCCGCATGCACACCTATAGAAACGAGAATATGGTCACCATGGCTTCGCTTGAGTTTGATGATTACGCCAACCTTTGGTGGGAACAAGTTCAAGTTGCTTGTGATGCAAGTCAAGAGCCACCAATCACAACTTGGCATGACATGAAGGCTCATATGAGATCCCGCTTTGTCCCCGCGCATTACACGCGTGACCTCTTCAACAACCTTCAATCGCTTCGTCAAGGGACAAAGACCATGGAAGAGTACTTCAAGGAAATGGAACTCAACTTGATTCGCGCCAACATTGATGAACGCATGGAGCAAACAATGGCATGTTTCCTTATTGGCTTGAATCACCCAATCAAGTGCATCGTCGAGTTCCAAACATACAACACCATGGTTGAGCTTGTGCACATCGCAACAAAGGTTGAACGTCAAGTGCAAGAGGATATCAAGTACAACAAGCCCAAGACGTACTTCACCTACAAGCAAGCTTCAACCGCTGCACCAACAACTTTCAATGGAAGCTCCTCAAGTACCCCCAAGCCTTCCTTCAAGCCCACACTTCCTCAAGGAAAACTGCCGCAAGTGGCAAACAAGCAAAGAGTGATACACCTTTCAATGGTGAATGCTACAAGTGTGGAGGTAAAGGACACAAGTCGGCCGAATGTGGAAACAAGAAAGTCTTGTACATCCATGACAATGGTGATTAAGAGTACTTGAGTGAAGTTGAATTTTACGTCCGTGTCAAGGAAGCAATGGCAACGCAACGAGTGGAAGATGACCAAGAACTTCTCATGTGTGAACATGACGCAAGTCCATCGCTTGTCGTCACAAGGATCTTGACCACTCAAGCACAAGAGAATGAAGACCAATGCTCCAATGTCTTCCAAACACGAGCAGGCATCAATGGCAAATCTATGAAGGTGATCATTGACGGAGGGAGTTGTCACAACCTTGCTAGCACCGAGTTCTGTGAGAAGCTCAACCTCACCCTCCATCTGCACAAGCACCCCTACCACGTGCAATGGCTAAGTGACCAAGGGTCCGTGAAGATCAAGCATACCGTATTGGTCTCCTTCGCCATTGGTCCTTACAAAGATTCGGTGGAGTGTGATGTGGTTCCTATGACAGTTTGCCACATGCTTCTTGGTCGACCATGGCAATTTGACAAGGCTACTCAACATGATGGTCGCACCAATGTTTACACCTTCAAATGGCTCAACAAAACATGTGTTTTGCAACCGATGACTCCTAGCCAAATAATTGCGAACAATGCAAAGGCTTTAGCGAGGGCGCAAAGCACAACACCTACTTGTGAGAAGAGAGGTGAGCGAGAGAACCACCTCATAGTGAGTGAGAGCCAAAAGCCAAACTCGAGTGGAAAAACTAAGAGTGTTCTCCTTGCCACAAAAGTGAAATGAGAGATGTTCGGAACAACCCATCCATCTTGCACTATGTCCTCCTTTGCAAGGGACTAGCGCAAGGAACTAACAAATTAACCAATGTTCCTCCATCTTTGATGAGTGTTTTGCAGGAATTCAAGGATGTGTTCCCCGAAGAGCTTCCACATGGACTACCTCCTCTTCGCGGCATCGAACATCGCATTGACCTCATCCCCGGTGCACCACTTCCCAACCGCGCCGCCTACCGCACGAACCCGGAGGAGACAAAGGAGATTGAACGTCAAATCAACCAACTCGTCTCCAAAGGTTTGATCCAAGTTAGCACTAGTCCAAGTGTCGTACCCGTGATTCTTGTTCCAAAGACGGATGATATGTTACGGTTATGCATGGACTGTCGTCTAATCAATGCTATCACCGTGCGTTATCGACATCCCATACCACATCTCGATGACATGCTTGATGAGTTGTGTGGAGCCACTATTTTTTCGAAAATTGATCTTCGTAGTGGTTACCATCAAATACGCATGGCTGAAGGTGATGAGTGGAAAACCGCCTTCAAGACCAAACTTGGTCTCTATGAATGGTTGGTTATGCCCTTTGGCTTGTCTAATGCCCCATCCACCTTCATGTGCCTTATGAATCACATCTTGCGTTATCTCATTGGAAAAAGTGTTGTTGTATATTTCGATGATATTCTTGTTTATAGAAAATCACTTGAGGACCATATAACACATGTCAAGGAAGTTTTGCAAATCCTTCAACATGAAAAGCTTTATGCTAATCTTCCCAAGTGCACTTTTGCTAAAGACAAGTTTATTTTTCTTGGATTTGTTGTTTCTTCGAAGGGAATTGAAGTGGATGTTTCCAAGGTAAAGGACATACGAGATTGGCCCATCCCAACAAATGTGAGTGAACTCCGAAGTTTTCATGGGTTGGCCGGTTTCTATCGTCACTTTGTGAAAGACTTTTCCACTATTGCTTGTCCTCTCAATGAGTTGACGAAAAAGAATGTCATCTTCGTGTGGGGCAAAGCACAACAAAAAGCTTTTGATGAACTCAAAAAGAGGCTCACCGAAGCACCTCTCCTTGTGTTACCGGATTTCACAAAAACTTTTGATATAGAGTGTGATGCTAGTGGTATTGGCATGGGAGGAGTTCTTATGCAAAACGAACGTCCTATAGCCTACCATAGCGAGAAACTCAATGGTGCTCGCCTTAACTATCCAAATTATGACAAAGAGCGTTTTGCCTTAGTTCGTGTCCTTCAAGTTTGGCAACACTACCTATGGCCCAAGGAATTTCTCATACATTCCGACCATGAGTCATTGAAATATCTCAAAGGCCAAGATAACTTGCGCAAGAGACACGCTAAGTAGGTTGAGTTCATGGAGTCTTTCCCATACATTGTCAAGTATAAGAAGGGCAAAGATAATGTAGTTGTGGACGCTTTATCTCACAAGCACACAAGCATTCTTATGATACTTGAAATCAACGTGTTGGGTCTTGAGGAAATAAAATCCGTGTATGCTTCCGACCCGTTCTTTGAACCAATATTCGCAAAATGCTCCATTGACAAAGCAGTTGATGATTTCTATTTGCATAAGGGTTTTATCATTAAACAAAACAAACTTTGCATTCCGAAATCGTCGCTCCAACTTTTGCTTCTCCAAGATTCTCATGGTGGAGGCCTCATGGGTCACTTTGGCCACGACAAGACATTGGACATGCTCTCCAATCACTACTTTTGGCCCAAGATGAAGCATGACGTGGAGCGTTACGTTCAACGATGCACGACATGTGTTCAAGCTAAGTCTCAAGCTAACTCTTATGGTATTTATATGCCAGTGCCTATTCCTCATACACCTTGGTCCGACATTAGCATGGACTTCGTGTTAGGATTGCCTAGATCTAAGCATGGTCATGATTCTATCTTTGTTGTTGTGGATCGTTTTTCCAAAATGGAACACTTCATACCGTGCCATAAGACCGACGATGCTTCACATGTTGCAAATCTATTTTTCAGGGAAATCGTCCATCTTCACGGTGTGCCAAGAACAATCGTCTCCGACCGTGACGTCAAATTCATGAGCTACTTATGGAAGACCCTCATGGCCAAGCTCGGTGTCAAGGTCCTCTTTTCATCCGCGTCACATCCTCAAACCGATGGACAGACTGAGGTTGTCAACCGAAGCCTCGGGACTCTTCTACGCGTGCTGATCAAGAAGAACTTGAAGGATTGGGAGGAATGCATTCCCCATTCCGAGTTCGCCTACAACCGCACCAAGCACTCAACAACCAAGATGAGTCCATTCATGATCATCTATGGTTTCGAGCCCCTCACCGTGCTCGACATCCTACCGCTACCTCTCCATGAGCGCATAAACATGGACGTCGAGCTTCATGAATAAAGAAGAGCTACTATCGAACAACAAGTCCTTCGTCAAGCTTCAAGATTAAACAAGGACAAGAAGGAGATGATATTTGAAGATGGTGATCTTATGTGGATACACCTAAGCAAAGACCGCTTCCCCAAGGAACGCGACTCCAAGCTCAAGCCAAGAGGAGATGGCCCCTTCAAGGTCCTCAAAAGAATCAACAACAATGCCTACATCATCGACATACCGACCTCCAAGTACCTTGCAAGCAATACATTCAATGTCAAGGATCTCTCACCCTACCATGGAGATGTTCAAGATGATAACCATGAAGAGTTGAGGACGACTCTTTCCCAAGGGGGGGGAGCTGATGCAGCCCGTCCTACGGACGCTCCTACATCTACACCAACAAGTCCCCCAAGTGGACCCATGTCTCCTGCCCGATCCACTCCTACAAGATAAGGTGAACTCACTCCTCTCCTCGTGCCAATTTGATACCTCCTTGGATGGTGTGCTACTTCATGCAACTACTCTATGCATCATCAGGTACGAAGCCACGACACATCACCAAGGACCCAAGGATGGAGAACAAGGAGCAGAGCATGAAGCAGGAGCCGCTGGAGCTTCTCAGACCGGAGTCTCCGGTCCGCGCACACCGGAGTCTCCGGTCCACCAAAGTCTCCGGCCTGAAGACCCCGGAGACTCTGGCCCACTCTCCGGTCTGACCCCTACGCCGGGCCCTGGGACAATCTGAAGGCCCCTCCGGAGGCTGGTCCGGAGACTGACCGGAATCTCCAGCCTAGACCGGAGTGTCCGGTCCACCACACGGGAGTCTCCGGTCCGACCGACGCCAGGCATGAAAAGGCCTTTGGGCCTGCGGCCCATGTACCCCTTAGTCCGTCCAGAACTTGTATTTTATTCCTAAAGTACCCTTGTTTAAGTGGATGGCATATATATAGTCCCCCAACTCCATTGTAAACCATAGGCAAGATATTTGGAATTAGTGGAAACCCCTTGTGGATCTATCTAGTTCTTGCCTCATGCTCCTTTGATAAAGGAGCACCAAATATCCCAAACCTCGTTGGAGTTTGCATCGTGCCTCCGCGTTGTACAAGGCCTTGGCATCGGTGTCCCTTTGCCAAGATGTCAAGATCTCACCGAGTCTCCCATCTCGCCGAGCCAGTTCGAGAGAGAGTCCTCCGCCCGACGTTGATTCTAGGGATTGTGCCGGACCGGTCACCACCGGCGTGAGCTATTGGTGTGTATCGTGGTTTTGTGTGTGTGCATCGCGTTCTTCGTGCATGCGTTCGTCGTGTTCATCCTCTCCTCCTTCCCCCGCCCTTCATCCTCGATTTGAAAGGGAATCGTGAAAGATCGGGCCACCCTAGAGGTTTGCCCTCAACACAACACTTCCTTCCTTGCTTGATTCCTTGCAGCAGCAATGTTCTTGCCTTTCTTCTCAATAGCCTCTCGAGTCTTCTCATGTATTTTGTTCACATAATCAGCACATTTTGATGCCTCCATATCAACTCTCTCATGTAATGGTAGAGGCAACATATCAAGTGGCGTCAATGGCTTAAAACCATACACCACCTCAAAAGGACAAAGCTGAGTAGTTGAATGCACACCCCTGTTGTAAGCAAACTCAACATGTGGCAAACACTCTTCCCACTCCCGCAGATTCTTTTCAATCATGGTCCTTAGTAGTTGTGACAATGTTCGATTCACCACATCCACTTGATCATCTGTTTGGGGATGACATGTAGGACGGAACAGCAGCTTTGTTCCTAGCTTCCCCCATAAGGTCTTCCAAAAGTAGCTCATGAACTTCACATCATGTTCAGAAACAATCGTCTTAGGTACTCCATGAAATCTCACGATGTCCCTGAAAACAGGTTAGCAACATGCGACGCATCGTCGCTTTTGTGGCAGGCAATAAAATGAGCCATCTTAGAGAACCTATCCACTACCACAAATATAGAATCATGAACTCTCTGAGTTTTAGGTAGACCTAGCACAAAATCCATACTAATGTCTTCCCATGGAGTAGTAGGTGCAGAGAGAGGTGTATACAAACCGTGAGGCTTCAGCTTAGATTTTGACTTGTGGTATGTAATGCATCGGCTCACAAATCTGTACACATCACGCCTCATCTTGGGCCAATAAAAGTGATCAGCAAGCATGAGCAATGTCTTCTCACGCCCAAAGTGACCCATCAAACCACCAGCATGGGATTCCTGCACTAAGAACAAACACAACGACGATTCTGGAATACATTATTTGTTAGCTCGAAACAAATATCCATCATGTATATGATACTTATCCCATGCGTCTCTAAGAGCACACAAACGATATGGTTCAGCAAAATCATGATCAGTTGCATAAAGTGCACAAATGGCTTCTAATCCAGGAATTTTAACATCAAGATTGGTTAATAGCATGTTCTTCCTAGATAGAGCATCAGCAACAACATTCTCTTTTCCCTTCTTATAATTAATGATGTAAGGAAAAGACTCAATGAACTCAACCCATTTAGCTAATCTTCTATGCATGTTTGATTGAGCTTTCAAGTATTTCAATGCTTCATGATAGGAATGTATGATGAATTCCTTTGGCCACAAATAATGTTGCCAAACCTCAAGTACTCTAACAAGTGCATACAATTCTTTATCATAGATAGAATAATTCAAGTGAGCACCAGTCGATTTCTCAGAAAAATAAGCTATAGGCCGACCCTCTTGCATCAAAACGCCACATATGCCTATACCACTAGCATCACATTCAACATCAAATTGCTTCAAAAAATCAGGTAATGCAAGTAACGGTGCAGAAGTAAGAAAACATTTCAATGTATCAAATGCAATGTCTTGGGACGCGCCCCATACAAAAGGAACACCTTTCTTTGTCAAATCATTCAAAGGTGCAGCAATGGTGCTAAAATCTTTCACAAAGCGCCTATAGAAACCAGCTAAACCGTGGAAACTACGCACTTGACTTACGTTCATGGGAGTAGGCCAATTCTGAATTGATTCAATTTTAGATTGATCTACCTCTACTTCATTCTTAGAGACAACAAATCCAAGGAATATGACCTTATCTTTTGCAAATGTGCACTTCTCAAGATTAGCATACAATTTATTATCACGCAACACTTGCAAAACTTGTCTAATATGAGTGCAATGTTCAGATTCGGTGTGGCTGTATATAAGTATATCATCAAAGTAGACAACCACAAAACGACCAATAAACTCTCTCAAAACATGATTCATCAAACGCATGAAAGTACTAGGTGCATTAGTAAGACCAAACGGCATGACTAACCACTCATACAAGCCGAATTTAGTTTTGAAAGCAGTTTTCCACTCATCCCCTTCTTTCATCCTAATTTGATGATAACCACTACGCAAGTCAATTTTAGAGAAAACAGCAGCACCACTCAATTCATCTAGCATATCCTCTAAGCGTGGAATAGGATGAAGATATCGAATAGTGATGTTATTAATCGCTCTACAATCAACACACATGCGCCATGTACCATCTTTCTTAGGAACTAAAATAACAGGAACAGCACAAGGGCTAAGAGAAACACGAATCTACCCTTTATCCAGCAACGCTTGTAATTGCTTTTGAATTTCCTTAGTTTCTTCGGGATTAGTCCTATAGGGTGCACGGTTGGGAAGGTGGCGCCAGGAATCAGGTCCACTTGATGTTCTATACCACGCAATGGAGGCAAGCCTGCGGGTACATCTTCTGGAGACACATCCCCAAAGTCCTGCAAAACAGAAGGGACACCAAGAGAAATAGGGGTCATGTTGTTAGAAACCAATACCTCCCCCTTATACATAAGCACAAGTGGCATGGCTGTAGGATCCTCACGAAATTCTCTGATATCTTCCTTGGTGGCTAGTATCAATAAACCAGGCACTCTGTCACTTTTCGTTATATCACTCAATTTAGGCTCAATTACATCAGGAACAGCTGTCACACAATCTCGCTGGGCTGTAGGATCTTCCTTAAAATTCACCTCTATTTTATGGTGAGAATCATTCACAATATCTTGTGGTGTCATTGGCTGCATAGTAATCTTCTTCCCTTTGAATTCCAAGTGATATGTATTGTCTCGGCCATTCTGTTGCACATGGCGATCATATAGCCAAGGCCGACTCAATAGTAGGTGACAAACAGTCATAGGAACCACATCAAAATCAATTGAATCTTTGTATGGCCCTATTTGAAAATTCCCACGTACCATATGATTTACCTTCATCTCACCATTGTTGCTCAACCATTATATGTAGTATGGCTTGGGATGAGGAAAGTATGTCAAATTCAGTTTGGCACATAGTTCCTTACTGGCAAGATTTCTACAGCTACCTCCATCAATAATGACCTTGCAAGCCTTGTTAGGTCCAGCTAGAGCTTTTGTTTGGAACAAGTTGCAACGCTGGGATTCCTCAACCGATTGCACACTCAGTATACGGGAAGATATGACAATGTTTGGAGCATGCTCAGGATACGCATTAGCACCATCCTCGCCATCATCAACATCATCGTCGGAAGCTTCATCTCCACTCTCTACTTTGCCTTGTTCGTTAACAAACATAACCTTGCTGTTTGGACAATATTTCTTGTAGTGCCCTCTACCTCTACAAGTATGGCACACGACATCACGAGTACGTGCCGTAGACATGTTGGAACCCGAGCTAGCAGCAGGAGCAGCGGGTTTCCGAGCATTAGAACCACCAAAAAAATGAGTACTTGCTGGTTTGGCCGATGGTGTAACCGGAGCAGCAGCTGGTGGCGTGACTGTAGGAGGAGTAGATCTAG
This sequence comes from Avena sativa, assembly GCA_916181665.1. Classification (NCBI taxonomy): domain Eukaryota; kingdom Viridiplantae; phylum Streptophyta; class Magnoliopsida; order Poales; family Poaceae; genus Avena; species Avena sativa. Next base: position 232,601,822 of record OV702287.1, read on the forward strand.
CCGAAAATCTGCTGGAGGACGGAAAACGAGCACGTGACTTTGCCTCTTCTGCCAACTGGGATTCAGCCTCTCTAGCATGGTGCAATAGCTCATTCATGGTCTCATACTTGTGATGACGAACTATGCTCTTGATTGGTAACTTCAGATTGTTGAGGAATCGCTGCATGGTTATCTCAATGGACTCACGAATTCTAGCACGCTGCATAAGCAGCTCCATGTCCATGTAGTACTCATCAACTATCATTGTGCCTTGCTTCAATTGTGTCAATTTATCAAAAACGGAATGCAAGTAGTTGGTTGGTATGAAACGAGCCTTCATGATTTGCTTCATCTCGCGCCAATCCATCATAGGAACTTCATTGTCCTCCCTCATATGTTGCACAAGAGAATCCCACCAACTCAAAGCGTAACCATCAAATTCAGATGCTGCAAGCTTGACCTTCTTTTCTTCTGGATAGTCAAATAAGCGCCAGAGTTTCTCAATCTTCAACTCCCATGTGAGGTAATCTTCAGGATCACTAGAACCATCAAACATTGGAATCGAGAATTTTGGCTTGCCCAAACCATCATCAGCAGGTTGAGCACGCCCAAGAGGGGCAAGCTCATGGCCATGAGCAGGTGCATGGACAGGGGGAATAGCACGTCCCCTGCCAACATGTGGAGCAGCATCAACATTGCTACCCTCATCAAAATCATCAAAGGCATCATCATGTTGAGGTTCCTGCCTTCTATGTATGGCGGCTGTCAAGTCCTCAATAGAACGCTGCAAAGTGGCAACATTTACATTGAGTGCAGCCACTTGCGTTTGTATGGTATCGACTGCTCCAATATTCTGATCCAATCTCATATTCATATCCTGGAGATTCTTGTCAATGGCATCTGTCGTGTGAGTAAACACACGTGTCAAGTGGGACTTCAAAGCCTCATATTCGCGCCAATTAACAAGCTCCTCATCCTTCTTTTTCTGCGACACAACATCATCATCACTAGAAGACATGATTAGTAGGTTAGTGCAAAAATCAAAATCTGTATGGTGGAAACGCTCACAGCTCAATCACAACTAATAAGAAAGGAGATCTTACCATTCCAAAGTGAATAGAGATGCTCTACCAAACGAAATCAAAGACTGATGCATTGATGTGATGAAGTGAATATCAAAGGTATAGAGAACGATCGCAGGGCACACGTGTTATTTATGGTGGAGCTATAGGTATGGTATCCTATCTACAGCGCAAACAAGTCCTAGTGCTGACCATACAAATACCCAAGAAACACACACGTAAACGTGGCAATGCAACTATGAAGGGTGTTGCACTACGCTCGAGAGACACTACCAAAGCTCAAAGTAAACAGGCACAAGACTGCTCAATCTACCGATGCACAAAGATATCACTAGGCCTCTTGCTCAAATTCGCTTTTTCCACAATTTTGTTTTTCTTTTGTATAGCACTTTTTGCTTTTTCTTTTGCTATATTGCTTTTTTTTATTTTATAGATCACACATGGCCAATTTACACAGTACATCACCAAAATCCTAAGAGCATCCTGTAGGAGCGGAAACTAGTCTCAATGGGCAAGTTCCTATACCTATGTAATAGAATGGCTGTGGCTAAGGTTGAAGGAAAAGTGCAAATTCACACTTTGTAAAAATTCCTGTCGTGGCAGAAAAACAGGGCAATATCGTGTCGTGGCGGAAAATCCTGCCGCGGCAGAAAAACACGTCAAAAATGTGCCGCGGCAGCGAATCCGAATCTTGGCAGAACAGGACTCGTGGCAGGAAAATAGGCTGTTTCTGTGCCGCGGCAGAGTCGGTAGGAATTTTTTTATTTATTTCCAACTCGTCCAAGAGTAAACAACTAGGACTCTTAGATTAGATCGGATCTGACCTTGTGGTGGTGGAAACAATGGTGGATTCGGCTAGAACAAAACTAGAAAAACAGATCTAGATCTAAACTAAAGGATGAACACGACCAGCAACTATTACTCGTCTACGATGCAATCTAGGCTATGGCAGCTCTTTTTGTGGGGCTTTTTCTGTATAGTACTAAAAACACTCTCTAATCTATGAATGGATTGTGGATTGCTTACCGAGGCAATGAGGAAATCTGATACCAAGATGATATTGCTCACCGAGTAAACCCAGCACTCTAATACCAAGATGATATGGGGTGGCCCAATCTTATCAGCAAGCTCTTGTCGATGGTAATGGTGGATGATTGATAACTAGTGCGTAGCTATGATATCTCCCGCTCGATCCCTGATGCCAGTGCAACAGATCTCGAACCTTGTAGGATATTCACAACACCACACTCTTGCGCACGCAGCCGTGACCACGAACGGTAGTATGCAATCTACTAATTCCCAATGGACCAACAAAACACACTCAATTATAGTTGGTAAATTCGAACACAGGATAATTCCAGAGGTTCTATGAAAGAAACAACTCCAAAATATTTTAACATGGTCTAAACCTAGATAGAAGTGCGCCCCATCTTTTTATGAGTCCGAGGGCGGCGGCCTAAGGGTGGATCCGAGTTGGTCCCACCCAACTAAGGGTACAAACCGACCTAAAGTTGGTTCGGTTCAGGTTTCTGCCGTGGCAGAATTCGGGCCCGTTTCTCTGCCTCGGCAGCCTGCCGTGGCAGAAAAGGACTTTGTTTATGTGCCACGATAGCCTGCCGTGTCAGAGAAAAGTGGCATTTCTCTGCCGCGGCAGAGATTGTCCACCAAGTGTTGATCTTCAAGCTTGTGTGCTCCTTGCGCTTCCTTCCTCTCCTCCCTCGCGCATTCTTCATTGATCAACATGCCATGCTCCATTAACTCCTCGCTCCGTGCTATGCCTTCTTCTCCTAAGTACCTGATCATGCAATAATTCAAAGACTTAGGTAGTATAAAATTCTCATTAATTAAAACACCAGGTTCATTAAGAAACAAGTTCACCTGTTGTTCTAGTAGCTTAGCACGAGCTCTTGTGATTGCTCCAATCCTTATCTCATTGGATTGATCTTTCTTTGCAATTGGAACATCATCATTAGCAATTAGGGTAGGTATCATTGTAGGGATGTCCTCATCATCGGGATGATGAGGATATATATAGGGATTATGATGATTCTGACTGCTTGAACTGGAAGGAAATATTGAGTCAAATCAATAATGACTATCAGGTGAATTCATTCCTAGTTAACCATGATGCTTTCATTTATAAGAACTTTAAATTGCCTAAGTCTTTGTGCTATTGTATGATCAGGTACATGGGAGAAGAAGGCATAGCACGGAGCGAGGAGTTGAAGCATATGGAGCATGGCGTGTTGATCAACGAAGAATACACGAGGTAGGAGAGGGAGGAAGGGCAAGGAGCTACCAAGAAGAAGATCAACACATGGCAGGATCTCTGCCGTGGCAGAGAAACGATGCATTTTCCTGCCACGGCAGGCTGCCGCGGCACAGAAACAGAGTCCTTTTCTGCCATGGCAGGCTGCCGCGATAGAGAAACAGACCCAAACTCTGCCACGGGAGAACCCTGAGCCGAACCCAATTTTGCGTCGGTTTGTACCCTAGTTGGGTGGGACCAACTAGTCCACCCCCTTAGCCGCCGCACCCCTAGACTCATAAATATATGGGGCGCACTAGTTTTAGGTTGAGACCACATTAAATTTATTTTGGAGTTGTTTCTTTTATAGAACCTCTGGAATTACCCTGTGATCGAATTCTACCAGTTGCAATTGAGTGTGATCTGTTGTTCCATTGGGATTAGTAGATTGCATACTACCGTTCGTGGTCGACGGCTACGTGCACAAGAGCGTGGTGTTGTGAATATCCTACAAGGTTCGAGAGATGTTGCATTGGCATCAGGGATCGAGCGGGAGAGTTCATAGCTATAGGCTAGTTATCTATCATCCACCATCACCATTGATAAGTGCTTGCTGAGAAGATCGGGCCACCCCATATCATCTTGGTATCAGAGCACTGGGTTTTCTCGGTGAGCAATATCATCTTGGTATCAGATTTCCTCATTGCCTCGGTAAGCATCCACAAATCCATCCATAGATTAGATCTTGTTTTTCATCCAATACAGAAAAAGCCCCACAAAAAGAGTTGCCATAGCCTAGATTACATCGTATTCGAGTAATAGTTGCTGGTCGTGTTCCTCTATTAGTCTAGATCTAGATATGTTCTTTGTAGATTTGTTTTTGGTTGATCTAGTCGAGTTCCCCATCCCTTTTTCCGCCGCCATCAAGTCAGATCCGATTGAAGCAAAGAGTCCTAGTTGTGTACTACTTGGCAAGTCAGAATTCCAAAAATAAATCCTGCCGAGTCTGCCACAGCACATAAAACGCCCTTTATTCTACCGCGAGTCCGTGTCTGCCACGGATCTGATTTCCTGCCGTGGCATGATTTCGTGCTATTTTTATGCCACGGCACGCGTTCTGCCGTGAGGTACAGATTCGCTGCCTCGACACAGTTTTGCCCCGTTTTTCTGCCACGGCAGCCATATAAAAAATTGTGAAATTTTGCATTTTTCCAAACCTTAGCTAAAACCATTCTATTTCATAAGTGTAGGAACATTCCCATTGAGACTAGTTTCCGCTCTTACAGGCTACTCGTAGGGTTTTGGTGCTGTGCTTTGTAAATTGGCCGTGTGTGATATATATTAAAAAAAAGAGCATATAGCAAAAGAAAAAAGCAAAAAAAGAGAAAGAAGCTATACAAAAGAAAAAGAAAAAAGGAAAGAAGAATTGAGCAAGAGGCCTAGTGATATCTTTCTGCACCGGTAGATTGAGAAATCTTGTGCCTGTTTACTTTGAACTTTGCTAGTGTCTCTCCAACGCAGTGCAACACCCTTCATAGTTGCATTGCCACGCTTATCTCCATGTGTGTGTTTCTTGGGTTTTTGTACGATCAGCACTAGGACTTGTTTGCAGTGTAGATAGGATACCATACCTATAGATCCACCATAAATAACCTATGTGCCCTACAATCATTCTCCATACTCTTGATATTCACTTCATCGCATCAGTGCATAAGTCTTTGATTTCGAATTGGTAAGCATCACTATTCACTTTGGAACGGTAAGATCTGCTTTCTTGTCAATTTTGAGTGAGTTGTGAGAGTTCCACCACCAGATTTTATTTTGTGCACTAATGTACTAATCATGTCTTCTAGTAGTGTTGATGTGATGCAAAAAATGATGTTACAGATAATGTGGAGACCTATAGGTACAAATTCTTCCACAATTGGTGTTGTAGTGGAACTTTTTGGAAGGAAGAACGCGGTATTTTTGATGGTGACGGTCTTTGCCACCATAATGTGATGATTGGTGAGCGATGTGCTTCCATTACCATTGATAGAAACTCTACTATTAATTTGATCAGCGTTGAAGTTGTACAAAAGCTGCAGGTACCCACATGTGCCCGTGCGGTGCCATATCTCTTGCATTCATCATATGGCACATTGCTCATTTCACACACCGTTGATGTTCCTATGACTTTTAGAGAGCATACTAAGATTATGCGCTGTGATGTATCTCCTATACCACTTGATTCTTGTCACATACTATTGGGAGAACCTTGGAGCAGAAGGTTTGACGCTCAAATATGTCCTGTTGTTGGAAGGATTTCATTCAAATGGAACTTTAAGAGGTGTGCTATGCTCAGGATTTCAGCCAACAAATTTCATGAGTATCATCTTCTTCGCAAGGAGAGGACAAAAGAGTTCAGTTTGTCTGCTAAGTACAAGGTCATGATGAATGGTGACAATTCTATTATTTGCCATCTTGAACACAGTGTGCATTACAACCCATGTGAGAATGAGAGCCACATAGACAAGATGAGTGAGAGTGTTATCAAAAGTGAGCTGTGTGATTCCACTAAACGTGAGGTTGAGAGCATCCATTCTAAGAGTATGAGAGAAAAAGAAAACACCAGTGCAGTAGATGCTAATACATGTGAGGATGTTTCTACTAATGTAATCATCTCTACTCCTGGTATTGTTTCTTGTGCTATGCAGGTTGCTTTTGAAGAAAGGGAGCAATCTATTTTACAACCTGCATCGTTGGACTGTGCATTGTCACTTGTGGAGGATGTTTTAGTACCTACTACAACTGAGGAGATTGTTGATGACATTGGTACTGATTTGGAGCTTCAGCCAACATGTGCGACATATTGTGAGTCTATTCCTTTACTGAAGCCTCCTTGTGATTTTCCTGCACTATTGTTTCAGCACCATGTGATAGTTTACCAAATTCAAATTTTGATCATGTGGTACTGATAACACATAAAGAAATAATTGCTAGAATACCACCTGCTGATATTGTGTATTCCATCATGCTAAATGAACCTATGAGTATGAGTTGTGCTATGGTTAAGATTAATGAAATTTCATTTCTGAATTCTAGCACATATTCTCCTTGTTTCACTTTCAATCTAATTGGTGAATATAGCATGGATGCAAATTTTCTTGTGGATCACATATGCATTACTTGTTGTAGAATCCCTGAACTGAAACAAGCTGTTTGTAGCCATATATGCAATGTGTCACATTTTTTTTTGCTATGGGACAATAGTTCATGTTCGAGATATTATGGAAACACGTTCTGGTATAGTTGACATATTCCAACCAACACAAGTAATTTTACCTAAGTTGAATTGTTTTAATCTTGCTAGGATAGAACCCAATTTTTCGTATTCATTGTGTTTGTCCCAAAAGTCTTTGTCTAGTTATGTTACTACTTTCGACTTCACTGATATTTGCAAATTAAGTTGCATCTTACTTACTAGACAACATGATCATGTTCATAATAATCAGAGTAGCGCAGTTGAAGCATGGCATGAATCAATTTTGTTTTCACACATATTGAATTGGTTTGATCTTTTGCACAAATTTGATCATAGACCTTCTTTGCGAAAACTCAATTTAATATTGAAGAACAAGACTATCTATTTAGTTGTTTTTTACCATGATCATGATTCTTTGTACTTCACTTATACCTGCAATTTAAGTTGCTTGATGTATACTGGACATACTTTTCATGTGAACAAAAATAATACAACATGTTATATATACATATACTTTGTGTACACGTTGTTCTTTTTGTTTCTTCCACTTTCAGTTTACCCAAAGCCGTGGACGGCTTTTCATGAAGAAAGGGAGGATGATGAGGATATATATAGCGATTATGATGATTCTGACTGCTTGAACTAGAAGGAAATATTTAGTCAAATAAATAATGACTATCAGGTGAATTCATTCCTAGTTGACCATGATACTTTCATTTATAAGAACTTTACTTTGCCTAAGTCTTTGTGCTATTGTATGATCAGGTACATGGGAGAAGAAGGCGTAGCATGGAGCGAGGAGTTGAAGCATATGGAGCATGGCGTGTTGATCAATGAAGAATAGACGAGGGAGGAGAGGAAGCAAGCGCAAGGAGCTACCAAGAAGAAGATCAACACATGGCAGGATCTCTGCCGCGGTAGAGAAACGATGCGTTTTCCTGCCACGACAGGCTGCCGCGGCACAGAAACAGAGTCCTTTTCTGCCACGGCAGGCTGCCGTGGCAGAGAAACAGGCCCAAACTCTGCCACGGCAGAACCCTGAGCCGAACCCAATTTTGGGTCGATTTGTACCCTAGTTGGGTGGGACCAACTCGTTGATGATAAGAAAATTTATGTAACACAATGAATAAATACTCTCTAATCTATGGATGGATTGTGGATTGCTTACCGAGGCAACAAGAAAATCTGATACCAAGATGCATCGTGATCGGGGCCCCCATATCATCTTGGTAATATGATTTGTGGATTGGGAGATCTATCAGATCCATTTGATGAGGAGGTGCATCATGAAAGATTGGGAAAACAATTCGTATCATCTTGGTATCAGATTTCCTCGTTGTCTCGGTAAGCAATCCATAATCCATCCATAGATTAGAGAGTGTTTTTAGTCCTATACAGAAAAATCCCCACAAAAAGAGTTGCCATAGCCTAGATTGCATCGTAGACGTGTAATAGTTGCTGGTCGTGTTCATCCTTTAGTTTAGATCTAGATCTGTTCTTCGTAGATCTGTTTTTCTAGTTTTGTTCTAGCCGAATCCACCATTGTTTCCGCCACCACAAGGTCAGATCCAATCTAATCTAAGAGTCCTAGTTGTTTAGTCTTAGCCGAGTCAGAAATTAAAAAAATTACTACCGACTTTGTCGCGGCACGGAAACAGCCTGTTTTCCTACCGCGAGTCCTGTTCTGCCACGATTCTGATTCGCTACCGCGGGACGTTTTTGACGTGTTTTTCTGTCGCGGCAGGATTTTCTGCCACGACATGATTTTGCCCTGTTTTTCTGCCACGGCAGGAATTTTTACAAAGTGTGAATTTGCACTTCTCCTTCAACCTTAGCCACAACCATTCTATTACATAGATGTAGGAACTTGCCCATTGAGACTAGTTTCAGCTCCTACAGGCTTCTCTTAGGATTTTGGTGCTGTACTTTGTAAATTGGTCGTGTGTGATCTATAAAATCAAAAAAACAAAAAAAGAAATATAGCAAAAGAAAAAGCAAAAACATCTATACAAAAGAAAAAGAAAAATTGTGGAAAAAGCGAATTTGAGCAAGAGGCCTAGTGATATCTTTGTGCACTGGTAGATTGAGAAATCTTATGCCTGTTTACATTGAGCTTTGCTAGTGTCTCTCGAGCATAGTGCAACACCCTTCATAGTTGCAGTGCCACGTTTTTATCCAGGTGTGTGTTTCTTGGGTATTTGTACGATTAGCACTAGGACTTGTTTGCGGTTTAGATAGGATACCATACTTATAGCTCCACCATAAATAATCTATGTGCCCTGCGATCGTTCTCTATACCTTTGATATTCACTTCATCACATCAGTGCATCGGTCTTTGATTTCGTTTGGTAGAGCATCTCTATTCACTTTGGAACGGTAAGATATCCTTTCTTATTAGTTGTGAGTGAGCTGTGAGCGTTTCCACCATACAGATTTTGATTTTTGCACTAACCTACAAATCATGTCTTCTAGTTATGATGATGTTGTGTCGCAGAAAAAGAAGGATGAGGAGCTTGTTAATTGGCGTAAATATGAGGCTTTGAAGTCCCACTTGACACGTGTGTTTACTCACACGACATATGCCATTGAAAAGAATCTCCAGGATATGAATATGAGATTGGATCAGCATGTTGGAACAGTTGATACTATCCAAACGCAAGTGGCTGCGCTCAATGTCAATGTTGCCACTTTGCAGGGTTCCATTGAAGGTTTGACAGCCGCCATACATAGAAGGCAGGATCCTCAGCATGATTATTCCTTTGATGATTTTGATGAGGGTAGCAATGTTGATGCTGCTCCACATGTTGGCAGGGGACGTGCTATTCCCCCTGTCGATGCACCTGCTCATGGACGTGGGCTTGCCCCTCTTGGGCGTGCTTAGTGTGTGCTCAACTAAGCTGCTGATGATGGTTTGGGAAAGCCAAAATTCTCCATTCCCAAGTTTCATGGTTCCATTGATCCTGAAGATTACCTCACATGGGAGTTCAAGATTGAGAAGCTTTGGCGCTTATTTGACTATCCAGAAGATAAGAAGGTCAAGCTTGCAGCATCTGGATTTGATGGTTATGCTTTCCGTTGGTGGGATGCTCTTGTGCTACATAGAAGGGAGGACAATGAACTTCCTATGATGGATTGGCGCGAGATGAAGCAAATCATGAAGGCTAGTTTCGTACCAACCAACTACTTGAGATTAGTTTTTGATAAATTGACGCAATTGAAGCAAGGCACAATGACAGTTGATGAGTACTACATGCAGATGGAGCTGCGTATGCAGTGTGCTAGAATTCGTGAGTCCATTGAGATGACCATGCAGTGATTCCTCAATAATCTGAAGTTACCAATCAAGAGTATAGTTCGTCATCACAAGTATAAGACCATGAATGAGCTATTGCACCATGCTAGAGAGGCTGAATCCCAGTTGGCAGAAGAGGCGACGTCACATGCTCGTTTTCCATCCTCCAGCAGATTTTACGCCAGATCTAATCCTCCTACAGTCACGCCACCAGCTGCTGCTCCGTTTACACAATCAGCCAAACTAGCAAGTACTCCTTCGTTTGGTGGTTCTAATGCTCGGAAACCCGCTGCTCCCACTGCTAGCTCGGGTTCCAACATGTCTACGGCACGTACTCATGATGTGGTGTGCCATACTTGTGGAGGTAGAGGGCAGTACAAGAAAGATTGTCCAAACAGCAAAGTTATGTTTATTAACGAACAAGGCGAAGTAGAGAGTGGAGATGAAGCTTCTGATGATGATGTTGATGATGCCGAGGATGGTGCTAATGCGTATCCTGAGCGTGCTCCAACTATTGTCGTATCTTCATGTATACTTAGTGTGCAATAGGTTGAGGAATCCCAGCGTCGCAACTTGTTCCAAACAAAAGCTCTAGTTGGACCTAACAAGGCTTGCAAGGTCATTATTGATGGAGGTAGCTACAGAAATCTTGCAAGTAAGGAACTATGTGCCAAACTGAATTTGACATACTTACCTCATCCCAAGCCATACTACATACAATGGTTGAGCAACAATGGTGAGATGAAGGTAAATCATATGGTACGTGTGAATTTTCAAATAGGGCCATACAAAGATTCTATTGATTTTGATGTGGTTCCTATGACTGTTTGTCACCTACTATTGGGTCCACCTTGGCTTTATGATCGCCATGTGCAACACAATGGCCAAGCCAATACATATCACTGTAATTTAAAGGTAAGAAGATTACTATGCAACCAATGACACCACAAGATATTGTGAATGATTCTCGCCAGAAAACAGAGGTGAATTTGAAGGAAGATCCTACAACTCAGCAAGATTGTGTGACAGCTGTTCCAGATGTAATTGAGCCTAAATTGAGTGATATAACGAAAAGTGAGAGAGTGCCTGTTTTATTGATACTAGCCACCAAGGAAGATATCAGAGAATTTCATGAGGATCCTACAACCATGCAACTTGTACTTATGTATAAGGGTGAGGTATTGGTTTCCAAAGACATGGCCCCTATTTCTCTTGGTGTCTCTTCTGTTTTGCAGGACTTTGGGGATGTGTTTCTATAAGATGTACCCACAGGCTTGCCTCCATTGCATGGTATAGAACATCAAGGGGACCTGATTCCTGGCGCCACACTTCCCAACCGTGCACCCTACAGGACTAATCCCGAAGAAACTAAGGAAAATCAGAAGCAAGTACCAGCGTTGCTGGATAAAGGGTACATTTGTGTTTCTCTTAGCCCTTGTGCTGTTCCTGTTATTTTAGTTCCTAAGAAATATGGTACATGGCGCATGTGTGTTGATTGTAGAGCGATTAATAACATCACTATTCGATATCGTCATCCTATTCCACGCTTAGAGGATATGCTAGATGGATTGAGTGGTGCTGCTGTTTTCTCTAAAATTGACTTGCGTAGTGGTTATCATCAAATTAGGATGAAAGAAGGGGATCAGTGGAAAACTGCTTTCTAAACTAAATTCGGTTTGTATGAGTGGTTAGTCATGCCGTTTGGTCTTACTAATGCACCTAGTACTTTCATGCGTTTGATGAATAATGTTTTGTGAGAGTTTATTGGTCGTTTTGTGGTTGTCTACTTTGATGATATACTTATATACAGCCACACCGAATTTGAACATTGCACTCATATTAGACAAGTTTTACAAGTGTTGTGTGATAATAAATTGTATGCTAATCTTGAGAAGTGCACATTTGCAAAAGATAAGGTCATATTCCTTGGATTTGTTGTCTCTAAGAATGGAGTATAGGTAGATCAATCTAAAATTGAATCAATTCAGAATTGGCCTACTCCCATGAACGTAATTCAAGTGCGTAGTTTCCACGGTTTAGCTAGTTTCTATAGGCGCTTTGTGAAAGATTTTAGCATCATTGTTGCACCTTTGAATGATTTGACAAAGAAAGGTGTTCCTTTTGTATGGGGCGTGGCCCAAGACATTGCATTTGATACATTGAAATTACTTCTGCACCATTACTTGCATTACCTGATTTTTTTAAGCAATTTGAAGTTGAATGTGATGCTAGTGGTATAGGCTTAGGTGGCGTTTTGATGCAAGAGGGTCGGCCTACAACTTATTTTTCTGAGAAATTGACTGGTGCTCGCTTGAATTATTCTATCTATGATAAAGAATTGTATGCACTTGTTAGAGTACTTGAGGTTTGGCAACATTATTTGTGGCCAAAGGAATTCATCATACATTCTGATCATGAAGCATTGAAATACTTGAAAGCTCAATCAAACTTGCATAGAAGATTAGCTAAATGGGTTGAGTTCATTGAGTCTTTTCCATACATCATTAATTATAAGAAGGGAAAAGAGAATGTTGTTGCTGATGCTCTATCTAGGAAGAACATGCTATTAACCAATCTTGATGTTAAAATTCCTGGATTAGAAGCCATTTGTGCACTTTATGCAACTGATCATGATTTTGCTGAACCATATCATTTGTGTGCTCTTAGAGACGCATGGGATAAGTATCATATACATGATGGATATTTGTTTCGAGCTAACAAATAATGTATTCCAGAATCGTCGTTGCGTTTGTTCTTAGTGCATGAATCCCATGATGGTGGTTTGATGGGTCACTTTGGGTGTGAGAAGACATTGCTCATGCTTGCTGATCACTTTTATTGGCCCAAGATGAGGCATGATGTGTACAGATTTGTGAGCCGATGCATTACAAGCCACAAGTCGAAATCTAAGCTGAAGCCTCACGGTTTGTATACACCTCTCTCTACACCTACTACTCCATGGGAAGACATTAGTATGGATTTTGTGCTAGGTCTACCTAAAATTCAGAGAGGTCATGATTCTATATTTGTGGTAGTGGATAGGTTCTCTAAGATGGCTCATTTTATTGCCTGCCACAAAAGCGACGATGCGTCGCATGTTGCTAACCTGTTTTTCAGGGACATCGTGAGATTTCATGGAGTACCTAAGACGATTGTTTCTGAACATGATGTGAAGTTCATGAGCTACTTTTGGAAGACCTTATGGGGGAAGCTAGGAACGAAGCTGTTGTTCAGTCCTATATGTCATCCCCAAACAGATGATCAAGTGGAGGTGGTGAATCGAACATTGTCACAACTACTAAGGACCATGATTGAAAAGAATCTGCGGGAGTGGGAAGAGTGTTTGCCACATGTTGAGTTTGCTTACAACAGGGGTGTGCATTCAACTACTCAACTTTGTCCTTTTGAGGTGGTGTATGGTTTCAAGCCATTGAGCCACTTGATATGTTGCCTCTACCATTACATGAGAGAGTGATATGGAGGCATCAAAACGTGATGATTATGTGAACAAAATACATGAGAAGACTCGAGAGGCTATTGAGAAGAAAGGCAAGAACATTGCTGCTGCAAGGAATCAAGCAAGGAAGGAAGTGTTGTTAAGCCCAGAGATATTGTTGAGGGCAAACCTCTAGGGTGGTCCGACCTTTCACGGTTCCCTTTCAAATCGAGGATGGAGTGCGGGGAGAGGAGGGGAGGATGAACACGACAAACGCACGCATGAAGAACGCGAAGAACACACACACACACACAAAACCACGATACAGACCAATAGCTCACGTCGGCGGTGACCGGTCCGGCGCAATCCCTAGGATCGGCGTCGGGCGGAGGACTCTCTCTCGAACCGACACGGCGAGATGGGAGACTCGGTGAGATCTTGACATCTTAGCAAAGGGACACCGATGCTAAGGCCTTGTACAACGTGGAGGCACGATACAAACTCCAACGAGGTTTGGGGTATTGGTGCTCCTTGGTCAAAGAGCATGAGGCAAGAATTAGATAGATCCACAAAGGGGGTTTCCACTAATTCCAATATCATGCCTAGGGTTTACAATGGAGGTGGGGGACTATATATATGCCATCCACTTAAACAGGGGTACTTTAGGAATAAAAGACAAGTTCTGGACGGAATAAGGGGTACATGGGCCGCAGGCCCAAAGGCCTTTTCATGCCTGGCGACGGTCGGACCGGAGACTCCGGTGTGCAGGCCGGAGACTCCGGTCTAGGCCGGAGAATCTGGTGTAGCCTCCAGACCAGCCTCCGGAGGGGCCTTCAGATTGTCCCAGGGCCTGGTGGAGGGGGTCAGACCGGAGGGACGGCCGGAGTCTCCGGTGTCTTTAGGACAGAGACTTTGGCAGGCCGGAGACTCTGGTGTGCGCAGACCGGAGATTCCGGTCTGAGTAGCTCCAGCGGCTCCTGCTTCATGCTCTGCTCCTTGTTCTCCATACTTGGGTGCTTGGTGACGTGTCGAAGCTTCGTACCTGATGATGCATAGGGTAGTCGCATGAAGCATGCCATCCAAGGAGGTATCAAATTGGCATGAGGAGAGGAGCGAGTTCACCTTAGCTTGTAGGAGTTTGGCTCGGGCACGAGTCATGGGTCCAGTTGGGGGACTTGTTGGTGTAGATGTAGGAGCGTCCGTAGGACGGGCCACATCAGCTCCCCCCCTTGGGAAAGAGTCGTCCTCGACTCTTCATGGTTATCATCTTGAACATCTCCATGGTAGGGTGAGAGGTCCTTGACATTGAATGTATTGCTTGCAAGGTACTTGGAGGTTGGTATGTCGATGATGTAGGCGTTGTTGTTGATTCTCTTGAGGACCTTGAAGGGACCATCTCCTCTTGGCTTGAGCTTGGAGTCACGTTCCTTGGGGGAAACGGTCTTTGCTTAGGTGTATCGAGTGCGCTGAGGGGCTCGAAACCATAAACGATCATGAATGGACTCATCTTGGTTGTTGAGTGCTTGGCTCGATTGTAGGCGAAGTCAGCGTGTGGAATGCATTCCTCCCAATCCTTTAGGTTTTTCTTGATCAACACATGAAGAATAGTTCCGAGGCTTCGGTTGACAACTTCGGTTTGGCCATCAGTTTGAGGATGCGATGCGGATGAAAAGAGGAGATTGACGCCGAGCTTGGCCATGAGGGTCTTCCATAAGTAGCTCATGAATTTGATGTCGCGGTCGGAGACGATTGTCCTTGGCACAGCATGTAGACGGACGATTTCCCTGAAAACAGATTTGCAACATGTGAAGCATCGTCGGTGTTGTGGCACGGTATGAAGTGTGCCATTTTGGAAAAGCGATCCACAACAACAAATATAGAATCATGGCCATGCTTAGATCTAGGCAATCCTAACACGAAATCCATGCTAATGTCGGACCAAGGTGTAATGGGAATAGGCAATGGCATCTAAAGACCATAAGGGTTAGCTTGCGACTTAGCCTGAACACATGTCGTGCATCGTTGAACGTAGCACTCCACGTCGCGCTTCATCTTGGGCCAAAAGTAGTGACTGGAGAGCATGTCCAATGTCTTGTTACGGCCAAAGTGACCCATGAGGCCTCCACCATGAGATTCTTGGAGAAGCAAAAGTTGAAGCGACGACTTCGGAATGCATAGCTTGTTTTGTTTAAATAGAAAGCCCTCATGCAAATAGAAATCATCAACTCCTTTGTCATTCGAGCACTTTGCGAAAATTGGTTCAAAGAACGGATCGGAAGCATACAAAGATTTTATTTCCTCAAGACCCAACACATTGATTTCAAGGCTCGTAAGAAGGCTTATATGTTTGCGAGACAATGCGTCCGCAACTACATTATCTTTGCCCTTCTTATACTTGACAATGTACGGAAAAGACTCCATGAACTCAACCCACTAAGCGTGTCTCTTGCTCAAGTTAGCTTGGCCTTTGAGGTATTTCAACAACTCGTGGTCGTAATGTATTATAAATTCCTTGGGCCAAAGGTAGTGTTGCCAAACTTGAAGGAAACGAACTAAGGAAAAAATCTCTTTGTCATAAATCGGATAGTTAAGGCGAGCACCATCAAGTTTCTCGCTATGGTAGGCTATAGGACGTCCGTTTTGCATAAGGACTCCTCCAATGCTAATACCACTAGCATCACACTCTATCTCAAAAGTTTTTGTGAAATCCGGTAAAGCAAGAAGAGGTGCTTCGGTGAGCCTCTTTTTAAGTTCGTCAAAAGCTTTTTGTTGTGCTTTGCCCCACACGAAGGTGACATTCTTTTTGGTTAATTCATTAAGGGGACAAGCAATGGTTGAAAAGTCTTTCACAAAGCGACGATAGAAACTGGCCAACCCATGAAAACTTCTGAGTTCACTCACATTTGTTGGGATGGGCCAATCTCGTATGTCCTTTACCTTGGAAACATCAACTTCAATTCCCTTCGAAGAAACGACAAATCCAAGAAAAATGAACTTGTCTTTAGCAAAAGTGCACTTGGGAAGATTAGCATAAAGCTTTTCATGTCGAAGGATTTGCAAAACTTCCTTGACATGTGTTATATGGTCCTCAAGTGATTTACTATAAACAAGAATATCATAGAAATAGACAACAACACTTTTTCCAATGAGAGAACGCAAGATATGATTCATTAGGCGCATGACGGTGGATGGAGCATTAGACAAACCAAAGGGCATAACCAACCATTCATAGAGACCAAGTTTGGTCTTGAAGGAGGTTTTCCACTCATCACCTTCAGCCTTGCGTATTTGATGGTAACCACTACGAAGATCAATTTTCGAAAAAATAGTGGCTCCACACAACTCATCAAGCATGTCATCGAGACGTGCTATGGGATGTCGATAACGCACGGTGATAGCATTGATTGGACGGAAGTCCATGCATAACCGTAACGTATCATCCATCTTTGGAACAAGAATCATGGGTACGGCACTTGGACTAGTGCTAACTTGGATCAAACCTTTGGAGACGAGTTGGTTGATTTGACGTTCGATCTCCTTCGTCTTTTCCGGGTTCGTGCGGTAGGCGGCACGGTTTGAAAGAGGTGCGCCGGGAATGAGGTCAATGTGATGTTCGATGGCGCGAAGAGGAGGTAGTCCATGTGGGAGCTCTTCGGGGAACACATCCTTGAATTCCTACAAAACACTCATCAAAGATGGAGGAACATTGGTTAATTCATTAGTTCCTTGCGCTAGTCCCTTGCAAAGGAGGACATAGTGCAAGATGGATGGGTTGTTCCGAACATCTCTCATCTCACTTTTGGTGGCAAGGAGAACACTCTTAGTTTTTCCACTCGAGTTTGGCTTGTGGTTCTCACTCACTATGAGGTGGTTCTCTCTCTCACCGCTCTTCTCACAAGTAGGTGTTGTGCTTTGCGCCCTCGCTAAAGCCTTTGCATTGTCCGCAATTATTTGGCTAGGAGTCATCGGTTGCAAAACACATGTTTTGTTGAGCCATTTGAAGGTGTATACGTTGGTGCGACCATCATGTTGAGTAGCCTTGTCAAATTGCCATGGTCGACCAAGAAGCATGTGGCAAACTATCATAGGAACCACATCACACTCCACCGTATCTTTGTAAGGACCAATGGCGAAGGAGACCGATATGGTATGCTTGTTCTTCACAGACCCTTGGTCACTTAGCCATTGCACGTGGTAGGGGTGCTTGTGTGGATGGAGGGTGAGGTTGACCTTCTCACACAACTCGGTGCTAGCAAGGTTGTGACAACTCCCTCCGTCAATGATCACCTTTTTAGATTTTCCATTGATAGCGGCTCGTGTTTGGAAGATATTGGAGCGTTGGTCTTCATGCTCTTGTGCTTGAGTGGTCAAGATCCTTGTGACGACAAGCGATGGACTCGCGTCATGTTCACACATGATGTATTCTTGGTCATCTTTGACTCGTTGCCTTGCCATTGCTTCCTTCACATGCGCATCAAACTCATCTTCACTCAAGTTCTCTTCATCACCATTGTCATGGATGAACAAGACTTTCTTGTTTCCATATTCAGCCGACTTGTGTCCTTTATCTCCACACTTGTAGCATTCACCGTTGAAAGGTGTATCACTCTTTGCTTGCTTGCCACTTGGGGGCAGTTTTCCTTGAGGAAGTGTGGGCTTGAAGGAAGGCTTGGAGGTACTTGAGGAGCTTCCATTGATAGTTGTTGGTGTAGCGGTTGAAGCTTGCTTGTAGGTGATGTACGTCTTGGGCTTGTTGTACTTGATATCCTCTTGCACTTGACATTCAGCCTTTGTTGCGATGTGCACAAGCTCAACCATGGTGTTGTATGTTTGGAACTCGACGATGCGCTTGATTGGGTGATTCAAGCCAATAAGGAAATGTTCCATTGTTTGCTCCATGCGTTCATCAATTTTGGCGCGAATCAAGTTGAGTTCCATTTCCTTGAAGTACTCTTCCACGGTCTTTGTCCCTTGACGAAGCGCTTGAAGGTTGTTGAAGAGGTCACACGTGTAGCGCGCGGGGACAAAGCGGGATCTCATATGAGCCTTCATGTCATGCCAAGTTGTGATTGGCGGCTCTTGTCTTGCATCACGCACAACTTGAACTTGTTCCCACCAAAGGTTGGCGTAATCATCAAACTCAAGCGAAGCCATGGCGACCATCTTCTCGTTGCTATAGTTGTGCATGCGGAAGATCTTGTCGACTTTGAGTGCCCACGAGAGGTATTCTTCAGGGTCATTGGATCCGGTGAACTTGGGCATTGTGAACTTGAGCTTGCCAAAAGTTTCTTCATCATTGTGGTCATTGCGACGAGCTTAGTGACCTTGTTGATGATCTTGTAGTTGGGGAGGTGGAACTTGGTTCTCGCGTCCTTGTTGCGGAGCTTGCTCTTGATATTGTTGTTGAGGAGCTTACTCTTGCTCTTGGCGCGGTTGTTGACGTGGTTGAGGCGCTTGGGCCTCATGGTGGCGAGGGTGTGGAGCCTCCTGATGCGGTTGATGATGAAGGGGAGGCTCATTCCTCGGTTGGTGATGTTGGTTAGGCACATGGGCCTCACGGCGAAGAACATGGTCATGAGCCTCTTGATGTGGTGGGCGTCGCTCAACTTGTATCACTCGACGCTCCAAGTTTTGTTGAGGTAGAGGAGGCGCCTCGTGATGACCATGGTGTCGGTGTGGACGTTCATGATGTTGATGACGCGGAGGAGGATCTTGGAGAGCTTCATGTCGATGATGAGCTTGATTCTCCAAATTGGAGTCATCACTTGTTGTGTCCAGTATGTGTCGCGGTCGATGGTGGTAGACTTGCGGTTCCACTTGCGGTTGCACTTGTGGTTCCTCTTGTGGTTTCTCTTGTTGGATCGCTAGTGCTCTTGCGTGATGACGGTGTGCTTCTTGCCTTGCTCGTGGCCTTGAAGAGAGGTCACCATCATAGCTTGATGTTGCAGCGTGCCGTGGTGAAGGTACATAGTTCGAAGAGGTTCCATCTTCAACCACGGGGGCATCATTGCGTCTTGGAGCACTTGGGTGAAGATCTTGTTGAGGAGGAGCATGACGACGCGATGAGCTCGAAGAGCTTGATGCGCGTGAACGTGGCCTTGCCATTCCATCGATAAGGCGTCGAATATTGTCATTTGTTTCGGCGACGGAGCATTGGAGTGCTTCATTTTGGTGGCCGAAGTTGTGATGCATTGCATGCATTTGTCGTTCGAGGCTGTCGAAGCGGTTGTCGATGTTCTTGAACTCGGCTTGCGTCTCGCCAAATTGTTCATCTTGTCGCGTCTCAAGGGCTTGGCAACGTTCACGGAACTCTTGTCGAATGATGAAGTGACTTGGGCGCATCATGTATGGTCCTTGATCTTCTTCTTGGGGAGGTGGTTGGCTCGACTCACCGTGCCTATCCATCATGCAAAACACACAAGTATTGTATATGGAAGTGGAATATGGTGGCGTTAGCCTTGTACCTCACCTTAGGGATTGCACCAAACTAGAAACCACAAGTGAGAGCTATAAGCGTGCAAAGTGGAATTGCAAAGAAAACTCACACTAAAGAAAGAACTAACTCTCAAAAGCTTGTTGGTGGTAGGTTAGGATTGTGGAAAGCCAAAGAACCAACCAAAAGAAAAGGGATAGTCAAATGTGGGTAAAATCCAACAAAACTCAAGTCAAAGGCGAATTTCAACAACTAAAAAGGGTGACGGAAATCTATGACTATGTACACACATGTGGAGAAAGTTGGGATTGACACGACTATGAAAATGAGCAAACAAAATGTCCTAACAAAGACTAAGCTCGTTGTCGTGCCAATGCAAGGAGAGACCGTGTCTCTTGCAAAGAAGAAAAGTGAGAAACGGATTTGTGCACTTGCCTTGGGCGCTCTTCTTTCTCTCTTGCTTACAAGCTTTGAGAATCTCTTTGGCAATGGGAGACTATTTTTTTCTTTTGCTTTTTCTTTTTATGTTTTTCTTTCTTTTTTTTTGCTCTCCCTTGATGCTACCTAGTCACACTTGATATTGCTCTTGCACACTCACTATCCAAGGACAAATGCATAATGCTCAAGCAAACACAAGATGAGCCACTCTCATAGGATAGGTACACAAAAAGGAAGATAGGGGTTAACAAGGTGACGCAAGTTATACCTTCTTTGATGATGAACCTGGCGTCGGTGGTGCGGGATGATGTTCGTGGGCCGTGGTGTCGATGAGCGCGGGCGTAGTCGATGCGGAAGCTTGTTGTTAGTTGACGACACGCACACGGGCACAAAAAAACAAGAGGAAATTAGCCAATGCAAGATTAGAGGCAAAACTGTCAAAATCAGGCGTCAGGCTGGAGACTCCGGGGTTTCAGGTCGGAAACTCCGGTCCAGGCCGGAGACTCCGGTGTGGATAGGCCGGAGACTCCGGTGTGCAGGCCGGAGACTCCGGTCTGGAGTCAGATCGTGAACTGCTCGTGTTCTTGAGCAGAAATCCACGCCTTGGGTCCTCAAATCCGCGAAAAATTGGCCAAATTGGGCTGGGAAAACGCAGGATAAAGCTGTACCAACACCTAAGACAAGGTTTGGTCGGATCAAAACCACAAATAACACTCCAAATCAAGAGATCGATCCAAAGGCAAACTTGGGTTGTTCTTTTTTTTGGGGATTTTCGAATTTTATGGGGAAAACGACCAAATCGAGGGGAAATCCGTGGCAACCAAAAGCTTCTGATACCAATATGTTGAGGGCAAACCTCTAGGGTGGCCCGACCTTTCACAGTTCCCTTTCAAATTGAGGATGGAGTGCGGGGAGAGGAGGGGAGGATGAACACGACGAACGCACACACGAAGAACGCGAAGAACACACACACACAAAACCACGATACACACCAATAGCTCACACCGGCGGTGACCGGTCCGGCGCAATCCCTAGGATCGGCGTCGGGCGGAGGACTCTCTCTCGAACCGGCACGGCGAGATGGGAGACTCGGTGAGATCTTGACGTCTTGGCAAAGGGACACCGATGCCAAGGCCTTGTACAACACGGAGGCACGATGCAAACTCCAACGAGTTTTGGGATATTGGTGCTCCTTTGTCAAGGAGCATGAGGCAAGAATTAGATAGATCCACAAAGGGGGTTTCCACTAATTCCAATATCATGCCTAGGGTTTACAATGGAGGTGGGGGACTATATATAGGCCAGCCACTTAAACAGGGGTACTTTAGGAATAAAAGACAAGTTCTGGACGGACTAAGGGGTATATGGGCCGCAGGCCCAAAGGCCTTTTCATGCCTGGCGACGGTCGGACTAGAGACTCCGGTGTGCAGGCCGGAGACTCCGGTCTAGGCCGGAGAATCCGGTGTAGCCTCCAAACCAGCCTCCAGAGGGGCCTTCAGATTGTCCCAAGGCCCGGTGCAGGGGGTCAGACCGAAGGGACGGCCGGAGTCTCCGGTGTCTTCAGGCCGGAGACTTTGGCAGGCCGGAGACTCCGGTGTGTGCGGACCAGAGACTCTAGTCTGAGCAGCTCCAGCAGCTCCTGCTTCACGCTCTACTCCTTGTTATCCATACTTGGGTGCTTGGTGACGTGTCGAAGCTTCGTACCTGATGATGCATAGGGTAGTCGCATGAAGTAGCATGCCATCCAAGGAGGTATCAAATTGGCACAAGGAGAGGGGCGAGTTCATCTTAGCTTGTTGGAGTTTGGCTCGGGCACGAGTCATGGGTCCACTTGGGGGACTTGTTGGTGTAGATGTAGGAGCGTCCGTAGGATGGGCCGCATCAGATATGGTTTGGGTGCATCTGCACAAGTACATATTTCCACTACTTCGCAAGTCCAAATTGAAGCCACGTGGTGCTGGTCGTTACAAGGTGCTAGCCAAAATTAATGATAATGCTTACTCAGTTGATATACCTAATGAGGAGTTTGGTGGTGCTAGCAACAACTTCAACGTAGCTGATTTGTCACCATATGCTAGAGAAGACCTTGGAGCGTCGAGGTCGGCGCCTTTTGAAGGGGGGAGATGATGAGGACATCCCTACAATGATACCTACCCCAATTCCTAATGATGATGTTCCAATTGCAAAGAAAGATCAATCCAATGAGATAAGGATTGGACCAATCACAAGAGCTCGTGCTAAGCTACTAGAACAACATGTGAACTTGTTTCTTAATGAACCTTCTGTTTTAATTAATGAGAATTTTATACTACCTAAGTCTTTGAATTATTGCATGATCAGGTACTTAGGAGAAGAAGGCATAGCACGGAGCGAGGAGTTAATGGAGCATGGCGTGTTGATCAATGAAGAATGCACGAGGGAGGAGAGGGAGGAAGCGCAAGGAGCACACAAGCTTGAAGATCAACACTTGGTGGACAATCTCTGCTGCGGCAGAGAAACACCACTTTTCTCTGCCACAGCAAGCTGCCGTGGCACAGAAACAGAGTCCTTTTCTGCCACGGCAGGGTGCCGTGGCAAAGAAACGGGCCCGAATTCTGCCATGACAGAAACCTGAACCGAACCAACTTTAGGTCGGTTTGTACCCTTAGTTGGGTGGGACAAACTCGGATCCACCCTTAGGCCGCCGCCCCTAGACTCATAAATAGATGGGGTGCACTTCTATCTAGGTTAAGACCATGTTAAAATATTTTGGAGATGTTTCTTTCATAGAACCTCTAGAATTACCCTGTGTTCGAATTACCAACTTCTATCTAGGTTTAGACCACGTTAAAATATTTTGGAGATGTTTCTTTTATAGAACCTCTTGAATTACCCTCTGTTCGAATTACCAACTATAATTGAGTGTGATCTGTTGTTCCATTGGGAATTATTAGATTGCATACTAATGTTCATGGTCACGGCTGCGTGCGCAAGAGCGCGGTGTTGTGAATATCCTACAAGGTTCGAGAGCTGTTGCATTGGCAACAGGGATCGAGCGGGAGAATTCATAGCTACAGGCTAGTTATCTATCATCCACCATCACCATCGACAAGTGCTTGCTGAGAAGTTCGGGCCACCCCATATCATCTTGGTATCTGAGCCATTCTATTTCATAAGTGTAGGAACTTTCCCACTGAGACTAGTTTCTGCTCTTACAGGCTGCTCATAGGATTTTGGTGCTGTACTTTGTAATTGTCCATGTGTGATCTGTAAAAAAAAGAGAGAAAAAGCAAGATAGCAATATAAAAAGCAAAAATATAAGCAAAAAAAGAGCTATACAAAAAAGGAAGAGAATTTGAGCAAGAGGTCTAGTGAGATCTTTGTGCACCGGCAGATTGAGCAATCTTGTGCGTGTTTACTTTGAGCTTTGCTAGTGTCTCTCGAGAGTAGTGCAACACCCTTCATAGTTGCATTGCCACGTTTTTCTCCACGTGTGTGTTTCTTGGGTATTTGTACGATCAGCACTAGGACTTGTTTGCGGTGTAGATAGGATACCATACCTATAGCTCCACCAGAAATAACCTGTGTGTCCTGCGATCGTTTTCTATACCTTTGATATTCACTTCATCAAATCAGTGCATAAGTCTTTGATTCCGTTTGGTAAAGCATCTCTATTCACTTTGGAACGGTAAGATCTCCTTTCTTATTAGTTGTGAGTGAGTTGTGAGAGTTTCCACCATAATTTTTTTGATTCTTGCACTAATGTACTAATCATGTCTTCTAGTAGTGTTGATGTGATGCAGAAAAAGGATGCACATGATTATCCCTCTCCATAACAATCCTACTGCAGCAACACATTTTGGGAAGAGGAGTCAGGAGTGGTACCTACGTCGAGTTTGTTCCATTTCATCACAGAAATTAGTGGTAGACAAGCTACTACTATCATTGATACTTTTTCTTACACAAATTTGGTCAGTGTTGAGGTTGTTGAAAAGCTATAATTATACACAAGTGTAGTAAAAAAACCATTTATGTTAGCAACTTCTGGTCATGCACTTCGAGTTACTCAGATTGCATCTGTTCCACTCACCATTTATGGTCCTAGCAGGGAGATTTCTTGTTTTGTTGTTCCTAGAGCTTTTAACTCCTGCCATATCATGTTGGGAACAAAGTGGTGTAATCAATTTCAGGTTGTGTTTGGTAGTGAGTGTTATGATCCTTCGATCGTTTGGAATGATAAGCACATTTGGTTATCACATACATGTATTAAGCAATTTCAGCAGATTAGGCGTCAAAACCTATGTGCACCTGTAACCACCAACATCAAACCACATGTTGATCCTGTCATAGAAGAACCGCGAGTGAGAGTTGATGAGATAAGTGAGGTTTCTACTAATGTAATCATCTCTACTCCTAGTGTTGTTTCTTGTGATATCCGGGTTGCTTTTGAAGAAAGGGAGCCGTCTATTTTACAACCTATATCACTGGACTGTGCATTGTCCTTGTGGAGAATGTGTTAGTACCTCATACAACTGAGGAGATTGTTGATGACATTGGTACTGAGTTGGAGCTTCAGCCAACATGTGTGACATATTGTGAGTCTTTTCCTTTACTGAAGCCTCATTGTGATTTGCATTGCACTAATGTTTCAACATCATGTGATAGTTTACCCAATTCAAATTTTGATCATGTGGTACTAATTACACATAAAGAAATACTTGCTCGAATACCACCTACTTATATTGTGTATTCCATCATGCTAAATGAACCTATGAGTATGAGTTATGCTATGGATAAGATTTCTGAAATTTCATTTCTGAATTCTAGCACATATTCTCCTTGTTTCACTTTCAATCTGATTGGTGAATATAGCATGCATGAAAATTTTCTTGTGGATCACATATGCATTACTTGTGATAGAATCGCTGAACTGAAACATGTTGTTTTCAGCCATACATGTTGTGTGTCGACGACTTTGTGTTGTGGGATATATGCTAAATTTTTTGATAATATGAAACTAAAGTCAGATCTAGTTGATATAATGCAGCCAACACAAGTAATTTTACCTATGTTGGATCGTTGTAATCTTGCTAGAATAGAACCCAAGTTTTCATATCCATTGTGTTTGTCCCAAAAGTCTTTGTCTACCTGTGCTACTGCTCTATACTTCACTTATATATGCAAATTGAGTTGCATCTTCGATACTGGACAACATGACCATGTTCATATTAATCAGAGTAGCGCAGTTGAAGCATGGTGTGAATCAATTTGGTTTTCACACATATTGAATTGGTTTGATCTTGTCCACAAATTTGATTATAGATCTTCTTTGAGGAAACTGAATTTAATATCGAAGAACAAGACTATCTATTTAGTTGTTTTTCACCATGATCATGATTCTTTGTACTTCACTTATACCTGCAATTTAAGTTGCTTAATGTATACTGGATATACTTTTCATGTGAACAACAATAATACAACATGTTATATATACATATACTTTGTGTACACGTTGTTCTTTTTGTTTCTCCCACTTTCAGCTTACCCAAAGCCGTGGACGGCTTTTCATGAAGAAAGGGAGGATGATGAGGATATATATAAGGATTATGATGATTCTGACTGCTTGAACTGGAAGGAAATATTGAGTCAAATCAATAATTACTATCAGGTTAATTCATTCCTAGTTGACCATGATGCTTTCATTTATAAGAACTTTATATTGCCCAAGTCTATGCTATTTTATGATTAGGTACATGGGAGAAGAAGGCGTAGCACGGAGCGAGGAGCTGAAGCATATGGAGTATGGCGTGTTGATCAATGAAGAATACGTGAGGGAGGAGTGAGAGGAAGCGCAAGGAGCTACCAATAAGAAGATCAACACCTGGCAGGATCTCTGCCTCGGCAGAGAAACTATGCGTTTTCCTGCCACGGTAGGCTGCCGCGGCACAGAAACAGAGTCCTTTTCTGCCACGGCAGGCTGTCGTGGCAGAGAAACAGGCCCAAACTCTGCCACGACAGAAACCCTGGCCGAACCCAATTTTGGGTCGGTTTGTACCCTAGTTGGGTGGGACCAACTCGGCCACCCCTTAGGCCGCTACCCCTTGAACCCTTAAATAGATGGGGGCGCTCTATTATCTAGGTCTAGACCACGTTAAAATATTTTGGAGATGTTTCTTTCATAGAACCTCTGGAATTACCCTCTGTTCGAATTCTACAACTATGATTGAGTGTGATCTGTTGTTTCATTGGGAATTAGTAGATTGCATACTACCGTTCGTGGTCACGGCTGCGTGCGCAAGAGTGTGGTGTTGTGAATATCGTACAAGGTTCTAGATCGGTTGCACTGGCATCGGGGTTAGAGCGGGAGAGATCATAGTTACGCACTAGTTATCAATCATCCACCATTACCATCGACAAGAGCTTGCTGAGAAGATCAGGCCACCCCATATCATCTTACATATGTAATAGAATGCTTCACGTGAACATCAGACTTTATTCATTGTGAAAGTCTTTGTCTAGTTATGTTACTACTTTAGACTTCCTTGATATTTGCAAATTGAGTTGCATACATACTAGACAACATGATCACGTTAATAATAATTAGAGTAGCGCAGTTGAAGCATGGCATGAATCAATTGGTTTTCACACATATTTAATTGGTTTGATCTTGTGCACAAATTTGATCATAGATCTTCTTTGCAAAAACTCAATTTAATATTTCATGTGAACAACAATAATACAACATGTTATATATATATACTTTGCGTACACGTTGTTCTTTTTGTGTCTTCCACTTTCAGCTTACCCAAATTCGTGGACGGCTTTTCATGAAGAAAGGGAGGATGATGAGGATATATACAGGGATTATGATGATTCTGACTGCCTGAACTAGAAGGAAATATTGAGTCAAATCAATAATGACTATCGGGTGGTATCAGAGCTCTTGTTGATCACAGCGTGTTTTTGGATCATCTGTGGACTACTTTTCTACAAAAAGTTTACAGATTAATTTGTGTGGAGAAGAGATTGGGAGACGAGTTCTTGAGCTAGATCGGAATCGCAGATCCGATCCTGTGGCGATTTGATAGATTAGATCTTATTCTTTGTTGGCATTCAAGTTCAGATCAGGCGAGGAGTTTGAAGTTTCTGATCGATTTGCACAAGTCTAGATCCGATCCGATCCGATCGAAAAAGGGGCCGGCCACCCGCTCTTCCCGATCAGTTACCGCGGGTGCGTGGGCTCTGGCCGCCCAGGATCGATCGTGTTGAAAAAAAAGGAAGGAGGCCGCCCCGCCCGCGCCTCACGTTATCGCGCATGCCTCACGATCGAGGCCTCCCCGTGACTGGTGCTCTCGTCGCTCCTGAGAAGTCTGCGTGGATTACGTTGGAGGATCTCACGCGTTTAAAAAAAATAAACCGGATAGAGGCATGCTTAGAGACCGGCGATCAAACGACCAAGTCCTCTAGGGCAATTGCACCCGCCCCCTTTTTCTGGCGCACTCGCGATCGGGGATCGCTCGTCTCTCGCGCCTTGGTTGTCAGTTCGATCGGTCGTTGTGAGCAAGAGACAAGATAAAAGAAAACAGGACAAGAATCAAGAGTCACGTGGTGTTATGGGTCTCCTTGTGGATTCACCCTTGGAGTGGCCCGATTTTCACGGATTTGAGGCAGAAGTGAGGGGAAACACGATGAACACAACTCTAATGCAAGGTAAAGATACAAACACACGCCAAATCACACCCAATTCGATTTTCTCCCGTTGGTTCGAACAACCAATCCAATAGAATCCTCGGCGAGAGACCTTGCGGTAGAATCACTAAAGGAAAGATTGGCAAGCGAATGGTAGAATCCAAATCAAGGAGAGAGTAGAAACCAAGTAGAATCCCAAAGGGGAGAGACCAAGCACTACTAGAATCCTTGATAGGGAGAGACCAAACACTTGAGGAGGGTCTTGACAACTTGGAGAAGGGCACCAACTCCAAGGCCTTGTACAAGTCATAGATTTACTATTGAGAGGGGGTTCCCATCTAGGGTTTGGCACATGCCTCAATTCATCATCATCTCTCTAGGGTTTCAAGGAGGGGGTGGGGGCATATATATAGGCCAGCCACGAGCTAGGGGTAAAACAGGCATAAGCAGGAAGTTTGGGGCGTTACATGGGCCAAGCCTAGCTTTAGGCGCGCAGGCCCACGATGCTCGGTCCGGAGACTCCGGTGCGGGGTCCGGAGACTCCGGTGTGGGCCAGAGACTCTGGTCTGTCTCCGGTGTCGCCTCCGGAGGGGGTCTCAGACTGTCCCAGGCGCAGGTTTGGGGCTCAGGCCGGAGACGGGCCAGAGACTCCGGTGTGGTAGACCGGAGACTCCGGTCCTGCTTCAGCAGCTTCTTGCGTCTTCTCTTCCAGGCCTCTTGCTTGGGTGTCTTGGCTTTAGGGCCATCCATGCTGCATCTTCTTGGCATCATGTTCATGGACCTAGTCACATAATGGGCATTTGTCTCAAGTAGGATTCCATTCGCATCATAACCAACAAAAGGTAAAGCATGGAAGGAGTTCATCTTTGGAGTGATGATTAGCGTGGCATGATGTGGACCAAAGGTGGTTTCCATATGTTGGGCCACATCATCTCCCCCCGCTTGAAAACGAGTCGACCTCGACAATGTTCGTTCATCATGCAAGGAAGGAGGTGAGTCCTTGGCCTTGTTCTTGTACATGGTCGGATCACCGGTGTCGAAGCCATTCTCAAACTTGTTGAAGAGCTTGTGGTACATCTTGCCATCATGTTGTGGATGGAGATCTTGTAGCCTTATCCTTGTAGTTGGTGGTGTATCTTGGGTACCTTGCAAAACCGACAACAAAGTGAGAGAATTGTATGAATGATTGTTAGTATGGGTCACACTCAATTCTCTCTTCTCACACTTTGTGGCTTGTGTCGTGGCACTCATGATTTTTCCACTCATTTTTGGCTTGTGGCACTCACTCTCTTGATGGTGGTTCACTCTCTCACCACTCGTCTCACAAGGGTCTTTAGCTTGCTTTATCTTGTTGACGGGTGTCATGTTGAATGCGATAACTTGGCTAGGCGTCATGGGTTGGAGCACCAATTTCTTGTCATTCCACTTGAAGGAGTATTGGTTGGTGGAACCATGATGCATTGCTCCTTTATCGTATTGCCATGGCCTTCCAAGTAGCATGTGGCACACAGACATTGGCACGACATCACACTCGACGGTGTCTTCATATGGTCCAATCTTGAAGGGGACATGGACCTTTGATGTTATCTTGAGTGCTCCATTGCATGAAGCCATTGGACATGGTAGGGGTGAGGGTGCTCTATGCATTGCAACTTTAGTTTCTCACAAAGCTCCATACTTGCGAGGTTTTGGCAACTACCTCCATCGATGATCACTTTTATGGACTTGCCATCAATTCTGGCACGAGTTTGGAAGATATTGAGGCGTTGGTCCTCTCTTGGGATGGAGTTTGTTGGCGAGATTTGTGCTATGACAAGTGCGGGTCCCGGATCATGCTCGCATACAAGTGTGTCATCCTCTTCCATTGCGGCTGTCCTTGCAATAGCTCGTTGAGTGAGAGCTTCATACTCCTCTTCACTTACGGAGTAGGTTGCGCCATTCTCATCCGTAAGCATCACTCGTGAGTTGGTGCACTCATATGACTTGTGACCTTTCACTCCACACTTGAAGCAAGTGACTTGACTATCCGATGTCGTGTTGGAGGAGGGTGCTATCACGGTCTTTGCTTGCTTGGATGAGCTCGTTGCTTGGTTTGTTGGCTTTGCGGGAGCATTTGCATTGATGGACACAAAGTATGACTTTTGCTTTTCGTATGCATTCTCCTTTTGCAAGTGTCACTCAGCTTTGGTAGCTTGATGGAGGAGCTCGGTGAGGTTCTTGTACGGTTGAAAGTCAACAATCTTTCTTATTGGGCGGCTCAAACCATTGAGGAACCTTGATATGGTTTGCTCTTCGAGTTCTCTCACATCAGCTTGCATCATGGTTTTCTCCATTTCCTTATAGAACTCTTCAATTGACTTGGTCCCTTGTTTCAAGTTTTGTAGCTTGTCGAAGAGATCTTGGCGATAATGCTCGGGGACGAAGCATGTGTACATCACTTCCTTCATCTCGGTCCAAGTTTCAATTGGAGGTTCCTCATTCTTCTCGTGGTTCTTTTGGAAGTCTTCCCACCAAACATTTGCATAGTCCTCAAACTCAAGGGATGCCATTGCAACTTTCTTCTCTTCGGAGTAGTTGTGGACTCGGAAGATCTTGTCAACTTTGAGCTCCCAATCAATGTATGCATCGGCGTCTTCTTCTCCCTTGAACTTGGGCATAATGAACTTGAGCTTCCCAAACTTGCCCTCTTCATGTTCATGGTGGTAGGTTTGGTGATCATGCCTTATGCGCGCTTCACTTGGTGCACATGGTGGTGGAGGAGGAGCTTGATCTTCTCGAGGATGCGGTTGAGGAGGAGCTTGATGCGCAAAGTCTCTTCTATGCCTTTGCTCAGGATCATTTGCATTCATTGGTTGTTGATGATGATGGTGGGGTTAAGCATAGCAGTTGTTGCATCTCGCGCGGTGTGCAGCCTCGTCATTATCACTGGTATCCCATTGTGGTGCTCGATGAACTTGTTGATGGCGATGGTCATGGTTCGGGTGGTGGCGCCTATCAACGCGGTTGTGTTCGCCATGGCATTCTTGTTCTGGAGGTGGTGGTGGCGCTTGTACCATAGCTTGTTGTGGAGGGCGACCATCTTCTTGGTGTTGTGGATGTGCTTGGGGATCATGGTGTCGATGACGTCATGCGTGGTGCGGTTGTTGATGTTGTGGCTCAACCACTTGTTCATGGCGATGACGAACTTGATGTTCCCCATTGTGGTGGTGGGGTTCTCCATTATGAGAATGGGAGCGCGAGGGGTCGCCATGATGACTTGAGGAGCGCGCGCGAGATGAACTTGACGAGCTTGAATGGTGTCCATGATGGTTGCCGAGGTTGGCAATAGCTTGGTGAAGAGCTTGGAATTGAGCATTGTGCTCCACTTGGCATTGCCGGTCACGGTAGTCGAATTCTCGAAAGGTTTCATCAAGCCGGTTCTCAAGCCTCTCAAATTGGGCATTGAATTCTTAGCATCGCACCCATAAGTTGTGGCGCGTGGCAAAACCATCTTGGTTGTTGAAGTTGCCATCACCGCATTCTCCGCTTTCCCTAGACATGTTGTTTGACCACAAGTGAAACGAGGGTGGTATTGGTGGTATGGTATGTGCTACCTTGCCTCACCAAGTCAAAAATTGGAAAGGTTGTTCTTGCCGAGAGCAAAGCAAAAACACAAGACACATACAAAAAGGTCTATGGTGGATGGGTAGGAAGGTGGATAGCAAATGGAACAACCAAACGAAAAGATTATTGTCAAAAGTGGGTAAAATCCAACCAAAAACAAAGTCAAAGGAAAAGGTCAAAAGGGTGACGAGAACCTACGACCATACACACACGGTGGTGATTAATGTGGCTAACACGACTATGAAAATGAGCAACTAACAAAATTGGTCCTAATGAAGACTAATGCTCGGTGTCGTGCCAACACTAGGAGAGACCGTAGCCCATTTGCCAAAAGATGGAGAAGCAACGGATTTGTATGCTTGCCTTGCTTTTGCTCGCACTCTTGCTTAGAAGTTTTGGACTCTCTTTTGTATTGGTATCTTTCTCTTTTTCTTTTGCTTATAAGGTTTTTTTGTACCTCTTTTTTTGCTATGCTATGGAGTCAAGTTTTTGCTATTGCCTCTACACTATGACTTATGCAAGAGCAAGCGCACAATGCTTTGGCAAAAACAAGATGATCTACTCTCGATAGGTTAGGTAACACACAAAGGAAGAAGGGGTTAACAAGGGTGGTGCAAGTTATACCTTGTGGTGATGTCGCACTTGCAACCATTGGTGGAGGGATGGTTCGAGTTCCGTGGTGTCGATGTCTAGTGCGAGGCGTTGCGGAAGATTTTTTTAGTTGACAGACACGCACACGAAACACAAACGTCAAAAGGAAATCAATCGAAAAAGGAAAAGGGGGTCAAAATTTTTGTCAGGGCCGGAGACTCCGGTGTTGCTGGGCCGGACACTCCGGTGTAGGCTGGAGACTCCGGTCTTTAGGTCCGGAAACTCCGGTCTGGGCCGGAGACTCTGGTCTGACGGTCCAGAAACTCCGGTCTAGAGGCAGCGCGACGAACAGCTCATGTTCTTGAGCGGAAATTCGGCCCATGGACCCTCAAATCCAGAAAATTTCGACCAAATTGGGCTGGGAAACGCAGGCACAAGTAGACCAACTCCAAAGACAATTTTCTATTGGACTAAAACCACAATCAACTCACCAAAACGAGAGATCGATCAAAGGCAATTTGGGGCTATATTTTTGGTATTTTTCAGTTTATGGTGGAAATCGAAGGGCGAAGTCAAATCCGATGCAACCAAAAGCTGCTGATACCAGTTGTTATGGGTGTCCTTGTGGATTCACCCTTGGAGTGGCCCGATCTTCACGGATTTGAGGCGGAAGTGAGGGAAAACACGATGAACACAACTCTAATACAAGGTAAAAATACAAACACACGCAAAATCACACCCAATTCGATTTGCTCCCGTTGGTTCGAACAACCAATCCAATAGAATCCTCGGCGAGAGACCTTGCGGTAGAATCACCAAAGGAAAGATCGGCAAGCGGACGGTAGAATCCAAATCAAGGAGAGAGTAGAAACCAAGTAGAATCCCAAAGGGGAGAGACCAAGCACTACTAGAATCCTTGATAGGGAGAGACCAAACACTTGAGGAGGGTCTTGACAATTTGGAGAAGGGCACCGACTCCAAGGCCTTGTACAACTCATAGATTTACTATTGAGAAGGGGTTCCCCTCTAGGGTTTGGCACATGCCTCAATTCATCATCATCTCTCTAGGGTTTCAAGGAGGGGGTGGGGGCATATATATAGGCCAGCCACGAGCTAGGGGTAAAACAGGCATAAGCAGGAAGTTTGGGGCGTTACATGGGCCAAGCCCAGCTTTAGGCGCGCAGGCCCACGATGCTCGGTCTGGAGACTCCGTTGCGGGGTCCGGAGACTCCAGTGTGGGCCAGAGACTCCGGTTTGTCTCTGGTGTCGCCTCCGGAGGGGGTCTCAGACTGTCCCAGGCGCAGGTTCGGGGCTCGGTCCGGAGACGGGCCGGAGACTCTGGTGTGGTAGACCGGAGACTCCGGTCTGCTGGTCCGGAGACTCCGGTCCTGCTTCAGCAGCTTCTTGCGTCTTCTCTTCCAGGCCTCTTGCTTGGGTGTCTTGGCTTCAAGGCCATCCTTGCTGCATCTTCTTGGCATCATGTTCATGGACCTAGTCACATCATGGGCATTTGCCTCAAGTAGGATTCCATTCGCATCATAACCAACGAAAGGCAAAGCATGGAAGGAGTTCACCTTTGGAGTGATGATTAGCGTGGCATGATGTGGACCAAAGGTGGTTTCCGTATGTTGGGCCACATCACGTGGACTCTAGGAAAGGATTAATATGGGAATAGCAAAGGAAGTTCGTAAGATAGACAGAGCGGATGATGTGTACTTTGACTACACTACTATTTTTGTGGGATTGTCACTTAGTTCTGCAAATATAAAATGGAAGTTGGACAATTCTGCCACATATGCGGAGTTTAGATCTTGGAGGTCTGACATGGATGATGGTTTCGCCAAATGTTTTTCAATCGATTCCGAGTTTAGTGGTCGCACTGAATTTGTTCTTGCACACCGGCGTGTGGATGAGAATATGGCTAGTTGGTGGAAGGAAGAGAGGACCAGAAAGAGCATAACAACACCTAGTTGGGCAGATTTGAAGCAATTTATGTGCACTAGATTCTGGGAGAAGTCCAAGGAGCTGGACAAGGTGGTTAGTTTTGAGGATGTTGTACCATTGAGTGGGCTGAATGTCCAACTCAAGCGAGTACAAGACGATGCTTGCATGACAGTTGACAAGGGACATCGTTGGAATTTATTTCAGGCGCAGTGTATGATCAAAGGCAAAGCATGCAAGTTGATTGTTGATGGAGGAAGTTGTACTAATGGCATTAGCAAGGCAATGGTGGCAGCGTTGGGGTTGTCCACATGGCGTATTCCTAAACCTAAGCATCTACAGTGGTTCAATAGCTGCGGTATGGTCAAGGTAACTCATAAGGTGTGTGTGCCATTTACAGTTGGTGATTATGTTGATGAGATTGAGTGCGATGTGTTGCCACTGGAGGTATGTGGGCTGTTACTTGGTCGTCCATGGCAGTATGATCGCAACGTTACACATGCTGGAAGAGCAAATACATATTCTTTTGTGCATGGTGGCAAACAACAGACTTTGAAGCCTATGCAGGATGATCACATAAAGTCTAATGTAGAGCTGGTGGTACATAAGGAGAAGGTGCGCAAGGCTAAGCCAAAATCTGGGCTAGCTATGGTGCAGGATGGAAAGCATGATGCATAGTGGGACAATGTTGATATTGCTTCAGCTATGCCTGTAGATGACAAGCCAGTGGAACTTGTTAGTGACAAGCCAGTTAGAGTGCATCCTCTTATTGCTGAGAGGAAGGATGTTGCAGCATGTGTTCAGAAGGTTATTTGTGTTGACACAGGTGTTCAGACGGATGATAGTTGTGCTCCATATGTTCCAGTGCATGTGTTGCAGCGGGGTAACAAGAGTAGTTTTGTTAGCACATCTATGAGGCGTTTTGTTGGGACAGTTGTGCGGATGCATAGAGGCAAGGATGGACATGTTCGTCAGTTGTGTGGTCCAGGCATTACTCATCTTATGTTAGGTCATGCAAAGAAGGTATGATGCAGTCCGTCCTACGGACGCTCCTACATCTACACCACCGAGTCCCCCAAGTGGACCGATGACCCGTGCCCGAGCCAAGCTCCTTCAAGCTAAGGTGAATTCGCTCCTCTCATCATGTGACTTTGACACACACTTGGATGGATTACTACTTCATACCACTACTCTGTGCATCATCAGGTATGAACCCCCGCCACGTCGACCCACGAGCCCTGAAGCTGCACCTGTCCTGGAGCTTCCTGAGCCGGAGTGTCCACCCGAATCCAGCCGGAG
The DNA here is from genome assembly GCA_916181665.1 of Avena sativa. NCBI lineage: Eukaryota > Viridiplantae > Streptophyta > Magnoliopsida > Poales > Poaceae > Avena > Avena sativa. Next base: position 232,637,076 of record OV702287.1, read on the forward strand.
TGTCTGACACGACTCAACCGGAGTGTCCGGCCTGCCCTAGCCCCAACCTAGCATGGACATTTAGAAGGCCAGTCCGGACACTACCCGGAGTGTCCGGCCACCCTGGACTGTCCGGTCAACTCAACCCGGACTGTCCGGCCTGCAGATGGGCTTGCGAGCCTTAGCTAGGCCCTGTGGCCCATGTACCCCTCTACTTCGCCCAGAACTCTACTTTAATGTTTGAATTACCCCTGAACTTGTGGTTGGCCTATATATAGTCCCCCACCTCCTTTGTAAACCCTAGGCATGATATTTGGAATTAGTGGAAACCCCTTGTGGATCTATCTAGTTCTTGCCTCATGCTCCTTTAACAAAGGAGCACCAAATATCCCAAACCTCGTTGGAGTTTGCATCGTGCCTCCGTGTTGTACAAGGCCTTGGCATCGGTGTCCCTTTGCCAAGACATCAAGATCCTAGGGATTGCACCGGACCGGTCACCGCCGGCGTGAGATATTGATGTGTATCGTGGTTGTGCGTGTGTGTGTTCATCGCGTTCTTCATGCGTGAGTTCGTCGTGTTCGTTCTCCCCTCTATCCCCCGCACTCCATCCTCAATTTTAGTGGGATTCGTGAAAGATCAGGCCACCCTAGAGGTTTGCCCTCAACATATTGGTATCAAGAGCTTCGTTGCTCACGAATTCCCCCACAAAATTTTCTTCTATCCACAAAAAATTCGAAAATCCCCAAAAAAGAGCCCCATATTTTGCCTTTGGATCGATCTCTTGATTTGGAGTGTTATTTGAGGTTTTGATCCGACCAAACCTTGTCTTAGGAGTTGGTCCAGCTTTATCCTGTGTTTTCCCAGCCCGATTTGGCTAGTTTTTCACGGATTTGAGGCCTTAAGGCGAGGATTTCCGCTCAAGAACACGAGCAGGAACCCCGCGCCGGAGTGTCCGGACCGATTCGACCAGAGTGTCCGGCCTGACCGAAGTGTCCGGTTGAACCCGACTGGAGTGTCCAGCACAGACAAACCGGAGTGTCCGGCTGTAATGCCAGTTTTGACAGTGTTGCCTCATTTTTTTCGCATTGGCTAATTTCCTTTGTTTGCTCGTGTCCCGTGTGCGTGTCAGCGACTAACAGCAAGCTTTCGCATCAACAATCCCCACACTCATTGACACCACATACCACGAACTTTATTCCACAACACCGACGACAAGTTCATCATCACCAACGAAGGTATAACTTGCGTCACCTTGTTAACCCCTATCTTCCTTTGTGTGTACCTATCCCATGAGAGTGGCTCATCTTGTGTTTTCTTGAGCATTGTGCATTTGTCCTTGGATAGTGAGAGTGCAAGAGCAATATCAAGTGTTACTAGGTAGCATCAAGGGAGAGAAAAAAAAGATACAAAGCAAAAGAAAAAGGAAAATAGTCTCCCCTTGTAAAAGAGAGTCTCAAAGCTTGTAAGCAAGAGAGAGAGAAAGAGCGCCCGAGGCAAGTGCACAAATCCGTTGCTCATTTTTCCTCTTTGCAAACGAGCCACGATCTCTCCTTGCATTGGCATGACAACGATCTTAGTCTTCGTTAGGACATTTTGTTTACTCATTTTCATAGTTGTGTCAATCCCAACAATCTCCACGTGTGTGTATATAGTCGTAGGTTCTCGTCACCCCTTTGAGTTGTTGACCTTCGCCTTTGACTTGAGTTTTGGTGGATTTTACCCACTTTTGACTATCCCTTTTCTTTTGGTTGGTTCTTTGGCATTCCACAATCCTAACCTACCACCAACAAGCTTTTGAGAGTTAGTTATTTCTTTAGTGTGAGTTTTCTTTGTAATTCCACTTTGCACGCTTATAGCTCTCACTTGTGGTTTCTAGTTTGGTGCAATCCCCAAGGTGAGGTTCAAGGCTAACACCACCATATTCCACTTCCATATACAATACTTGTGTTGTTTGCATGATGGATAGGCACGGTGAGTCGAGCCAACCACCCCCCAAGAAGAAGATCAAGGACCGTACATGACGCGCGCAAGTCACTTCATTGTTCGACAAGAGTTCCGTGAACGTTGTCAAGCCCTTGAGACGCGACAAGATGAACAATTTGGCGAGACGCAAGCCATGTTCAAGAACATCGACAACCGATTTGTTGGCCTCGAATGACAAATGCATGCAATGCATCACAACTTCGGCCATCAAAATGAAGCGCTTAAACGCTCCGTCGCTGAAACAAATGACAATCTTCGACGCCTCATCCACGGAATGGCAAGGCCACGTTCACGCGCATCAAGCTCTTCAAGTTCTTCGCGTCGTCATGCACCCCTTCAACAAGATCGTCACCCAAGTGCTCCAAGACGCAATGATGCCCCTGTGGTTGAAGATGGAAGTTCTTCGAACTGTGTACCTTCCCCACGGCATGCCGCAACGTCAAGCTATGATGGTGATTTCTCTTCAAGGCCACGAGAAAGGCAAGAAGCACACCGTCATCACGCAAGGGCATTAGTAATCCAACAAGAGCAACCACCAGAAGAACCGCAAGTGCAACCGCAAGTCTACCACCATCGACCGCGACACATACTTGACACAACAAGTGATGACTCCAATTTGGAAAATCAAGCTCGTCATCAACATGAAGCTCTCCAAGATCATCCTCCCCGTCATCAACGTCATGAACGTCCGCACCGACACCATGGTCATCACGAGGCGCCTCCTCCACCTCAACAAAACTTGGAGCGTCAAGTGATACAAGTTGAGCAACGCCCACCACGTCAAGAGGATCATGACCATGATCTTCGCCGTGAGGCCCATGTGCCTAACCAACATCACCAACCAAGGAACGAGCGTCAAGTGATACAAGTTGAGCCTCCTCTTCGTCATCAACCGCGTCATGAGGCTTCACATCCTCAACAACCTCATGGGGCCCAAGTGCCTCAACACCGTCAGCAACCGTGCCAAGAGAAAGAGCAAGCACCTCAACAACAATATCAAGAGCAAGATCTACAACAAGGTCACGAGAACCAAGTTCCTCCTCCTCAACCACAACAAGCTCATCGCAACGATCGCATGGAAGATGAATACCATCATCAACATGGCAACAATCGCGACCGTGACCGCAATGAGGAAGAAACATTTGGCAAGCTCAAGTTCACAATACCCAAGTTCACCGGATCTAATGACCCCGAAGAATACCTCTCGTGGGCACTCAAGGTCGACAAGATCTTCCGCATGCACAACTATCGCAACAAGAAGATGGTTGCCATGGCTTCGCTTGAGTTTGATGATTACGCCAACCTTTGGTGGTAACAAGTTCAAGTTTCTTGTGATGCAAGAAAAGAACCGCAGTCACAACTTGGCATGACATGAAGGCTCATATGAGATCATCCTTTGTCCCCGTGCATTACACGCGTGACCTCTTCAACAACCTTCAATCGCTTCGTCAAGGGACAAAGACCATGGAGATGAGAGATGTTCGGAACAACCCATCCATCTTGCACTATGTCCTCCTTTGCAAGAGACTAGCGCAAGGAACTAACGAATTAACCATTGTTCCTCCATCTTTGATGATTGTTTTGCAGGAATTCAAGGATCTGTTTCCCGAAGAGCTTCCACATGGACTACCTCCTATTCGCGGCATCGAACATCGCATTGAGCTCATCCCCGGCGCACCACTTCCCAACCACGCTGATTACCGCACGAACCCGGAGGAGATAAAGGAGATTGAACGTCAAATCAACCAATTCATCTCCAAAGGTTTGATCCAAGTTAACACTAGTCCAAGTGTCGTACCCATGATACTTGTTCCAAAAACGGATGATACGTTACGGTTATGCATGGACTGTCATCCAATCAATGTTATCACCGTGCGTTATCGACATCCCATACCGCGTCTTGATGACATGCTTGATGAATTGTGTGGAGCCACTATTTTTTCGAAAATTGATCTTCGTAGTGGTTACCATCAAATACGCATGGCTGAAGGTGATGAGTGGAAAACTGCCTTCAAGACCAAACTTGGTTGGTTGGTTATGCCCTTTGGTTTATCTAATGCCCCATACACCTTCATGCGCCTCATGAATCATATATTGCATTGTCTCATTGGAAAAAGTATTGTTGTCTATTTCGATGATATTCTTGTTTATAGCAAATCACTTGGGGACCATATAACACATGTCAAGGAAGTTTTGCAAATCCTTCGACATGAAAAGCTTTATGCAAATCTACCCAAGTGCACTTTTGTAAAGACAAGTTGATTTTTCTTGGATTTGTCGTTTCTTCGAAGGGAATCGAAGTTGATGTTTCCAAGGTAAAGGACATACGAGATTGGCCCATCCCAACAAATGTGAGTGAACTCCGAAGTTTTCATGGGTTGGCCGGTTTCTATGGGTGCTTTGTGAAAGACTTTTCCACCATTTCTTGTCCTCTCAACGAGTTGACGAAAAAGAATGTCACCTTCGTGTGGGTCAAAGCACAACAAAAAGCTTTTGATGAACTTAAAAAGAGGCTCACCGAAGCACCTCTCCTTGTGTTACCCGATTTCACAAAAACTTTTGAGATAGAGTGTGATGCTAGTGGTATTGGAATTGGAGGAGTCCTTATGCAAAATGGACGTCCTATAGCTTACCATAGCAAGAAACTTGATGGTACTCGCCTTAATTATCCAATTTATGACAAAGCTCTTTTTGCCTTAATTCGTGTTCTTCAAATTTGGCAACACTACCTATGGCCCAAGGAATTTATCATACATTCCGACCATGAGGCGTTGAAATATCTCAAAGGCCAAGCCAACTTGAGTAAGAGACACGCTAAGTGGTTTGAGTTCATGGAGTCTTTTCCGTACATTGTCAAGTATAAGATGGGCAAAGATAATGTAGTAACGGACGCTTTGTCTCGCAAACACACAATCCTTCTTACGAGACTTGAAATCAACGTGTTGGGTCTTGAGGAAATAAAATCTTTGTATGCTTCTGACCCGTTCTTTGAACCAATTTTCGCAAAGTGCTCCATTGATAAAGGAGATGATGATTTCTATTTGCATAAGGGCTTTCTCATTAAACAAAACAAGCTTTGCATTCCGAAATCGTTGCTTCAACTTTTGCTTCTCCAAGAATCTCATGGTGGAGGCCTTATGGGTCACTTTGGCAATGACAAAACATTGGACATGCTCTCCACTCACTACTTTTGGCCCAAGATGAAGCACGGCGTGGAGCGCTACGTTCAACGATGCACGACATGTGTTCAAGCTAATTCGCAAGCTAACCATTATGGTCTTTATATGACATTGCCTATTCCTCATACACCTTGGTCCGACATTAGCATGGATTTTGTGTTAGGATTGCCTAGATCTAAGCATGGTCATGATTCTATCTTTGTTGTCGTGGATCGCTTTTCCAAAATGGCACACTTCATACCATGCCATAAGACCGACGATGCTTCACATGTTGCCAATTTTTTCAGGGAAATCGTCCGTTTTCACGGTGTGCCACGAACAATCGTCTCCCACCGCGACGTCAAATTCATGAGCTACTTATGGAAGACCCTCATGGCCAAGCTCGGCGTCAAGCTCCTCTTTTCATCCGCGTCGCATCCTTAAACTGATGGACAAACCGAGGTTGTCAGCCGAAGCCTCGGAACTCTTCTATGTGTCATGATCAAGAAAAACTTGAAGGATTGGGAGGAATGCATTCCCCATGCCGAGTTAGCCTACAACCGAGCCAAGCAATCAACAAACAAGATGAGTCCCTTCATGATCGTCTATGGTTTCGAGCCCCTCACCGCGCTCGACATCCTACCACTACCTCTTCATGAGCGCACCAACATGGACGTCGAGAAGCGCGCATAAGCTATGAAGAAACTACATGAAGAAACAAGAGCTACTATTGAGCAACAAGTCCTTCGCCAAGCTTCAAGGTTAAACAAGGACAAGAAGGAGATGATATTTGAAGAAGGTGATCTCGTGTGGATATACCTAAGCAAAGACCGCTTCCCCAAGGAACACGACTCCAAGCTGAAGCCAAGAGGAGATGGTCCCTTCAAGGTCCTCAAACGAATCAACAACACCGCCTACATCATCGACATGCCGACATCCAAGTACCTTTCAAGCAATACATTCAACGTCAAGGATCTCTCACCCTACCATGGAGATGTTCAAGATGACAACCATGAAGAGTCGAGGACGACTCTTTCTGATGTGGCCCGTCCTACGGACGCTCCTACATCTACACCAACAAGTCCCCCAAGTGGATCCATGACTCGTGCCCGAGCCAAACTCCTACAAGCTAAGGTGAACTCGCTCCTCTCCTCGTGCCAATTTGATACCTCCTTGGATGGTATGCTACTTCATGCAACTACCCTATGCATCATCAGGTACAAACCTTCGACACATTACAAAGCACCCAAGGATGGAGAACAAGGAGCAAAGCATGAAGCTGGAGCCGCTGGAGCTGCTCAGACCGGAGTCTCCGGTCTACGCACACCGGAGTCTCCGGTCCACCAAAGTCTCTGGCCTGAAGACACCGTAGTCTCTGGCCCCACCTCCGGTCTGCCCCCAGAACCGAGCCCTGGGACAATCTGAAGGACCCTCCGGAGGCCAGTCCAGAGATCGACCGGAATCTCCGGCCTAGACCGGAGTCTCCGGTCCACCACACCGGAGTCTCTGGACCAACCGTCGCCAGGCATGAAAAGGCCTTTGGGCCTGCGACCCATGTACCCCTTAGTCCGTCTAGAACTTGTCTTTTATTCCTAAAGTACCCCTGTTTAAGTGGCTGGCCTATATATAGTCCCCCACCTCCATTGTAAACCCTAGGCATGATATTGGAATCAGTGGAAACCCCTTTGTGGATCTATCTAATTCTTGCCTCATGCTCCTTGACCAAGGAGCACCAATATCCCAAACGTCGTTGGAGTTTGCATCGTGCCTCCGCGTTGTACAAGGCCTTGGCATCGGTGTCCCTTTGCCAAGACGTCAAGATCTCACCGAGTCTCCCATCTCGTAGTGCCGGTTCGAGAGAGAGTCCTCCACCCGACGCCGACTAGGGATTGCGCCGGACCGGTCACGCCGGCGTGAGCTATTGGTGTGTATCGTGGTTTTGTCTGTGTGTGTTCTTCGCGTTCTTCATGCGTGCGTTCGTCGTGTTCATCCTCCCCTCCTCTCCCCGCACTCCATCCTCAATTTGAAAGGGAATCGTGAAAGATCGGGCCACCCTAGAGGTTTGCCCCCAACACTTTCCCAAGGGGGGATCTAATGCAGCCCGTCCTACGGACGCTCCTACATCTACACCACCGAGTCCCCCAAGTGGACCGATGACCCGTGCCCGAGCCAAGCTCCTTCAAGCTAAGGTGAATTCGCTCCTCTCATCATGTGACTTTGACACAAACTTGGATGGCTTGCTACTTCATACCACTACTATGTACATCATCAGGTATGAACCCCCGCTGCGTCGACCCACGAGCCCTGAAGCTGCACCTGTCCTGGAGCTACCTGAGTTGGAGTGTCTGCTCGAATCCAGCCGGAGTGTCCAGCCCAGCCAGAGTGTCTGGCCTGCCCTAGCCCCAACCTGGTGTGGACATTCAGAAGGCCAGGTCGAACACTACCCGGAGTGTCTGGCCCCCAGACTATCCGGTCAACTCGACCCGGACTGTCCGGCCTGAAGATGGGCCTGCGAGCCTTAGCTGGGCCCTGTGGCCCATCTATCCCTCTACTTCGCCCAGAACTCTACTTTAATGTTTGAATTACCCCTGAACTTGTGGTTGGCCTATATATAGTCCTCCACCTCCTTTGTAAACCCTAGGCATGATATTTGGAATTAGTGGAAACCCCTTGTGGATCTATCTAGTTTTTGCCTCATGCTCCTTTGACAAAGGAGCACCAAATATCCCAAACCTCGTTGGAGTTTGCATCGTGCCTCCGCGTTGTACAAGGCCTTGGCATCGGTGTCCCTTTGCCAAGACGTCAAGATCCTAGGGATTGCGCCGGACAGGTCACTGCCGGCGTGAGCTATTGATGTGTATCGTGGTTGTGCGTGTGTGTGTTCATCGTGTTCTTCGTGCGTAAGTTCGTCGTGTTCGTTCTCCCCTCTATCCCTCGCACTCCATCCTCAATTTTAGTGGGATTCGTGAAAGATCAGGCCACCCTAGAGTTGAGATTCGATCGGTTCTAGTTTAAAAAAAGGGGCCAGCCACCACCGGATCCAATCAAGGGAATTCCGTGCCGCCTGGACTCTTCGCCTAGCCATACGGATTGGTCCAAGGAAGGCGCCAAGTCAAAAAAAAGAAACGGAGGGATCGCTCGGTCTCAACCTGGGCGACCGCGGAACCGCCTGCCCGCGCTCCACGGGGTTGACTCCCAGCATGGGCCGGCCCATCAGAAGTCCTCGCAGGAACCAGGAGGAAGGTTCGATCGCTAAAAAATTCCCAGAGTACCACGTCGCTCGCCCGCACGCCTTGGGACAGACAGCTGTGTCCCTGAGCAAGGCTGGTTACAATCGAAGGAAGCGCCTCGCTCCTCGCCTTGCGACGCCCGCGCGTGGCCGATCCCTCGCGTGCCTGTACAAAAAAAAGCGGCGGTAGTTTTTCTCGCCAAGGAGTTAATTCCGTACGTGAGTCCAGCCTTGGTACGTAGGGTACAGAAAATAAAACAGGAGAAGAATCAAGAGTCACGTGGGCTCTAGGAAAGGATTAATATGGGAATAGCAAAGGAAGTTCGTAAGATAGACAGAGCGGATGATGTGTACTTTGACTACACTATTATTGTTGTGGGATCGTCACTTAATTCTGTAGATATAAAATGGAAGTTGGACAGTTCTGCCACATATGCGGAGTTTAGATTTTGGAGGTCTGACATGGATGATGGTTTCGCCAAATATCGTTCGATCGTTTCCAAGTTTGGTGGTCGCACTGAATTTGTTCTTGCACACCGGCGTGTGGATGAGACTGTGGCTAATTGGTGGAAGGAAGAGAGGACCACGTTAAAACTATTTTGGAGTTGTTTCTATCTAGAACCTCTGGAATTACCTTGTGATCGAATTATACTACTGCAATTGAGTGTGATTTGTTGTTCCATCGGGAATTAGTAGATTGCAAACTACAGTTCGTGGTCGACGGCTACGTGCACAAGAGGATGGTGTTGTGAATATCCTACAGGGTTCAAGAGATGTTGCATTGGCATCAGGGTTCGAGCGGGAGAGTTCATAGCTACATGCTAGTTATCTATCATCCACCATCATCACTGCCATCCGCTTACTGAGAAGATCGGGCCACCCCATATCATCTTGGTATCAGATTTCCAATGTTGCCTCGGTAAGTATCCACAAATCCATCCATAGATTAGTTCTTGTTTTTCGTCCTATATAGAAAAAGCCTTACAAAAAGATTTGTCATAGACTAGATTGCATTGTTTTTGACTTTTAGTTGCTGATTGTATCTTCTCGTATATCCGACCTGCAGGTTTTTCCTCGTAGGAGTCTAGTTTTTCGTTTGTGTCTAGGTTTAGGGTTTAATCTTGTTTTCCGCCATGTCAACCATCACCGTGTTCCGCAAGTTTTTCCTCGTTTGTATGAGTCCATATAGCGTACCTTTGTTTGCATACCATAGTTGCTGGTCGTGTTCCTCCTTTAGTTTAGATCTAGATCTGTTCTTCGTAGATCTGTTTTCTAGTTGTTCTAGTTGTTTTCCACCATCTTTTTCCGCTGCCACAAGGTCAGATCCGACCCATATAAGACTCATCATTGTATACTACTTGGGAAATCGGAATAAAAAAAAATTCTGCCGACTCTGCCACGGCACAGAAAACCCATGTTTTTCTGCCGCGAGTCCGTGTCTGCCACGGATCCGATTTCCTGCCGCGGCACGCGTTCTGCCCTAAGGTACAGATTCTCTGCCACGTCACAGTTTTGCCCCATTTTTCTGCGTGGCAGCCATATAAAAAAATTGTGAAATTTTGCAATTTTCCAAACCTGAGCTATAGCCATTCTATTTGATAAGTGTAGGAACTTTCCCATTGGGACTAGTTTCTGCTCTTATAGGTTGCTCGTAGGGTTTTGGTGTTGTGCTTTGTAATTTGGCCGTGTGTGATATATATTAAAAAAAGAGAAAAAAGCATATAGCAAAAGAAAAAGAAAAAAAAAGAAAAAATAGAAAGAAGCTATACAAAAGAAAAAGAAAAGGAGAAATTGAGCAAGAGGCCTAGTGATATCTTTGTGCACCGGTAGATTGAGCAATCTTATGATAGTTTACTTTGAGCTTTGCTAGTGTCTCTCCAGCATAGTGCAACACCCGTCATAGTTGCATTGCCACGTTTATCTCCACGTGTGTGTTTCTTGGGTTGTTGTACGATCATCACTAGGATTTGTTTGCGGTGTAGTTAGGATACCATACCTAGAGCTCCACCATAAATAACATGTGTGCCCTACGATCATTCTCTATAACTTTGATATTCACTTCATCACATAAGTGCATAAGTCTTTGATTTCGAATTGGTAAGCATCATTATTCAGTTTGGAACGGTAAGATCTGCTTTGTTGTCAGTTTTGAGTGAGTTGTGAGAGCTCCACCACCAATTTTTGTTTTATGCACTAATATACTAATCATGTCTTCTAGTAGTGTTGATGTGATGCAGAAAAAGGATGCATATGATTATCCCTTTCCATTACAATCCTACTACAACAAGGCATTTTGGGAAGAGGAGTCAGGAGTGGTGCCTCCTTCGGGTTTGTTCCACTTCATCACAGAAATTAGTGGTAGACAAGTTGCTACTACCATTGATACTTGTTCTTACATAAATTTGGTTAGTGTTGAGGTTGTTGAAAAGCTACAATTATATACAAGTGCATTAAAAAAACCATTTTTGTTAGCAACTTCTGGTCATGCACTACCAGTTACTTAGATCGCATTTGTTCCTCTCACCATTTATGGCCCTAGCAGGACTATTTCTTGTTTTGTCGTTCCTAGAGCGTTTAACTCCTTCCATATTGACTACACTACTATTATTGTGGGATCGTTACTTAATTCTGCAGATATAAAATGAAAGTTGGACAGTTCTGCCACATATGCGGAGTTTAGATCTTGGAGGTCTGACATGGATGATGGTTTCGCCAAATGTCGTTCGACCGATTCCAAGTTTGGTGGTTGCACTGAATTTGTTCTACACACCGGCATGTGGATGGGACTGTGGCTAGTTGGTGGAAGGAAGAGAGGACCGCAAAGGGCATAACAACACCTAGTTGGGCAGATTTGAAGCAATTTTTGCACACTAGATTTTGGGAGAAGTCCAAGGAGCTGGACAAGGTGGTTAGTTCTGAGCATGTTGTACCATTGAGTGGGCTGAATGTGCAACTCAAGAGAGTACAAGACGATGCTTGCATTACAGTTGACAAGGGCCAGCGTTGGAATTTATTTCAGGCGCAGTGTATGATCAAAGGCAAAGCATGCAAGTTGATTATTGATGGAGGAAGTTGTACTAATGGCGTTAGCAAGGCAATGATGGCAGTGTTGGGGTTGTCCACATGGCGTATTCCTGAACCTAAGCATCTATAGTGGTTAAATAGCGGTGGTATGGTGAAGGTAACTCATAAGGTGCGTGTGCCATTTACAGTTGGTGATTATGTTGATGAGATTGAGTGCGATGTGTTGCCATTGGAGGTATGTGGGCGGTTACTTGGTCGTCCATGGCAGTATAATCGCAATGTTACACATGCTGGAAGAGCAAATACATATTCTTTTGTGCATGGTGGCAAACAGCAGACTTTGAAGCCTATGCAGGATGATCACATAAAGTCTGATGTAGAGCTGGTGGTACATAAGGACAAGGTGCGCAAGGCTAAGCCAAAATCTCGGCTAGCTAAGGTGCAGGATGGAGAGCATGATGCACAGTGCAACAATGTTGATATTGCTTCAGCTATGCCTATGGATGACAAGACAGTGGAACTTGTTAGTGACAAGCTAGTTGAATTGCATCCTCTTATTGCTGAGAGGAAGGATGTTGCAGCATGTGTTCAGAAGGTTGTTTGTGTTGGCACAGGTGATCAGACAGATGATAGTTATGCTCCTGATGTTCCAGTGCATGTGGTGCAACAGGGTAACAAGAGCAGTTTTGTTAGCACACCTGTGAGGCATTTTGTTGGGACACTTGTGCGGATGCATAGAGGCAAGGATGGACATGTTCGTCAGTTGTGTGGTCAAGGCATTACTTCTCTTATGCCAGGTCGTGCAAATAAGGTCCATGTTTAGCAACCATGAGTTCCAACAAGAGTTGAGAAGAAGAAGACGGTGGCGCCTAGGTCAAATATCGTATGGAGACGCAAGGGGGTGCAGGTGCCAAGGGCTCTTTCAAGTCAAGCACGCCGAGAGGGAGGTTGCAGAGTGGAAGGCAAGCAAGACTTGAAGATGGCAAAGACGCATGAAGCGATTGTTCATATGACGCCACCTTTCCGACCCGACCCGCAAGCGTTGGGGACCACGCTTCTTGAAGGGGGGATGCTGATATGGGCATGAAGGAGGAGGTGAAGCCTAATTTCAGGACTCCACCAAGCTAGGTGATGTGGGCGCATCCCATTGATGATTGGCACGCCAGGACGACCTACGATATGTAATGATAAGTCTAAGGTTGTGTCAAATATTTTTGCTATGTTATTGTGTCCGAGTCTAGGTTAGGTTCGAGAGCGTTTGTGTGTTTGGTTTGGGTCTACCCAACCGACTAGTTACAGGCCTCCTATATAAAGGAGCCAGCCGCCTAGGGTTTAGGGGAGTTCAGTTGTTTAGTCTAAAAACTATATTGTGCTCCAGCGTGTATCATCCCTCCGGGGACGGCGATACCGTTTATCATATTATTGATGTGGAGGTTCTTGTGTTCATCAAGGATTGTCGTGCTCAGGTTTGAGGCATGGTGATCTTTGACACGTTACTTGTTGGATTCGTTCCTCTTCTTCAGATGATGTTCATCGCGTTATTGGAAGATTACCATTCGGATTGACTCGCTGTGAAAGATCGGGACAAACTCAAGGATCATCGGCTTGATCCATATCATATGGTATAACCCGGGATTTTGGCTATGCGTTGACGACATGAGTGGCATACATTTCAATATAATAGGCAAAAGTATTGGTACTCTCAAAGGTTGTGCAAGAAATTGTATAAAATAAACACTCAATGGTCCTTGAAGAAGGAAGAAAAAATATTTATATGAAGATCCACACAACAAGTCCTTGGCATGGTCTCATTAATACTTTATGAATTTTCTCGAAAGACAATGATTGGATTAGAAGTGTTTTGATAGCCTTGATTTAATGATGTTGGTGTCAATAAGACACTTCACTATTATGATACTTAGGAAATGAACTCTCTTACTCAATTTTCCTATTAAAACATCCTATTGTTCCTTGGCAAGCTGAGAGTTAACTAGAAGAATTGGATTGATTGTTATAATTCTAGTTATTTGTACTTATATTAAACTCTACTTTGATTGTCTTGATTTACCGAAGCTTGTATAGTGTTCTTGCCATCTCTCTAACTTTGATGAGACTTTCAAATTGATGAAGTGCTGGACATATATGACTGCCAACCGTAAGTGAATTCATATTCTCGTGGAAGTCCTTACTTTATAAAAGTGAGGAGATACAAAACATAAAAGGCGCAATAAGAGGATCACAAGTTTGCTTTCAAAGCTAGATACAATCTTGACATGGAGCATTGAAGTTTTAATTGATATTTTATGGATTGACATAACTGAGCTTGTGTTTCCTTGTATGAATATGTTATTTCTTAATTTAAGCTTGTAGATAAAATAAGGCTACAAGGCATCAATCTTCAACATCTGATATTTTACTTTTGTTCTCAATTTTTGCCTCATTTAAGGTATCAACTTGTGCCTCATGAACATGATGACCTTGCCATAAGCCACCATCTTGTTCGGAGACGAGCAAGAGTCTAGCTTGGGGAAGTTGATGAGTCCAAAATTGAAGCATGTTTAAGTATACAAATTATTCATATTGTCACCCATTACATGCTATATCTATCTACATATATGCCTATTATGTATGATTACTAGTACTCATTTATTTTCACATGGACTTTGCACAACTAGTAGTTTTATTACGATTTTATTACATTTTCTTGTCTTTGACTTGTGTGTAGGTTTTGTGTTGGATTATGGATAAAGAAAGGCAAAAGGAACCAAGAAGATGCAATATGGAGGAGCTGCAGGCACCAGACTTAGCCATTTGAGAGGTTGAAAAGTGGATTTTTCCATAAAATCGAAATGAAGATCCAAGGCTATAGTGTTTTAGCCCTCATACATATGATTCCAACGAGCCAAAGAACACCCAAATCAGACTTCATATGAAGAAATGAAATAGCGTCCAAAATACGAAAGTATACTAAAGATATAACGACCACTAGCACGGAGGGTACGGTCGTACCGTCCGACCGTACCACGGCTCAGGACACATGGAAACAGCTATTCTAGACGAATCTCTTCACAGAACATCCCCGTTTGTTCCTAGACCTTCCTTAGATATTAAGAAACGTATTGGGGGCTATTGGGGTCACCCCTAGGCCTATATAAAGAGGCAAGGAGCCAAGGGAGAAGCATCCCTCTCTACATACCTCTACGGCAGAGCCCTGCCACCTTGCAAACTCCATAGCCACCGCCTCCACAAGATCTCCACCATCACCATTCCTCAAGAGGAGAAGGGACTTGGATCTTGAATGCCTCAATGCTGATTTACATCACCATTGTCATCACCAACGTCTCCAACACCGATCCCCTTCGTTTACTTGGTTGTAATCCATACCCTAGTGTGGATCTTCACTTGTATTTGATTGTACTCTCATATCCCATCCATATTATTGCACTGTTGTTGATTGTCTTTATATGTGAGTAGTTCCTTTTTCCTTGGGGAGATGGAGAAACCCTAGCACTATTATGAAATTGAAATAAAGATGATCTATTCTTGTGTCCTTATGACTTACTAGTCTATGATAGATTTATGATGTGTGTTTGATCTATCTCTTTAGATGGTATGTGTAGTCGGCCATATATCATTTGCCTTCGGGAATAAAGATGAGGTATAAATCATTGGACGTGTTTGGAAGTGTGCCAGGAAAGCTTCATGACAATTGGGACCGGCTAGCAACCTACACGGTCAAAGGAGGATAAAGAGAGACTCTCTAAGCTATTTACGATATCCACGGGGAGACCCTTAATTGCGATGGTCTGTATGGGTGATTGCTATCTGACATTGCAGTGGTTATTTAGAGGACCTCATTATTGGCTCAACAAAGTGGCTTCCTAAGAGACTTGTAGTCAACATCTTATTATGGAGCTCTCTCTACACATATCATGACACAAGAAGTAGGTTATCCTAATTATGTTTAATCATATCATGCTAGTGGTGTATCCTACACCCCGAGAACGCCTTATCCCTATTTAGTTCAACCACGTTTCCAAACACTCTTGTTACTTGTTCACTTTTATTTATTTTTATTTACTTTTTTTGCATTCAATCCAAAAACCTTTCAAACATCCTTTACTTGAAATCAAAGGCAGCTTATAATTATACTTTGGTAGATAGTGACGTGGGGCATAAAGACCTTAACCAAATAGATATCTATGGGTTCAATACTCTTATTTCGAAACTAGCTACATTTGATCTATGCACTTGCAGTCATCATCGAGTTTTGAAAAATGCCAACTTTGTGCTAAGAATTTGCATGCCTACAAATTTGATACTATTTTGAAGGAACTGAAATAAAAGAAAGAAAATAAACCAAATACTTTCATCTGGCATCCTCTTACGCGTATGACTTGCCATGACAAAATGAGAAACATGTGTTTGACAACTCCTCAAAAGAAAAAATCACTCTATTGCTTCAAAATATCTAATATACCACTATATAGTGTACAGAAAACTTTGAACATCGGTAGCTGGAATATAGATTGGAAAATCAGAACATTGCTGACCATTGGATCTCTTTCGATACATTGTATAAATTATGTCATGTCTAGCATCTAGAAGATTCCATTGCTAGCTTTAGCACCATGAATTGTATCATCACGCCAGTTTGACCAGACATATGATTTATTTATAGCTTCTAATTTCATAGCACTCTCTAGTACTAGTAGTACTCTGAAAAAG
This sequence comes from Avena sativa, assembly GCA_916181665.1. Lineage (NCBI taxonomy): Eukaryota > Viridiplantae > Streptophyta > Magnoliopsida > Poales > Poaceae > Avena > Avena sativa. The sequence continues at coordinate 232,653,177 of OV702287.1, forward strand.
AATACATATCTTCTCATCAACCCCGCGCACATCTGCCAGCTGATCTCTGCCTCCTCCACAGTGTGGCTCTGCGCACATGTGCCATGGTTAATCAGGGTTTTGAGTGGGATCCCGCGAAAGTCCTACTTCTAGTTCATTTAAAGATTCTATAATATTGTACAAATTTTTGGAGAAAATTTAATAAGCTACAAAACCTCAAAATGAACTAGAAGAGGGAGTTTTGCGGGATCCTGTTTGCAACCCTAGCCATGGTACATCGGCTATGTGTCTGTCTTTGGCGTGTTCATCAGCTGCGTAGTGTTCGTGCACACATAGGAAGGAACCACTTTGGGCCTTGGGTTGGGGTGCCGACAAAAAGCAGTAGCCATGCATTCAAACTTTTTCGGTTTCAATTTTTTCACTTGCTTCCCAAACATCGAGATTGGAGGTTATGCCAAAGATCACCACTCGCAGTACTGAACAACGGATATTGTATTTGATATATATACGTCCCATCACATTCTATGCACTTCATCAACAAGATCTGGAAAAAGTGTGATATGGGGTGGCCCGATCTTCTCAGTGAGCTGGGGTAGATGGCGATGTAGATGATGAAGATAACTTGTATGAACCTGAGAACTCTCCGGCTAATCCCTGCTGCCAGATGCAACAACTCTCAACCCTTTGGATATTCACAACTCCACACACTTGCGCACGTAGCCGCTGACCACGAAGCGGTATTGCAATCTACTAATTCCCAGTGGAACAATAGATCATACTCAAACTTGCAATTGGCTAATTCCCAATGGAATAACTAATCACACTCAAACTTGCAGAGGATCGCTTGTAGCAGATCTAACTGGAACTAGAGTTTATTTTACCGTGGTCTGACCTAATTGTGACGGTTGCTGGAGTATATATGAGGGCTGGGGCGTCCTCCCCTCTAAACAGGCCTAAAAACAACGCTAACTTGGCTCAAACTGACCCGGTTTGACTCAAACTGATACATACCGACCCATAGATGGGTTCGACCTACTTGGCGTGCATGCCATATGTCGTGGTGCACCTTAAACGTGTCCTGGCGTGCCACATATCTTTCTTGATTATGCTTGCTCTCCTTATTGCCTCCTAATGCATCTTCCATCACTCGGTCGCCTTCCTCCCTCTCCTCCCGATGGTGCTAGTCTGATAGATGTCAAATCTAGTCAAACAATAACACCATGATTTAGGTAGTATAAAGCTCTTATAAATCAAAGTATCATGTCTAACTAGGAATGAATTCACCTTGTGATATTTTTCTATGAGGCTCAATATTTCCTTCCAGCTCAAACAAGCAGAATCACCGTACTCTATTAATGCATCCTCATCAAAGTGTGAGCACCGCACTTGTAGCATCCCAATTTACTAACAATTGTAATGCTACATGGTTTATTCTATATAATGCTACTTCCTACATATCATTACTGCATCATCATTATATCATGATCATGTCACCATGCCACATTTCATTTGAGAGCATCATATAAAACCCTTTTCATTTTGTTCTTCCTTCATATGCATTGCTTTATTAATTGTATTTAACTCTTTATATATTGTAGTTGGTTCTTGATATATTGCTTGATGCCCAAGTTGGTTTGGGGCATATCTTTTCAAACTCCACCACCTTTCTTTGGCTCTATCTTAAATACTATTTAGTATTTAAATCTAGCTCATGTGTAGTAGGGTGGATCCACTTCTTTCTACATGCTTCCATATATGATATATGTTGTTTTCACAATATTGGATATGGGAAGCCACATGGCCACCTTTGCATGCTATGTGAGTAGGAATCCTTCTGAAGCTTCCATATGGTTTGAATTTGAATAAATGCTCATGTAAGAATATAATTGTGGCTATATGTTGTCTAGTGGATCACACTTACAAGCTTGGCCACCTTATAATCATGCATGTTCTTTTATTTAGTCCATATGGGAAGGGAGCTTCCTTTTTCTTGCTTTGCCTTAATTCAAATAATTGAAGCATGTATGAATAAATGACCATGATCATGATAGTTGTTTTCACAATTATCATTGGCATTTATTACCTCATGCATGGCCCATGCAAGCTTACCACTATCTTCCTCGTATTTGGATTTCTTTTGATTTTTGAAGAGAGCTTCCTTTGTTTGAATTCAAACAAGATGATCAAGCCCAACCAATCATTAGTGTATTCCCCTTCTTCTCTTTTGTTCCTTTGGGTTTTATTTGAGTTGTTCGTAGCTTGTTTTAAATTTTCAAACAAAAACAAGTAAAAAGAATAGAGAGAAAGAGTGGAAAATCTAGGTAATCTAATCTAACCATCTAAACCCTAACCTACCGGAGCCCTCCCCATGGTTTGGCTAGCCCAAACGATCACAACCACCACACCACCACAACCTAGCTAATTAGACCATCTATCTAACGTAACCCGAGTCACATGTGTTGACCATGATCTTACCATGGCCATGTGACATCTAAACCCCACCAACCTAGCTAGCCCCTCCCCCTTCTTCCTAGTCAAGACAACTACCATGCCCCCTCTAGCTCCAACTAGTCGCCCCCTGCTGCCTACCCCGAGAGAGAGAGAGGATATAGAGAGGAATTAAAAGCAACTCTAGTTACTTTAGGTAAAACCTACCCGAGTTGAACTTGACCTTCTCTCCTTTTTCTACCACCACCTCCACCCCTCTAGCTCGATCCAGATCGCCAGGGCTCTGCCGAATACCACCCATCTTCCTTCCTAGCCCTACCCACCACCATAGCCACACCTTCGGTCTGTGCTTGCACGGACGAGGGTAGAAGGAGAAGAGGAGCACCTAGGTGTTGGGGAAGACCACACGAACCCTAGTACCATGTCTGTTCGCGGAATCAAGAAGGAGGAGCTCTAGAACCAGCTCTACTAGAGCATGTTGAGAAAAAAACCCTAGGTTGTCGGAGCGCTAGCCCCGTCCTAGATCACTATCGTCCTGGCCAAGATCGACCTCACCATTGGCCCCGCGGTGATCTCCTAACCCTCCATGACATGATCCTCTATTAGTTTGCTTCCTGGTTGGCGAGATATTTTTGTCGAACACCATTCATGCGCCGCCACACGCTGCTGCTGTAGACAACACCATCGTCATCTACGAGCACTGCTGAGACCACCTCGCTATGCTGCATCACCTAGCCTAGTCGCCGCGCCTAGTCGCCACCTGGTCGAGCCATCATCGACAAGGATGCTACTATCATGCCGCTTGTCTGTGACCAATGTTGCCGAGCCGATACACCTTAAACCCCCCTGGTATCTAACCCAACATTAACCTCGCTGCACCGCACCAACACCGTTCCACCGGATCGGGGTCAGGTTGCAGGTTCAAGCCGCACGACCACTGTTTTCTTTTGTTGTGGCTATTGCTTCAGTTTTGATAGAAGAACGAGAAGAACAGTAACGTTTAAGACTCGTGTGGCATATTCTAGATACCTCCCCTGTCCTTTTGCAGCCTCAACCAGGCGACTCTATGAGGCCTCACCTGTCAACCTCTTAGCATAACCCAACCAGAACTTTTTATAAAAAGGTACCCAAGTTTTTCCGGATCTGAACCCATGCTCCTCGGACAACACACGTGTCACCACATCGCTAGGTCGCGCGCGATGTGGCCCCGTTGCCCTCTCCCCGCTTGTCAGTGGCTATGAGTAGAGTTGCCCCGAGAAAAAAGTTGCCAGGATATTTTCTAATACAAATAAAATTCTAGAAAATGATTTAAATCAAATTAATTCATATCTTTTAAATTATTTCCAATTTGAAAAAACTTATAAAATGAAATATGAATCTTTTCTAAATATGAATGCAACCATATTTTCAAATTTGACAAGTGTTGACTACATCTAGTGAAACCTTTGACTCTTGACCATATTTAAATTGTTTTGCATTTAAATAATGTTTTAAATTCATAATTTCAAATCATACAAATGATATATGTTTTCTTATTAGAAAAATGCCAGGAATATGAATATGCTATTTAAAATATTTTCTAGGCATTTTAAACTTTTCAAAATTATAATTACCATTAAATGCCATTATCTTAATAAATCCATAAGTTTAATTCCGTAGTTCCAAATTCGACAAATAATATGTCTAAGTCGATCAGCCTGACTAGCCCGTTCCTACTATGCAAACCATGATATCGGTTGAAGCATGCATCATATTAATATTAAATATTCAACAAGGTGTATGGGAGGAAAAATGACTAAATAATTAATTAAATTCGTTTATTATTATTCTTACACCTCACCCATGCCATGTTATGTTATACCATGCAATTATGCATAATTACATCATGGCATACCATGTTCTTCTTGCTGCATATGTTCATATGATTACACTTTATTTATTATGGTCCTTTGTCTGTTTCGTTCTTATTCCGGATAGACGCCGAGCAAGGGAGTTATTAGGAGACCCAAGAGTACTACCCGGATCCCGGTTAGCCTACTACTGAGCTTCCAGGCAAGCATTTCCCCATGATTGTATTACATATAGCACCTATGCCTCTATCTTTATTCTTGTAGCATTGTGCCGCGATTCGAATTAAATTGCAATCCCAAGTACTACACAACCTTTACTTTTAGACCCCATCAAAGCTTATACCCTCAATCCTATAAGCCATTACTACAAGAGTTGGTTGAGCCATGTGAGTCGTAGAATTAAATGTGTAGGCTTGGTGCGAGTCTGTTGTGGATAACGATGTACCTAAACAACTTAAACTGTGTAGTAATGGGATAACTAAATAAAGAGGCACCGGTGGGCAATAACTATTATCTAGTTTTTAACCGCTCACTTGTGTCCCTAGGACCCGAGTACTTGATTCGTGTTCCTTGACTATCGCACTATCCGCATGTGGGACCTTGAATCCCCTGCGTCTGAGCTTGATTCACATCTTATTTCTTGGGGCCACAACTAGTTTGGGGCTTTACTACTATCATGTACTTATGCCATGCTTTCTTGCTTTATTTACTACTATTGCGTGTGGAGCACTTACCTATACTATTTTCGAACATGGAATATTTTTGTGGTATCGACAAGCCCAATCACACTTTCGGGTTCCCAATCATTTATAGCCATTGGCACAAACCATGGGTCCATCTCGAAGCCCGACCGACTTCGCTGCGGGTAGCTTAGTGGGGTGCCCCCCTAAAATCATTTTTGAATCTTGTGAATTCTTTGTCGTGATGCCTCATTGCTTTTTATTTAGTTCTTTCCTGGGTTGATTGTGTGTGTGTTGCTATTTGTCCATCCCTGCAGGGTAAATCTTTCTGAAAGTCGTGTCCATGGTTATGGATGACTTGGAGAATAGTTTCTCGATCATAGACAACTATAGCTAAAGTACCATGTTTAATTTGACTTGAACATGACTAGTAAATAATGCAACACTCACTGAATGGTTAATAAAATTGCCAACTGATGTGATGTTCTACCGCCTTCTCATTTGGTAAGCGAGAAAGAGGACGAGCAATGTTTACTTATGTTTCTTATATAACTCTTGGTTCTAATTAATGAGTGTCCGTCCATATCTGGTTGGGTGGATGATGTAGCGTGTCAATATAGAACTATTTATCTATTTATCTTTCACTGCAATTACTTCACCCCTAGGTTGTTCCATTTAGATGCATAAAGACTTGCTGAGTATGCTTAGGGTCTCACACCAATTATTCATTAGGTTGTCAGGTACATCCATAAGGATGCTACTACATCGATGAGGTCGATGATGGATGCAACAACCCTCTTGCGTAGAGATTTCGGGGATGGAGATCTCTGAGATCTGTGGCGGGAATGTGCTTACTTTTGTGGCATATTATGCCGATTTGACTCTTAATCTGTACTCGGATATGTGTTTCCGCTTTCGCTTGATGATTTGTTGAGTGATGTGTAAGGATATAATCCTAAAATATTATTACTACTATCTATATAAATTTGTTCTTTCCATAATGGCGTTGCAATATATTTCTATTTCTTTTATATGGAATAGCTCTGATGTACTCATGTATGTCGCTGGCATACATACTCACTTGTGTATGCTAGACTCTCAGCCAGTCGATCATATTTCTCGCACTCTAAGCTATAACCATGAATTTTGGGGTGGATGGTTGGCCGGTACCATGCCCTGCCATTGAGGCCTGCTTGTGGGCGGCCTCGTGGCCTCCACAGTAGTACGTCCTCCCCAGATTCGGGTTATACCGGCTTATGATTTAGATATGCGAGGTCCAGGGATTACAAAAATGATTTCCTTTGTTAAGAAAGTACTAGTTATAGTAAGAAGAGTATGCCTTGGCTAGTGGGTAGAGAAGGAGAGCCAGTCCCGACTGCTTTTTCATGCTTATTTTCAAGGCCCTTTGTACTAAATATATGGACTTGGACGCAATTTTCTCCTTTTTGAGGTCCTTGATGTAACATGTACTTCCAATTATGACCATGTTTAGTTGTTAACTGAAGCTTCTCGCTCCTTCTGGGCCTACCCTAGTTGAAAAAATGCTACCACCCCACATTTTAGGCAAAGTGGACCATGCTAACTTTGCCCACTTATATTAGAGGACTTTATGCCACTTTAACAAAATTAGGTTAGATATGCACTGCAAGTAAGCGCGATAGGTTGCTCTTGAATTTTATAGATCTCGTTTGAAGGTACCAATGCTGCCAATATACGAGAATGGTATGGAGGCTCTATGTCTATCTCTAGCATATTCATCTTGGCATTTGGAGGTACCCACCAGGCAACCAATACACGAGAATGATCGAGCCAAAAAATTAAACCCAAATTTGAAAACAACGGAATATAATAAAGAAAAAAAAGACATGTGCATGCCATCATTTTGCTTGTATTACATTCCATGAAAAATGAGAAACTTGAGTTTTGACAACTTTTGAAAAAACAGCTTGACAAAATTGTCCAGCCATGTATGAACATGTTTCAAGCCGGACTACCAAGGTAAATGCCATCTCCACATCATAGTTTATGATAATTTTCCCATATTAGGTATATTGGTGCATCTAGGCATGTTAAACAATATGTTGCCAAGGGAAGTTTCCAACAAGTATTAGGAAAAAAATACAATCTCAATTTTCCAAGTGGTAGTTTTTTGCAAAAATAGGAAAGTTTTTCTTCTTTTGCAAAGCAAGTAGTACTGTACTGATCCCTCCATTCGAAAATAAGTGTACTTATAATTTTTTCCTAATTCAAACTTTATGAAATTTGACCAATTTTATAGATAAATATAATAACATATTTTACATTAAATTGTCATAATATGAAACTAAATTTGAAATGAATATAATGGTACTAATTTAGTGGCAAAATTGTTGCTACATTTTCCTATAAATTTATTCAAAGTTTACTGAGTTTGACTTAGAATAATCCTAGAAGTACACTTATTTTTGGATGGAGGGAGTAGGGAAAAGATGGATTGAAATGGAGTGGAAAAAACGAAAAGCTACTAGTACTGTGGAAGAGATTATGAGCTCAGAGAAAAAAGGGAGTCAGCACGAGAGGGCAGTGTGGAAGAGCCGGAGAGGAGTTGAAAGCATTGCGATGTCAGAGCAAAGTTATGATAGGTCCCTGGCATGAGGTACGCATGTAGCGTTTACAGTGTACTCTATGCAGCTGTGCCTTGCAAAATACCACCGAAGGAGGGAAGAAGCACACAATAAAGCCATTCCATCCTCCCTAACTCCGTTTATCCCCAGAGCACGTTGCACTCATTTTTCTTCCATGTTGCCACCTAACTCCTCCAACAACCCCATCACTCATGGACTACCCTCACCCCCACGCTATGGCGCATTGGAGGCACAACTATCGGTATGATAGCTAGAGAAAGATCGGTGATGATGTATATGCTACAGAATACTTTAGTAGTAGAAGAACAAGATAGTACAAAATAGTACTCGCTAGTACAAGAACTACTATATCACAACAATGCGGCAATGCCACGTTTCAAAAGGAAACGTGGACCATATTATGCACTCGATCTGAACAAGTACCAATATATAAGGTATTCCCCCTAATAGATGGTAGCAGAACTCCATACCAAATATGTACTTAGTAACCCCATGTCCCATCATATACACACATGCATCGGAGAGAAGAGAGAGGTCAGAAACAACACAAGAGTTGCATGCCAATGTAGCGCCAGTGTCACAACGTGTCCAAGAGCTGGCTGGGCACCGCTTGCTTTCTCCTGACATGCTTCTCTCATTCCACCATCGGCTGTGGGCCCTTAGTGCCACTAGCATTTCTATCATCATATACTTGATTGGGAAATGCGGTGTCACACCAGGGAGTATTTTCGTTCGTCCTCGTATGAAACAGAAATGTCACCACCATAAACTAATTAATTAGGACATAATTACAGATATTGACATTAGGATATCACTAGAAGAGTTCGGATGTGTTTTCTCACTCGTGAAACATCTCGACGTGATAATACTATTCCACGGGGAAGTCCCACAAAAGGTTGAGGAGCTTCCAGGTAAAAATGGGACTCGCATAGGTACGACATGAGCCATTCTAGCGCAACATCAACCGGCGATGGGCTGCTCGGAAACTCGGATGTCGGTGCTAATTCGACCGAATGGAACTCAAAGTCCCTAGCAAGTGTATGTAACACCATGTTGTACCACGGTGACTCGCATGTCGCCGACTTGACGATCACGATGGATATGACGATGTCCGTGTTGTGCTCATCAATTTTCATGCAGAACAACGTGCCCTCTTTCCTAATGCTGATGATCTCTCCTCCTCGTCGGCCCGGTGCAGGAGCTGACTTAGATGCATCAAATTGTTTTTTGATGAAGCGGAGGACGGACACCGTCCGCGAGTGGGAATTTTTTAGGTGGTTGGCAAGCGCTATCAACGAGTCAGCGAGCGCTACCGACGAGACAACGAACTCGCATCTAGGCTTGGTGAAGGCATATGGGCCTACGTCGCACATGGCCTTGTGGGTGTGGAGTTGGTGGTAGGGGACCAAGTCCATACAGGTAACGTTGGGGCATGTGCTACCTTTTCCGAGCGTGACTTGGTGATACAACTCCTTGGAACATGCGGCCACCCGGATGGCGCTGGTCATGTCCAGATGCTTAGTGATTTCATCAAAGTGCGGGCATCAGATCTTGTGGTCATGGACCACGTGGTACTTGACCAATTTCTTGCAAGCTTCATTGGGGCATCTGCTACATTTTTCACCGGCGACTTGTTGGTGCAATTCCTTAGAGCATGGGGCCAGCCTGACGACGCTAGTCGTGTCCAAACATAGTGATTTTCTCGAAGACATCCTCGCCGATCTTGCTCCAACCGCTGTATCGAAAGTTGTGCCTCCAATCTGACATAGAGTGGGGGTGAGCGTGGTCCATAAGTGCTGGGGTTGTTGGAGGAGTTGGGTAGCGGCGTGTAAGGAAAATGAGTAAAGCGTGAACGGAGATAGTACTACTAGGGGAATGGGATGTCTTTTATTGTGTGCTCCTTCCCTCCTTCGGTCAGCTTCATCGAGTACACTATAAAGACTGTAGGAGTACCTCGTGCCAGGAACCTATCATAACTTTGCTCTGACAACGCACCACCTTCATCTCCTATTCATCACTGCCTCCCTTTTTTCTTTGAGCTCATAATCTCTTCCACAGTAGTAGTAGCTCTTCGTTTCCCCCCGTCTATTTCGAACCATCATTTTCCTAGTAGTACTCCCTCCATTCACATATACTTCATGTCCAAGCCTTTTCAAAATTTCCCCATTTATATCGCGTTATGTTGTTGATTGCCTATTATGCTCCCACTTTGGTCTCTGATGCATTAAAAGGACTCCTTGAATCCCATGCCTTGGCAGAAAAAAAGAGTGAGTTCCGCACGTTCATGCGCAAGGCATAAAAAAGAGCGAGCTAGCTGCTGCCCATCAAATAAATTACAACGAAGGCGATATGTCCATCCAATGCACGCATGCATATATTTATGGAAATGTGGGCAGATGTGGGACTACACCTGGGCAAATTAGACCAATTTCATAATTTAGCTCATCGGTGGTTCTCCTTGATATCTGTGATTTTCCTAGGACGCAAAGTATATGTGAACGGAGGGAGTACAATACTACTTGCTTTATAGAAGAATAAAGACATTCATGTTTTTGCAGAAAAAACTGCCACTTGGTAATACACGCAACAGGACGCTATGCACATGTCTTTTTATTTTTCTTTAATATGTTCTATTGTTTTCAAAGCTGGTTTTATTTTGTTGGTCATTCTCGTATATTGGTTGCCTGGAGGGTACCTCTAAAGGTCTTCCATAAATTTTTAAGGGCAACCCACCATTTACATATAGTTCAAATTAATTTGACCTAATTTTCATAAATCGATATAAAATCATTTAAGTGGGCGAAGTTAGCTTGAAAACACTTAAAACATGGGAATCGTAAGTAAAACATGCATGGTTCACTATGTCAAACAACATGGGCTTGTGGCATTCGAGCCATAGTCTTCTTCTCACTCTCTCTTTAAAAAATACATCAACAAGTCACTAGGATAACTAAATATTTTTTCCTACATGTTGGAACATCCCACGGACAACATTGCCTACTATGCCAAGTAAATTGGAAAATTTAAGCATATAGAAAATTGTCAAAACACATGTTTCCTTTTTCATGGCAAGTAATACCCATATGAGGATGCTAAATGTAAGTATTTTGTTTATTTTCTTTGTTTTATTTCAATGTTTTGAAAAAATTATCAAATTTGTAAGCATGCAGATTCTTAGCATGATTTAGTTGCATTTTTGAAAACTCGCATTGGTTCTCGATATATTGATAGCAGTGGCGGACAAACCATCCTTTTTTCTTGGGCGGCTACCCGGGCTTGCCAGCCGCTCGACAACTTAATTCCTTAGTTAGTTAATGATGACTTGCAAGGATAAGCAATAGCTTAAGCATGTGTGCCCGATCTTCCAAATTTCTTTGGGTTCACTAATGATTGATAGTGTTGGTACCTTCAAACGACATCTGTAAAATTCAAGAGCAACCTATCGCGCTAACTTGTAGTTCATATCTGACCTAATTTTATTAAAGCGAGATAAAGTACTCTAAATATAAGTGAGCGAAGTTAGCTAGGAAGCTTCAAAAATGCTAAAATAAACTAGGGATTTGTAAGAAAGAATGACCAACTTTGTTTGAAACGTGGGGTGGTGGCATTTTTCAACTAGCTAAGGTAGGGCCATAAGGAGCAAGATGCTTCGGTTAACAAGTAAACACGACCTCACAAAAAAGAAAATTACGTCCAAGTACATATTTTTAGTATAAAGGGCCCTGAAAATAAGAATGGAAAAGTAGTCGAGACTAGCTCTCCTTATCCACCCACTAGCCAAGACATACTCTTCGTACTAGAACTAGTACTTCCTTAACAAAGGAAATTAGCGCGGTGCTCACACTTTTCTCAGATCTTGTCGATGAAGTGCATAGAATGCGGTGGAATGTATATATATCAAGTATAATATCTGTTGTCCACTATTGTGAGTGGTGATCTTTGGCATAACCTCCCATCCCGATGTTTGTGAAGCAAGTGAAAATTCAAAACCAGAAAACATTAAATGCATGGCTACTGCTTTTTGTTGGTGCCCCAACCCAAGGCCCAAAGTGGATTGTTTCTATGCACAACAATGCTACGCAGCTGATGAACACACCAGACATAGACATAGAGCCACCGTACCATGGCCAGGGTTATGTTGCAAACAAGATCCCACAGAATTCTCACTTCTAGTTCATTTTGAGGTTTGCTAGTTTAAATTTTCTCAAAAATTTGCATTATTGAATCTTTAAATGAACTAGAAGCGGGACTTTCGCAGGATCCTGCTCGCAATCCTAACCATAGCACATGTGTGTAGTACCACGCTATGGATGAGGGAGAGATAAACTGACAAGTGCACGTGAGGTTGCCGAGAAGATACATACTTTTCTTTTTGGAGTACTACGTACTAGTACAAGTGCTATGAAATAGAAGCTGTAAATAAATCATTTGTCTCTGGTCAAACAGATGTGACAAGACAATTCATGGTGCTAAAGGCTAATAATAGAATCTTCTAGATGCTAGACATGATATAATTTATATAATGTACCGAAAGAGATCTAATGATCAGCAATGTTGGGATTTTCCAATATATATACAAGTGCCGATGTTCGAAGTCATTTTTACACTATATAGTGGTATATTATATATTTTGAAGCAACACATCAGTTTTTTCTTTTAAGCAGTCAAAAACATGTTTCTCATTTTCTCATGGCATGTAATATACACGAGAGGACACCACACAAAATTATTTGGTTTATTTTCTTTGTTTTATTTCAATGCCTTCAAAACATTATCAAATTTGTATGCATACAAATTCTTAGGATGAAGTTAGCATTTTTCAAAACTCGATAAATCATGTGTCTTGTCATACTAACATGATGAGACAATACTGCGCTAGGAAGTGACATGGTTAATTTATTGCACGACGGCGTGCTAGTCTATTTTATATTTACATTAGCCAGCATCCTCGATGCAGCCGTGCCCTGCAGCAGAAGACCACTGAAGCAGCACACAAAAGAAAAAAATTCTTTCAAAGAGCCATCCCATCTTGCACATCTCCGTTTATCCCCACTCACCGACGCCGCCTGGCCGCATTTGGGATCCTCTCTAGCGTGCGCTTCACACATTTTACTCGTCATCTCGCTGATGCATCACTTCTAGGCCACCATCCCTCTCTTTCAAATTTCCCCAACAACTCTACATAGATCCGCCCTCGCCCCCAGTCCTCCCGGACACGATGGCAGATTCGAGGCGCAAAACACGGTACTACGGCTAGAGCAAGGTCGACAATGATGTCTTCAATGAAATCTATATGCGTTTGGGTGGTAAAAGTGTCGTTTGGCTGGCCACATGCTCCAAGGAGTTGTACCGCCAAGTCACCGGCATAAGAGGTTATAGATGCCCGAAAAAAGTTTGCCCGATAATTGTCTCCTACAACAAAATCTGTGACCACCAAATCTCGTGCATCTACTGCCCGTTTATCTGCTTGGAGCCAGGATGCCTCTGGGTCGGCACCAAAATAAAGTTGTGTAATCACCACAGATCTTTCCACTCAAAGGAGGAGCCCATAGTTTGCTACAGCCTCCGAATATGGAAATCGTCTAAGCTAGTGCCTACACTTGGCTCGCGGACAAATGTCGTCAGCATCGGGAAGGCGGGCACACTGTTTGTTGCCTAGGTTGATGCTGTCCATCATCTGCGTCAGGTCAGTGATGTGGGAATTGTAATAGTACGAGGTGAGGTTGTGGTTAATCCTACGTTTCCGTGGGTTCTGTACGCTCACGGTTTCATTCAAGCCAAGGATTGTGGCGTCACCGACCGAATCCGTGCTGGAAGCGCTCAAGTATTTCATGTTGAAGCCGCGACCTTATTTGCTAGCTCCTCAATCATTTGTTGGAGTTCCCCATGGAGTTCCAATATCGGTCGACAAGGATGACAACATCATCCAACAGTGAGATATAACATCTTAATATTCTTGTGATGATCCTAATATGAATATACTATGTAATTTTTTACTTTCTCTGTTTAATATTAATTGCTTTATGTTAGTGGAAGATTCCCTTCGTAATCAGACAGGTGGAATGTAATGATAAGATCCCTGAATTTTACATCTACGCTTAGGGTCTCAAGGATCCATAGGTGACGGTGAAATGAGAGAAGCATGCCAGGCATAAAAGCAAGCGCTACCCAGCCATGACTTGGAACAATGCATCATTGGCATATAGATCTTGTGGTGATTCTGACCTCTCTTTTCTCTCATGCATGTTTTGTATATGATGGGAAATGGAGTGGTTCCTAGCTTAAGGTAGCTTTACACTTCTACCGAGTATTCTATATGGAGTTCTATTACCGCTAATATATTTTTTAATAATATCTATGTACTGGTACTTTTTCATATTGAGTGCAGAATATGGCTTGTACTACTGACCTTTTGAGAACTAATACTGATGTACTGGTACTTATTTAGATCAAAAGTAGTAGATGGTCTTGCTCTTCTTTTGAAACATGGCCATAATATGGCCTCCCTTTCCTTTTGAATTATGGCCTTGCTTCATTGCTGAAACTGTCAATTCTTTTGATCATTACCTGTACTGCTAAATCAGTTACTTTGAAATACTACTAAATCTATCAAGTGTCGCTGATTATGTATTGGGAATCTGTTGGTATTTTCTGTTTTATTCAGTACTACTAAATCTTCAAATGCTAGTGAATCTGTCAAATGTTCTGTCATTTTTATTGCTAAAGTATTTTGTACTTCATCTGTTAAGAAATATAAGACATTTTAGCTTTGTGAAATGATTATATCTAGATATATTCTGGTGAATAGGTTCACACCAAATCTATAAACAAAAGTAGTCTAGATACATTCTCTTCACAAAGCTAAAAGGTCTTATATTTCTAGATGGAAGGACGTACTGGTACTTGTTTAGATCTAGGTTAGTAGATGGTCTTTCTCTTCTTTTGAAACATGGCCAGAATATGGTCTCTCTTTCCTTTTTAATTATGGCATTGCTTCATTGCTAAATCTGTCAATTCTTTTGGTCATTACATGTACTACTAAACCAGCCACTTTGAAATGCTCCTGAATCTGTCAAGTGCTACAGATAATATACTGGTAATCTGTTGATATTTTATGTTTTATTTAGTACTATTGAGTATTTCAAAAGCAAGTGAATCTTTCAAATGTTCTATCGTTTTTATTACTAAAGTATTATGTACTCCCTCCGTTCAAAAATATAAGAAATTTTACGTTGTGAAACGAATATATCTAGATGTCTTGTATACGTTCACACTGAATCTATGCACAAAAGTAGTGTAGATACATTCGGTTCACAACGTTAAAACATCTTATATTTGTAGGCAGAAGGAGTAGAACTAATACTGATGTACTGGTACTTGTGTAGATCAAGGACAGTAGATGGTCTTGCTCTTCTTTTGAAACATGGCCATAATAGGGTCTCTCTTTCCTTTTGAATTATGGCCTTGCTTCATTGATGAATCTATCAATTCTTTTGGTCACTACCTGTACTACTAATTGGTCACTTTGAAATGCTGCTGAATCTGTCAAGTGCAGTTGATTATGTACTAGGAATCTGTTGATATTTTTATGTTTTATTTAGTACTACTGAATCTTTCAAATGCTAGTGAATTTGTTAAATGTTCTATCATTTTTATTACTAAAGTATTTTGTATTCCGTTCATTCAGAAATATAAGACATTTTAGTTTTGTGAAACAAATATATCTGGATGTCTTCTAGTGTACAGGTTCACACCGAATCTATAAACAAAAGTAGTGTAGATACATTCGGTTCACAAAGCTAAAACTTCTTATATTTCTAGACGGAAGGAGTGGAACTAATACTGATGTATTGGTACTTGTTTAGATCAAGGGCAGTAGATGGTCTTGCTCTTCTTTTGAAACATGGTCAGAATATGGTCTCTCTTTCCTTTTGAATTATGGCCTTGTTTCATTGCTGAATCTACGAATTTTTTGTCATTACCTTTACTACTAAATCGTTCACTTTGAAATGTTGCTGAATCTATCAAGTACCACTGATTATGTACTGGAAATCTATTGATATTTTTCTATTTTTTCAGTATTGCTGAATCTTTCAAATGCTAGTGAATCTATCAAATGTTCTATCATTTTTATTACTAAACTATTTTGTACTCCCTCCGTTCAAAAATATAAGACATTTTATATTTGTTAAACAAATATATCTAGATGTCTTCTAGTGTATAGGTTCACACAAATTCTATACAAAAAAGTTGTCTATATACATTCGATTCACAATGCTAAAATGTCTTATATTTCTAGATGGAAGGAGTAGAACTAATACTAATGTAGTGGTACTTGTGTAGATCAAGGGCAGTAGATGGTCTTGCTCTTGTTTTGAAACATGGCAAGAATATGGTCTCTCTTTCGTTTTGAATTATGCCCTTGCTTCATTATTGAATCTGTCAATTCTTTTGGTCATTACCTATACTGCTAATTTGGTCAGTTTGAAAAGTTGCTGAATCTGTCACGTGTGGCAGATTATGTACTGCTGAGTCTTTCAAATGCTAGTGAATCTGTCAAATGTTATGTCATTGCTATTACTAAAGTATTTTTAGAACTAATAATGATGTACTGTTACTTGTTTAGATCAAGGACAATAGATGGATTTACTCTTCTTTTGAAACATGACATTTTCACAATCTAGATTAGACTTGGGCATTTTGGGCTGCATATGTGGGTCACACAAGCATTGATGTGAAAAGAAGGTACTCAAAAGCAGACTTGATCGTCATTTTTTTGATCTAGTGGACGAGTGTGTCTGGAGGAAAGGGCGAACTGATTGTGCGATAAGGTTTTTAGAGCTGAAACAAGAACTGGTTCTCTTTGTACTACTATTGAATTTCAGTGTCTGCATTGCTTGGGGCATTTTGGGTTGCATATGTGATGCAGCCCGTCCTACGGACGTCCCTACATCTACATCACCAAGCCCCCCAAGTGGACGAATGACTCGAGCCCGAGCTAAACTACTACAAGCTAAGGTTAACTCACTCCTCTCCTCGTGTGACTTTGATGCATCTTTGGATGGCTTGGTACTTCATGCAACTATGCTATGCATTATCAGCTATGAAGCCCCCATGGATGACGTACAAGGAGCAGGACGAGAAGAAGAAGCTGCTAGAGCTGAAGCCCTAGAGTCTCCGGCCCTGAAGCCCGGAGTCTCTAGCCACCAACCTCGGAGTCTCTAGCCTGGACTCCAGATCCTTGTCAGGAGCATTCAGTACACCCCCACGGAGTCTTCACCGGAGAGCATCGCCACCCCTAGAGTTTCCGCGCACCCTGAAGTTTCTGGTCCAGCTACCCCGTAGTCTCTGGCCTATAACCCCGGCGTCTCTACCCCAGGACTCCATCCACGACTCCGGACCCTACCCAGGAACTCTCTATAGGCCACCCCGGAGTCGGCCCCGGAGACTGAGCCCCACCCTGGAGTCTCTGGCCACCCAGAGTCTCTCGCCCCTAGACACCGGAGTCTCCGGTGTAAGTGAACCAGGCATGTGAAAGCCTTTTGGGCCTTCGGCTCATGTAACCCCAAATCTGTCCAGACTTTACCCTTTATTGCCTCAATTACCCTTGAACTAGTGGTTGGCCTATATATAATCCCCCACTTCTATTCTAAACCCTATCCTTGATATCTAGATTAGTGGACACCCTTTGTGGATCTACCTAGTTCTTGCCTCATGCTCCTTTGATAAAGGAGCACCAAATATCCTCCACCTCATTGGAGTTTGAATCGTGCCTCCCTCGTTTTACAAGGCCTTGGCATAGGAGTCCCTTTGCCAAGATGTCAAGATCTCACAGAGAATCCCCACTCGTCGTGTCGGTTTGAGAGACAGATCTTCGCCCGAGGCTGATCCTAGGGATTGCACCGGACCGATCACCGCCAGAGTGAGCTATTGGCTTGTATCTTGTGTTTGCGTGAGTGTGTTCTTCATGCGTGAGTTCATCGTGTTCATCCCCTCTCTCTTTCCCCTACACTTCCCCCTCAATTGGAAGGGGATTCGTGAAAGATCGGACACCCCCGAGGTTAGCCCTCAACATATTGGTATCAAGAGCTTTGTTTATCACAAATTTCCCCACCAATTTTTCTTCTATCCACAAAAAAAATCGAAGATCCTGGATCAATCTCTTGATTTGGAGTGTTATTTATGGTTTTGATCATACCAAATGTTGTCTTAGGTGTTGGTCCTGCTTTATCCTGCATTTTCCCAGCCTATTTTTGCCAATTGTTCACGAATTAGAGGCCCCAAGGCGTGGTTTATCCGCTCAAGAACACGAGCAAGGGAGCAGAAGCCCCAACCCCAGAGTCTTCGGCCTCAGACCCTAGAGTCTCCGGCCTGATGCCTGTTTTTGTCCGGTTTTGCCTCTTTGACTGTTTTGGCTAAAAAAATTCCTATTGTTGTTTTAATCCGGTGTCTAGGGGCGGGAGACTCCGAGGTGGCCAGAGACTCCGGGGGAGGGAGGCTCAGTCTCCAGGGCGGCATACACAGAGTTCCTCGGTAGGGTACGGAGTCATGGCCAGAGTCCTGGGGGCAGAGACTTCGGGGTTGTAGGCCTAAGATTCTGGGGGTGGCGATGCTCTCTAGTGAAGACTCCGTGGGGGTTTACTGAACGCTCCTGGCAGGGGTCCGGGGACTGGTCCAGAGTCCAGGCCTGAGACTCTGGGCTTCAGGGCCGGAGACTCCGGGGCTTCAGCTCTAGCAGCTTCTCCTTCTTGTCCTTGTCCTTGTACCTCATCCGTGGGGGCTTCATAGCTGATAATGCATAGCATAGTTGCATCAAGTAGCAAGTCATCCAAAGATGTATCAAAGTCACACGAGGAGAGGAGCGAGTTAACCTTAGCTTGTAGTAGTTTTGCTCGGGCTCGAGTCATTGGTCCACTTGGGGGGCTTGGTGGTGTAGATGTAGGGATGTCCGTAGGATGGGCTGCATCAATATGTGGGTCACACATTATTGATGTGAGAAGAATGCATGCACACAAAAGCAGAGTTGATCATCAGTTTTTCTTGCTCCAATTATCAAGTGTGTTCAGAGAAAAGGGACTGATCCTGCGCCAAGGTTTTTAGGGATGAAACAAGAATTGATTCTCTCCATACTGCTATTGAATTTCAGAGTTTGTATTGCTGAATCAGCCACTTTTAAATGCTGCTGAATATGAACTGGGAATATATCGATATTTCACAAAGGCTGATGCAATCTGAGCCACGGGTTCTAGCCTTTCGAGAATTTTTGGCAATTCTAACAGGCTTGTGAAACTTCGCAAAGGAGGTACCTTAAGTACATGTGAGGTTCGACATATTGGCAATCTGGTATGAGGTATGGAAACATGTAAGTGACTCAACTTACAACTACTCCGTCAAACTGATGTTGGGGGATGACCCCAGGAAGGGTCAAGCTAAGGTATAAAGATAAGGTCAAACGAGGTATAAGTTGACCGAGGTATAAGTGGGTCAGCCGAGTAAAGGCCGTGTTACCCAAGACAGGTTATCCTGGCAAGACCTGGACGACATATATCTTATGTTGGCACAGTATATGTGTTGTTTTCTATATGCAGGTATCGTCCTAGCCGAGTCATCTCGGTAGGGCCGACTCAGGGGCTTGCGTGCTTAGGAAGGAGTGAGTCGGCCTCAGGGTCAGCGCTTCTTTCTCTCTCCCGGAATTCCTAGAGGGGATAAGCGCTAAGTAAAGAATGCCCCGAAAGCCTGGAATGAGGTCTGGGCGTGGGATTCCCGGAGGGGACAGTGTCGAAATGCAAACGGTTAGAAAGGATGTGCGCAGGTCAGGTGTTATCCAGAGGCACATGATGAGAAAAGGAGTTGGCCTAATTTCTATTTCTATACAAGCATATGCTGGGAATATTCTGGCCACGTATGCCCTAGATGTAACCTGGCCACCCGTTTATAAGGTGAGCCAGGGCCTCCGACGAGAGGGTCGGTCCAATTGAGATATGATAAGTAGTAGAGGGAGAGAGAGAGGTAGAAGAACTTCATATTCTTCCTCCTCTCGCTACAGCTCAAGGAGCACTTGTACTATATCCATTGATCATATTATAAGATCTAGAGGTAGGAGTAGAGGTTTTATCTCACTAGGAGAGCCTCAAACCTAGGTATATCGTGTCTCTCTGTGTTCTTCGTGTGTGGTACTCGGCGCACTATCCCTCCGCCGATTCCACTAGTGTCCATACGACCCCATATTTAGCCTACCCATGGCATCTACCATGAAACTACCATGATAGTTGGCGCCCACCATGGGGCTAGCAGCAGCACTAGCTGGTGTGTTCATCTAGACAGGAAACTTCATCGCATGAGGGGAGCGCATCTTCTCTGGTTTGGTCCAGCGATTCGGTCTACTGGACTTCTCGGCCACAACGTGGGCAACTTCCGCAACCGTCCTCTCCCGTGCAATGGCAAGTTTGTCGGCTTTGGCGCGCACCAGGTCTACGTTACGGTTGACGTCTCCTGCGCATACCCATAGAGGATCGTAGCTATGAATCCTCCTCTCTACGCGGATCGTGGTACGTGTATCGCTCGGCCCGCCAGCTACGCCGAGGTGATATGGAAATCCCAGAGGCTAGCACCAAAAAGGGTCCAGCCGAGGAAGGGGAGGTAACTCCCAAAGCTCCTACGTCGAGGTTTCCACCACTAGAGAGGCCACAAAACCTACTCTAGCAGGCTATAGAGAGTTTAACTACTCCAGTAGCTCCTATAGTGGATCTGGCTCAAGCATAATATGAGCACGAGGAGACCCGGCAGAAGGTGCTCGAGGGTGCCAAGCAGGTGGCTTTGGCTCAGCAGGCATTGAACATCACCCTGCATGAGTATAGAAAGGCCAATAGGATCAACAAGAGTCCGACTCATATGGATGGTGTAAATAGCAGAGGAAAGAAGCTCATCAATAAGATAGATAAAGAGTGTGCACCCAAATCAGTAGTTTCAAGTAACGCACTATCTATAGGTTTGCCGAGGTATAGTACCCCGGCAAAGAACGTTAGAGCCGTAGATGCGGTAGTAGCCAAGATAGCTGCTTTGTATGGCGAGGCCCGACAAAGGCAACAGGACAGAGTCAATGAGCTGGTGCACATTGCGAACCAGCAGAATGAGGAATTGCTCAGGACAAACCAGGCGAGAGCAGGTGACTTCCACGTCATTCATTTGGCTGGGGCGCTCCTGCAAAATCGGTCGGGCAGCATCATCACCCGTTGTAGATCCAAGGAGAGAGGGAAGTATGTCCTCTAGTGGAAAGAACAAGCAGATGGTGGCTAATGACTTGAAGGTGGCCGGGAAAGGCAAAGCAGTACAGGGAAACACTGGTCAAGGAAGTGTTGGCTGAGGAAATATTGGTTAAGGTAATCCCTCCCAAGGAAATGCGAGTCATTGGAATGCTGGGCGTGGCAATGCCGGTCAGCATAACCTGAATCATCAAGGTCATCATTCGGCTGGAGTGGCGCAACCGCAACAACAGCAAAATCGACCTCGCCAGCAGCAAAGTGTGGGACCACCTATGCAGCAACAATATGCTTACCCGGCACAGAATAGATACAATGGTGGTTATTCGGCTATGGCCAGTGCCAGGTTTGCCAGGCCAGCTCATCAGATGATGGGGAACACAATCGGTTCTCAGCTGAGAAACAGGAACTTGCAGCCGGATGATGCAAGTTTGAAGTTGGACATAATTTATATGTCGAAATTGATGGAGGGACAAGGTCTTCTGGGTCCAGCGTGTTTTGGACCTCGGATTATGGGGGAGCCACCTATGCCAAACTTTCAGTTGGCCAGGGGGACAAAAACATATGATGGTAGTACCAAGCCGCAATATTGGCTGATAGACTATGCCACCACTATGCACATTGCATAGGGCAACCACAGATGGGTAGTGAGATATGTTCTTCAGATATTGGAGGGACCGGTGAGAGTGTGGCTAAATAATTTGCCGCTAGGAAGTATCACCAGCTGGCTGGATTTTGAAGAAGTATTTGTTAGTAATTTCACTAGTATGTACAGAAGGCCGAATCGACCTCAGCAGCTTGCAATGTGCAAGCAGAGGCTGATTAAGACCGACCGGCAGTTTTTGACATGGTAGTGCACCTTGCATAACTCGTGCGAGGGAATAATCAAGTGACAGGCTATAGCATGGTTTTCACATGGTTGCACGCATGAAAGTGTATTGTGGTAGAGGGTACATAGATATATGCCGACTATGTTGGCCGAGACAATCAAGACTGCAGATTCATATGCATTGGGTGACCCGGCGCAGCCTTTGCTTATGTCAGCATAGTCGAATGAGGAGTATTACTCCAGAGATGGGGCCAGGTCATCCTGAAGAAATGTTTTCCGAGGTAAAAGAAGAGATGAGAGGCCGGATTACCGGTATGGTTTGAATCAAGTGACTGTTGAGAACCAAGATCAACCAAGTGCTAGAAATAGCCAACGACAGAAGATTGGTGGCCAGTAGTGGACATAGAAAACTAACGAAAAGAAGCAATGGAGTGCGGAGCAAAAGAACACAATGGCAGGAAAGGCCGAGGTACACGTATGAGACCATGTTGGATCAACCGTGTAAGTTTCACATGCTCAATCCGAGTAAGCTAGCGAATCATACGACTCGGTAGTGTGAGTGGATGCAACATGCTAGACAAGGTGAGATGGGTCCTCCCTAGGAACCTCGCCCACCACCACAGCTCACAGGAGGAAATGCACATGTAGTAAGTTTACCACCACCGCCAAGGTATGAGAACTAGGAGAGAAGATAAGTTCATCAAGTTGGGAAACAGAATCAAGGGGAGTATAGAAACCCTGGCCAAGGTGGCCGGAATGAGTATAGAGAACACCATCAGAGTTATGTCGTCTTCACAACAGAAGAAACTGATTGGCAAATTGTCTAGATGTGCCATATGGTGGTGAATGCGGTTATGCCGGGAGTGCCGAAATATATGTACTGGTCAGACTAGGAGATCACCTGGAGCATAAAGGATCACACCAAGGTCATGCCGACTCCTAGGGCTTATGCCTTGGTGCTTGACCCAACTTTTGTTGGGCCGAATATGAATGTGAAGTTCTCCAAGGTGCTCATCGACAATGGCAGCAGTATCAATATACTGTACAAGGACACGATGAACAAGTTAGGTATCTCGGAGAATATGCTCCAAGCGACTAAGACCACTTTCCAAGGCATTGTGCTGATGTTGTCATGTGAGCCGATTGGAAAAGTCTGAATAGATGTTTTATTTGGCACGAGAGATAATTGTAGAATGGAGAATTTGTTGTTTTAAGTAGTGAACCTCGACAACTGTTACCATGATTTGCTTGGTAGGGTAGCAATATCCAAGTTCATGGCCAATACCCACATTAGCTATACGAAGATGAAGACGCTAGGGCCAAATGGGATCATCATTGTGGCGGGAGACTTCAGGCACTCTATGTAGTGTGCCTCGGCCAGATCAAATCTGGCCGAGTCATTGGTGATCGTGCGGGAGAAGAAGAGGATTCAGGAGGCTGTGGCACTGGCTTAGTCGGCTAAGATGAATATGGCGACACTGAGTAACCCGCATGGGAGTGTGTCATTCTAGCTGACTAATTACACCAAGAAGATTCAAATGGATGAGAAATTCCCGGAGCACACTCTCACTATTGGTGCAGGCCTGAATGACAAATAGGAAAGCGATCTCATAAGCTTCCTCCCTAAGAATCGGGACATTTTTGCATGGTCCACTGGGATTTGCAAGGTGTTTCAAGGGAGCTGGCTGAGCACTCTTTGCATGTTAGGCCTGATGCAAGGCCAGTGAAGCAACCTCTCCGCCGCTTCGCCGAGGATAGGAGAAAAATTATCAGTGATGAGATAGCTCGGCTCCTTGTAGCCGGGTTTATTATGGAAGTGATTGACTACACCAATTTGAACAAGGCATGTCCAAAGGACCTGTTTTCTTTGCCTATAATTGATGAAGTTATTGATTTGACCGCTGGTTGTGAACTCTTATCATTTGTAGACACGTATTATGGTTTCCACCAGATACCATTGAACCCGGCCGATCAATTGAAAACTATGTTTATTAATCCGTACAGGGCCTATTGTTATCACACTATGCCATTTGGTTTACGCAATACAGGGGCCACATATCAGAGGTGCATGTAGAAATTTCTACATGACAAAATAGGGAAAAATGTGCAAGTATATGTTGATGATGTGGTGATTAAAACCAAGGAGAGTCATACTCTCCTAGATGATATTAGGCAAACATTCGGGAACTTGAGAAGGTTCCGAATGAAGTTAAACCAAAAAATGTACCTCGAGGCTAATCCGAACAAAATTAGTGCCATTGAGCGTATGGAGTTGCCAAAGTGTCTTAACGATGTCTAGTAGTTCACTGGCTGCTTGGCATTGTTGAGCCGCTACATCAGTCAGCTAGGGGAAAAGGCATTTCCTTTGTACCAACTGATGAAAAAGTCGGATAAGTTCATTTGGACACCGCAGGCCGATAGTGCATTCCACGAGTTAAAAAAGATGCTAGCCTCTACACCAGTGTTAGCCTCACCACTATCCAAAGAGACGATGTTGCTCTACATAGAAGCGACCAACCGAGTCGTAAGTGTCATGATAGTGGTGGAGCGTGACGAAGAGGGTAAGTCGGTGCAGAGGCCAGTCTATTACCTAAGTGAAGTACTTTCTGCATCAAAACAAAATTACCCACATTATCAAAAGATGTCATATGGCGTCTATATGGTGGCCAAGAAGCTTAAGAACTATTTTGAGGAACATCCCATAAAGGTGATATTTGAAGCACCAATATCCAATATAATGGGCAATAAAAATGCAATGGCTGAGTGGCCGAATGGGCTATCGAGTTAGCCACATATGCCCCGCAATATGATAGGAGAGATGCTATCAAATCTTAGGCACTAGCTGGCTTTTTTATCGATTGGGCCGAAATACAGTATGAGCCACCCATGCCTGACTCGAACTATTGGAAAATGCATTTTGACGGGTCAAAATTGAAAACTGGATTAGGTGTCAGGATAGTCCTCACCTCGCCTAAGAAGGATCAGTTGAGATATGTGTTGCAAATTCATTTTTCCGCATCCAACAATGTAGCCGAGTATGAGGCACTTGTGCATGGGATCAAGGTAGCAAAGGAGATTGGTATACGTCGGATTCGGTGCTTCGGTGATTCGTACCTAGTAGTACAACAGGTTTCGGGGTCATTGGGATGCACTTGATGCAAACATGGCCTCGTGCAGATTTCACGTTCAGAAAATCAGTGGGTACTTTGAGGGTTGTGAATTCCACTGTGTACCTCGCACTGATAATGATGCAGCTGACGTGTTATCCAAACTAGGTTCATACCTGCAATCTGTCTCACACAGTATAGCTCTTGAGCACCTCAGGAAACCATCCATCAAGCCATCACCCGAATCCGAGTCAATCTTTATCTCGGCCAGTCCGCAGACAAAAGTTGTCTCTATGGACATAGATATGAGGAGTGTTCCGAGTAACCCCGGGACTGATTCGGCAAACACGGGGACTGCCTTGCAGGACCCGGGGACTGTGCGCCCAAACCCGGCTGAGATTATGTCAGTAGAACCGATGGAGATCGTTGAAGTGGTTTTTTCGGCTCGAGCTGTACTAGCTTGGGCGCAGCCGATTTTGTCTTTTTTGAGAGATGGAAATTTGCCAACTGATGAGGTTCTCGCCGGATGATGGTTACAACACTTTTCAGCAATATAAATTGTGTCATTTGCCTATCATATCATGCTCCATCTAACTATTGCTATGCCTGATATGTATGATTACTTGTTTTTATTAAATTCAATATGAGCTTTGTGCATTTAGTAGTTTAGCTATAATTTTATCCCTCTTTCTTGTCTTTGACATGTGTGTAGGTGTTGATGATGATTATGGATAAAATAAAGGCAAAAGGAACAAAGAGAGCATAGCATGGAGGAGCTGTAGGGGCAAGACTTAGCCATTTGAGATGTTGGAAAAGTAAATTTTTCCAACTTCTCAAAATAAAGATCCAAGACCACAGGGTTGTAGCCCTCGACGATACGAATTCAACGAGCCCAAGAACACCCAAAATGGAGTTCGTATAAATAAATGGCGACCAAAATACTAAACAATACCGAAGGTTTAACGACCAACTATACGGCAGGAGCAAAACATCCGGCCGTATAGCTCCCGCTGTATAGTTGCCAAAAAGGTCACAAATGATGGAATTTCGCCCTCTGGAATCTCCAAAACCTTCCCTAAGTCATATGACAGTATTGGGGGAACCCTAGGGCACACCCAAGGCCTATATAAAGGAGGGAGGAGTCAACGAAGAGAGGATGAAACCACATACAACATATACAAGATCTAGATCCCATCTACCGCCTCCAATAGCCTCTAGCCATCGAATCAAGAAGAGGAGGAGAAGGAGGACGCCGCAATCACCACGCTGATGCCACCATCACCACACCATCATCACCATCTCCATCACCGCTACTCCTTCATCCTTCCCCATCATGATCTCCGTGAAGGTTGTAACATGGCTTGGACCCCCTTTTACTAATGTTATGATGATTTGAGTAATTGAAGTGTGGTGTGTTCTTGTTAATTAATATGTTTGTTCTTTCTCTTTACATTGTTCTATTCATGATATTATTCTAGTGATTGGAGATGTCCAATCCATTGTTGAGGAATTTACTAGGGATTCACGGAGTGTCACAAAACTTATCATTAGTCTCTGCTCTTCCATGGGTAGAACTAATAGGCTATTTGCGATAAGTGATTTGCGGTGGAAATAGCAGCTTAGGATGCACCGCCCAGAGTTCCCTCAAGATCACTCATGATATAGATAGGTATAGTGTTGTGAATTGCTTGACCCCAAAGTGACAGACGGGATATCTTGTAACTAGCACACTTCCTTAGGAGTACGGTTGTCCATAGAACTTAATGCCTTTGCTCTGGTTTACCTTGATTGGTCTTGTTACCTTAATACACTATTCTCTTACGAGATGACCCATGTCCGAAGAGGGTGTGGACAATTGAGTTGTCTAGTTGCCACTTACCAACGATGGGAGACAACGGTATATGAGGGACCGCCACAATTATAGTTAACAGTTATTCCATAAGCACATATCATGCATACCGGTATACACAACATTACTTCAGGAATCATAGCATTAATATTTCATCTCATTGCATTCACCACTTTTTTGTTTTACTTTTGTTCTAGTTTTCTTCCAGTCCTAGTAGTAATTATTACAAAACATCTTCAATTCATTTATCCTAGAAACTTATAGAATAGGCTATTTCCAAACAACGGTTTGGGTGCGAATGTGGTCGCATTGACAGTGTGGCTGCGGGGTCGTGTTCACCGATATCCCATATGATGAGGACATCCCTACAATGAGACCTACCCCAATTGCTAATGATGATGTTCTAATATCAAAGAAAGATCAATCCAATGAGATAAGGATTGGACCAATCACAATAGCTCGTGCTAAGCTACTAGAACAACAGGTGAACTTGTTTCTTAATGAACCTGGTGTTTTAATTAATGAGAATTTTATACTACCTAAGTCTTTGAATTATTGCATGATCAGGTACTTAGGAGAAGAAGGCGTAGCACGGAGCGAGGAGCTAATGGAACAAGGCGTGTTGATCAATGAAGAATGTGCGAGGGAGGAGAGGGAGGAAGTGCAAGGAGCACACAAGCTTGAAGATCAACACTTGGTGGACAATCTCTGCCGCGACAGAGAAATGCCACTTTTCTCTGCCATGGCAGGCTGCCGCGGCATAGAAACAGAGTCCATTTCTGCCACGATAGGCTGCCGCGGTAGAGAAACGGGCCCGAATTCTGCCATGGCAGAAACCTGAACCGAACCAACTTTAGGTCGGTTTGTACCCTTAGTTGGGTGGGATCAACTCGGATCCACCCTTAGGCCGCCGCCCCCAGACTCATAAATAGATGGGGCGCACTAGCTTTAGTTTTTAGACCACGATAAAATATTTTGGAGATGTTTCTTTCATAGAACCTATGGAATTACCCTATGTTCGAATTACCAACTATAATTAAGTGTGATCTGTTGTTCCATTGGGAATTAGTAGATTGCATACTACCGTTCGTGGTCATGGCTGTGTGCACAAGAGCGTGGTGTTGTGAATATCCTACAAGGTTAGAGAGCTGTTGCATTGGCATCAGGGATCGAGCGGGTGAGTTCATAGCTCAGGCTAGTTATCTCTCATCCACCATCATCATCGACAAGTGCTTGCTGAGAAGATCGGGCCACCCCATATCATCTTGGTATCAGATTTCGTCGTTGCCTCGGTAAGCAATCCACAATCCATCCATAGATTAGAGAGTGTTTTTAGTCCTATACAGAAAAAGGCCCACAAAAAGTGTTACCATAGCCTAGATTGCATCGTAGACGAGTAATAGTTGCTGGTCGTGTTCATCCTTTAGTTTAGATCTAGATCTGTTCTTGTAGATCTGTTTTTCTAGTTTTGTTCTAGCCGAATCCACCATTGTTTCCGCCACCACAAGGTCAGATCCGATTTAATCTAAGAGTCCTAGTTGTTTACTCTTGGCTGAGTCGGAATTTTAAAAAAAACTCCTATCGACTCTGCCGCGACATGGAAATAGCTTGTTTTCCTGTCGCGGGTCCTGTTCTGCCACTATTCGGATTCGCTGCCGCGGCACGTTTTTGACGTGTTTTTCTGCCACGGCAGGATTTTCTGCCACGACACGATTTTTCCCTGTTTTTCTGCCACAGCAGGAATTTTACAAAGTGTGAATTTGCACTTTTCCTTCAACCTTAGCCACAACCATTCTATTACATAGGTATAGGAACTTGCCCATTGAGACTAGTTTTCGCTCCTACAGGCTGCTCTTAGGATTTTGGTGCTATACTTTGTAATTTCGCCATGTGTGATCTATATATAAAAAAAGAGAAAAAGCAAATTAGCAAAAGAAAAGCAAAAAAGAGCTATACAAAAGAAAAAGAAAAATAGTGAAAAAAAGAGAATTTGAGCAAAAGGCCTAGTGATATCTTTGTGCACCGGTAGATTGAGCAATCTTGTGCCTGTTTACTTTGAGCTTTGCTAGTGTCTCTCGGGAGTAGTGCAACACCCTTCATAGTTGCATTGCCACGTTTTTCTCCACGTGTGTGTTTCTTGGGTATTTGTACGATCAGCACTAGGACTTGTTTGCGGTGTAGATAGGATACCATACCTATAGCTCCACCATAAATAACATGTGTGCCCTGCAATCGTTCTCTATACCTTTGATATTAACTTCATCACATCAGTGCATCAGTCTTTGATTTCGTTTGATAGAGCATATCTATTCACTTTGGAACAGTAAGATCTCCTTTCTTATTAGTTGTGAGTGAGATGTGAGCGTTTCCACCATACAGATTTTGATTTTTGCACTAACCTACTAATCATGTCTTCTAGTGATGATGATGTTGTGTCACAGAAAAGAAGGGTGAGGAGCTTGTTAATTGGCACGAATATGAGGCTTTGAAGTCCCACTTAACACGTGTATTTACTCACACGACAGATGCCATTGACAAGAATCTACAGGATATGAATATGAGATTGGATCAGCATGTTGGAACAGTTGATACTATCTAAACGCAAGTGGCTGCGCTCAATGTCAATGTTGCCACTTTGCAGCGTTCCATTGAGGGTTTGACAGCCACCATACATAGAAGGCAGGATCCTCAACATGATGATGCCTTTGATGATTTTGATGAGGGTAGCGCTGTTGATGATGCTCCACATGTTGGCAGGGGACGTGCTATTCCCCCTGTCCATGCACCTGCTCATGGCCGTGGGCTTGCCCCTCTTGGGCGTGCTCAACGTGTGCCCAACCAAGCTGCTAATGATGGTTTGGGCAAGCCAAAATTTTCGTTTCCCAAGTTTGATGGTTCCATTGATCCTAAAGATTACCTCACATGGGAGTTGAAGATTGAGAAACTCTGGCGCTTATTTGACTATCCAGAAGACAAGAAGGTCAAGCTTGCAGCATCTGAATTTGATGGTTATGCTTTGCGTTGTTGGGATGCTATAGTGCAGCATAGAAGGGAGGATAATGAACTTCCTATGATGGATTGGCGCGAGATGAAGCAAATCATGAAGGCTCATTTCATACCAACCACCTACTTGCGATCAGTTTTTGAAAAATTGACGCAATTGAAGCAAGGCACCATGACAGTTGATGAGTACTACATGGAGATGGAGATGCTTATGCAGCGTGCTAGAATTCGTGAGTCCATTGAGATGACTATGAAGCGATTCCTCAATAATTTGAAGCTACCAATCAAGAGCATTGTTTGTCATCACAAGTATGAGACCATGAATGAGTTGTTACATCATTCTAGAGATGTCGATTCACAGTTGGCAGATGAGGCGAAGTCACGTGCTCGATTTCCGTCCTCCAGCAGATTTTCCGCCTGACCTACACCTTCCACTGTCAAGCCACCAGCTACTGCTCCTTTTACACCATCGGCCAAACCAGCAAGTACTCCTTCATTTGGTGGTTCTAATGCTCGGGAACCCGCTGCTCCTGCTGCTAGCTCGGGTTCCAACATGTCTACGGCACATACTCGCTATGTGGTGTGCCATACTTGTGGAGGTAGAGGGCACTACAAGAAAGATTGTCCAAACAGCACAGTTATGTTTATTAATGAACAAGGCGAAGTAGAGAGTGGAGATGAAGCTTCTGATGATGATGTTGATGATGCCGAGCATGGTGCTGATGTGTACCTTGAGCGTGCTCCAACTATTGTCGTATATTCACGTATACTTAGTGTGCAACCAGTTGAGGAATCCTAGCGTTGCAACTTGTTCTAAACGAAAGCTCTAGTTGGACCTAACAAGGCTTGCAAGGTCATTATTGATGGAGGTAGCTGCAGAAATCATGCAAGTAAGGAATTATGTGCCAAGCTGAATTTGACATATTTGCCTCATCCGAAGCCATACTACATACAATGGTTGAGCAACAATGGTGAGATGAAGGTAAATCATATGGTACGTGTGAATTTTCAAATAGGGCCATACAAAGATTCTATGACTTTGATGTGGTTCCTATGACTGTTTGTCATTTACTGTTGGGTCGGCCTTGGCTTTATGATCGCCCTATGCACCACAATGGTCGAGCCAATACATATCACTTGGAATTCAAAGGGAAGAAGATTACTATGCAGCCAATGACACCACAAGATATTGTGAATGATTCTCGCCAGAAGATAGAGGTGAATTTGAAGGAAGATCCTATAGCTCGGCGAGATTGTGTGACAACTGTTCCTGATGTAATTGAGCCTAAATTGAGTGATATAACGAAAAGTGAGAGAACGTCTGGTTTATTGATATTAGCCACCAAGGAAGATATGAGAGAATTTCGTGAGGATCCTACAACCATGCCACTTGTGCTCATGTATAAGGGCGAGGTATTGGTTTCTAACGACATGACCCCTATTTCTCTTGGTGTCGCTTCATTTTTTGCAGGATTTTGGGGATGTGTTTCCAGAAGATGTACCCGTAGGCTTGCCTCCATTGTGTGGTATAGAACACCAAGTAGACTTGATTCCCGGTGCCACACTTCCCAACCGTGCACCCTACAGGACAAATCCCGAAGAAACTAAGGAGATACAGAAGCAAGTACAAGCGTTGCTGGATAAAGGGTACATTCGTGTTTCTCTTAGCCCTTGTGATGTTCCTGTTATTTTAATGCCTAAGAAAGATGGTACTTGGCGCATGTGTGTAGATTGTAGAGCGATTAATAACATCACTATTCGATATCATCATCCTATTCCATGCTTTGAGGATATGCTAGATGAATTGAGTGGTGCTGCTGTTTTCTCTAAGATAGACTTGCTTAGTGGTTATCATCAAATTAGGATGAAAGAAGGGGATGAATGTAAAACTTCTTTCAAAACAAAATTTGGCTTGTATGAGTGGTTAGTCATGCCGTTTGGTCTTACTAATGCACCTAGTACTTTCATGCATTTGATGAATCATGTTTTGAGAGAGTTTATTGGTCGTTTTGTGGTTGTCTACTTTGATGATATACTTATATACAGCCACACCGAAACTGAATATTGCACTCATATTAGACAAGTTTTGTAAGTGTTGCGTGATAATAAATTTTATGCTAATCTTGAGAAGTGCACATTTGCAAAAGATAAGGTCATATTCCTAAGATTTGTTGTATCTAAGCATGGGGTAGAGGTAGATCAATCTAAAATTGAATCAATTAAGAATTGGCCTACTCCCATGAATGTAAGTCAAGTGCGTAGTTTCCACGGTTTAGCTGGTTTCTATAGGCGCTTTGTGAAAGATTTTAGCACCATTGCTGCACCTTTGAATGATTTGACAAAGAAAGGTGTTCCTTTTGTATGGGGCGTGGCCCAAGGCATTGCCTTTGATACATTGAAAGGTTTTACTTCTGCACCATTACTCGCATTACCTGATTTTTTGAAGCAATTGAAGTTGAATGTGATGCTAGTGGTATAGGCATAGGTGGCGTTTTGATGCAAGAGGGTCGGCCTATAGCTTATTTTTCTGAGAAATTGACTAGTGCTCGTTTGAATTATTCAATCTATGATAAAGAATTGTATGTGCTTGTTAGAGTACTTGAGGTTTCGCAACATTATCTGTGGCCAAAGGAATTCATCATACATTCTGATCATGAAGCATTGAAATACTTGAAAGCTCAATCAAACTTGCATAGAAGATTAGCTAAATGGGTTGAGTGCATTAAGTCTTTTCCTTACATCATTAACTATAAGAAGGGAAAAGAGAATGTTGTTGCTGATGCTCTATCTAGGAAGAATATGCTATTAACCAATCTTGATGTTAAAATTCCTGGATTAAAGCTATTTGTGCACTTTATGCAACTGACCATGATTTTGCTGAACCATATCGTTTGTGTGCTCTTAGAAACGCATGGGATAAGTATCATATACATGATGGCTATTTGTTTCGAGCTAACAAACTATGTATTCCAGAATCGTCATTGCGTTTGTTCTTAGTGTAGGAATCACATGTTGGTGGTTTGATGGGTCACTTTGTGCGTGAGAAGACGTTGCTCATGCTTGCTGATCACTTTTATTGGACCAAGATGAGGCGTGATGTGTACAGATTTGTGAGCCGATGTATTACATGCCACAAGTCGAAATCTAAGCTGAAGCCTCATGGTTTGTATACACCTCTCTCTGCACCTTCTACTCATGGGAAGACATTAGTATGGATTTTGTGCTAGGTCTACCTAAAACTCAGAGAGGTCATGATTCTATATTTGTGGTAGTGGATAAGTTCTCTAAGATGGCTCATTTATTGCCTGCCACAAAAGCGACGATGCGTCGCATGTTGCTACCCTGTTTTTCAGGGACATTGTGAGATTACATGGAGTACCAAAGACGATTGTTTCTGACCGTGATGTGAACTTCATGAGCTACTTTTGGAAGACCTTATGGGGGAAGCTAGGAACGAAGCTGTTGTTCAGTAGTACATGTCATGCCCAAACAGATGGTCAAACGGTGGTGGTGAATCGAATATTGTCACAGCTGCTAAGGACCATGACTAAAAAGAATCCACGAGAGTGGGAAGAGTGTTTGCCACATGTTGAGTTTGCTTACAACAGGGTTGTGCATTCAAGTACTCGGCTTTGTCCTTTTGAGGTGGTGTATGGTTTCAAGCCATTAACGCCACTTGATATGTTGCCTCTACCATTACATGAGAGAGTTGATATGGAGGCATCAAAACATGCTGATTATGTGAAGAAAATACACGAGAAGACTCAAGAGGCTATTGAGAAGAAAGGCAAGAACATTGCTGCTGCAAGGAATCAAGCAAGGAAGGAAGTGTTGTTCAAGCCTGGAGATATGGTTTGGGTGCATCTACGCAAGGACAGATTTCCATTACTTCGCAAGTCCAAGTTGAAGCCACGTGGTGCTGGTCCTTACAAGGTGCTAGCCAAAATTAATGACAATGCCTACTCGGTTGAGAAGACAATGCGGGAGAAGACCTTGGAGCATCGAGGTTGATGCCTTTTGAAGGGGGAGATGATGAGGACATCCCTACAATGATACCTACCCCAATTGCTAATGATGATGTTCCAATTGCAAAGAAAGATCAATCCAATGAGATAAGGATTGGACCAATCACAAGAGCTCGTGCTAAGCTACTAGAACAACAGGTGAACTTGTTTCTTAATGAACCTGGTGTTTTAATTAATGGGAATTTTATACTACTTAAGTATTTGAATTATTGCATGATCAGGTACTTAGGAGAAGAAGGCGTAGCACGGAGCGAGGAGCTAATGGAACAAGGCATGTTGACCAATGAAGAATGCGCGAGGGAGGAGAGGGAGGAAGCGCAAGGAGCACACAAGCTTGAAGATCAACACTTGGTGGACAATCTCTGCCACGGTAGAGAAACCCCACTTTTCTCTGCCACGGTAGGCTGCCCTGGCACAGAAACAGTCCTTTTCTACCACAATAGGCTGCCGCGGCAGAGAAACGGGCCCGAATTCTGCCATGGCAGAAACCTGAACCGAACCAACTTTAGGTTGGTTTATACCCTTAGTTGGGTGGGACCAACTCGGATCCACCCTGAGGCCACCGCCCCCAGACTCATAAATAGATGGGGAGCACGAGCTTTAGTGTTTAAACCACGATAAAATATTTTGGAGATGTTTCTTTCATAGAACCTCTGGAATTACCCTGTGTTCGAATTACCAACTATAATTGAGTGTGATCTGTTGTTCCATTGGGAATTAGTAGATTGCATACTACCGTTCGTTGTCACGGCTGCATGCGCATGAGCGTGGTGTTGTGAATATCCTACAAGGTTCGAGAGCTGTTGCATTGGCATCAGGGATCGAGCGGGAGAGTACATAGCTACAGGCTAGTTATCTATCATCCACCATCATCATCGACAAGTGCTTGCTGAGAAGATCGGGCCACCCCATATCATCTTGGTATCAGATTTCGTCGTTGCCTCGGTAAGCAATCCACAATCCATCCATAGATTAGAGAGTGTTTTTAGTTCTATACAGAAAAAGGCCCACAAAAAGTGTTGCCATAGCCTAGATTGCATCGTAGATGAGTAATAGTTGCTGGTTGTGTTCATCCTTTAGTTTAGATCTAGATCTGTTCTTCGTAGATCTGTTTTTCTAGTTTTGTTCTAGCCGAATCCACCATTGTTTCCGCCACCACAAGGTCAGATCCGATCTAATCTAAGAGTCCTAGTTGTTTACTCTTGGCCGAGTTGGAATTTAAAAAAAATCCTATTGACTCTGTCGTGACAGGGAAACAGCCTTTTTTCCTGTCGCGAGTCTGGTTCTGCCACTATTCGGATTCGCTGCCGCGGCACGTTTTTGACATGTTTTTCTGCCACGGAAGGATTTTCTGCCACGACACGATTTTGCCCTGTTTTTCTGCCACAGCAGGAATTTTTACAAAGTGTGAATGTGCACTTTTCCTTCAACCTTAGCCATAGCCATTCTATTACATAGGTGTAGGAACTTGCCTATGGAGACTAGTTTTCGCTCCTACAGGCTGCTCTTAGGATTTTGGTGCTATACTTTGTAATTTGGCCGTGCGTGATCTATATAAAAAAAAGAGAAAACGCAAATTAGCAAAAGAAAAGCAAAAATAGCTATACAAAAGAAAAAGAAAAATAGTGAAAAAAAGAGAATTTGAGCAAAAGGCCTAGTGATATCTTTGTGCACCGGTAGATTGAGCAATCTTGTGCCTGTTTACTTTGAGCTTTGCTAGTGTCTCTCGAGAGTAGTGCAACACCCTTCATAGTTGCATTGCCACGTTTTTCTCCACGTATGTGTTTCTTGGGTATTTGTATGATCAGCACTAGGACTTGTTTGCGGTGTAGATAGGATACCATACCTATAGCTCCACCATAAATAACATGTGTGCCCTGCAATCGTTCTCTATACCTTTGATATTAACTTCATCACATCAGTGCATCAGTCTTTGATTTCGTTTGATAGAGCATCTCTATTCACTTTGGAACGGTAAGATCTCCTTTCTTATTAGTTGTGAGTGAGCTGTGAGCATTTCCACCATACAGATTTTGATTTTTGCACTAACCTACTCATCATGTCTTCTAGTGATGATGATGTTGTGTCACAGAAAAGAAGGATGAGGAGCTTGTTAATTGGCACGAATATGAGGCTTTGAAGTCCCACTTGATATGTGTGTTTACTCACACGACAGATGCCACTGACAAGAATCTACAGGATATGAATATGAGATTGGATCAGCATGTTGGAACGGTTGATACTATCTAAACGCAAGTGGCTGCGCTCAATGTCAATGTTGCCACTTTGCAGCGTTCCATTGAGGGTTTGACAGCCACCATACATAGAAGGCAGGATCCTCAACATGATGATGCCTTTGATGATTTTGATGAGGGTAGCGCTGTTGATGTTGCTCCACATGTTGGCAGGGGACATGCTATTCCCCCTGTCCATGCACCTGCTCATGGCCGTGGGCTTGCCCCTCTTGGGTGTGCTCAACATGTGCCCAACCAAGCTGCTGATGATGGTTTGGGCAAGCCAAAATTTTCGATTCCCAAGTTTGATGGTTCCATTGATCCTGAAGATTACCTCACATGGGAGTTGAAGATTGAGAAACTCTGGCGCTTATTTGACTATCCAGAAGATAAGAAGGTCAAGCTTGCAGCATCTGAATTTGATGGTTATGCTTTGCGTTGTTGGGATGCTATAATGCAGCATAGAAGGGAGGATAATGAACTTCCTGTGATGGATTGGCATGAGATGAAGCAAATCATGAAGGCTCATTTCGTACCAACCAACTACTTGCGATCAGTTTTTGAAAAATTGATGCAATTGAAGCAAGGCACCATGACAGTTGATGAGTACTACATGGAGATGGAGATGCTTATGCAGCGTGCTAGAATTTGTGAGTCCATTGAGATGACTATGCAGTGATTCCTCAATAATTTGAAGCTACCAATCAAGAGCATTGTTCGTCATCACAAGTATGAGACCATGAATGAGTTGTTACATCATTCTAGAGAGGCCGAATCACAGTTGGCAAATGAGGCGAAGTCACGTGCTCAATTTCCGTCCTCCAGCAGATTTTTGGCCAGACCTACACCTTCCACTGTCACGCCACCGGCTGCTGCTCCTTTTACACCAACGGCTAAACCAGCAAGTTCTGCTTCATTTGGTGGTTCTAATGCTCGGGAACCCGTTGCTCCTGCTGCTAGCCCGGGTTCCAACATGTCTACGGCACATACTCGTTATGTGGTGTGCCATACTTGTGGAGGTAGAGGGCACTACAAGAAAGATTGTCCAAACAGCAAAGTTATGTTTATTAACGAACAAGGCGAAGTAGAGAGTGGAGATGAAGCTTCTCATGATGATGTTGATGATGCCGAGGATGGTGCTGTTGCGTACCCTAAGCGTGCTCCAACCATTGTCGTATCTTCACGTATACTTAGTGTGCAACCAGTTGAGGAATCCCAGCGTTGCAACTTGTTACAAACAAAAGCTCTAGTTGGACCTAACAAGGCTTGCAAGGTCATTATTGATGGAGGTCGCTGCAGAAATCTTGCAAGTAAGGAATTATGTGCCAAGCTGAGTTTGACATATTTGCCTCATCCGAAGCCATACTACATACAATGGTTGAGCAACAATGGTGAGATGAAGGTAAATCATATGGTACGTGTTAATTTTCAAATAGGGCCATACAAAATTTCTTTTGACTTTAATGTGGTTCCTATGACTGTTTGTCATTTACTATTGGGTCGGCCTTGGCTTTATGATCGCCCTGTGCAACACAATGGCCGAGCCAATACATATCACTTGGAATTCAAAGGGAAGAAGATTACTATGCATCCAATGACACCACAAGATATTGTGAATGATTCTTGCTAGAAGATAGAGGTGAATTTGAAGGAAGATCCTATAGCTCGGCGAGATTGTGTGACAACTGTTCCTGATGTAATTGAGCCTAAATTGAGTTATATAACGAAAAGTGAGAGAATGTATGGTTTATTGATATTAGCCACCAAGGAAGATATGAGAGAATTTTGTGAGGATCCTACAGCCATGCCACTTGTGCTCATGTATAAGGGCGAGGTATTGGTTTCTAACGACATGACCCCTATTTCTCTTGGTGTAGCTTCATTTTTTGCAGTATTTTGGGGATGTGTTTCCAGAAGATGTACCTGTAGGCTTGCCTCCATTGTGTGGTATAGAACACCAAGTGGACTTGATTCCTGGCGCCACACTTCCCAACCGTGCACCCTACAGGACAAATCCCGAAGAAACTAAGGAGATACAGAAGCACGTACAAGCGTTGCTGGATAAAGGGTACATTCGTGTTTCTCTTAGCCCTTGTGATATTCCTGTTATTTTAGTGCCTAAGAAAGATGGTACTTGGCGCATGTGTGTAGATTGTAGAACGATTAATAACATCACTATTCGATATCGTCATCCTATTCCATGCTTTGAGGATATGCTAGATGAATTGAGTGGTGCTGCTGTTTTCTCTAAGATAGACTTGCTTAGTGGTTATCATCAAATTAGGATGATAGAAGGGGATGAATGTAAAACTTCTTTCAAAACAAAATTTGGCTTGTATGAGTGGTTAGTCATGCCGTTTGGTCTTACTAATGCACCTAGTACTTTCATGCATTTGATGAATCATGTTTTGAGAGAGTTTATTGGTCGTTTTGTGGTTGTCTACTTTGATGATATACTTATATACAGCCACACCGAAACTGAATATTGCACTCATATTAGACAAGTTTTGTAAGTGTTGCGTGATAATAAATTTTATGCTAATCTTGATAAGTGCACATTTGCAAAAGATAAGGTCATATTCCTAAGATTTGTTGTATCTAAGCATGGGGTAGAGGTAGATCAATCTAAAATTGAATCAATTAAGAATTGGCCTACTCCTATGAATGTAAGTCAAGTGCGTAGTTTCCACGGTTTAGCTGGTTTCTATAGGCGCTTTGTGAAAGATTTTAGCACCATTGCTGCACCTTTGAATGATTTGACAAAGAAAGGTGTTCCTTTTGTATGGGGCGTGGCCCAAGGCATTGCCTTTGATACATTGAAAGGTGTTACTTCTGCACCATTACTCGCATTACCTGATTTTTTGAAGCAATTTGAAGTTGAATGTGATGCTAGTGGTATAGGCATAGGTGGCGTTTTGATGCAAGAGGGTCGGCCTATAGCTTATTTTTCTGAGAAATTAACTAGTGCTCGTTTGAATTATTCAATCTATGATAAAGAATTGTATGTGCTTGTTAGAGTACTTTAGGTTTCGCAACATTATCTGTGGCCAAAGGAATTCATCATACATTCTGATCATGAAGCATTGAAATACTTGAAAGCTCAATCAAACTTGCATAGAAGATTAGCTAAATGGGTTGAGTGCATTGAGTCTTTTCCTTACATCATTAACTATAAGAAGGGAAAAGAGAATATTGTTGCTGATGCTCTATCTAGGAAGAATATGCTATTAACCAATCTTGATGTTAAAATTCTTGGATTAAAGCTATTTGTGCACTTTATGCAACTAACCATGATTTTGCTGAACCATATCGTTTGTGTGCTCTTAGAAACGCATGGGATAAGTATCATATACATGATGGCTATTTGTTTCGAGCTAACAAACTATGTATTCCAGAATCGTCATTGCGTTTGTTCTTAGTGTAGGAATCACATGTTGGTGGTTTGATGGGTCACTTTGTGCGTGAGAAGACGTTGCTCATGCTTGCTGATCACTTTTATTGGACCAAGATGAGGCGTGATGTGTAAAGATTTGTGAGCCGATGTATTACATGCCACAACTCGAAATCTAAGCTGAAGCCTCATGGTTTGTATACACCTCTCTCTGCACCTTCTACTCCATGGGAATACATTAGTATGGATTTTGTGCTAGGTCTACCTAAAACTCAGAGAGGTCATGATTCTATATTTGTGGTAGTGGATAAGTTCTCTAAGATGGCTCATTTTATTGCCTGCCACAAAAGCGGCGATGCGTCGCATGTTGCTACCCTGTTTTTCAGGGACATTGTGAGATTACATGGAGTACCAAAGACGATTGTTTCTGACCGTGATGTGAAGTTCATGAGCTACTTTTGGAAGACCTTATGGGGGAATCTAGGAATGAAGTTGTTGTTCAGTAGTACATGTCATGCCCAAACAGATGGTCAAACGGTGGTCGTGAATCGAATATTGTCACAGCTGCTAAGGACCATGATTAAAAAGAATCTGCGGGAGTGGGAAGAGTGTTTTCCACATGTTGAGTTTGCTTACAACAGGGCTGTGCATTCAACTACTCGTCTTTGTCCTTTTGGGGTGGTGCATGGTTTCAAGCCATTAACGCCACTTGATATGTTGCCTCTACCATTACATGAGAGAGTTGATATGGAGGCATCAAAACATGCTGATTATGTGAAGAAAATACATGAGAAGACTCGAGAGGCTATTGAGAAGAAAGGCAAGAACATTGCTGTTGCCAGGAATCAAGCAAGGAAGGAATTGTTGTTCAAGCCTGGAGATATGGTTTGGTGCATCTGCGCAAGGACAGATTTCCATTACTTTGCAAGTCCAAGTTGAAGCCACGTGGTGCTGGTCCTTACAAGATGCTAGCAAAAATTAATGACAATGCCTACTCGGTTGACATACCTATTGAGGAGTTTGGTGGAGTTAGCAATAGCTTCAACGTTGCTGATTTGTCACCATATGCGGGAGAAGACCTTGGAGCATCGAGGTCGATGCCTTCTGAAGGGGGGGAGATGATGAGGACATCCCTACAATGATACCTTGCCAATGATGATGTTCCAATTGCAAAGAAAGATCAATCCAATGAGATATGGATTGGACCAATCACAAGAGCTCGTGCTAAGCTACTAGAACAACAGGTGAACTTGTTTCTTAATGAACCTGGTGTTTTAATTAATGAGAATTTTATACTACCTAAGTCTTTGAATTATTGCATAATCAGGTACTTAGGAGAAGAAGGAGTAGCACAGAGCGAGGAGCTAATGGAATAAGGCGTGTTGATCAATGAAGAATGCGCAAGGGAGGAGAGGGAGGAAGCGCAAGGAGCACACAAGCTTGAATATCAACACTTGGTGGACAATCTCTGCCGCGGCAGAAAAACGCCACTTTTCTCTGCCACGGCAGTCTGCCGCGGCACAGAAACAGAGTCCCTTGCTGCCACGACATGTTGCCGCGACAGAGAAACGGGCCCGAATTCTGCCACGGCAGAAACCTGAACTGAACCAACTTTAGGTCGGTTTGTACCCTTAGTTGGGTGGGACTACCTCGGATCCACCCTTAGGCCGCCACCCCCAGAGTCATAAATAGATGGGGCGCACTAGCTTTAGTTTTTAGACCACGATAAAATATTTTGGAGATGTTTCTTTCATAGAACCTCTGGAATTACCCTGTGTTCGAATTACCAACTATAATTGAGTGTGATTTGTTGTTCCATTGGGAATTAGTAGATTGCATACTGCCGTTCATGGTCACGGCTGCGTGCGCAAGAGCGTGGTGTTGTGAATATCCTACAAGGTTCGAGAGATGTTGCATTGGCATCAGGGATCGAGCGGGAGAGTTCCTAGCTACAGGCTAGTTATCTATCATCCACCATCATCATCGACAAGTGCTTGCTGAGAAGATCGGGCCACCCCATATCACCATCGGGACAAACTCTTTAAATATTTGCTACTAAAAGTACTGCAATAACCCTGTTATTGGTGCATGATCCTAGTCATCACCACACAAGCTCAGAGAAGGGCGAAAGCCTATACCATAATAAATTGCAAGTTATATAAAAGGAGTGTCACTAATGTTCTTCAGTGATGTGTTGACCCGAAAGAGGGGCAGGAAATCCTTTAGGATATCCATCTGGGCGAGTGTGGGCACCATGCCTCATCCAGAGCCTTAGTCACCAAAGCTTTTTGGCATGGATTTTACTTGCCAAGTGCCTTGCAAGAAGCTGAGGACTTAGTGAGAAAATGTAACTGGTGTTAGAGGTATTTGAGTAAGATTCATATGCCAGCCTCTGAACTCAAAACAATGCCAATCACTTGGCCATTTGTAGTGTGGTGTTGTACATGGTTGGGGAGTTTAAGCCAGCACATGGCAACATGACTCATATCCTAGTCATGGTTGATAAGTTTACAAAGTGGATTGAGGTTATGCCAATAAGAAAGTGTGATGGTCCCACAGCCGTATCATTCCTCAAAGATATAATCATGAGATATGGGTACCCACACAGCATGATAAATGATAATGGCATGAACTTTGCCGAGGGAGCATTTGCTCGATTCTTTAATGAAAATAGAATAAGACTTGATGTTGCATCAGTCGCACATCCCGCATCGAATGGGAAAGTGTAGAGATGTACTGTCCGGGATAAAACCCCGGCTCATTCAGCCGCTGCATCGATCAGCTGGGTGCTGGATTGATGAACTCTCGACGGTACTATGCAGCCTAAGGACAACTCTGAATCAATCAACTGGCTATACACCATTTTTCTAGTATATAGGGCAGAAGCTGTATTCCCAGCCGACATAGTGCATGACTTGCCAAGAGTCACCCAATACACAGAGGCCGAAGTGATGGAAGCCCGGCAAAATGATGTTGATGTACTAGAAGAAGCGAGAATCGGCATTGTCCATGTCCGCCATATATCAGCAAAATCTCATACGCTACCATAGCCGGAAAGTAAACCCTCGAGTTTTATGAGAAGGAGATTTGGTGCTTCGGCTAGTGCAACGCACTGCCGACATGCATAAACTATCACCTCCATGGGAGGGGCCATTTATTGTGAGCAAGGCACTGCGCAATGATGCATGTTATCTCATAGATGCTTAAGCACAGGAGAAGAATAAGGAGGACAAGTCAGGATAAGAGACAAAGAGGCCGTGGAATGTAGCGCTACTTCGTCCATTTTACACTTAGCAGAAGTGCATGTATCCCGAACTCTCGGCACCTTGCGAATTTACTCAGGGACTGCTATAGTAGTAATTGTCTTTTATGTGCTTTCATTTTATATGTTGGCTCGCTTAAGTTTCTTACCCTCTAGGCCGAGATAGTAGTGTGTCGGCACCAAAGGCCCACTTTTTGACTTGCTGCTCTCTGAAACCTGGCTTCATGGCAAGCAAGAGCAAAAGCTGGCGAGTGTTGTGCACACGAAAAACTACCAAGGACAGAAAAATAAGCGAGCCGATACTTGTTTTTTGGACTAACCCCTGCATTTAGTTTCTTTATTATTATTCCAAACAACTCCGAGCTAAAATTCTCTTGGTTTAAAGTATTATTAATTTAATTTTCTGATCCTGTGACTCATAAGTCGAACAGCAAAAAATGGTAGACATGAGCTGGATCATAAGATTGAGTAAACAAGAAAATAAACTCGAGGACTCCGCCCAAAGGAATCCGACACATAAATCTAGCAGTAGCAAAGCAAGTTGAACTGTATATTACAATTGCGCCTGGCATATTAGGGATTTAATCAAATTTCACGTTTTTGTGCCTAAGGAGCAGCAGTAGCCGAATCAGGGGCAACATTAGCCAAGTCATAAGCATCGTCAAAAGGGGGAGAAGTTGCGGTTTCCGGGGTATCAGACTCAGCTTCTTCACCATTCGAGTTTCCTTCATTTTCATTTGGATTTTCGTCCATATTTTCTTCATCTCCTTCAGAGGTTTCTTCGACTTCGTCAAAACTTCGCCAAGATAGCTCAGCACTTTGTTCCAAGCGTGAACCAAGGCATATTGAATAAGGTTGTAGGATCGGGCTTGACGTTTCTTGATGAAGGCCGACTCAGTGGTCCATTTGGAACCGGTGCGCATGTGCTAGAGAATGTCCAAATCGATACACTCATACCAAGAGAGCACAAAAGTCAAAGCAGTATCAGCACCAACTCGAGCAGCTAACTCACGCCACTGACTCACCCGCTCTTCGCACTCCATCAGTCTCTCGACTAGTTTCTTCACATGTTTGGGAGTAGAATCTTACGCCCAGAGGACTTTGAAAACCTAGATACCAGCATCAAGTAGGTCAACCCCAAAAGTTTTCATCGGCCCAATGCTGGCCGACAGACCGACCAAGGCATCATCAATATCGTGATCCTCCGGGATAGGACTAGCTTCAGCCTTTTTCTCCCAGAACTTGTGGACAACACTAGCGACACGAGGTTTGGACTCGGGAAAGTTGCCTAAAATAATAAGCACAAAAGAACAAGTCAGGAAAAGCAATAAGAGTATAAGGGAAACTTGGGCAGAAAGGAAAAAGTCAGGGGGAGAAAACTCACGGGTCACAATATTGCTGATCCGGGCAAGCTCGGACAACCATGTTCTAGTATTCTTCTTGAGTTTCTTGTACTCAATGAAAACCGAGTCAAATTTTATCTCGGCCTCCTTGAGTAGATTTTGGTTTTTCTCAAGCTGGGTGGTCAGCCGATTTTTCTCCTCGACAAATTCCTAGTCGAGTTTCTCACGTTCAGCCTTCTGGATTTTCTTCAAATTTTCATTCTCGGCGCGAAGCCGAGAGATTTCATCATCCGTCTCCTTCAGCTGAGCTTGGTGTTCTCCTACTTGTTCGAGAAAATGAGTCATTAGTTCGAGCATAGATATCCAATCCTGATTAGACTTTGCAAGAGCTTTTGTCCCGGCTATGCCGAGGTAAAAATTACAATTCAAATCAAAAGGAGCAAGTGCAAAGGGATATGCAAGATGCATAGTACCTTCTAGATTAGATAGGCGCTTTTGCAGCTCCACATTTTTGGCCTCAACCTCGGCTAGCAAAGGCGAATCAAAGATTAACTCGACAAATAGAAAAGTAAGTGAGTACTAGGTCCATAAGGAAGAGACATA
This sequence comes from Avena sativa, assembly GCA_916181665.1. Classification (NCBI taxonomy): domain Eukaryota; kingdom Viridiplantae; phylum Streptophyta; class Magnoliopsida; order Poales; family Poaceae; genus Avena; species Avena sativa. The sequence goes on from OV702287.1 coordinate 232,697,663, forward strand.
CCCTTATTCTCTAGATCAAGCATAAATTTCTTGTGCTTAGTGGAGAGACACCGGTGCTTGAAGAGGAGGTTTTGAAACTCAGTAGTGCGCCTGTTGTTGCAGATCTGAAAATGACAAAGTAATTAGTCACCTAGTAAATTATATATTTGATTCTTCTCAAGATTTGAGTTAAGTAACTAAACCCGAATCTGGGTGGCTGGATATCCAATTCTACTCAAAGTTCGAACCGGCTAAACTCGGTCCGAATCTTGGTGGCTGGATTTTCATTCTACTCAAGATTCGAGTAAAGTAACTTAACCCGAATCTAGATGGCTGGATATTCATTTCTACTCAAGATTCGAGTCAAGTAACTTAACCCGAATCTAGGCGGTTGGATATTGATTCTACTCAAGATTCGAACTGAGTAAACTCGATCCAAATCTAGGTGGCTGGGTATTTGATTTTATTCAAGATTCGAACCGAGTAAACTCGATCCAAATCTAGGTGGCTGGATATTCGATTCTAAGGGGAATTTTGGCTAAGTTACAATAACCCGGCATAATATCTCAGATGAGTTGAGATTAGAATCTAAGTTACGAAATGTTGGTCTAAGAGCATTCAACTAAGTAATATATTTCTCCCCAGAGGCTCGGGGACTAGAAGCTATGTGTATATATATTGCAAATATAAAAAGTGTAGCCGAGCTATTTACCTCCATCATCTTATCAGCCTCTGCAAGAGCCCTCCTGGAAGTAAGCATCCTCTCACCAATTTCTGCTGGGCCAAACTTCTGTCATAAAGGATTTCCAGAGGTAACTTCTCCATATTCGGCATTGTTCCAATTGGTTATACTCGGTGAGTGAGCCAAGGGATTGGTCGCTCAGAGTCCGTGTCAGGACTTAACCTTTCCTGACAGAAGTTTTCTTAGTGGCCATCGCCGGAACTTCACCCAGAACTCTACTTTAATGCCTAAATTACCCCTGAACTTGTGGTTGGCCTATATATAGTCCCCCACCTCCATTGTAAACCCTAGGCATGATATTTGGAATTAGTGGAAACCCCTTATGGATCTATCTAGTTCTTGCCTCATGCTCCTTTGACAAAGGAGCACCAAATATCCCAAACCTCGTTGGAGTTTGCATCGTGCCTCCACGTTGTACAAGGCCTAGGCATCAGAGTCCCTTTGCCTAGACATCAAGATCTCATCGAGTCTCCCATCTTGCCGTGTCGGTTCGAGAGAGAGTCCTCCGCCCAACGCCGATCCTAGGGATTGCGCCGGACCAGTCACCGCCGGCGTGAGCTATTGGTGTGTATCGTGGTTTTGCGTGTGTGTGTTCATCGCGTTCTTTGTGCGTGAGTTCGTCATGTTCATCCTCCCCTCCTTCCCTCGCACTCCATCCTTGATTTGAGTGGTATTCGTGAAAGATCGGGTCACCCTAGAGGTTTCCCCTCAACAGTAACTATGTTGTAACATAAAAAGGTACAAACAAAATATTCATGAAAGAAAATGCTTTGCAAGACGTTTGTTTGTTTCACATATAGAAAACATAATGAGAATGGTATTCAGCTTGTCCCTCATAGTGTAGCAAAACATAAATGCATAGGACACCTTCAAAGTTCATAAGGGTGACTAGATACAAATAGTTTATGAACAAGCAATATCAAAGTTATGAATCAATCAACAAGTTTTGGGACAATACACATTAAAATAAGAATGGCCACTATGCTCTCTCAATAGGTGCATAAAGATAGAAGATGGAGACTCAATATAAATGTAAAAGAAAGGCCTTCATAGAAGGAAGCAGGGATTCAAGTCTCATAAAGAGCTTCCAAAAATTATGGTACTTATTAGCTTTCAGCTCTCATTGCCCCTATCATAAGCATATTTAGGTGATTAAGGTTAAAGTGAACAAATATGAGGATATGCTTGACAAGTTATAAGTTGAGATCTCATGCCCCGTACTTGTGAAGACCGTTCCTCATGCTACTCAAGTTTAATCACAAGTATGTTCTTGTCATTATAAGTACATGTGTATCATAGAGAACCGCCAACGGGGTACCCCTTGACGGATGATACGGAAGAATCCCCATATCAAAATGACAAGGGAAGCAGACAATGAGCATCTCAGCATCCTTTTATTTCCTATTTGCATAGGTATCTTTTTTTCTATTTTTTTCTTTTTCTTTCCTATTTGCATAGGCTTTTTTATAGACGATGCTTCATAGATTGCTCATTATGGTTACGCTGCAGGTTTCCACCATGATTAGGCATGGATTAGACTAGTCGCCCGGGCGTTTCTCTAACACATATACGAACTCCATGAGCCTTACAAGCTCCCCTTTCATTTCACACCGTCGGGATCCATAAGCAAAAGAACATGATATCAAATAAATAAAGTGCAATGTTGAAAGCGTTCCCCATGACATCATGGTTCTGCTAATTCACAACTTACAAAGTGCAAGCATATACGCAACATAGATGGGCACAATGGTTCAAGTTTAAGAAGTGCAAGAGTAAAGTGTGCCATCAAGTTCGTGAGAGCTTTAATCACTAGTTTTCACATAACAAGTTTAATTCGGAAGGTAGATAAAAACATGAATATACTTGGAATAGCAAATGCTAATAGGTAGGTATGGTGGACTCTTTGGAATAACTTGGTTTTATTTGGAGTTGGATGCATGAGTGGAACTCATACTTGGTATGGAGGCTAGCAAAAGACTGTGAGCGATCAACTAAGAGAGCAATAATGTCTATAATCATGCAAAGCGACAAAACATTATTAATTAAAGCATAAAGTGATATTACAAGATGAAAACTAAATGATCATAGAGGCTATGGTGACTTGGTATAGTCTTAAAATGGTGTGAGCATGCGCCAAGTCAACCCAAATAAAGCATTAAAGGAGAATACCACAATATTATGCTTTTATATGCTAAAACAACGCATGATTCTTTCAAGGCACATTAAGCAATCTCAATTGTGTATAACATGTCATGCAACAGCAATAATCACTAAGCATAAATCCAAAACAATATCAAGCATGACATGATAAAGTCTATGTCACAGTCAAAAACAAGCTCCTTTTATACCACTTAAGCATGAACTTTCCTACTCTTTTCCAATCCAAATCATCCTATTTGAAAACTAATTTATATGAATGAGGGGGTCCAACCAACTTATTCAAGCAAACTAAGCAAACGAAAACTAAAAAAACAAAGACGCTCCAAGAACAACACGATTGTGCGTGAAACAATAAAAATGAAGTGTTTGGAAGAAACCTGAAATTTTTATTGATGAAGAATGGGATGCCTTGGGGTGACACGGGTGGCATCCCCAAGATTTAGCTTTTGTCCATACTTCATCTTATCACATTACTCTTCCCTACATTTTAAATTTTCCTTCATACAAAACTTCACACAATCTTCATTAGCAACATTAGTGTACTCAAGATAATAAGTCTTTTGGTTCAGTTCCAACACAAATAAAACTTCCATTAAAACAAAAGCTACTGTGGCACTTCCTTTAATGATATGGGGTGGCCCGATCTTCTCAGCAAGCTCTTGTCGATGGTGATATGGTGGATGATAGATATCTAGTGCGTAGCTATGATCTCTCCCGCTCGATCCCCAGTGCAACAGATCTCGAACCTTATAGGATACTCACAACACCACACTCTTGTGCACGCAACTGTGACCACGAAAGGTAGTATGCAATCTACTAATTCCCAATGGAACAACAGATCACACTCAATTATAGTTGGTAAATTCGAACACAGGGTAATTTCAGAGGTTCTATGAAAGAATCAACTCCAAAATATTTTAACGTGGTCTAACCCTAAAAACCATGATTTACAGGCCTATATAAAGGCCGCTGGACGTCCAACAAAGAATTTGGGTCAAAACCAAACATATCTCTAACTTTCCTAACTTAAAAGGACTCTATTTGTAAACTGACAGAAAATGGCTGTTGACTTGTTTTGGTTGCCGTGCACAACTCGTAATGAACCGGGAGACGTGCAAGTACCCGTTGGAAAGATCTCGGAATTATCTTTCCAACAAGTACTTATTTGCTTTATTAGGAGTTGGTATGTGGAAACCACGTCCGTTTTAATTTCAGAACTTCTGTCTGTCCGGATTGAACCTTCCTTCTTGGTCGCCTTCTAACTCTCGGTCGCATTTGTTTTGATGATCTACTATTGCGCCTTCCTCCTGCTCCTCCCTCGCGCATCCTCGGGCAATCATCATGCTGGGCTCCTCTTGTAGCCCTTCTCCTCCTCGCGCCATGCTTATTTCTCCAATGAACCTGGTCATATATAAATGCATAGACTTAGGTAGTATAAAGTTCTTATAAATGAAAGCATCATGGTCAACTAGGAACGAATTCACCTGATAGTCATTATTGATTTGACTCAATATTTCCTTCCAGTTCAGGCAGTTAGAATTATCATAATCCCTGTATATATCCTCATCATCCTCCCTTTCTTCATGAAAAGCTGTCCACGGCTTTGGGAAAGCTGAAAGTGGAAGAAACAAAAAGAACAACGTGTACGTAAAGTATATGTATATATAACATGTTGTATTATTGAAGTTCACATGAAAAGTATGTCCATTATACATCAAGCAACTTAAATTGCAGGTATAAGTGAAGTACAAAGAATTATGATCATGGTAAAAAACAACTAAATAGATAGTCTTATTCTTCAATATTAAATTCAGTTTTCTCAAAGAAGATCTATGGTCAAATTTGTGAACAAGATCAAACCAATTCAATATGTGTGAAAACCAATTTGATTCATGCCATGCTTCAACTGTGCTACTCTGATTACTATTAACATATTCATGTTGTCTCGTATGTAAGATGCAACTCAATTTGCAAATATCAAGTCTAAAGTAGTAACATAACTAGACAAAGACTTTTGGGACAAACACAATGAATATGAAAACATTGGTTCTATCCTAGAAAGATTAAAACAATCCAACATAGGTAAAATTACTTGTGTTGGTTGCAATATATCAACTAGACCAGAATGTATTTCCATAATATCTCGAACATGAATTATTGTCCCATAGCAAACATTTTGTGACACATTGCATATATGGCTGAAAACAGCTTTTTTCAGTTCAGCGATTCTATCACAAGTAATGCATATGTGATCCACAATTTTTTTTTCTTCCATGCTATATTCACCAATTAGATTGAAAGTGAAACAAGGAGAATATGTGCTAGAATTCAGAAATGAAATTTTAGAAATCTTATCCATTGCACAACTCATACTTATATGTTCATTTAGCATGATGGAAAACACAATATCAGCAAGTGGTATTCGAGCAAGTATTTCTTTATGCGTAATCAGTACCACATGATCAAAATTGGAATTTTGTAAACTATCACATGGTGCTGAAACGGTAGTGTAAGGCAAATCACAAGGAGGCTTCAGTAAAGGAATAGACTCACAATATGTCACACATGTTGGCTGAAGCTCCAAATCAGTACCAATGTCATCAACAATCTCCTCAGTTGTAGTAGGTACTAAAACATCCACAAGTGACAATGCATAGTCTAGTGATACAGGTTGTAAAATAGACGGCTCCCTTTCTTCAAAAGCAACCTGGATATCAAGAAACAACACTAGGAGTAGAGATGATTACATTAGTAGAAACATCATTTGTATCATCAACTCTCACTCTCGGTTCTTCTACGACAAGATCAACATGTGATTTTATGTTGGTGGTTACAGGTACACATAGGTTTTGACGCCTAATCTCCTGAAATTGCTTAATACGTGAACGTGCTAACCAGGTGTGCGTACCATTCCAAAAGACAGTAGGATCAGAACACTCATTATTAAACACAACCTGGAATTGATTACACCACTTTGTTCCCAACATGATATGACAGGAGTTAAACTCTCTAGGAATGACAAAACAAGAAATCATCCTGCTAGGGCCATAAATGGTGAGTGGAACATATGCGACCTGAGTAATTGGTAGTGCATGACCAAAAGTTGCTAACATAAATGGGCATATTAATGCACTTGTACATAATTGTAGCTTTTCAACAACCTCAACACTAACCAAATTGATGGAAGAACAAGTATCAATGGTAGTAGCGGCTTGTCTACCACTAATTTCTGTGAAGAAGTGGAACAAACCCGAATTAGGCACCACTCCTGACTCATCTTCCCAAAATGTGCTACTGCAATAATATTGTAATGGAAATGGATAATCAACTGCATCCTTGTTCTGCATCACATCAACACTACTAGAAGACATGATTAGTATATTAGTGCACAAAACAAAATCTGGTGGTGGAGCTCTCACAACTCACTCAAAACTGACAAGAAAGTAGATCTTACCGTTCCAAAGTGAATAGTGATGCTTACCAGTTCGAAATCAAAGACTAATGCACTGATGTGATGAAGTGAATATCAAAGGTATAGAGAACGATCACAGGGCACACATGTTATGTATGGTGGAGCTCTAGGTATGGTATCCTAACTACACCGCAAACAAGTCCTAGTGCTGACCGTACAAAACCCAAGAAACACACACATGGAGATAAACATGGCAATGCAACTACGAAAGGTGTTGCACTACGGTGGAGAGACACTAGCAAAGCTCAAAGTAAACAGGCACAAGATTGCTCAATGTACCGGTGCACAAAGATATCACTAGGCCTCTTACTCAATCCTCCTTTTCTTTTTCTCTTTCTTTTGTATAGCTTCTTTTTCTTTTTGCATTTTCTTTTGCTATATTCTGTTTCTCTTTTTTTTAATATCACACATGGCCAAAGTACAAAGCACAACACCAAAACCCTACGAGCGGCCTGTAAGAGCGGAAACTAGTCTCAATGGGAAAGTTCCTGCTTATGAAATAGAATGGTTGTAGCTAAGGTTTGGAAAATTGCAAAATTTCACATTTTTTTATATGGCTGCCGCGACAGAAAAACGGGGCAAAACTGTGCCATGGAAGAGAATCTGTACCTCGCGGCAGAATGCGTGCCGCGGCATGAAATCGGATCCGTGGCAGACACGGACTCGCAACAGAAAAACAGGCGTTTTCTATGCCGCGGCAGAGTTGGCAGGATTTTTTTTCCCCAATTCCGACTTGCCAAGTAGTACACAACTAGGACTCTTTGCTTGGATCGGATCTGACTTGATGGTGGCATAAACAATTGATGGGGAACTCGACTAGAACAACTAGAAAGCAAAAACAAATCTACAAAGAACAGATCTACGAAGAACATGTCTAGATCTAGACTAAAAGAGGAACACGACCAGCAACTATTACTCGAATACGATGTAATCTAGGCTATGGCAACTATTTTGTGGGGCTTTTTCTGTATAGGACAAAAAACACTCTCTAATCTATGGATGGATTGTGGGTTGCTTACCGAGTCAACGAGGAAATCTGATACCAAGATGATATTGCTCACCAAGTAAACCCAGCGCTCTGATACCAAGATGATATTGCGCACCGAGTAAACCCAGCGCTCTGATACCAAGATGATATGGGGTGGCCCGATCTTCTCAGCAAGCTCTTGTCGATGGTGATATGGTGGATGATAGATATCTAGTGCGTAGCTATGATCTCTCCCGTTCGATCCCTGATGCCAGTGCAACAGATCTCGAACCTTGTACGATATTCACAACACCACACTCTGACGCACGCAGCCGTGGCCATGAACGGTAGTATGCAATCTACTAATTCCTAATGGAACAACATATCACACTCAATTATAGTTGTAGAATTCGAACACAGGGTAATTTCAGAGGTTCTATGAAAGAATCAACTCCAAAATATTTTAACGTGGTCTAACCCTAAAAACCATGATTTACAGGCCTATATAAAGGCTGCTGGATGTCTAACATAGAGTTGGGATCAAAGCCAAACATATCTCTAACTTTTCTAACTTAAAAGGACTCTATTTGTAAACTGACAGAAAACATCCGTCGACTTGTTTTGGTTGCCGCGCACAACTCGTAACGAACTGGGAGACGTGCAAGTACCCGTTGGAAAGATCTCGGAATTATATTTCCAACAAGTACTTATTTGCATAATTCAGAGTTGGTATGTGGAAACACGTCCATTTCAATTTCAGAACTTCTGTCTGTCCGAATTGAACCTTCCTTCTTGGTCGCCTTCTAACTCTCGGTCGCATTCGTTTTGATGATCTTCTCTTGCACCTTCCTCCTGCTCCTCCCTCGCGCATCCTCGGGCGATCATCATGCTGGGCTCCTCTTGTAGCCCTTCTCCTCCTTGTGCTATGCTTGTTTCTCCAACGAACCTTGTCATATATAAATGCATAGACTTAGGTAGTATAAAGTTTTTATAAATGAAAGCATCATGGTCAACTAGGAATAAATTCACTTGATAGTCATTATTGATTTGACTCAATATTTCCTTCTAGTTCAGGCAGTCAGAATCATCATAATCCCTGTATATATCCTCATCATTTAAAAAGTTCAAATGATCAAAGAGAACTCAAAGAGAAAGAGATTAAGAGGCAAATGCAAATAATGGCAGAAATCTATCAAAATAGTGTAACAGGTAAAAACCAATTTTTTAGAAGACCTTCGGTTGCTCAAATCGAAAAGTGTTGAACTAGCAAAAGTTGGATAACAACCTAGGGCAGAAGCACAAAAAATTACAGCACAAACCGACATACAGAGGTTTTTCACGAATTTTTACAGCGAAGCACAAAAATCTGTTTCAGGGCAGCAACTTTCCCAAGCATTACTTCTCTCTCATTAGAGGTTACTCTTGGCAAAAAAACCACACAAAAATGATAAGGAGAGGTTATTACAGAGGTAATAACTTCCAAGACTCAACAAAAGGTTCCTAACGAAATTTGGGTTATCTCCCAATAAGTGCTTTTCTTTAATGCCTTTGAGCTAGGCATAACAAGCAAGAAAAGAATCAAGTATTCTCAAATGAAGAAGCATTAAAAGCAAATTTATTGCCCTTATCTCTCTTACTTTTATTCTTATCCTTGGGGAACGTATGCTTGTTTGGTGGAGAAGCAAAATGCATGATGCCCTTTTTCACATCTATTATTTGTCCAAGGAGTTTAAGTAGGGATCTTCCAAGTGTAATTTGTCCTTTCCCTATACATTCAATAACAAGATAATCAGTAGACACCACTTTCCCTAGAATCTTCGTAAACACTCCTTCAGCTATTCCAACAGGTAATATTGTGGCATTATTAGCAAGAGATATTTCTTCTCCCACTTTAGAAAGTCCCCAAAGATTTAAAGATTCATAGATATCTTTAGGCATAAGGTAGAATCCAGACATGATATCACAACGAGCATAAAAAGTTTCATTATTTATAACAACTTTTACTGTAGGAAGCCATTTTGAGGGTTCAGAATTTATTGGAACATACTCATGATGCTCTCTAAGCATGTTATAGCAATCTTTTAAACTAGTTGTGTTGGCTTCAAGAGTGTTTAATCTAGCAAATATGTTCATGAAGGAGGAATCAGATTTGCTAGGCAAGTTATGTGTTGAGACCAACTTCTTTATGGCATTAAAAGCTTCACCCTCATTACATTGGAGGAAATCTCCTCCTACTATAGCATATAAAGCATATCTATAGCATAGAGCAGTCCCAAAGTAAAAACTACTAAGAAACAAGCTTAGAGTCATTTTAGGTTCAGTTTTTGCATGTAATTCAGAGATTCTAGCCCAAGCTTCTTTGAAACTCTCTTCAATTCCTTGTTTGAAAGTAAAAATCATTTCCTCAGGTGACATAGTGATTGGAGCAATGGTAGACATAATAGCAATTTGAGATACTAAATTTTTGTGTGTTTTTAATATAAAGAGAAAACTAGTACAACTAATTTTTTTGTGTTTTTGTTAAATGAAACAAGCAAACAAAGCAGAAATAAACTAAGCAAAACAAATAAAACAAAGTAAATAGATTGGTTATGAGGGACTCCCCTTGTGAAGATGTCCTTGACTCCCCGACAACAGCGCCAGAAAAGAGCTTGATGATCGGCTCAACACGTCGATCTCGTTGGGGAACCCCAAGAGGAAGGCATGATGAGCACAGTAGCAAGTTTTCCCTCAGTTATGAAACCAAGGTTATTGAACCAGTAGGAGCAAGGAAACAACTCCAAGGTGTTGTTTCCAACTTGGAATCCTACACAGCACAACCACGGAACTTTGCCCCCAACTTACCGTGAGGTTATAAATCTCACCGGTTTTGCTGAAAACAAAGGATTAAACGTATTGTGTGGAAGATAGTAATTGCTTGCATAAAGTAAACAGAAAACAGTAAATAGTAGATTGTAGATTGATGGTAAAAGAATGGACCAGGGTCCATAGTTTACTAGAGGTGATTCTCCTTAAGATAGACGACATGTTGGGTGAACAAATTACAGCGGGACAATTGACAGACACCAAGAAAGCATACATGCATATACTAATCATCTTGACTCCTATGAAATTTGATTGGGAATTACAACATTATACCTAGACCATAATCCAACTACATCTATGACTAATAATCCACCTTCAGGTTATCATCTGAATCCCCTCTAGTATTAAGTTGTCAGCAACAGATAATTGCATTAAGCAAAGTGTGTAAAGTAAACAATATGATTGTTCTATGAACAAAGGATTGATGTTTTCTCCCTAGTAGCAACAGCACATCTAGTACCTTAGAGATTTCTATCACTTCCCTAGATTCCTAGAGGCATGAACCCACTATCGAGCATAAATACTCCCTCTTGGAGTTGCTAGCATCTACTCGGCCAAGATAGCTACTAACAACGAAAAGCATGCAAGATCACAAATAACATAGACATGATAGAATCAATCTGAAATAGCATCTCAATATCCATCGGATCCCCGCAAACACAACATGTATATTACAAATAGATGATCTTGATCATGAACGGAGCTCACAAGATCTAAACATGGTAGCACAAAGGAGAAGAACCAACCATCTAGCTACTACATGGACCCGTAGTCTAGGGATGAACTACTCATGCATCACACTGGAGGCAAGCATGGTGATGAAGAAGGCCTCCAGGGTGATCTCTCCCCTCTGGTAGGGTGCCGGGAAGAGCTTCAGATCCCTCCCGGCCTGGGGATGGAGATGGCGGTGGCTATAGACTCTTTCGTGGAATTTTGATCGGGTAATTAGGGTTTTCATCCTGGAGGCAAGATATAGGTGAAGGGGCAAGGTCGATGGAGTGCCAAGGGTCGCACACCACCTGGTGGCGCGGCTAGGGCTGGCCATGCTACCACCAGGTGTGGCCGGCCTGGCTCCCCTCTTCGTCTCCCCTCCGGACTCCGTGTTCCTTCTGGTGAAATATTGAATTGGGCTTTTGTCCGGTCCAATTCAGAGAATATTTCCTTACAAGCTTTTCTGAAACCAAAAACAGCAGAAAACAGGCAACTGGCACTTTGGCATCTTGTTAATAAGTTAGTTCCAGAAAATGTTTAAAAATACTCCAAAGTCTGGACAAACCATAAGAAAGTAGATATAAAACAAACATGGAACATCAAAAATTATAGATAAGTTTGCAACGTATCAGTGTTCTTTTCCAAAACCACATGGATCCACTGATGTCATTGCATGTGTTTTATTTTGATAAACCACATGGCTCAACTAGAGTCAGTGCATGTGTGTTATTTTTATAAACCACATTGATCCACTGATGTCATTGCATTTGTGTTCCTTTCATAAACCACATGGATCCACTAGAAGTCATTGCATGTGTGTTATTTTCCTAGACCACATGGACCCACTAGATGTCATTGCATGTGTGTTCTTTTCCAAAAACCACATGGATCCACTAGATGCCATTACATGTGTGTTCTTTTTTATAGAGCACATGGATCCAATAGATGGCATCACATGTGTGTTCTTTTCATAAACCACATGGATCCACTAGATGTCATTTCATGTGTGTTCTTTTCCTAAACCACATGGATCCACTGATGTCATTATGTGTGTGTTCTTTTCCAAAAACCACATGGATCCACTAGATGTCATTGCATGTGGTGTTCTTTTCATAAACCATGTGGATCCACCAGATGTCATTGCATTTGTTTTCTTTTCATAAACCACATGGATCCAGTAGATGTCATTGCATGTGTGTTCTTTTCCTAGACCACATGGATCCACTAGATGTCATTGCATGTGTGTTATTTTCATATACCACATGGATCCACTAGATGTCATTGCATGTGTGTTCTTTTCATAGACCACATTGATCCACTGATGTCATTGCATGTTGTTCTATTCATAGACCACATTGATCCACTAGATGTCATTGCATGTGTGTTCTTTTCATAAACCACATGGATCCACTAGATGTCATTGCATGTGTGTTCTTTTCATAAACGACATGGATCCACCAGAGTTCATTACATGTGTTCTGTTTTCCAAGACCACATGGATCCACTAGAGTCATTGAATGTGTGTTCTTTTCATAAACCACATTGATCCACTAGATGTCATTGCATGTGTGTTGTTTTCCAAAAACCACATGGATCCACTAGATGTCATTGAATGTGTGTTCTTTTAATAGACCAACTTGATCCACTAGATGTCATTGCATGTGTGTTCTTTTCCAAAACCACATGGATCCACTGATGTCATTGAATGTGTGTTATTTTCGTAAACCACATGGATCCACTAGAGTTATTGCATGTATGTTCTTTTCATAAACCACATTGATCCAGTAATGTCATTGCATTTGTGTTCTTTTCATAAACCACATGGATCCACTAGAAGTCATTTCATGTGTATTATTTTCCTAGACCACATGGATCCACTAGATGTCATTGCATGTGTCTTCTTTTCCAAAAACCACATGGATCCACTAGATGCCATTGCATGTGTGTTCTTTTTATAGACCACATGGATCCACTAGATGTCATTGCATGTGTGTTCTTTTCATAGACCACATGGATCCACTAGATGTCATTGCATGTGTGTTCTTTTCATAGACCACATTGATCCTCTAATGTCATTACATGTTGTTCTTTTTCATATACCACATTGATCCACTAGATATCATTGCATGTGTGTTCTTTTCATAAACCACATGGATCCACTAGATGTCATTGCATGTGTGTTCTTTTCGTAAACCACATGGATCCACTAGATGTAATTTCATGTGTGTTCTTTTCCTAGACCACAAGGATCCACTACATGTCATTGCATGTGTTATTTTTATAGACCACATGGATCCACTAGATATCATTGCATGTGTGTTCTTTTCATAGACCACATTGATCCACTATTGTCATTGCATGTTGTTCTTTTCATAGACCACATTGATCCACTAGATGTCATTGCATATTCTTTTCATAAACGACATGAATCCACTAGATGTCATTCCATGTTCTGTGTTTTCATAAACAACATGGATCCACTCGAGTTCATTGCATGTGTGTTCTTGTCCTATACCACATGGAAACACTGGATGTCATTGCATGTGTGTTCTTTTCCTAGACCACATGGATCCACTAGAGTCATTGCATGTGTGTTGTTTTAATAAACCACATTCATCCACTTGATGTCATTACATGTGTGTTCTTTTCCAAAAACCACATGGATCCACTAGATGTCATTGCATGTGTGTTATTTTCCAAAACCACATGGATCCACTGATGACATTGCATGTGTTTTTTTTTCATAAACCACATGGATCCACTAGCGTCATTGCATGTGTGTTCTTTTCATAAACCACATGGATCCTCTAGATGTCATTGCATGCGTATTCTTTTCCTAAACCACATCGATCCACTACATTCATTGCATGTGTGTTCTTTTCATAAACCACATTGATCCAGTGATGTCATTGCATGGGTGTTCTTTTCATAGACCACATGGATCAGCTAGATGTCATTGCATGTGTGTTTTTCCAAAAACCTGATGGATCCACTAGATGTCATTACATGTGGGTGTTCTTTTCATAAACCACATGGATCCACATGAAAACACACACTCTAGTGGATTCTGTGATGCAACTTCTGCCACACTAGTGCAACATGCAATGGGCAAGCTGCTTTCCTATCTGTTTTTGGTCTCTGTGACCTAGGTTTGACACACATGGATCCACTAGGTGTCGTTGCATGGGTTATTTTCCTAGACCATATGGATCCACTAGATGTCACTGCATGTGTGTTATCTTCAAAACCACATGGATCCACTAGATGTCATTGCATGTGTGTTCTTTTCATAGACCACATGGATCCAATAGATGTCATTGCATTTGTGTTCTTTTCCAAAACCACATGTGTTATGGGGTAACCCCGTGGGTGGCCCGATCTTCACGGATACCGTGGTCAAATCGATGGGAAAGCGAGAGGAAAGGGAGAAGGTAGCGGAAGCGGACACACACCTCGTGAAGAACACGATGAACACACGCAAAACTCACATGATACAAGGCTGATTGCTCTCACCGGTGGCCACCTGTCCGATAGAATCCTCGCAATGAAAGATCGGTCAATGTACTCTCTCGATCCTTGCGGAGAGGGAAGAACACCTTGGAGAGGGTCTTGACGTCTTGGCAAAGGGACACCAATGCCAAGGCCTTGTACAACAAGGGAGGCGCGATGCAAACTCCAACGAGGTGGTGACGATAGTCGATCCCCTTTGGTAGAAGGGGATGAGGCAAAACTAGAGATTCCACAAAGGGGGTTGTCTTTAGTCTATCATCTATGCCTCCGGTTACATGGGGTGGGGCACTATATATAGGCCAGCCACTAGTTCAAGGGTACTTTAGTAATAAAAGGCGAAAGTCTGGGCGGACTAAGGGGTACATGGGCCAAGGGCCCAGCTAGTGGCGCTAGGCCCACATGCTCAGGCCGGAGACTCCAGTGTGGGTCGGAGACTCCTGTCTATCTTTGGTGTCGTCTCTGGAGGGGCCTTCTGGCTGTCCACGAGCTCGATCTGGGGGCCAGTCCGGAGATGGGTCCGGATACTCCGGGGTCTGCAGGCCGGACACTCCAGTGTCTTTAGGCCAGAGACTCCGGTGTGGACGGAGACTCCGGTGCTCCAGCTACTGCTTCTTCCTTCTTCTCTTCCAACCCTTCGTCTTATCGGGCTTGGTTCTCCAGGCTTCCTCCAATGCCACCGTACTTGTCGGTTTGAACCTATCATGAATACATGACGGAGTATGAAGTAGTATACCATTCAATGTGGTAGGAAGTGGTCTCGCATCGAGGAATGGATTCACCTTTGGAGTCCATGACGACTTGGCATAAGTTGGAGACCATGATGTGGTAATGACCGAAGTTCGGGCTACATCAACATGGATCCACAGATGTCATTGCATGTGTGTTATTTTCATAAACCACATGGATCCACTAGAGTCATTGCATGTGTGTTGTTTTCATAGACCACATTGATCCACTTATGTCATTACATGCGTGTTATCTTCATAAACCACATGGATCCACTAGATGTCATTGAATGTGTATTATTTTCCTAGACCACATGGATCCACTAGATGTCATTGCATGTGTGTTCTTTTCCGAAAACCACATGGATCCACTAGATGTCATTGCATGTGGTGTTCTTTTAATAAACCACATGGATCCAATAGATGTCATTGCATGTGTGTTATTTTGATAGACCACATGGATCCAATAGATGTCATTGCATGTGTGTTGTTTTCATAAACCACATTGATCCACTTATGTCATTGCATGTGGTCTTCTTTTAATAAACCACATGGATCCACTAGATGTCATTGCATGTGTGTTATTTTCATACACCACATGGATCCACTAGTCATTGCATGTGTGTTCTTTTCATATACCACATTGATCCACTAGATATCATTGCATGTGTGTTCTTTTCCAAAAACCACATGGATCCACTAGAGTCATTGCATGTGTGTTCTTTTCCTAAACCACATGGATCCACTAGATATCATTGCATGTGTGTTCTTTTCATATACCACATGGATCCACTAGACGTCATTGCATGTGTGTTCTTTTCATAGACCACATTGATCCACTTATGTCATTGCATGTTATTCTGTTCATAGACCAAATTGATCAACTAGATGTCATTGCATGTGTGTTCTTTTCATAAACCACATGGATCCACTAGATGTCATTGCATGTGTGTTCTTTTTATAAACCACATGGATCCACTAGAGTTCATTGCATGTGTGTTCTTTTCCTAGACCACATGGATCCACTAGATGTCATTCCATGTGTGTTCTTTTCATAAACCACATTGATCCACTAATGTCATTGCATGTGTGTTCTTTTCATAGACCACATGGATCCACTAGATGTCATTGTATGTGTGTTCTTTTCCAAAAACCATATGGATCCACTAGATGTCTCTACATGTGTGTTCTTTTCATAGACCACATGGATCCACTAGATGTCATTGCATGTGGTGTTCTTTTCATAATCCACATGGATCCACATGAAAACACACACTCTAGTGGATTCTGTGATGCAACTTCTTCCACACTGGTGCAACATGCAATGTGCAAGCTGCTTTCTTATTTGTTTTTGGTCTCTGTGACCTAGGTTTGACGCACATGGATCCACTAGGTGCCGTTGCATGGGTTATTTTCCTAGACCACATGGATCCACTAGATGTCATTGCATGTGTGTTATTTTCCAAAAACCACATGGATCCACTAGATGTCAATGCATGTGTGTTCTTTTCATTGACCATATGGATCCAATAGATTTCATTGCATTTGTGTTCATTTCCAAAACCACATGGATCCACGGATGTCATTGCATGTGTTTTATTTTCACAAACCACATGGACCCACTAGAGCCATTGCATGTGTGTTCTTTTCATAGACCACATTGATCCACTTATGTCATTGCATGTCTGTTATTTTCATAAACCACATGGATCCACTAGATGTCATTGCATGTGTGTTATTTTCCTAGACCACATGGATCCACTAGTCATTGCATGTGTGTTCTTTTCATATACCACATTGATCCACTAGATATCATTGCATGTGTGTTCTTTTCCAAAAACCACATGGATCCACTAGAGTCATTGCATGTGTGTTCTTTTCCTAAACCACATGGATCCACTAGATATCATTGCATGTGTGTTCTTTTCATATACCACATGGATCCACTAGACGTCATTGCATGTGTGTTCTTTTCATAGACCACATTGATCCACTTATGTCATTGCATGTTGTTCTGTTCATAGACCAAATTGATCAACTAGATGTCATTGCATGTGTGTTCTTTTCATAAACCACATGGATCCACTAGATGTCATTGCATGTGTGTTCTTTTTATAAACCACATGGATCCACTAGAGTTCATTGCATGTGTGTTCTTTTCCTAGACCACATGGATCCACTAGATGTCATTCCATGTGTGTTCTTTTCATAAACCACATTGATCCACTAATGTCATTGCATGTGTGTTCTTTTCATAGACCACATGGATCCACTAGATGTCATTGTATGTGCGTTCTTTTCCAAAAACCATATGGATCCACTAGATGTCTCTACATGTGTGTTCTTTTCATAGACCACATGGATCCACTAGATGTCATTGCATGTGGTGTTCTTTTCATAATCCACATGGATCCACATGAAAACACACACTCTAGTGGATTCTGTGATGCAACTTCTTCCACACTGGTGCAACATGCAATGTGCAAGCTGCTTTCTTATTTGTTTTTGGTCTCTGTGACCTAGGTTTGACGCACATGGATCCACTAGGTGCCGTTGCATGGGTTATTTTCCTAGACCACATGGATCCACTAGATGTCATTGCATGTGTGTTATTTTCAAAAAACCACATGGATCCACTAGATGTCAATGCATGTGTGTTCTTTTCATTGACCATATGGATCCAATAGATTTCATTCCATTTGTGTTCATTTCCAAAACCACATGGATCCACGGATGTCATTGCATGTGTTTTATTTTCATAAACCACATGGACCCACTAGAGCCATTGCATGTGTGTTCTTTTCATAGACCACATTGATCCACTTATGTCATTGCATGTGTGTTATTTTCATAAACCACATGGATCCACTAGATGTCATTGCATGTGTGTTATTTTCCTAGACCACATGGATCCACTAGATGTCATTGCATGTGTGTTCTTTTCCAAAAACCACATGGATCCACTAGATGTCATTGCATATGGTGTTCTGTTAATAAACCACATGGATCGACTAGATGTCATTGCGTGTATGTTATTTTCATAGACCACATGGATCCAACAGATGTGATTGCATGTATTTTTTTCATAAACCACATGGACCCACTGATGTCATTGCATGTGTGTTATTTTCATAAACCACATGGATTCACTAGAGTCATTGCATGTGTGTTCTTTTCATAGACCACATTGATCCACTAGATATCATTGCATGTGTGTTCTTTTCCAAAAAAAACAAATTGATCCACTAGATGTCATTCCATGTGTGTTCTTTTCGTAAACCACATGGATCCAATAGAGTCATTGCATGTGTTTTCTTTTCCTAAACCACATGGATCCACTAGATATCATTGCATGTGTGTTCTTTTCATATACCACATGGATCCACTAGATGTCATTGCATGTGTGTTCTTTTCATAGACCACATTGATCCACTGATGCCATTGCATGTTGTTCTTTTCATAGACCAAATTGATCCACTAGATGTCATTTGATGTGTGTTCTTTTCATAACCACATGGATCCACTAGATGTCATTGCATGTGTGTTCTTTTCGTAAACCACATGGATCCACTAGAGTTCATTGCATGTGTGTTCTTTTCCTAGACCACATGGATCCACTAGATGGCATTCCATGTGTGTTCTTTTCATAAACCACATTGATCCACTAATGTCATTGCATGTGTGTTCTTTTCATAGCCCACATGGATCCACTAGATGTCATTGCATGTCTGTTCTTTTCCAAAAACCATATGGATCCACTAGATGTCTCTACATGTGTGTTCTTTTCATAGACCACATGGATCCACTAGATGTCATTGCATGGGTGTTCTTTTCCAAAACCACATGGATCCACTGATGTCATTGCATGTGTGTTCTTTTCATAAACCACATGGATGCACTAGAGTCATTGCATGTGTGTTCTATTTGAAAGGTTTCGTAGCAGAAAACAAAAAAATTCTATCTACTCGAACACTAATACTAGGATCTATACTATGTAGACATAAGCAAGGGAGAAGGGATACAGTATTCATACCTTTGAGGACCGAGGCACGCCTTATGCAGGAAGGCTTATATTGATGAAGACGAGCAGCACCCCAAGTCTAGTGCCTCCGAAGTTCGTCACACATCTGGTGTAGGAGACGTCAACCGGAATCCGATCCAGCCGAGCAGCGGAAGAAGTAGATGCTGGATCGCAGATCACACGACAGTGGTGTGAAGGTGGAGAACTCACCCACGAGGTCCTCCCCAATATTACGGAGAAGTCCTCAATGGATGAGAGAGAGAATGAGAGGGAATGGGATGATTCGAAAGGGGGAGGGTGATACATTGCAAATGTATCTATAATTTTTGATGCTCCATGCTTGGTTTTATCTACTTTCTTGTGTTTTGTCCACACTTTGGAGTATTTTTCATATGATTTCTTGGACTAACCTATTAACAAGAGCCACAGTGCCAGCTGCCTGTTTTCTGCTGTTTTTGGTTCCAGGAAAGTCAGAAAATGAATATTCTCGGAATTCGACGGGACAAAAGCCAAAGTGCCTATTTTTCCAGAAGACTCTAGGAGCCAGAATACGAGACGGAGGAGAGCCAGGGGCTGGCCACACCACCCCTAGGCGTGGGCTGGGCCTGGCCACGCCAGGGCATGGTGTGGTGGCCCCAGGCACCCCCTCGGTCTCCCTCTTTGCCTATAAGAAGCCTTCTAACCTAAAAACTTCGGGGGGTTCGATGTTTTTCCAGAAGAAGTTCCGCAGCACCGCCACCACCGAAGGGGAGATTCGGGGGATAGGAAGTCTCTGTTCCGGCACCCTGCCGGGACGGGGAAGTGCCCCCGGAGCCATCTTCATCGATCTCCACCATCATCTCCATCGACCATCCATGTTTCCTCCATCTATGAGTGAGTAATCCCCCGCTGTAGGCTATGGGGATGGTAGGGATTGGATGAGATCGTTCATGTAATGGCATCAGATTGTTAGGGCATAGTGCCTAGTATCTTTTATTAGTGCTTTATGACTTTGTTGCAACTTGTTGTGCTTAATGCTTGTCACTAGGGCCCGAGTGCCATGATTTCACATCTGAAAATGTTATTGATTCATTATGATAGTATTGTTCTTGGTCTTATCTTCAAGTTGTATACACACGTCGTTGTCCGGAACCTATGGCCCCGAAGTGACATAAATCGGGATAACCGGAAGGGAAAGGCTTTGATGTGAGGATCACATGTGTTCACAGAGTATTAATGCTTTGCTCCGGTGCTCTATTAAAAGGAGCACCTTAATTGCCAGTAGTTCCCTAGAGGCCCCGTTGCAAACGGGCTGGCAGGACAAAATATGTTGTGCAAGTTCTCATTGCGAGCACGTATGACTATATATGGGACACATGCCTAGGATTGTCTAGTACTTGGATGCTTTATCTTATTTATCTGCAATTGCCCTATGTTCTGATTCCTATGCGAATTTTCTTGTCCATGCAGCGCCCGTCCATCCATCCCTATGCCTACCGCACTCGAATCCCGCTGTTACTGCTTTTGTTACTACTGTCTTTTCTTTACTACTGCTGCTGCTTTACTATTCCTACTACAAAACTGTTGCTACTGACAAACTGATGTGAGCAAGATTGTTTCCAGGTGCAGCTAAATTGACAACTCAGTTGTTAAGGCTTATAAATATTCTTTGGCTCCCCTTGTGTCGAATCAATAAATTGGGTTTCACTTCCCTCGAAAATACTGCGATACACCCTTATACTTGTGGGTCATCAGAGGGGAGACCCCTATATATAGTGGGAGGGAGGGCGCACCACCCTAGGGCCAAGCGGTGTGGGACTAACCCCCACACCCGCCGACCACCTAGGGGCAGCCGCCGGCCCTAGGTGGGCCCCATTGGGGGGCCCACCAAGCCTAGGCCGACTGGCCCCTTCTCCCTAGGAGCCAAGCCCTATTGGGCCTCCCATCTGGTGAGGCCCATTAGCATTATGATGCCTTTAATAATAAAATAAAATATATATTTAATATTAATTCTCCAAAAAATATCCAAATACACATATTGTATTATTCCTTCACTCCGGAACACCTTCCGGACCCCTTCCGATCTCCATCGGATGTTACCCAGAACTATTCCGGTTTCTCTCTCTCTGTTTCTCCTATGATACCTCATCTACCCTAAGCGTCCCTACCCTTAAGCGTGACATCCTTCAGTTCGGAAACACTCCAGACATGATTGAGACTACTCTCACATCAATGATCAACAGAGGGACCTGGATGGCCATATGACCCCCGTGCGTTTCACGAATGCAATCGCTCGAACCGTGAGATAGTCGTTTCCCGTTCCCTTTGTCATATGATACCTAATTCATTCGAGACTTGATCTTCGGTATCCTTATACCTTAGTTCGGTCTTGTTACCGATGAACTTGTTTACTCGTTCTCATGTCATTGCATTCCATGACAAAATCACATGCTTGCAAGCTTCATTAATGCAACGTCACCGAGATGGCCACATGTATCTGTCTGTTACATGGACTAGACAAATCTTGGTCTTGATATGTACTCCTCAACGCATCCCTTCGGAAAACCTGAGTGGCACCATTTTGATCACCCTTTTACGAGATGATTCTTGATAACCATCAAAGCTTCTTCTAGAATGGTGATTTGCATTACCTCACAGTCAAAGGATCGGGTTGCGAGGTTCTCTATGTTTATCATCAATGGTGAAATTTGTAACTAGATCTCATTCAAGATATAACGGTCAGATGTTTGTCTATCATGTTATTCAACTAATAACATGACCCCATTGTCAATTGGCATAAATGCCCATGATCTTGAAACTCGGACCATCCTCATGACCAATGAACTAGTTCGCTAGAGGTAACTAGAGACACGGTTTGTTTACATACCACATGTGTATTAATGTTTCGTATTGACACAATTATAGCAAAGATGAAATGTATTATGAACATATAGGAGTCACATCAAATAATACACTTTATTCTTTGCCTCTAGGGCATAACTCCTTCAGT
Source organism: Avena sativa (assembly GCA_916181665.1). Taxonomy (NCBI): domain Eukaryota; kingdom Viridiplantae; phylum Streptophyta; class Magnoliopsida; order Poales; family Poaceae; genus Avena; species Avena sativa. The sequence continues at coordinate 232,719,804 of OV702287.1, forward strand.
CTCCCACTTGCACTAGAGTACAAACAAAACTAGCTTACAATAGGCAGGAACCTAACACCAATGGAATCTTGGTTTTGTTCATGCTTTTCCTGATGGAGAGCTTTAGTCAAAGGATCTGCCATATTCAGTTCCGTATCTACTTTGCAAATCTTGACTTCACCTTCGTCAACATTCTGTCGGATGACGTGAAATCTAAGCTTGATGTGTTTGGCTATGGAATGAGTCCTTGGTTCCTTTGGGTTTGCAACAGCTCCCGTGTTATCACAATAGATCGTCACGAGGTCTTGCGCATTTGGAAAAACTCCCAGTTTGATGACGAAATTCTTTAGCCAAAAAGCTTCATTTGCTGCATTGGCCGCAGCAATGTATTCAGACTCCATTGAAGATTGCGCCACCACCGGCTGCTTCTTACTCTTCCAGCTTACCACCGCACCATTTACTAGGAACACAAATCCTGTTTGAGACTTCGAGTCATCATGATCTGAATTCCAGCTCGCATCCACGTAACCCGTTACGTTTAGAGCTTCATCACTTCCTCCATAGATTAAGAACATATCCTTTGTTCTTTTCAGATACTTTAGGATATTCTTTACAGCTGTCCAGTGATCTAGTCTCGGATTACTTTGGTATCGGCTCGTCAAACTAAGAGACAATGCCACATCAGGTCGTGTACTTAACATTTCATACATGTTAGATCCTATGGCTGAGGCATAGGGGGTGAAAGACATCTTCTCTCTATCATCATCCGTTACAGGACATTGAGTCATACTCAATTTGCACTTCATCATTGGTACAAAACCCCATTTGGTGTTTTCCATTTTGAACCTCTTCAAAATCTTTTCGATGTAAGTACTTTGACTTAATGCAATTAGGTGCCTTGATCTATCTCTATAGATCTTGATTCCTAATATGTATGCAGCTTCACCTAGATCCTTCATGGAAAATTGGTTGCTCAAATATGCTTGCACGCTTTTCATAAGATCCACATCGTTTCCCATGAGTAATATGTCATCCACATATACTACTAAGAAAACCACTGAGCTCCCACTCGCTTTCTTGTAAACACAAAACTCTTGTTGATTTTGGACAAATCCAAAACTCTTGATCACTTGATCAAAACGTTGGTTCCAGCTCCAAGATGCTTGCTTCAATCCATAAATGGACCGTTGAAGCTTGTATACCTTTCCAGCATCCTTGGGGTCAACAAAACCTTCCAGTTGCATCATATACAACTCTTCATCAATGTGACCATTGAGGAATGCGGTCTTGACATCCATCTGCCAAATTTCATAGTCGAAATGTGCAGCAATTGCTATTAAAATCCGGACAGCCTTAAGCATCACTACGGGAGAGTAAGTCCCGTCATAATCAACTCCTTGAATTTGTCAAAAACCCTTTGCGACAAGTCGAGCTTTGTGAACGGTCACATTACCATTCGCATCTGTCTTTTCTTAAAGATCCATTTATTTTCCACGGCCTTGCGGCCTTCTGGAAGATCTACCAAGGTACAAAGTTGGTTCTCATGCATGGATCCTATTTCGGATTTCATGGCTTCTAGCCATTTCTCGGAGTCAGCACTATCCATAGCTTCTTTGTAGTTTGCAGGTTCTTCCTGTTCATCTAGGATGACAGACATTACAAGGCTACTGTACCAATCAGGAGTGGCACGAACTCTTGTAGACCTGCGAACCTCAGGAGTCTCGATGTCATTGTTTTGATCATCATCAATGGGCTCTTCCTCCATGTTGGAGAACGGTTTCGGAACAGCTTCTGTTGCGCTACTCAGAATTTGGAGAGAAGGGTCAGCAATTTCATCTAACTCAATTGTCCTTCCACTCACTCCTTTTGCAAGAAACTCTTTCTCGAGAAAGGTGCCGGGTTTTGCGACAAACGTTTTGCCTTCGGCTTGGTTGTAGAAAGTATACCCAATGGTTTCCCTTGGATATCCTACAAAGATAGATTTTTCCGATTTGGGTTCGAGTTTGTCAGGCTGTAGTTTCTTGACGTAAGCCTCACATCCCAAAACTTTCAGAAATGACAACATTGGCTTCTTGCCATGCCATATCTCATATGGGGTTGTCTCTACGGACTTGGATGGTGCTCGATTTAATATAAAAGCGGCGGTTTCTAACACGTATCCCCAAAAATACACAAACAAATCAGTTAAAGACATCATGGACCGTACACTACCTAATAGGGTTCGGTTACGACGTTCCGACACACCATTACGAGAATATCATTTTGCGGCCCGAAAGTTGGGGTGTATAGGCAACGCGGTACCCAAGTTCCCTGAAATCAGCCGGGATGACTACAGTTGGTGTGCCAAATACTCAGAGGGTCTTTTTCCGCACGAATTCAACTTGACGTTTCAATACAAAAAATCAGGCTAACGAGCGTCAAGTTGGGCCCTCCTGTCAGTTCTCGCCGTTATGTCGCTCCCGTCACTTAGGCGGGGTGGCTGTCACGTAGGCTTGCAGCGTTGGCACAGTGGATAGGACAACACCCCTATCCAGTGTATTGACGTGACAAAACAGGGCACATGTATCGGTGTTATAATTATTTTTTGTTTACTCAGAAGCTGGAACGGCCACCGCCACGCGTCTCTCCTTGGACTTCCGTCCCAATCGTTAACCCCTACCATAAAAGTGCATTGACGGTTCCATTGTTCCCCTGCCTCGCAGAAACCACTCTTCTTCTTCCTGTCATCTACTATCTTCTTCCCGTCTTATCCTTGCCGCCATGGAAGATCTACGCACTCTAGAGACAACCTTCACTACCCATGACAACAAGAAGATAGACGTTGTCTACACCAACGAGGAGGAGACAGTGGTGCGTGTCCTGAGGATGTACGAGGGTTGGCTTGGGATAGACAAGGACAAGTTTGTGGGATTGGACCCTGAGTACACCCCGGAGCACCCATATGAAGGGAGTGAAGTTGCCGTCGTTCAACTGGCCATGCGGAAACACGTCCTTGTCTACCACCTCTCCCGGTTTGTAGATCTGCTCTCTATAGCTAACCACTTTTAGGGTTTTCTCCTCTTGTTCTTTATCCACTTGCTCATCTTGCAACTACTAGATTTTATTTCGGACCAAATAAATTAGGGTTTACCTATGTCTCAATCGACTGAGATTTTCTTTAGTCTCAATCACCTAAGAAAAGTGCAACCGTAGTTAAAAGAAATGTGCAACTCATTCAGTCATCTGAGAAATAGCAAATCCCGAATAAATTATGACAATACAATGTTGAGAGTCTTGATCTTGCATTTACTAAACTTTTCAAAATTATATTGAGAGGATGATCTTGCATTGACAAATATGTGTAGTTACAAATTTTGGTGATGACAAACTACATACTTTTAGGACTGACAGGAAATGTCCGGCGCTGTGCCAGTTCCTTGTAGAAAAGGGAATTGTTTTCTGCACTGTCGATAAAAGAATGATTTTTTGAAATTGTATCAAGAGGAAATTATAATTCCTGCGCACAAGTGGATCGATATTCAAAGTCTTGTCAAGATCCTAGGGGGCTCTAGGAAGGATGGAATGGCATCACTCGCAACTAGAATCCTCGATGAGTCGTACAACAAAATGAAGGAAGATTTCCCTACGGATAGGCACAATTTCTGGGACAAGTGGTCGTTGTCTGATATAAACCTGAAGTATGCAGCCATAGATGCTTACGTGACCTACCAGCTGTATAAGAAGATCCATTTTTTTCTACGTTACCTCGTGTTTTACGCTATTTGCAAGAGGGAAGGCGATCTTAGGGGAGCCCACTATAGAAAATGCGGAATAGCTGAGTTTGAAGCTGAATATGCAAATAAATTGGCTGCATCTGAAGCAACTGACAGAGAGGCTGCAGAAGCAGCTGAAAGAGAGCTTGCGGCTGAAGAAGCAGCTGATAGAGGGGCTGCAGCTGAAGCGGCAAACAGAGAGGCAGCATCTTCTAGCGGCAACAATCATGCCTGTGATGCATCGCTAATTGTGCCGCAGGACGCTGAAGATAGGGAAGCCAAGTCAGATGCCAGGTGGGACAAAGCAGTTCGTGAGATGTGGAGTACCTGGAATGGTCGCAGTTCGTCGCCTAGGAACGATGGCAAGCGCCTCAAGTGGTCTAATGAGGAGTGAATTAAATTTTACTTGTTAGTGTTATGTTTCTGTTTTGTGGAACTCAATTAGCTTGCCAAGATGTCTAGCGCCTCAAGTGATACTAGTAAAATAAATTTAACCCTCGTTGTGTTATGTTTATGTATGTGTCTTGTAGCTTGTCAAGATAGTAGCTTCTTAACTGGCAGTTTGAAAGAGTGCCCTTTTCCTCTCTCGCTAAATAGATATGTTTCATTTTGCCCAAATTGGTAGCAAATCTAGAGAATATTCTCACTTCAATATTTCGTTCCCTTTTGGACCTCCTTTTGCCTCTGATCAGGTAGCAAATCTAGAGCAGCAAATCACACCAGGCAGAATACATTCATTCAGAAAACAAAACAAATGTAGATATACCTGTGCGTAGCTAAATAGGATATAGCGATAGAAAGTAGGTTGCTTAACGAGGTTCGATGCATTCAGCCAGAAATAGGATATAGCCAGGAGACAGGGGCCTCCTCGCCGGCGGCCACGGAGGCGACGATGGCCACCTTATCATCCTCGGCCATCGCCGGCGCGGACGAGGTATTCTCGGGAGTTTGCGGATGCTGGTGGGACAGTGGAGAGGGTTGCGTGGGGGTCAGTGAGCTCAATAGTTAAGGTGGATAGAAGCAAGGCACGTTTCGTTGCACCACTGTGCAACGCGCCATGCAGTCTACTGCACCGTGCACCGTGACATGCGCACGGTACGTCATGTTTTTCCCGGGCCATGCATGGCAGTTCTGTATTGAGACGCATGCAAAGGGCGCACACACAATTTCTATGTACGAAGTTTGACACGGCCCTAAAATTGGCGATAGTTAAAAGTAGAAATGTAGAGGGGGAGGTAGGTGGCTGTACGGCGAGATTTGTGGGGTTGTGCTAGATTCGCTAGAGGGATGTGTTGATGACTGCGAGTGACTCGATGAACCGGAGACGTTAGGTCTGGTCGAGCTCAGCTGTTCGGCCTCCAGCTAGTGCGTGCAAGCTTCTTACGGTGGGCGCCAGTTGGAAGTGAGATTGAAAGCCGCTGCGTAAAAAATGGGATGTGTCTTATTAAAATCAAGTGGCAATAAATTGCAGCTGTCCATCGACGACCGTGCACTCAATGGCGCATGTGTTGTGGCGTAGTAGTAGCAGTAGTAGGCTTTTCAGACTTGATTAAACGTGACATGACTGCTCGGCGACTTTTTCCATAGACGGCATCGTGTTCCTTCTTGTAGAGGGAGACGTCAAGATGGTAGCTCGTTAACTAGCAGTTTGAAAGAGTGCCCTTTTCCTCTCCCACTAAACAGATATGTTCATATTTGCCCAAATTGGTAGCAAATCTAGAGAAGATTCTCTCTTCAATAATTCGTTCCCTTTTGGACCTCTTTTTGCCTCCGATCAGGTAGCAAATCTAAAGCAGCAAATCACACCAGGCAGAATACATTCATTCAGAAAACAAAACAAATATAGATATAGCTATGCGAAGCTAAATAGGATATAGTGATAGAAAGTAGGTTGCCTAACGAGGTTCGATGCATTCAGCCAGAAATAGGATATAGCTAGAAAGAAGCTGCTTAGCCGCCGCAGCTGCAGGCACATCCTGCACGCACCCGCGCCTCCGGCTCCTGCTCCTCCATCCGACGCTTCCTCCACTTCTTGCTGCCTAGTCCCTTGATCTTCGGGACCATGGGCCTGATTGGAGCGATGCGACCCTCTTTGATGTCCAACCGCTGGAGGTTTCGGAGGTAAATGCCGAGAGCCCGGTGTTCAGCGATGTAGGCGTTGATGTTCACGGTCTCGCACTCGCCGCCTTTGTGGATGCCAGAGCCCGCAGCCTCTGCATGCTTCATTAAGGAGAGGAAGTTGGTGCGGTCGGGGCCACTCGCACAACTGTAGGTGATCCCCTTGCGGAACGAGAAGCACCAGGGGCCGCCCTAAAGAAGGCGGCATACTTGCCAGCCCGCAGCCTCCTCAGCACCTGACGAGTCTTGGTGTGTATGGACTCGTCATCACTCTAGACGTCATTGCCGGAAACCTATTGGAAGAAAAGGAAAATGGGGGGTAGATGATGTAAGAAGATCGAGCAATCGAAATGCAAACAAGCGAATCCTAATAAACCAACATCTAGCACCAACGATGGGAACGATAGAAGAAACAGGGGAGGGGAGCAAACCCTAGTTACCTCCAACCATGGGTCGTCGATGCCGGTGTCGTAGGGGTTCAGCGGAGCGATGTACTTATCTGGATCGTAGGTGCCCCAGAAGTGCTTGATCCGCTTGTGACCGGCGGGGGCCTCCTCGCTGACGGGGGGCTCCGCTTCGGCGGCTCCGTCGGTAGTGGGGACGGGGGCCTGGACGGGAATGGCAACTACCATCGATGCCTCGACTGGGGCCTGGACAGGGACGGCGGCTGCTTTCAACGCGTCGAGGGGGGACGGTGAGGAGACGGGGGCCTCCTCGCTGGCGGCCTCGGAGGCGACGATGGCCACCTTATCCTCCTCGGTCATCGCCGGCGCGGATGGGGTATTCTCTGGAGTTTGCGGATGCTGGTGGGACAGTGGAGAGGGTTGCATGGGGAGAGTGAGCGAGAGTGGGAGTGGGTGTGCGGAGAGGGGCTCTATAGTTAAGGTGGATGGAAGCAAGGCACGTTTTGTTGCACCACCGTGCACCGCGACACGCGCACGGTACGTCACGTTTTTTTCCCGGGCCATGCATGGCAATTCTGTATTGAGCCGCATGCAAAGGGCGCATACACAATTTCTATGTACGAAGTTTGACACGGCCCTAAAATTGGCGATAGTTAAAAGTGGAAATGTAGAGGGGAAGGTAGGTGGCTGTATGGCGAGATTTGTGGGGTTGTGCTAGATCGGGTAGAGGGATGTGTTGATGAAGGCGGAGACGTTAGGTCTCGTCGAGCTCAGCTCTTCGGTCTCCGGCTAGCGCGTGCAAGCTTCTTACGGTCGGGCCCAGTTGGAAGTGAGATTGAGAGTCGCTGCGTAAAAATGGGATATGTCTTATTAAAATCAAGTGGCAATAAATTGTAGCTGTCCATCGACGTCCGTGCACTCGATGACGCATGCATTGTGGCGTAGTAGTAGTAGTAGGCTTTTCAGACTTGATTAAACATGACATGACCGCTCGACGACTTTTTCAATGGACGGCATCGTGTTCCTTCTTGTAGAAGTCTCGCTGGGGCAGACGTCCGTGTTGTCTCACGCTGGGGCCACGCTATGCTGTGAAGGGCATGATGTGTGCAACGATCATCGTTGGATCGCACGGAATCAACGGTTGGTGCGCACGATCCGCGTGACAACTGTGATAACCAATCAGGGAGTAGCAGATAGGGTGAGCACAGGTTTGTGCTTCTACGAAAGATAGAGAGGGGGGGGGGAAACTGAGTAGTATAAAAATGGAAAGTGAGTGTCTTGTACAATGAAATACATCATGGCATACATCAAATTATGTCAAGATACATCTTCCCATAAACCAAACATGGATCCACCAGTGTCATTGCATGAGTGTTCTTTTCACAGACCACATATGGATCCACCAGTGTCATTGCATGTGTGTTATTCTCACAAACCACGTAAGGATCCACCGGTGTCATTGCATGTGTGTTCCTCTCATAGACCACACATGGATCCACCGGTGGCATCACATCTCTGCTCTTTTCATGAACCACAGTTAGAGTCATCGCATGTCTGCTCTTCTCATGAACCACAGCTAGAGTCATTGCATGTGTGTTCTTCTCACAAACCATATCATGAACCACACCCAGTGTAATTGCATGTGTGTTCTTCTCCTTAACCACACATGGATCCACCAGTGTCATTGCATGTCTGCTCTTCTTATTAACCACAGCTAGAGTCATTGCATGTCTGTTCTTTTCACAAACCACCTATCACCAGAGTCATTGCACGTGTGTTCTTCCCACAAACCATATCATGAACCACACCCAGTGTCATTGCATGTGTGTTCTTCCCATGAACCACAAATGGGTCCACCAGTGTCATCACATGTCTGCTCTTTTCATGAACCACAGCTAGAGTCATTGCATGTGTGTTCTTCTCACAGACCACATATCACCAGTGTCATTGCATGTGTGTTCTTCCCACATACCACACATGGATCCACTAGTGTCATTGCATGTGTGTTCTTCCCATGAACCACACATGGATCCACCAGTGTCATTGCATTTGTGTTCTTCCCATGAACCACACATGGATCCACCAGTGTCGTTGCATGTGTGTTCTTTTCACTGACCACATATGGATCCACCAGTGTAATTGCATGTGTGTTATTCTCACAAACCACATAAGGATCCACCGGTGTCATTGCATGTGTGTTCCTCTCATAGACCACACATGGATCCACCGGTGGCATCGCATGTCTGCTCTTTTCACGAACCACAGTTAGAGTCATCGCATGTCTGCTCTTTTCATGAACCACAGCTAGAGTCATTGCATGTGTATTCTTCTCACAAACCATATCATGAACCACACCCAGTGTCATTGCATGTGTGTTCTTCTCATTAACCACACATGGATCCACTAGTGTCATTGCATGTCTGCTCTTTTCATTAACCATAGCTAGAGTCATTGCATGTCAGTTCTTTTCACAAACCACATATCACCAGAGTCATTGCATGTGTGTTCTTCCCACAGACCATATCATGAACCACACCCAGTGTCATTGCATGTGTGTTCTTCCCATGAACCACACATGGATCCACCAGTGTCATCGCATGTCTGCTCTTTTCATGAACCACATCTAGAGTCATTGCATGTGTGTTCTTCGCACAGACCACATATCACCAGAGTCATTGCATGTGTGTTCTTCCCACAGACCATATCATGAACCACACCTAGTGTCATTGCATGTGTGTTCTTCCCATGAACCACACATGGATCCACGAGTGTCATTGTATGTGTGTTCTTTTCACAGACCACATATGGATCCACCAGTGTCATCGCATGTCTGCTATTTTCATGAGCCATAGCTAGAGCCATTGCATGTTTGTTCTTCTCACAAACCACATATCACCAGTGTTATTGCATGTGTGTTCTCCCCACAGACCACACATGGATCCACCAGTGTCATTGCATGTGTGTTCTTCCCATGAACCACACATGTATCCACCAGTGCCATTGCATGTGTGTTCTTTTCACATACCACATATGGATCCACTAGTGTCATTGCCTGTGTGTTATTCTCACAAACCACGTAAAGATCCACCGGTGTCATTGCATGTGTGTTCCTCTGATAGACCACACATGGATCCACCGGTGGCATCGCGTGTCTAGTCTTTTCATGAACCACAGTTAGAGTCATCGCATGTGTGCTCTTTTCATGAACCACATCTAGAGACATTGCATGTGGGTTCTTCTCACAAACCATATCATGAACCACACCCAGTGTCATTGCATCTGTGTTCTTCTCATTAACCACACATGGATCCACCAGTATCATTGCATGTCTGCTCTTCTCATTAACCACAGCTAGAGTTATTGCATGTCTGTTCTTTTCACAAACCACATATCACTAGATTCATTGCACGTGTGTTCTTCCCATAGACCATACCATGAACCACACCCAGTGTCATTGCATGTGTGTTCTTCCCATGAACCACACATGGATCCACCAGTGTCATCGCATGTCTGCTCTTTTCATGAACCACAGCTAGAGTCATTGCATGTGTGTTCTTCTCACAGACCACATATCACTAGTGTCATTGCATGTGTGTTCTTCCCACAGACCACACATGGATCCACCAGTGTCATTGCATGTGTGTTCTTCCCATGAACCACACATGGATCCACCAGTGTCATTGCATGTGTGTTCTTTTCACAGACCACATATGGATCCACCAGTGTCATTGCATGTGTGTTCCTCTCATAGACCACACATGGATCCACCGGTGGCATCGCATGTCTACTCTTTTCATGAACCACAGTTAGAGTCATCACATGTCTGCTCTTTTCATGAACCACATCTAGAGTCATTGCATGTGTGTTCTTCTCACAAACCATATCATGAACCACACCCAGTGCCATTGCATGTGTGTTCTTCTCATTAACCACACATGGATCCACCAGTGTTATTGCATGTCTGCTCTTCTCATTAACCAGAGCCAGAGTCATTACATGTCTGTTCTTTTCACAAACCACATATCACCAGAGTCATTGCATGTGTGTTCTTCCCACAGACCATATCAGGAACCACACCCAGTGTCATGGCATGTGCGTTCTTCCCATGAACCACACAAGGATCCACCAGTGTCATCGCATGTCTGCTCTCTTCATGAACCACATCTAGAGTCATTGCATGTGTGTTCTTCGCACAGACCACATATCACCAGAGTCATTGCATGTGTGTTCTTCCCACAGACCATCTCATGAACCACACCTAGTGTCATTGCATGTGTGTTCTTCCCATGAACCACACAAGGATCCACCAATCTCATCGCATGTCTGCTCTTTTCATGAACCACAGCTAGACTCATTGCATGTGTGTTCTTCTCACAGACCACATATCACCAGGGTCATTGCATGTGTGCTCTTCCCACAGACCACACATGGATCCACCAGTGTCATTGCAGGTGTGTTCTTCCCATGAACCACACATGGATCTAACAGTGTCATTGCATGTGTGTTCTTTCCACAGACCACATATGGATCCACCAGTGTCATTGCCTGTGTGTTATTCTCACAAACCACGTAAGGATCCACCGGTGTCATTGCATGTGTGTTCCTCTGATAGACCACACATGGATCCACCGGTGGCATCGCATGTCTGCTCTTTTCATGAACCACAGTGAGAGTCATCGCATGTGTGCTCTTTTCATGAACCACAGCTAGAGACATTGCATGTGTGTTCTTCTCACAAACCATATCATGAACCACACCCAGTGTCATTGCATGTGTGTTCTCATTAACCACACATGGATCCACCAGTGTCATTGCATGTCTGCTCTTCTCATTAAACACAGCTAGAGTCATTGCATGTCTGTTCTTTTCACAAATGACAAATCACCAGAGTCATTGCATGTGTGTTCTTCCCACAGACCATATCTTGAACCACACGCAGTGTCATTGCATGTGTGTTCTTCCCGTGAACCACACATGGATCCACCAGTGTCATCGCATGTCTGCTCTTTTCATGAACCACAGCTAGAGTCATTGCATGTGTGTTCTTTTCACAGACCACATATGGATCCACCAGTGTCATTGCATGTGTGTTATTCTCGTAAGGAACATAAAGATCCACCGGTGTCATTGCATGTGTGTTCCTCTCATAGACCACACATGGATCCACCGGTGGCATCGCATGTCTGCTCTTTTCATGAACCACAGTTAGAGTCATCGCATGTCTGCTCTTTTCATGAACCACAGCTAGAGTCATTGCATGTGTGTTCTTCACAAACCATATCATGAACTACACCCAGTGTCATTGCATGTGTGTTCTTCTCATTAACCACACATGGATCCACCAGTGTCATTGCATGTCTGCTCTTCTCATTAACCACACCTAGAGTCATTGCATCTATGTTCTTTTCACAAACCACATATCACCAGAGTCATTGCATGTGTGTTCTTCCCACAGACCATATCATGAACCACACCCAGTGTCATGGCATGTGCGTTCTTCCCATGAACCACACAAGGATCCACCAGTGTCATCGCATGTCTGCTCTTTTCATGAACCACAGCTAGAGTCATTGCATGTGTGTTCTTCTCACATACCACATATCACCAGTGTCATTGCATGTGTGTTCTTCCCACAGACCAGACATGGATCCACCAGTGTTATTGCATGTGTGTTATTCCCATGAACCACACATGGATCCACCAGTGTCATTGCATGTGTGTTCTTTTCACACACCACATATGGATCCACCAATGTCATTGCATGTGTGTTATTCTCACAAACCACGTAAGGATCCACCGGTGTCATTGCATGTGTGTTCCTCTCATAGACCACACACGGATCCACCGGTGGCATCGCATGTCTGCTCTTTTCACGAACCACAGTTAGAGTCATCGCATGTGTGCTCTTTTCATGAACCACAGCTAAAGTTATTGCATGTGTGTTCTTCTCACAAACCATATCATGAACCCCACACGCAGTGTCATTGCATGTGTGTTCTTCTCATTAACCACACATGGATCCACCAGTGTTATTGCATGTCTGCTCTTTTCATTAACCACAGCTAGAGTCATTGCATGTCTGTTCTTTTCACAAACTACATATCACTAGAGTCATTGCATGTGTGTTCTTCTCACAAACCATATCATGAACCACACCCAGTGTCATTGCATGTGTGTTCTTCTCGTTAACCACACATGGATCCACCAGTATCATTGGATGTCTTCTCTTCTCATTAACCACAGCTAGAGTTATTGCAAGTCTGTTCTTTTCACAAACCACATATCACCAGATTCATTGCATGTGTGTTCTTCCCACAGACCATATCATGAACCACACCCAGTGTGATTGCATGTGTGTTCTTCCCATGAACCACACATGGATCCACCAGTGTCATTGCATGTCTGCTCTTTTCATGAACCACAGCTAGAGTCATTGCACGTTTGTTCTTCTCACAAACCACATATCACCAGTGTCATTGCATGTGCGTTCTTCCCACAGACCACACATGGATCCACCAGTGTAATTGCATGTGTGTTCTTCCCATGAACCACACATGGATCCACCAGTGTCATTGCATGTGTGTTCTTTTCACAGACCACATATGGACCCACCAGTGTCATTGCATGTGTGTTATTCTCACAAACCATGTAAGGATCCACCGGTGTCATTGCATGTGTGTTCCTCAGATAGACCACACATGAATCCACCGGTGGCATCGCATGTCTGCTCTTTTCATGAACCACAGTTAGAGTCATCGCATGTGTGCTCTTTTCATGAACCACAGCTAGAGACATTGCATGTGTGTTCTTCTCACAAACCATATCATGAACCACACCCAGTGTCATTGCATGTGTGTTCTTCTCATTAACCACACATGGATCCACCAGTGTCATTGCATGTCTGCTCTCTTCTCATTAACCACAGCTAGAGTCATTGCATGTCTGTTATTTTCACAAACGACAAATCACCAGAGTCATTGCATGTGTGTTCTTCCCACAGACCATATCATGAACCATACCCAGTGTCATTGCATGTGTGTTCTTCCCATGAACCACACATGGATCCACCAGTGTCATCGCATGTCTGCTCTTTTCATGAACCACAGCTAGAGTCATTGCATGTGTGTTCTTCTCACAGACCACATATCACCAGTGTCATTGCATGTGTGTTCTTCCCACAGACCACACATGGATCCACCAGTGTCATTGCATGTGTGTTCTTCCCATGAACCACATATGGATCCACCAGTGTCATTGCATGTGTGTTATGCTCGTAAGGAACATAAGGATCCACCGGTGTCATTGCGTGTGTGTTCCTCTCATAGACCACACATGGATCCACCGGTGGCATCGCATGTCTACTCTTTGCATGAACCATAGTTAGAGTCATTGCATGTCTGCTCTTTTCATGAACCACAGCTAGAGTCATTGCATGTGTGTTCTTCTCACAAACCATATCATGAACTACACCTAGTGTCATTGCATGTGTGTTCTTCTCATTAACCACACATGGATCCACCAATGTCATTGCATGTCTGCTCTTCTCATTAACCATAACTAGAGTCATTGCATGTCTGTTCTTTTCACACACCACATATCACCAGTGTCATTGCATGTGTGTTCTTCCCACAGACCATACCATGAACCAAAGCTAGAGTCATTGCATGTGTGTTCTTCCCACAGACCATACCATGAACCACACCCAGTGTCATTGCATGTGTGTTCTTCCCATGAACCACACATGGATCCACCAGTGTCATCGCATGTCTGCTCTTTTCATGAACCACAGCTAGAGTCATTGCATGTGTGTTCTTCTCACAAACCACATATCACCAGTGTCATTGCATGTGTGTTCTTCCCACAGACCATATCATGGACCACACCCAGTGTCATTGCATGTGTGTTCTTCCCATGAACCACACATGGATCCACCAGTGTTATCGCATGTTTGCTCTTTTCATGAACCACATCTAGAGTCATTGCATGTGTGTTCTTCGCACAGACCACATATCACCAGAGTCATTGCATGTGTGTTCTTCCCACATACCATATCATGAACCATACCTAGTGTCATTGCATGTGTGTTCTTCCCATGAACCCCACATGGATCCACCAGTGTCATCGCATGTCTACTCTTTTAATGAACCACAGCTAGACTCATTACATGTGTGTTCTTCTCACAGACCACATATCACCAGTGTCATTGCATGTGTGTTCTTACCACATACCACACATGGATCCACTAGTGTCATTGCATGTGTGTTCTTCCCATGAACCACACATGGATCCACGAGTGTCATTGCATGTGTGTTCTTTTCACGTACCACATATGGATCCACAAGTGTCATTGCATGTGTGTTATTCTCACAAACCACGCAAGGATCCACCGGTGTCATTGCATGTGTGTTCCTCTCATAGACCACACATGGATCCACCGGTGGCATCACATGTCTTCTCTTTTCATGAACCACAGTTAGAGTCATCGCATGTCTGCTCTTTTCATGAACCACAGCTAGAGTCATTGCATGTGTGTTCTTCCCACAGACCATACCATGAACCACACCCAGTGTCATTGCATGTGTGTTCTTCCCATGAACTTCACATGGATCCACCAGTGTCATCGCATGTCTGCTCTTTTCATGAACCACAGCTAGAGTCATTGCATGTGTGTTCTTCTCACAGACCACATATCACCAGTGTCATTGCATGTGTGTTCTTCCCATAGACCATATCATGAACCACACCCAGTGTCATTGCATGCGCGTTCTTCCCATGAACCACACAAGGATCCACCCGTGTCATCGCATGTCTGCTCTTTTCATGAACCACAGCTAGAGTCATTGCATGTGTGTTCTTCTCACATACCACATATCACCAGTGTCATTGCATGTGTGTTCTTCCCACAGACCACACATGGATCCACCAGTGTCATTGCATGTGTGTTCTTCCCATGAACCACACATGGATCCACCAGTGTCATTGCATGTGTGTTCTTTTCACAGACCACATATGGATCCACCAATGTTATTGCATGTGTGTTATTCTCACAAACCACGTAAGGATCCACCGGTGTCATTTCATGTGTTTTCCTCTCATAGACCACACATGGATCCACTGGTGGCATCGCATGTATGCTCTTTTCACGAACCACAGTTAGAGTCATCGCATGTCTGCTCTTTTCATGAACCACAGCTAGAGTCATTGCATGTGTGTTCTTCTCACAAACCATATCATGAACCACACCCAGTGTCGTTGCATGTGTATTCTTCTCATTAACCACACATTGATCCACGAGTGTCATTGCATGTCGGCTCTTCTCATTAACCACAGCTAGAGTCATTGCATGTCTGTTATTTTCACAAACCACATATCACCAGAGTCATTGCATGTGTGTTCTTCCCACAGACCATATCATGAACCACATCCAGTGTCATTGCATGTGTGTTCTTCCCATGAACCACACATGGATCCACCAGTGTCATCGCATGTCTCCTCTTTTCATGAACCACAGCTAGAGTCATTGCATGTGTGTTCTTCTCACAGACCATATATCACCAGTGTCATTGCATGTGTGTTCTTCCCACATACCACACATGGATCCACCAGTGTCATTGCATGTGTGTTCTTCCCATGAACCACACATGGATCCACCAGTGTCATTGCATGTGTGTTCTTGTCACAGACCACATATGGATCCACTAGTGTCATTGCCTGTGTGTTATTTTCACAAACCACGTAAGGATCCACCGGTGTCATTGCATGTGTGTTCCTCTCATAGACCACACATGGATCCACCTGTGGCATCTCATGTCTGCTCTTTTCATGAACCACAGTTAGAGTCATCGGATGTCTGCTCTTTTCATGAACCACAGCTAGAGTCATTGCATGTGTGTTCTTCTCACATGGTACCGATTTCCTCCTCATCTGGGCATTATCGGTGAGAACATTGTTGTTTATGTTGCCACGTCGTTGTGCAACATCTGAAATAAGTTGCTGCTTCATGGAGTGTGGCAGCTTAAACAATTTATTTCTGTGCCACTTACATTCCGTCGTATTTGGAGACATCCTACCCCTCAGCAATCGTGGAACCGGTGGATCCTTGTTTTCAGATAGCAGTGGCACAATCACAATTTCGGATTAAACTACTGACTCGGGCATTTCCAAACCCTAAGTCGCGGTACATTTTACTCAGAGAACGTGGGTAGATTGTTTCGCCCAGCAACGTGCCACACACAGAGCTCCAGAATATAATAGAATTACATATATAGGTTCAAGTTCAACACATTACTATGCATCTTCATTGCCAGCAGCCTTCTTCCGCAGCCTGGGTGCCAAGCCTTCACGTCCACTGGTTTCTTCATTTCCTGCCTTCTTCCTCTTCCTCGGTGCCAATTTTCTTAGCTTCACGTACTCTGCATCGCTGGGACAATGGGCACTAGAATCATGTCCAGCATCATCTTTCCACTCGTTTTTAATTTCTTCGGGCAGCAAAATGACTGACCCGACAGTCATCTTTCTAACCTTGCGGCGCTTCTTGTCAAAGAAACAAGACTGTTGCATAACTGTCGAATATCTACAGAGTAAATAAAACAAAAATTACAATTCAGCACAAACATGCGAACCCCAAGCAACCTTTGCTTACCAGGAGCTAATTGGGTTCGAGCAACCACCTTGCCCAAGAACAGAAGGGCGACTCCTAGTTGCAGCAGCTTCCACATCTACTACATGACATTTCAGGTCAAACATGCAATCCGAAGCATACCTTTTCATCAACCCAATTAGTTGACTGTCACACGTTATAGGAACCATGATGCCACGTTCATCCATGAAGCTGAACTTTGCAGTCTGCTTCAACCATAATTCAACATGATTACACAGAGCAGCAACCATAACAGATATAGTGCAGATCTGCACAGGCGCTTCTTCCATCGTGAAACAATGGCTTCCATACCACTTGCCCTTAGAGTCATACATGTAGAGGACTACCATAACCAGGTAAGGGGGTCTGCAGATCCTACTTGACAGAAAACTGTGGACAAAATATGTTTGTCAGCGTTGGGCTAAAGAACAATTTGAGGTTCAGTAGCCAGCTGGCAGTTGTAATTAGTGCGAATAGCAAAGAGAAGGGTAGCTCACCCGCTTGTAGCCAGAACTTCTTCTTCCTTGATAGTAGGATCTGCCATCCTCCGAACTGCTCGGCTCGTCGGCGGCGGAGGCGAGCTAGAGCCTCACAACGGTGGCTACGGCATGCGCCATTGGAGCTCGGTATCAGCGACTGGGCGCAGCAACTTGGCCCCGGAAGTCAAATGTCCGAAGGGATCATCCTGCCTGGAGGGTGGATTCCGACGCTGCCGGTGCTAGGGATCGTCCTGCCTGGAGGTTGCCGCGTTGGCGCCCGCGTCACGGACAGATGACTGACATGTGGGTCCCGACCGTCTACTTCACAAGGCGGTTTAACGGAATGTTTGTATTTGGCAGGGGTGAGATGAGTTTGCCTCGAAATGGCCCCTCTCAGTAGTTGGCGGCCCAACTTTTCAAAACGCGGTAATTTCAGGATACTTAGGTACCGCCATGCGCTGGCCTGCCAACTTTGGTACTACAGATGAACAAGCCCCACCATTACGCTGTGGTGTCTCGGATGGCATAATCTGTGGGATAATCCCACAGTCCTTCAAGTGCATGTTAAACTCATAACTCAAATACTCGCCTCCACGATCCGATCGAAGATGCTTGATTCTCTTGTTAAGTTGATTCTCTACTTCTTTCTGAAATTCCTTGAACTTTTCAAAGGTTTCAGACTTGTGCTTCATTAAGTAGATATATCCATATCTACTTAAGTCGTCAGTAAAGGTAACCAAATAACAATAGCCATTGCGTGTTGAGACGCTCATTGGTCCACATGCATCCGTATGTATGATTCCCAATAGGTCTACAGCTCTCTCCACTATCCCGGAGAATGGTGTCCTAGTCATCTTGCCCATGAGACACGGCTCACATGTATCAAGGGATTTGAAATCCAATGATCCAAGAAGCCCTTCTGAATGAAGCTTCTTCATGCGTTTTATACCAATGTGACCAAGACGGCAATGCCACATAAACATGGAACTATCATCACTATGCTTACAATGTTTAGCATCAACACTACGGATGTATGTATTACAATCAAGATCAAGTAAGAATAAACCATGACACACATGAGCATGAACATAGAAAACATCATTCATATAAATTTAACAACCATTTGTTCCTGATTTAAACGAATAACGGTCTTGCAACAAGCAAGACCCACTCACAATATTCATACTCAATGAGGGTACATAGTAGCATTTATTCAAAACCAGTAGTAATCTTGACGGTAGACGAATATGCAGGGTGCTGACAGCCATCACTTTGACTCTCGAACCATTGCCGACACGCATCGTCACCTCGTCCTTCCTCAGGCGCCTCCTACTCTACAGATCCTGCTGAGAGTTACAAATGTGAGCAACAGATCCGGTATCAAATACCCAGGTGTTACTCCTGGCACATGTAAGGAATACATCAATAACATGTATATCATATATAACTTTGTCCTTGGCGGCTATCTTGCCGGCTCGCTTGTCTTCAAGGTACTTGGGGCAGTTGCGTTTCCAGTGCCCATCCCCTTTGAAGTAGTAGCACGTTGTGCCAGGCTTAGGGTCAGGTTTGGCAGTCTTTGGGGTACTGGCAACAATCTTGCCATCCCTCTTGGACTTCTTGGCCTTGCCCTTTCCCTTTTGCCCCGGCTTCTTAAAATTGGTGGTCTTATTGACCATCAACACCGTGTGCTCCTTATTGATTTCAACCTCAGCAGTTTTGAGCATGGCGAACACCTCAGCAAGGGTCTTAGTCATCCCTTGCATGTTGTAGTTCATAAAAAAGCTCTTATAGCTAGGGCAGCGAGTGCAGAACCCTATCAATTGCGAGCTCCTTCGGGATTTTGCAATCTAGGGCATTCAAATGCTTAACATAGCTAGACATTTTGACCATGTGCTCACTAATACTGCTGTGCTCTCCCATTTTAGCAGAGAAGAAGAGCTCGGAAGCATCATACCTCTCTACACGGGCCTATGGAGCAAAGACGGCCTTGAGATCCTCAATGATCTCAAAAAAATTCATCTTCTCAAAACGCTTTTGAAGCTCTGGCTCCATGGAATAGAGCATTCCACTCTGGATGAGGGAGAAATCGTCTGCCTTGGACTGCCAAACATTCTTTTCATCCTAGGAGGCGGAATCTGCAGGCTTAGCCGGAAGCTCAGCCTCAATGACATAAGTCAACTTGTAGGATCCTAAGATTGCGGAACCATACGGTGAAGTTGGTTCCATTAGTTTTCAGCTTCTCCTTCTCGAGGAAACTGCTAAGGTTGAAGCTAGGTGGGTGAGACACCTACAATGGATTTGCAAAGTGTTTAGACCATGTTCATAATAATGAGTTCAATTTTTAATTATGTTTTTGAACTTAAAACAAAAGAAATCCCACTCAAACGAACATCCCTCTACTCGTTTAGTGATCACATGATCCTAATCCCCTGCACCTCCCCCGATCGTCACGGCCATCAGTGCAGTATCAAAGGTGGACATTCCCGAATGTCGATCACATCAACTATGTGATTCATGTTCGACCATTCGGTCTCCTGTATTCCGAGGCCACGTCTGCACATGCTAGGCTTGCCAGTTCTAACTCGTGTGTATCCGCAGTGCAACATGGCTTGCACCCACTATATGCAAACATCGATATGTCTGACCCCTACTCATCGCATGGCGCCTCATACCGAAGAACTTTCTTGGTGGTGCACACAAAAGGGGAATACAATAACTAGAATACTGTGAGGGATTATCTTATTATGCTACCATCGAATTAAAAAATTACCAGCACAATAAGTAATACTTCAAAAGTAAAGTGTTATGACATGGATACAGCATTATGATCATCATCAATAGCTTTAATGAAAGTTTCATAAACTTGTCATCACCACGTTATAATACTTGCCCCTATGTAATAATAAAAATAGATGCTTCTATATTATCTATTGCAAGTTTTACGTGGCTTTAGGGTTTTCGCAGTAGAACCCTTTCCCACCTACGAACGTGGAGCCACAACATGGATTCAATGATTGCCGTTCTTCTTCCCTTTGCAGGGCCCTCCAATGTCAATGCCATATCAACTACTGCAGAGAGACAAACAACCCCTAAGCCACTTTGATTCGTGGACCAGTCTCGTGAATCACCACGTGAGTTCGGTTGGGGCCGCTGCATCAAATAGTGTCGCGATATGAACAATAACATTAAAGTGGGTAGCAACTAGAGAATCAATGCCCACATATCGCTATGTGTTCTATCCGTATGACATGTCTACACATAGACCCGCTCTGATACCACTGAAGGGTTCTGTAGCAGATAACAAAAAAATTCTATCTACTCGAACACTAATAACAAGATTTATACTATGTAGAGATAAGTAACGGAGAAGGGATACAGTATTCTTACCTTTGAAGACCGAGGTACGCCTTACGCAGGAAGGCGTATATTGATGAAGACGAGCAGCACCCCAAGTGTGGTGCCTCCGAAGTTCGTCACACGTACGGTTTAGGAGACATCAACCGGACTCCGATCCAGCCGAGCAGCGGAAGAAGTAGATGCCGGATCGCAGATCACATGACGGTGGTGTGAAGGTGGAGAACTCACCCACGAGGTCCTCCCCAATATTACGGAGAAGTCTTCAATGGATAAGAGAGAGAATGAGAGGGAATGGGATGATTCCAAAGGGGGAGGGGAGAACCCTATATTTAGTGGGAGGGGGCGCACCACCCTAGGTCTAGGTGGTGTGGGACTAACCCCCACACCCGCCGTCCACCTAGGGGCAGCTGTCGGCCCTAGGTGGGCCCCATTGGGGTGGCCCACCAAGCCTAGGCTGGCTGGCCCCTTCTCACTAGGCGCCATGCCCTATTGGGCCTCCCTTCGGGTGAGGCCCATTAGCATTATGATGCCTTTAATAATAAAATAAAATATATATTTAATTTTAATTCTCCAATTAATATTCAAATACACATATTGTATTATTCCTTCACTCCGGAAAACCTTCTGGACCCCTTCCGATCTCCATTGGATGTTACCCGGAACTATTCCAGTTTCTCTCTCTATTTCTCCTACGATACCTCATCTACCCTAAGCGTCCCTACCCTTAAGCGTGACATCCTTCGGTTCGGAAACACTCCGGACATGATTGAGACTACTCTCACATCAATGATCAACAGAGGGACCTGGATGGCCATGTGACCCCCGTGCGTTTCACAAATACAATCGCTCGAACCGTGAGATAGTCGTTTCCCGTTCCCTTTGTCATATGATACCTAATTCATTCGAGACTTGATCTTCGGTATCCTCATACCTTAGTTCAGTCTCGTTACCAATGAACTTGTTTACTCGTTCCCATGTTGTTGCATTCCGTGACAAAATCACATGCTTGCAAGCTTCATTAATGCAACGTCACCGAGATGGCCACATGTATCTGTCTGTTACATGGACTAGACAAATCCTGGTCTTGATATGTACTCCTCAACGCATCCCTTCGGAAAACCTGAGTGGAACCTTCTTGATCACCCTTTTACGAGATGATTCTTGATAACCATCAAAGCTTCTTCTGGAATGGTGATTTGCATTACCTCACAGTCAAAGGATCAGGTTGCGAGGTTCTCTGTGTTTTATCATCAGTGGTGAAGTTTGTAAGTAGATCTCATTCAAGATATAACTCTAAGATGTTTGTCTATAATGTTATTCAACTAATAACATGACCCCATTGTCAATTGGCATAAATGCCCATGATCTTGAAACTCAGACCATCCTAATGACCAATGAACTAGTTCGCTAGACGTAACTAGAGACATGGTTTGTTTACATACCACACGTGTATTACCGTTTCGTATTAACACAGTTATAGCACTGTATGAAACATATTATGAACATATAGAAGTCACATCAAATAATACACTTTATTCTTTACCTCTAGGGCATTAACTAATTCACTATTACTAACCACATTAATCCACTGATGTCATTGCATGTGTGTTCTTTTCATAAACCACATGTATCCACTAGATGTCATTGCGTGTGTGTTCTTTTCATAAACCACATGGATCCACTAGATGTCATTGCATGTGTGTTCTTTTCATAGACCACATGGATCCACTAGATCTCATTGCATGTGTGTTCTTTTCCAAAAACCACATGGATCCACTAGATGTCATTGCATGTGGTGTTCTTTTAATAAACCACATGGATCCACTAGATGTCATTGCATGTGTGTTATTTTCATAGACCACATGGATCCAATAGATGTCATTGCATGTGTGTTGTTTTCATAAACCACATGGATCCACTGATGTCATTGCATGTGGTGTTCTTTTAATAAACCACATGCATCCACTAGATGTCATTGCACGTGTGTGTTATTTTCATAAACCACATGGACCCACTAGATATCATTGCATGCGTGTTCTTTTCCAAATACCACATTGGTCCACTAGATGTCATTGCATGTGTGTTATTTTCGTAAACCACATGGATCCACTAGAGTCATTGCATGTGTGTTCTTTTCCTAAACCACATGGATCCACTAGATGTCATTGCATGTGTGTTCTTTTCATATACCACATGGATCCACTAGATGTCACTACATGTGTGCTCTTTTCATAGACCACATTGACCCACTTATGTCATTGCATGTTGTCCTTTTCATAGACCACATTGATCCACTAGATGTCATTGCATGTGTGATCTTTTCATAAACCACATGTATCCACTAGATGTCATTGCATGTGTGTTCTTTTCATAAACCACATGGATCCACTAGAGTTCATTGCATGTGTGTTTTTTCCTAGACCACATGGATCCACTAGATGTCCTTGCATGTGTGTTCTTTTCATAAACCACATTGATGCACTAATGTCATTGCATTTGTGTTCTTTTCATAGACCACATGGATCCACTAGACATCGCATGTGTGTTCTTTTTCAAAAACCATATGGATCCACTAGATGTCACTCCATGTGTGTTCTTTTCATAGACCACGTGGATCCACTAGATGTCATTGCATGTGTGTTCTTTTTCAAAACCACATGGATCCACTGATGTCATTACATGTGTGCTCTTTTCATAAACCACATGGATCCACTAGAGTCATTGCATGTGTGTTCTTTTCATAAACCACATTGATCCACTGATGTCATTGCATGTGTGCTCTTTTCATAAACCGTGTGGATCCACTATATGTCATTGCATGTGTGTTCTTTTCATAAACCACATGGATCCACTAGATGTCATTGTATGTGTGCTCTTTCCATAAACCACATGGATCCACTAGAGTTAATTGCATGTGTGTTCTTTTCCTAGACCACATGGATCCATTAGATGTCATTGCATGTGTGTTCTTTTCATAAACACCATTGATCCACTAATGTCATTGCTTGTGTGTTCTTCTCATAGACCACATGGATCAACTAGATGTCATTGCATGTGTGTTCTTTTCCAAAAACCATATGGATCCACTAGATGTCTCTACATGTGTGTTCTTTTCATAGACCACATGGATCCACTATATGTCATTGCATGTGTGTTCTTTTCCAAAACCACATGGATCCACTGATGTCATTGCATGTATGTTCTTTTCATAAACCACATGGATCCACTAGAGACATTGCATGTGTGTTCTTTTCATAAACCACATGGACCCACTAGAGTCATTGCATTTGTGTTCATTTCATAAACCATGTCGATCCACTAGATGTCATTGCATGTGTGTTCTTTTCCTGAACCACATGGATCCACTAGATGTCATTGCATGTGTGTTCTTTTCATATACCACATGGATCCACTAGAGTTCATTGCATGTGTTTTGTTTTCCTAAACCACATGGATCCACTAGATGTCATTGCATGTGTGTTCTTTTCCTAAACCACATGGATCCACTAGATGTCATTGCATGTGTGTTCTTTTCATATACCATATTGATCCACTAGATGTCATTGCATGTGTGTTCTTTTCATAGACCACATTGATCCAATGATGTCATTGCATGTTGTTCTTTTCAAAGACCACATTGATCCACTAGATGTCATTGCATGTGTGTTCTTTTCAAAGACCACATTGATCCACTAGATGTCATTGCATGTGTGTTCTTTTCATAAACCACATGGATCCACTAGATGTCATTGTATGTGTGTTCTTTTCATAAACCACATGGATCCACTAGAGTTCATTGCATGTGTGTTCTTTTCCTATACCACATGGATCCACTAGATGTCATTACATGTGTGTTCTTTTGCTAGACCACATGGATCCACTAGAGTCATTGCATGTGTGTTCTTTTCATAAACCACATTGATCCACTAGATGTCATTGCATGTGTGTTCTTTTCCGAAAACCACATGGATCCACTAGATGTAACTGCATGGGTGTTCTTTTAATATACCACATGGATCCACTAGATGTCATTGCATGTGCGTTCTTTTCCAAAACCACATGGATCCACTGATGTCATTGCATGTGTGTTATTTTCATAAACCACATGGATCCACTAGAGTCATTTTATGTGTATTCTTTTCATAAACCACATCGATCCACTGATGTCATTGCATGTGTTTTCTTTTCATAAACCACATGGATCCACTAGATGTTATTGTATGTGTGTTATTTTCCTAGACCACATGGATCCACTAGATGTCATTGCATGTGTGTTCTTTTCCAAAAACCACATGGATCCACTAGATGCCATTGCATGTGTGTTCTTTTTATAGACCACATGGATCCAATAGATGTCATTGCATGTGTGTTCTTTTCATAAACCACATGGACCCACTAGATGTCATTGCATGTGTGTTCTTTTCCAAGACCACATGGATCCACTAGATGTCATTGCATGTGTGTTCTTTTTATAGACCACAATGAATGTTGGAAATATGTCCTAGAGACAAATAATAATAAGGATTATTATCATATTTCATAAAGTTTATGATTATATTTTATATCATGCTATAACTCTATTGAAAGGAAACGTTAATACACGTGTGATATATAAACAACCAGGGGTTCCCAGTGAAACTGTAGTCACTGGTTCATTGGTCAACAGATGATCAAGGTTTCCTAATCATGTGGCATTTATGCTAGTTGGAAATGGAGTCAACTTATTCTGAGAATGAGATGATGAACCTATACCCAACCTAAACATTGTGACCCCATCATGTCAGTAAGTTCAAGTTACGATGATTAGAATGGATCCTCGTAGACTATTCCTTAGACCCTGAGACTATATCAATCACTGTCTCCCGAAAGTGCTTAGATAGCATCAAGCGTCACTTGGTAACATAGTGATTATAAAGGTGTGTTCAGGTACTCGGAGGAACCGTAGAGGCAATATATGTCAAGAGAAGGATTTGTCCATCCACGTGACGGAAAGATACTCAAGGGCCCACTCGGAGAAGTTATATTGTCGAGGGGATGACCCTCGGATAGGACAAGATGGGACCAACCGACCGTCTCCGAAGAGCTCTGGCCGCCTGGACCGAAGACAAGGAACCACAGCCAGGTGGAACTCTCCACCCGGTCTAGCCTGTCTAGCTAGGTAGCCAGAAGAACCGGCTAGGAGGCCGCTCCTAGCCGGCCTCCTTGGATCCGCTAGCCATGGTACGGTGGGGGTGACGTTCCTTGCTGAGCGCACCTCTGACCGGACCGGCTGGCTAGCCCGATCGGTGCTACCGAACAACTGGGGCAAAGCTGGAGGCTGACGAGCAAAGCAAGGGCTGACGAGTAAAGCTCCGACTAATGGATAAAGAGCTGGCTGACGAGTAAAGCAAGGGCGTTGGACACTATAGCGCTGTCCTCCCCTGTACTAGAGGCTTGACTGGAACCAGGCCTACCGTTCGGGCCCATCCAGTCGGCCCAGTTTGTAAATCCCAAATCCAAATAGTAAACCCTAGAACCCATCTTGTAAGCTACCTCCTCAACCAGTATATAAGGAGAGGTAGTGCTAGGGTTCTAGGTAGACAATTACAAGTTAGAAGTTCTCTAGATTGGACAAGTGTAGTAGTTCCTCTTCTTCTAAGCAAGGAGTAGCCAGGAAAACAGCTCAAGGAGCATATGTATTGGGTGTTGGCCCCTTGATAGTAGATCCTTGCAGGAGTAAGAGCGTTACCTCGCCAAGAGGGCTCCGAACCTGGGTACATCGCTGTGTTTGCAGTTTCTGTGCCCAACCCGTTGCGGGTAGCCACCGATAGTATCCTGATTGTCCCCTCTCAGGCCATCCCTGATGGTACTGTCGTGTTCCACACCACGACAGTTGGCACTCACCATGGGGCACAACGCTTCGGCTGGGATCATCTTTCGCATGGGACTTCCGCTCATCGCTGGTGAGCGAGGCGCCTCCGACATCATCCTCACCTTCGACTCCTTCGACTGCTTCCTCGACAATGCATCCTACTTCACTGGGAAACCTTCCCGAGCGGCGACTCCATCATGCACTTCGGCGAGCACCGCGTCTACGTCGCCACCATCGCTAAGACCTTTCCTCGCGAGGTCGTCACTGTGTCTGGCGCGCCTCCTGGTTTCTCCACTTCGCACGTCGCAGGTGGCAGCGTTGAGGTCATGATGGCGGGTTTGGGCGAGAACCGCCGCCCACCTCTGGAGCACAACAGGGATGGTCGTGCCGCTAACTCGCGCCTCCTGAACCAGGACCTACTCACCGCGGGCATCGAGCACCTCTGCAACCCCATCAACCCCATCGAGGCAGATCCAACAACAACTGCAATAGCACTGGAGGCTACTCGCCAGAGCCTCCTGGAAGAAGCTGGCAAGGTGGCAGCCGCCCAACGATGGATGAACGTGACCATGTGTGAGTACAACATCATGGACGGCTTCGCGCACTTGCCCGGCACTAGCCACCCGACCTAGCCCCAAGGCTGAAACCTCGGTTTGGAGATGGATCGTGCTGCTGATCCGCGTACACCCGCGGTGCAGCCGGTCTATAGCACTCCCGCCAAAAACATGAGGGCCATAGAGGCGGCAGTCGCCGAACTAATCCATCTAGAGGGCGAGGAGCTGCTCTGTCAGCAAGCACATGTCCAGCTCCTCGTGGTCACGGCAAACAAACAGCAGGCTGAGGCAAAGCTCACCATGGGTGGCAATAGTAAGACCCAACCGGCTCGCCATGGCGGACCCGGCCGCAGGTGCCAGCAAAGCCTCTTCCCCAAATGGTGGGAGGCCAAGCAACCGTCCACGTAGTGGATCGGCGGGCCGTGGGCACAACACCCACGATGCCACGGCTGTCACCAGCCGGAATCGCGAGCCGGCCAATGAAGCCGGAAAAGGCCAAGCGATGCCCAAGTCCCGCCTATCCGGACGGCTAGGACCGCCCGAGCCAGAAGAACCGCAAGAGGCGCGCGCATGCATTGACCTGCTGGTCCAGTCGCGTGCGCTGGAAGAAGAAAGCCCAGCCGGTCCAAGATGCTCCGGACCGCGGATCCGGAATGAACCGTTTCCAAAAGGATTTTTGCTCCCAAGGGACACGCCAAAGTACAACGGCTCGGTCAAGCCGGAGGACTGGTTGGTGGACTACACCATCGCGGTAGGCATCGCGAATGGCAACCTTCAGGTGACTATGCGCTATGCCCCCCTCATGCTCCTCGACTCGGCCAGGACATGGCTCAACAGCCTCCCCGACAACAGCATCAACGCTTGGATTGATTTCGAGCAGGCGTTTGTCCGCAACTTCACCGGCACCTATAAGCACCCAGGTCAACCCGACGAGCTTGCCCTTTGCATGCAGGGTCCGGACAAATCTGATCGCTCCTACACCACCCGGTGGACGAGCATGCACAACTCTTGCAAAGGGGTACGCGAGCACCAGGCGGTCGACTTCTTCGTCAACGGCTGAGAGACGACACTATGCTCAAGCACAATCTTCGGCGGGTGGAGCCTACCACCATGGCGCAGACCATGGCCATCGCGGACAAGTACTCCACCGCCGACGCGGCAATGAAAAGATTCGTCCGAGTGGATGACTAGGGGAAAATCATCGTCGACGTTGCTGTGGATTGGCGCCAGCCAGAGGGAAATGGCCACAGCTCCAGGCGGCATGACAACCGCCATGGCAAGAGAAAGGACGAACAGCCAGATAACCAATATGGTTCTAGGCAGGTGGCAGCGGTGCAGGACGATCCGGCCGCAGGCAGAAGCTGGAGATAGAAGCCTGATGACTGGCCTCCAAGGCCCAAGTACACCATCGAGTCAATGCTTGATGGGCCATGCAACTTCCATAGCGGAGGCAATAAACCGGCTACACATACCACACGCTAGTGCACCTGGACGAAGAAGATGGCGGAGATTGCTGGCGTGCCGGCTGCACAGGCACCACCATCCCCAGCCGGCGGGCCGCCAGGCGACCGCAATAATCAGCGCTGGAGGGAGAATGACAATGAAAACTATCCCCGCCAGGTGGGAAACTACCACATCTTCACAACAGAGCCGGAGAGCAAGCATGGCAAGAGATGCCGTGAGGTAGAGGTGAACGCGATCGTTCCCCCGCCCCCTAGTAGCTCAACTGGTCGGAGCAAGAAATCGCATGGAGCCGGAAGGACCAGCCAGCTATGCTGCCTCACCCAGGCACTTACGCGATGGTCTTGGACCCCATCATTGTCTCCAAGAAGCATTCCTGCAGATTCTCCCGTGTCCTCATAGACGGTGGGAGCAGCATCAACCTCCTGTACCGTAGCTTGCTAGACTAGCTCGGTATCAGTGAGTCGTAGCTGGAGCCATCAAGCACCTCCTTCCATGGGGTCGTTCTAGGCCCGTCGCATTCGCCCATCGGAAAGATCTGGCTGGATGTCATCTTCGGCACAGAGGATAACTTCCACCGCGAGCCTATCTAGTTTGAGGTGGTCAATATCTCTAGTGCATACCACGCAATCCTGGGGCGCCCGGCGCTCACCAAGTTCATGGCGGTACCACACTATGCGTACCTCAAGATGAAGCTCCTGGGGCCAAAGGGTGTCATCATCGTGGCCGGCTGCTATAGGTGGTCTATGTAGTGCGCCACAGATGGATCCAAGTTGGCGGAGGCCATGATCATCGCGGAAGAGAAGCGCATTATCATGCAAAACGTGGCAGCCCTACACAAGGACATGCCGGCTGGCGAGCCCAAGCCGGCCGGGGAAGCACAATTCAAGCCATCCAAGGGCACGAAGAAGATCCAGCTCGATGAGGCCGAGCACTCTTTACATGTCAGGCCGGATGCAAAACCGGTCAAACAGTCACTACGCCGCTTCGTGGAAGAGAAAAGAAGAACCATCGGTGAAAAGATCACCCGGTTGCTCGCAGTCGGATTCATCATGGAGGTTTTTCACCTGGAATGGCTGGCAAACCCCATGCTAGTGCTGAAGAAGAACAAAACTTGGCGCATGTGTATTGACTACACCAGCCTCAACAAAGCATGTCCCAAAGATTCATTCGCCCTGCCAAGGATAGACCAAGTGATCGATTCCATGGCCGGTGCAAGCTATTGGCGTTTCTGGATGCGTATTCCGGCTACCACCAGATTCGGCTGAACCTCGTTGATCAAATAAAGATGGCATTCATTACTCCTTATGGAGCCTACTGCTACACCACCATGCCATTTGGACTGAAGAACGCTAGGGCAACGTACCAACGCTGCATGCAGAATGCCTACAGACTCAGATTGGCAGAAACGTACACGCCTACGTCGATGATGTAGTGGTCAAGACCAAGGAGCGCCAAACACTCCTTGAAGATCTGAAGGAAACATTCACCAACCTCCGCCGGTTCTAGATGAAGCTGAATCCGGAGAAGTGCGTGTTTGGCATCCCAGCCGGCCAGCTCCTCGGTTTTCTCATATCAGAGTGAGGAATCGAGGCGAACCCAGAGAATATGGGCGCAATCGAGCGCATGCAACCGCCTAAGAACTTGCGAGACGTATAGAAGTTCACCGGATGCCTAGGCTCCCCAGCTGGTTCATCAGCCGACTAGGCGAAAAAGCACTCCCGCTGTACCAGCTCATGAAGAAGACATACAAATTAGTCTGGACATCGCAGGCGAATGAAGCTTTCCGCGACCTCAAGCACATGCTCACCTCACCGCCTATACTGGAAGCACCAGCGGCAAAGGAGCCCATGCTGATGTACATCGCAGCCACCAACCGGGTCGTCAGTGTGGTGCTGGTGGTGGAGAGACCGGAAGAAGGAAAGGCGCAACCGGTGCAATGACCAATGTACTATTTGAGTGAGGTACTCTCGCTCTCGAATCAGAACTACCCGCATTACCAGAAGCTGGTGTATGGCGTGTACATGGATGCCAATAAGTTGAAGCACTACTTCCAAGAACACTCCATCCGGGTGGTGGCGCTAGCGCCACTTTCGGAGATCATCGGCAACAGGGATGCTACAGGCTGGGTGGCGAAATGGGCCATAGAGCTCGCTGCCCACAGCATACAATACGAGCCAAGAAAGGCGATGAAGTCTCAGGCCTTGATAGATTTCCTAGTTGGTTGGGCAGAGATGCAATACCTGTCGCCTTTCCCTGACTCCACGCATTGGAAGATGCATTTTGACGGCTCCAAGATGTATGGAAGGCTTGGAGCCGGAGTGGTCATCACCTCCCCCAAAGGAGACCGGCTAGAATATGTGTTGCAAATCCACTTCCGCACATCCAACAATGTCGCTGAGTATGAGGAGCTCGTCCACGGCCTCAAAATGGCAAAAGAGATCGGCATCTGGCGCATCCTATGCTTTGGCGACTCAGATTTGGTGGTGCAGCAAGTGTTAGGCGATTGGGATGCCAGGGATGCAAACATGGCTCTACATCGCTTCTTCATACAACAGTTGTGTGCCTGTTTCGAAGGATGTGAATTCCACCATGTGCCCAGAATAAACAACGAAGCAGCGGACACGCTCGCCCGCATCGGGTCAACAAGACAGGAAATTCCGCTTGGAGTCTCCCTCGAGCACCTGCGCAAGCCATCAATCACGCCGTCTCCAAAATCCGACTCCATCATCCTGGATGCGAACCTGGGGAGTGCCGGCTCCAAGACCTCCACGA
Organism: Avena sativa; assembly: GCA_916181665.1. Lineage (NCBI taxonomy): Eukaryota > Viridiplantae > Streptophyta > Magnoliopsida > Poales > Poaceae > Avena > Avena sativa. The sequence goes on from OV702287.1 coordinate 232,751,173, forward strand.
CTGCTTCACCGCACCCGAGGACTGCTTCACCATGCCTAGGGACTGCTTCACCTCACCCGGGGACTGCCGCGTCCAGCCTAGAGACTGCCGGCTCCGCTACTTCACCGGGTCGGCCACCATACGAGCCCAACCCGACCATCTGCGTAGAAGTAAACCTGCTCACGCAGGCGGTATGCGCCATCCGGGAAACTCCAACATGGGCCAAGCCGTTCATGGATTTCTTGGCTAAGGGAGAGCTGCCCGAGGAGGAGGTAGAGGCAAGGCATGTGAAGCACAGGTCCAGCGCGTACACTATTATCAACAGTGAACTCTACAAACATAGCGTTGGGGGCATTTATCAGCGGCGCATGAGCCAGGAAGAAGGAATCTGGCTACTGATCGACATTCACCAAGACGAGTGCGGCCACCACGCGTCGTCACGGGCCATAGTGGCAAAAGAATTCCTCCATGGGTTCTACTGGCCCACGGCGTTAGAAGATGCCGAACAAATAGTCAAGGCATGCAACGGTTGCCAGCGGTTCAGCCAGCAGAAGCACACTCCATCTGCGACACTCAAGACAATTCCCATCACTTGTCCCTTCACCGTCTAGGGGCTAGATATGGTTGGCCCTTTCAAAATACCTCGATCTGGCATGATGCACCTGTTGGTGGCGGTGGACAAATTCACCAAGTGGGTCGAGGAAAAACCAATAAAGAAGCTGGATGGCCAACAGTGGTCAAGTTCCTGATGGACATAATCATACGCTTCGGCTACCCCAACAACATCATAACGGACAACACCACAAATTTTGCCCAAGGGGCTTTCGCGCGCTTCTGCGGAGACAAGGGCATTCGTCTGGACCTGGCATCCGTGGCACACCCCCAATCCAACGGGACATGCGAGCGAGCAAATGGTCTAGTCCTAGCCGGAATCAAGCCCAGCTGATCGAACCAATGATGCAATCCCCCGGCTGCTGGATAGAGGAGCTACTGGATGTGCTTTGGAGCCTCCGCACCACGCCAAACCAGTCCACTGGCTACACCCCTTTGTCTTCCTCGTCTACGGGGCAGAGGTGGTCTTGCCGACAGACATCAAGTTCGATGCACCCTGCAAGATACTATACTCAGAGCAGCAAGCCAAGGAAGCACGTGAGGACAGTGTCGACCTCCTCGAAGAAGCACACGAGCTGGCCTTGTCTAGATTCGCCATCTACCAGCAAAACTTGCATCGTTACCATGCCAGGCGGATCCGTAGCGTCTGGTTCCGTGTAGGCGACCTGGTGCTAAGGCTAGTACAGGACACCAAGGGGATGTACAAGTTATCCCCACCTTGGGAGGGCCCATTCATCATCAGCCGTGCAATGCAGAACAACTCATACTACCTCATTGATGCCCGCTAGACGGAAAAGAACAGGATGGACCGTTCAAGGGAAGAAACCGAGCGCCCGTGGAACACGAACCTACTTCGCCCCTTTTACACTTGAACATGAAGTGTATGTATCTTACCTTTATGTAATGAACAAGCATGGGAGCCTCGACGCAGTCTCGGGGACTCCGCAATAAATTAGCAAGTCATGCTGCACAATTTGGCTTTTCCGGCTACATTATTCTAACCCCAGAGCCGGCCACCTCCACCGGGGACTCGCCGGTTGGCCCAGACGGCCGTGCAATCTGAGCGGCAAAGTACTGTACGCGGTTCCAAGGGCTTCCTCTTTAGTTTCGGCTATAGACCGCAAGCAGGCTGACAGATCGGCAAGAGCAGAATGCTCGACGACCCTTACACAAAAAAGCCACGAGGAAAACAAAAATGTCTGGACGTTCTGGTTGTGCTCGCTCGCTTTCCCAAGGCCAATGACCCAAACCTAAAGTATCGTGCAGTACGCCTAGTAGCTACCCCTTCGACTCCTTCTCGTGGCCGGCAAGTACACAACATCAAATTGGCCAATGCTCACTGAGAAAAGGGCAAAGTTATGGGCTTCGCGCGAGGCAGCACAATTTCAAGACTAGCCCACTTCAGATTGCAATCCAATTTACGTCTATGTAACCAGGCAAACAACTTGTTTGTTTTTTCATCTTTGCATGAGCTAGAATTCCATGATGAACCCCAGAGCTGGAGGCCGGTCGCTCCCCAAGCGGCAGAAGAACAGGTCAAGGAGCTTCGACCCGACTGTATTCTCCAGCCGGCCCGAACCTCAGGGACTAGACCCTGTGGGTGCGCTCACGTGCCCCCACACAGAAACTTGCAATAGATAACAACATAAAGGAGCTTCGACCTGACTATATTCTCTAGTCGGCCCGAACCTCGGGGACTACACCCTGTGGGTGCGCTCGCGCGCCCCCCACACAGAAACAAGCATGCGACAAGTGCAAAACAGAAAGTGCAGATACAAAGCACGAGGAAATATCCAAAGGGAGGCGATGCTCCCACCAGAATTCAGTACAGAACAAAAACAGTTGTTCGCCAACACAAAATAACAAGTTCTTCACCAATAAATACTCCCGGCATACCGGGGATCAAGATTGCTGACTGGCAGAAGGGCCGGAGGCATCCACTGAGGCTTGGCTGCTGGAGGCGACGTCGGCCGAGGCGGTCTCTGGCGCATCCAGGGCTTCAGTGCGTGCCACATCCGGACTGAAATGATACGGCTCCATGCTAGCAGGTCATTGAAATCCCGGTCCAGCTGGATGAAGCTCCCAATATTCACACCACAAGAGCAGATATCAGGAACCTCGGCGCGAAGCTGCTCGTAGCTGGTCCCTTGGCGAAATCCGCGAGAGAGGCTCCGTACATCCATGTCGGGGTACCAGGACTTCAGCGGGGCTAGCACCATCTCCGCGCCACCACGTGCCGCCCACTCCCGAGCGACGTTCATGAGGTCAAGGGCACCCAAGAGCCTCTCGGCCAGTGCGTCCATGGTGGCTGGCTGGGCGGTGTCAGGCCAGACATAGTCATAGACCTCGAGGGCAGCGGTGCATAGCCGCTTCGCCTCCTCGTTGACAACCGCCACCAGTTCCTCCTGGTGGAGGTCGCGCCCGGCTTCCGCCTCGGGGATGTGCGCCAGAGCCTGGTCAGTCACCTCGGGATAATGACTTGCACCCGGGAAAAGAGATAACGATCAATGTTGGCTGCAGAGCACAAATGACAATGCTGGTCCGGTTTGAGGATACTTACTGATGACCATTTTAGCGATCTGGCAAAGCTCCCCCAGCACCGCCATCTCCTTGGCTCGGGAAGCCTTGAGAACATTCTCCTGAGTGGCATAGAGCTTCTCCAGGTTCTTCAGCGCCTCGGTCCGAGTGTCCGCCACCTTCTTGGCTTGGCCAGCCTTGACCTCCATCTGCTGCTGATGCGCAGCCAGCTAGGCGATATGGTCCTAGCGAGCTTTGTTATACTCCTCCAGCCGGGCAACCTCCCCCTTCAGCCTGGCCACCTCCTGGTCCTCGTCCTCTAATAGAGCTACGGGAGGGTACCCAATGGTCAACAAGAAGCGCGAGAAGTCGCGCAATCGGGACGACATGGCAGAGCAAGCAATCTTATGGCCCAGATCCTCCGAAGCTTTGGCAGCATCGGTAAGAGCCCTCTGTGTAAGAGAGAAAAGTGAGAACCAAAGGAACCAGCTGAGATGCAAGGCAGTGAAGGACAACGAAATTGGCAAAGGGACACATACCTCGAACAAGGCCCCCAAGGCCTTGGCCTGGCTAAGCCCCTGCTCCAGCACCTCAACCAGATGGTGGGCCTGGCTGACGGCCAGGGGCGCCGCCTCCGACAGCTGCCAAGGCGGGGTCAAGTGGCAGCGCAGCCCGAGATGGCGTCTAGCCGGTGACCTAGAGGTCATCGTTGCTCCCCGCACCCGCGGAGGACCCACCCGCCGGCTGCACGGGGACCTATGGCGGTGGCACCTCCACCGGCTCCTCCACCCGGTAGGCACCGGAGCCAGCCCCCACCGTCAGGCTAAGGGGAGGTGCCGCTGCAGCACTGCCCCTAGGCAGGAGAGCGTCAGCGAGCCGGGAGACGGCGCTGGCCCGATGCAACGTCACGGGCGCAGCAGGCGGCGCCACCTCCGCCACGTCTGCATCAGCCCCAACAGGCGCAACCTCGGAGGTAACAACCGGCATACCAGAGTCCCTAGTCGCGGTAGGCAGAGGGGTGGACGCGATGGCGATGGTCGCAGAGCCGGGCAAGGCCATCGCCTCACTGCAGGAAAGACAAGGGCGAAATAAGCAAACGCAAGCCCACCAATGCAACCAAGGGGTACATGAGCACGTACCCGGCGATGCTCGGCATGACGGCCGTGGCTCCAGGGCGATGGCTTTTCTTGGCGCCACCTCCAGCCGCTGTGGCGCTGGTCGAGGTGGCCCTCTTTGCCCAGGCCCTGGGCACGGCGACTTCAGCCGGGTCCACATCCTCGCCATGCGCGGCTGCTCCAACACGCAAGCAAAATATCAAGTTTACGGCTAAACACGGTGGAAGCAAGGTAGGCAAGGACGGTGGAAGCAAGGTAGGCAAGTTACGGCTAAACTCGTAGCCCTCGTCAGCCCGGGTGGGGAACCACTCCAGCTCCGTCTGCGGGTACTTCGTGGGCTTGTAGTCCGCAGAGAAGGAGGGGAGCTCACCGTCCCCCATGCCGTCCTCCGCTAGCTGCGCCGTAAAAAGCTACTCAACAGGGGAAGATAAGAGACACGAAACAAAGATCCCTCGGGAAAAATCCACCCAGAAAAGGGGAAGAAAGACCTACCTTCGGCGGAAGCCGGCCGCGGTGGCACAGCCGACAGGAGAACTCCCAGTCCTTCGCCAGCGCCTCCTTCGAGATGGTGGCAAGCCACTCGTGGAGGGCCGCGTACGGCACGTCCAGCCGGGAGACCCGGGTGGGATCCAGATGGCCGGAGAGGTGGCACACCTTGTGCGACCGCTGCTGCAGCGGGTGCACGCGACTCACCATCTAGGACAGGAGAATGTCTCAGGCCGTGAGTCGCTCCTTCTCCACCAGCACCGCTAGCCGGGCGGCAATCCGGTCGATGTCCCCCTGGCCGCCCAAATGCTGGACGCTCCAGGCCTTCCAGGTAGAAGGGATGTTCGAGAAGATCGGAATTTTTACCCAATCTACCTCGGTGGTGTTGCGCATGTAGAAGTATGAGCACTGCCACAGCTTGACGGTGTCCGGGAGATCCAGCCATGGCATCACCATCGATGGCCACGGGTAGATGGCGCAACAGCCCGTCTCCGTCAGCAGCCCTCCCTTCCCCACCACTTGAACCTTGAAGTAGAAGAACTTCAAGAAGTTCGCCATGTCGGGGCGAACACCGAGATAGGCCTCGCAGTAGGCCGCGTGATGCACCAGCATCACCACGGCATTGGCCCCAAGATGATGGAGCTGGAGGTCGAAGGAGACGAGCTGCTCTAGGATGAATCTGCTCAATGGCAGCCCGAGGCCGCGAGCGAAGTGGGTGAGGAAGACGACGGCCTCGCCGGGCTGAGGGTTGGGCACCCGCTCATCCTCCAGCACGAGACAGTGCTTCACCAAGCGTTTCGGCGGCAGGAACTTCCCCCGCCGGTACTTCCGCACCATCTCCTCGGTGACATAGGAGCCGCACCACCCGCCGACGCTCTCCGGCAGCATGTTGTTAGGAAGGTGGCCGTGTTGGAAGCACGCGAGCCCGTCGTCACGGTGGAGGAAGAGTGACGCCAGCGACCAAGAGGCGGTGGCGCAAGCAAGCAGAAGAAGGATAGAGCGCAAAGGAGAGCAGAGGCAGCAGACACAAGAAGATGAAGTGAGGAAGCCCACTCCCTTGCATCCCTATTTATCGGGGTAGAAGAAATGCGGCGGCTGCCATCCCTCCCGCCACGTGGCAGGCAATGACCCCACTTCCACATGACAGTTCGGGGCGGATTGCATGCACCCATGCAACATACACAGAAGATCCCGCAAGAGTTACTGCGGGAGGCAAAACGCGCCCACGATCCCCAAGAAACCGCAATGATGAAGACGTGCGCGTAGTTTCAAACTAATGCGACACGCACCAGAAGTGGCAGGTGCGGCTGACACGAGCAACGACGACATTAAACTGGCGATCCTTCTCCTGGCCGGGTGCGGCAGCAGGTCCATGAGATCACCTCTCACACCATGTGAGTGGAGCCATCGGCTCCATAGCTGGTATACCCTAGCAAGGAAACTATGAAGAATCTCAAGCCGGTACAAGACAAAAGCAAATGAAAAAATATATGCATCACCAATCATTTCAAACTCGACCAATGAGCATGCAAGAAATTCTCCGTGGGGCGAAGTCCTAATGCGCTCGGGGACTAGTGTCGGGGGGATGACCCTCGGATAGGCCAGGACGGGACCAACCGGCTGGCTCTGAAGAGCTCTGGCCGACTGGACCCAAGACAACGAACCACAACTGGGTGGAACTCTCCACCCGGTCCGCGTCCAAGTTTCCCCAGCTGGCCCATCTAGCCAGGTAGCTAGAAGAACTGGCTGGGAGGCCGCTCCTAGCCGACCGCCTCAGATCCACTAGCCATGGTATGGTGGGGGTGACATTCCTTGCTGAGCGTACCTCTGACCGGACAGGCTGGCTAGCCCGGTCGGTGCTACCGGACAACTGGGGCAAAGCTAGAGGCTGACGAGCAAAGCTAGGGCTGATGAGTAAAGCTCCGGCTGATGGATAAGGAGCCGGCTGACGTATAAAGAGCCGACTGATGAGTAAAGGAAGGGCACTGGACACTATAGCGCTATCCTCCCCTGTATTGGAGTCTTGACTAGACCCGGGCCTACCGTTCGGGCTCGTCCAGCCGGCCCACTTTGTAAATCCCAAATCCAAACAGTAAACCCTAGAACCCATCCTGTAAGCTACCTCCTCAACCAGTATATAAGGAGAGGTAGTGCTAGGGTTCTAGGTAGACAATTACAAGTTAGAAGTTCTCTAGATTGGACAAGTGTAGTAGTTCCTCTTCTTCTTCTAAGCAAGGAGTAGACAAGAAAACAACTCAAGGAGCATCTGTATTGGCTGTTGCACCCTTGATAGTAGATCCTTGTAGGAGTAGGAGCGTTACCTCGCCAAGAGGGCTCCAAACATGGGTACATCGCTGTGTTTGCAGTTTCTGTGCCCAACCCATTGCGGGTAGCCACCGATGGCATCCTGATTGTCCCCTCTCATGCCATCCCCGATGGTACTGCCCTGTTCCACACCATGACATATATCCAATAGCTGCGCAGCGTGTGATTTGATCACAGGGATATGACTTGTCGAAACGAGTCATGTAGCATTGTTCAGTAACGAGATTGAACACGACATGGTGATATCATTGATCAGATCTCGGGCAATGCAAGTATCGAGAGACAAAAGGAATAAGACACGACTGTCCCGGTTCAAACGACGAAAGATCTTTGTGGAATGCACAGGGGTCACTCTATCGATCATTGGTCCGAGAGTGTCTTGACCATGTCTGGAGTGTTCCCAAACTGTGGGGTACCACGCTTAAGGGCTCTATGATGCTTAGAGAGTGTTTTTAGGATCGGTAGAATCACCGAAGAAGAGAAGAGAGAAAACCAGAAGGGTTTCGGTAAGTCCAGAGGATGTTCGGAGTGGAGATGGAAGGTGTTCCATAACCAAGGAGATTGAATAATATGTGAATGAATGTTAAATATTGATTTAATAATTTATTCATAATTATTTAATAAAAGAGAAAATCAATTTAAAGGTCAAAAGGCTTAATGGGCCAATTCCAGAGGGAGAAGGGCCCATGAGGGAAAGGCAAGAGGAGAGAAGGGGAAGGGGGTGGCCAGCTGGGCCAAGCCCCCCGTGCGGGGCCCACTAGGGCCGACCGGCGGCTGCCCCTCTCTCCCCCTCCTTTAGTCCCACCCTGGGACTTTGAGGGAGGTAGTATCTGAGAATATCATTTTGCGGCCCGAAAGTTGGGGCGCCCAGGCAACGCGGTACCCAACTTGATTTTAATCACCGCGATTCGAAAAGTTGGGGCGCCAATTGCTAAGAGGGGTCTTTTGAGTGAATGATGGCCAAACCCAATATTTTCAAATCGCGCCTGTTAAGTTAGGATATTCCGTTACACTAGTTCCTGATGTGCCCCTTCTTCATCGGTCACTCTTCTTAGCCACTCTGCACATGTCGTAGGGGCAAATCCATTACCGTACTTTCCTAACTCTCAATACTGAATCTTGCTACGGCGGCGGCAGTCCCTTTTCTTCCCTTCCTCGACCCTAAATCTGCCGACGGTGGAGGACCTTTTTCTCCCTCCCCCAACACTAAATCCGACGATGGTGGCCCAGCATGTCATGCAAGGCAAAGGTTATAGCTACTTTGCCGACTGATTCGGGTCCGTCGGGGCCGAAGTCTGGGGCTCAACGCGTAGCAGCGCGAGGTCTTTAGCCCCGGTTAGCGTGGAGGCCAACAAGGATTCTGCTCCCAAGGTACCTACGAGCAGCGGGTTGAAGAGAAAAGCAAGGCCGGCGGCTGATTTTTCGGCTCCGGTGGGCATATACAGCACCCAGATATCGAAGAAAAAAACCCGGGAGAAGAGCGAGAGGTGAATTTTTCTTATCTGTGCCTTATCTTGCAAGTAGATTAGTTACGGCATAATAGAATCGAATGAACTAAAAAGTTCCCCTTTTTAATCAAATTAGGCACAGCTTTGATACAAGGGACCTATATGAGTTCACAGTTCATGTTCGGCAGTACACTGCAAAACTTGATTTTGGTTGCGAGAGGGTTGTGTTCGGGCAAGATGTGCATCTGCTTGTGAATTGCAAAGAGGTTGTGTCTATTTCGCAGCTGGTAGATATGCTTGCTGCTAGAATTCCCTGGGGTTCTAGACAGAGGAAAAAATTGGTGTGGTGCAACATGAATGATACCTATCAGTAAATTGAGCACTCCCATGAGCTTCAGATGGTTTGGGAGTGTTGTGCAGCTGATCGTAAGGTGAAAGTTGAAGCGATGATTGATGATATGTATGCAGATGCTGGAGATCTTGCTGCCAGAGCTTCTGCTCCTACAGAATACGGACCAATAGATGCTGATCTAGATAAGTTTAGTATACGCATAGAGGTGGATTCATACATGGCAAAACTTGATGAGGGAGTTAATATGCCAGTTTCATCATGTACTGTGGAGATCAATGTCGATTCCAAAAACATAACTCTTGATGAAATGAGAGAGATGATCGGTAAGGAAATCAATATTGGCCCTAAGTAGATGGCAAAAATCCGGTGGTGGCATCATAAGAAGCAGCACTTCATAGATGTTTTGGATACTGAAGATCTTATGCAGATTATGCGACGAAAGTAGCGAACCAGGAAGGTGTTCTTCCTTGGTACCATTTCCGATGTTGTTGAACAGGTTATAGTGGATGTAGATGCCCCTGTAGTGGCTGAACAAAATGAGGTGGTCGATGTTGATGAGATCTGATGAGAGCTACTAACATAGGCTTGTCATATGGACCGTGGGGTTCCCCTGCCTGTATTTGTAATATTGACTGTTGTTGCATTTAGAGCGTGTTTCTGTGATTATGTTTGTTGAGAGATTGCGATATAATGATGTGCGAGCTGTTGAGATTTTCGGACATGTCACTCACTGAAACCATCGTTGTTGTAATAAGACATAAGTACATTGTAGTTGACATGATTATGTTTCTTAAGATGACATACCGTACTTGTTTATGTTATTATGTTTGTTGGGACATTGTAATGTAATGTTTTGTGAAACGATGACTGGACAAGTGATGCATAAATACATTGTAGTTGACATGATTATGTTTCTTGAGATGATGTACTATACTTGTTTCTGTTATTTTGTTTGTTGAGAGATTGTAATGTAATGTTTTGCGAAACCATGACAGGACAAGTGAAGTGTAAGTACCTTGTAGTCGACATGATTTTGTTTCTTGAGTTGATGTAATATTCTTGTTTCTGTGATTATGTTTGTTGAGAGATTGTAATGTGATGTTTTGTGAAACCATGATGTGATTATCTTTGTTGAGAGATTGTAATGTAATGTTCATGACTGAAGAAGTGATGCATAAGTACCTTGTAGTTGACATGATTTTGTTTCTTTACATGATGTAATATACTGGTTTGTTTTCGTTAGGCAATGAAATTGGGATGGAGGGAGTGCAGGTTTAATTTGAAATGAGAATGTATGAAGAGAATCCATATTAGGCAGGAGACAGTAATCCAGGGAAAGGGCATGGTATCCATTAAACTATTGTAACATGCCAATTTAGTCATTGTTGTAGTGGTAGAAGGGTTACTCTCTCTCTCTCTCTCTCTCTCTCTCTCTCTCTCTCTCTCTCTCTCTCTCTCTCTCTCTCTCTTTCTCTCTCGCCGACGCTGACGCCGACGCCATCGCCTGCGACGACGCATTTGCTATGCTGTCCTTGAATGGCGAGGACGACCAGTCGAGCAGCGTCAGCCTTCTCTGTGACATCGAGTATTCCTTCCACGATGTGAGTTCCTCTGTTTTCCCAGGCTAGGGTTAGGCAATGGTAAATCTCTTGATCTGAGCTCCATATGAGCATGCAATCATGTTCGATTTCAGCTTTGCTTTTACCTATATGTACCACGGACGATCTACGACTCCGAATGGGAGGGCCTAGATCTCAATGGAGAAGTGCCATGTGACCATGGGCTAAAACTAAGGAGATATGTTGCATTTAAAGGCAGTAACACTAGGAGAAGGTTTTTGGGCTGTACAAATCAGGTTTGCTTACATTATGTGCAACTGTAACATGAAGTAAAATGTATCGTGCATGTTGTGTGTGTGTTTTTAGGTTGGCCAGGTGTGTAAAGCAGTAGAGTGGGTGGATCTTGAGTGGCCAGATGCACTTAAGAAATGTTTGGCACAGTTATGGGAGATGTATGAGTTGGAAAGGTCAGGGAGATTTACTAATGTAAGTGATGCAGCTGAAAAAAATTACAAGCTATCGGTATGAAATAAGGAGCTGGAACAAGAAATCGATAATTTGCAGTCAGAGCTAACTGACAGAATCGATGGGTGCTTGGTTGTTGGAACTACAAAGAAGCTTCAGGATAGTCACAGGTTGTTGATTCATAATGCAGAAAAGGAGAGGGATTAGATCAGGGAAGACAAGAAGAAGCTAGAGTACTGCATTGCGGATTTATTGAAGGAACTGAAGATGGCGCGCGAGGGTGAACAAGGACAGACTATAGAGTATAAAGGAAATTTGAGATGAATAATTTATGGTGTGCCAATGCCTGAAACTAGTTAACTGTAAGACTTGCAGTTGCGCTTTCTTAACTAAGCCAAACTCAATGCTCGAGCAAACTAATTTCAAACAAACACACATATCATGCATAGAGTTAAGTTCACGCTTACAAAATCACCACTGCAGAGGATAAACTAGGCAGTTCCGTACTAAATAGACATATGTTGTGTTCAAGCGAGCCTGGCCCGGAGCTGCCTGTTTTCCTCCCTAATATCGGCCAGCTCCTTCAGCTGTAGGTTCCAACGCTCCATCACGGATTGGAGAAGTTGGTCCGTAGCCATACGATTTTCCTTCAAGATCCCTTTCATGATCTCCGCCTGCTTCCTAGCCGAGGTGCGACCTTCACTGTGTAGCTTCGCCCAGCCGGCGTTTAACTCCTTCAGTGTCTAGCACTTGTCAGAAAGGACCGCGAGTTCAGCATGCAGGTGGTTAAAGGCCAGTTTCTGGGAATTCTGCTTCTCCCGTTGGATTGATATCTTGTCATTTAGCTAGGTCGCTAGGTCCTGGTCTATCTTTTTACTCTTTCCCTGCAACAAAAAATACATAGTATGGTTTGTTCAATTCACCAGGGCAAGCTGGTTAGTTTCCATAATTAACTGAATCGACTAGTGGCACTGTCATAATTTCAAGGAAGAAGCAATCTAGGACTAATCAAAATTTTAAGAATCGACTAGTGGCACTGTCATAATTTCAATTTCAAAGACAAGTAAGATTTATCTGCAGTTTAGTGTGTTGTGGGTTTTTCCCAATATCACCAAATAGTAGTGGGATAGTGGCAAACTCATAATGCAGAAACCCATGTCCAGATACATAATGGAAAGAGCACATGGTGTCCATTCATGAACATGAACACCAACGCATGTCCAGATAGATAAGGAGTTGCCCTAGGATTCTTATTGCACCCTATAATGGGAAGCAGACTTAGGCATTGCTCCCTGAACCCTAAACATTACAAAAGGAGTGGAGGACGAATTGGTATTTGTGTCCCCGCTAACGGGAATCATACTTGGGCATTGCTCCGATACACCTCTAGACATGCCCTTAGCTCCTCGTTCTCATTCCAAACACCCTCGAGTAGGGTGATCCCTCAGATCATGTCCTCCTTCATCTCCTTCACTGCATCCAGGCAACGGTTCCTATCATGGTAGGCTCGGATGGTAGCCTTCGTGTCCTCAAAGCGTCCTCTAAGTGCCTCGCTGACTTTGTCCTGCAGGAGAATGACCTTTCGAGATTCTTCTTCTCCTCCATGAGCTCGTTGATTATCTTGATGGCCTGTTCTTGCCTGTTCAAGTTACGGTAGAGCACTTTCTGCAGCCTCGTGACGTCACGTGCAAAATCTAGCGAGATCTCCTTCTGCACAGATAATTGCTTGCGTAGGCTCTCATTAGCTTGGGTGAGGGAACATGCAAGCTCATGTTGGTTGACAATCTTGGAACTGATCGCGGCCACCTTGTCACGGTACTCGGCCTTCGATCGCTTCATCGTTCATGTTAATTGAAATAGGAATTCTATAATTACACTCCAGGTTCCAGGTGAATACTAATACAGATCAAAAAAATCCCCGTTGAATCTATTGACCGCAGTGTTAAAAAATGGACCTAGAGATCTATTCATGACCACAATAAACTAATCCTAATCACAAAAAATCCATAGTGAATCTATGAACAGTGGTATTAAGGAAAGACCAAGAGATCTAGTCATATTAATGAAAACTAATACAACTCGCAAAAGAAGAAGAAAAACCAATGCGGGGCGGACAGGATCTAAGAAATCCACATCACAACTTGGAGAAATAACAGCGTGGAGATTTGCTACCTCGCTGAGACATGGAACGGGGTCGAACGGGTCCTACAACGCCTTCATCGTGGTGGATTCGGGCTCCACGGCCGGCCTGTAATACGTAGAAGAGGAAGAGTAAGAAGAAGAAGAAAAACAAGAAGAAGCTGAATAAGATCATGATGGAGAGGGAGATGGAGAAGAAGTAGAACAAGAAGACCGTACCAGGAGGAGCCCTCGCCTGCTAGAACATTCGGCGCCATTGTCGGGGGAGATTGGGCCTCGATGAGAGGGTGGGCTTGAGCAGCTGGTAGAGCAAGAAGTGCCTCGTGGCAATTTCTCTCCCTTTTCTTCACGAGGATCGTCGATCGGCCTCTCCCCCTCCTCAGTGGAGCCATGGCTTGCAGGGTGACGGTGGGGGCAGCAGGAGGAAGGAGATAGTGACTAGTGTGGGAGAAGAGTCAAAGACTACAGGGCGTGGTCCAGTAATACTAGTACTATTATACAAGACCACCGTGTACGGTCTACCTTCTCAAAGAAGCTAGGGAGGCAGGGGTAGGGAATCGATGGAACTTGTCTTTATTGCGATGGACACTTCAATGGTCTTCGGCGCCGCCCAAAATCCAGTATATAATAAGGGGAGTGTGAGCCAGGTGGTCATCACGGGAATCGGCGTGCACATCCCGCGTGTGTGTGTCACGTGTTGATGGGGCAATGACGCGCGCAACTACTGCACGATAATGTCGGCACATAGAACTCCGTCGAACTCCACGTGACAGGCATGCACAGGATATTTACGAGTCTAGAATACGCTGTGCCACTTTTGTTGTGATCAAATTATGTTCAGTACGCGAGATTACTTCTTTCTTCTTTTTTTGATAATCGACAAATGCATGAGTGGACACGATGCACGAAACTGCTGCTCATCCTTGATCATATCGGCAGCCCACTCTGTGTACCCTCCATCGACCATTCGGAGCAACTACCTCGAGCACGATGCCCCTTGTCGTGGCAATGGCAGGTCCTAGCCGTCCACTGACCGTCCTGCGTCCACGGCTCTTCGCTGCATCGTTCGCGCTCACGATTCGCCTGCTGAGGAAGCATGTCGTGTCTGACCGTGCCAGGATCCATCGACATCAACATTCAAGGACACCGCAACGTCGAAGCTTGTATCGGCCGCGCAGGAGGAGCGTGGGGTACCTGCAGTGTCGAACAAGCGCAAAGCAGCAGCCAGGACGGGGGTGCATGTTGCATCGGCGAGTACGGACAAGAAGAGGAACGAGTAGACTAGGAAGAAGAGAGGAGATTGCTATTTGGACAAGAAGACTAGGAAGAAGAGAGGCGTTCATCGATCAGTTGGAGGCCGAAGCGGAGGAGAGTGACGTGGACCCATGGGACTACGAAGAGGAGGAGGAGGAGGACTCCGACGAGGAGATAGTGCGCTTATTCGAGGAAGGGGGTGGTGTCGAGTTGTCAGAGGAGGACACTGATGGCGGAGATGGTAGGGACCATGGCGTTGATGAAGACAAGGACGAACCGGAAGACAAAGACAATGGCTTCTTCAAAATATGATCGATGGATTTTCACTTGTTTATGGAGGTAAAGTATCGGTGGCACCGATAGAGAGGTGGCACAGATTGACCATGCATAAAAAAAGTGGAGAAGGGAGGGGTTATCCTGCTCGTTGGATCACATAGGATCAACGGTTGGTAGAGACGATCCGTGTGACATCTATGTCAGCTAATCAGGGCGTAACACCTAGAGTGAGCACACGTTTGGGATCTCCACACGTTTGGGCTTTTGTGAGATTTGTGACCGAGAGAGAGGGCAAATCTCTTTTCACAATCCGCCTATTGATCCACCAGTGTCATTGCATGTGTGTTCTTCTCATTAACCACAGCTAGAGTCATTGCATGTGTGTTCTTTTCACAGACCACATATGGAACCACCATTGTCATTGAAATGTGTATTCTTTCATTAACCACAACAGGAGTCATTTCATGGTTGTTCTTTTCACATACCACATATGGATCCACCAGTGTCATTGGAATGTGTGTTCTCTTCAGAGACCACACATGGATCCACCAGTGTCATTGCATGTGTGTTATTTTTACTAACAACAACCAGAGTCATTGCATGTGTGTTCTTTTCACATACCACATATGGATCCACCAGTGTCATTGCATGTGTGTTCTTTTTACTAACAATAATTGGAGTCATTTCATGTGTGTTCTTTTCACATACCACATATGGATCCACCAGTGTCATTGCATGTGTGTTCTCTTCAGAGACCACACATGGATCCACCAGTGTCATTGCATGTGTGTTCTTTTTACTAACAACAATTGGAGTCATTGCACGTGTGTTCTTTTTCACAATCCACCTATGGATCCACCAGTGTCACTGCATGTGTGTTCTGCTCATTAACCATAGCTAGATTCATTGCATGTGTGTTCTCTTCAGAGACCACACATGGATCCACCAGTGTCATTGCATGTGTGTTCTTTTTACTAACAACAACTGGAGTCATTGCATGTTTATTTTTTTCACATACCACATATGGATCCACTAGTGTCATTGAAATGTGTGTTCTCTTCAGAGACCACACATGGATCCACCAGTTTCATTGCATGTGTGTTCTTTTTAGTAACAACAACTGGAGTCATTGCATGTGTGTTCTTTTCACATACCACATATGTATCCACCAGTGTCATTGAAATGTGTGTTCTTCTCATTAACCAGAGCTAGAGTAATTGCATGTGTGTTCTCTTCAGAGACCACACGTGGATCCACCAGTGTCATTGCATTTGTGTTATTTTTACTAACAACAACCAGAGTCATTGCATGTGTGTTATTTTCACAATCCACCTATGGATCCACTAGTGTCATTGCATGTGTGCTCTTTTTTCTAACAACAGCCAGTGTCATTAAAATGTGTGTTCTCTTCAGAGACCACACATGGATCCACCAGTGTCATTGCATGTGTGTGCTTTTTACTAACAACAACCGGAGCCATTTCATGACTATTCTTTTCACATACCACACATGGATCCACCAGTGTCATTGAAATGTGTGTTCTTCTCATTAACCACAGCTAGTTGCATGTGTATTCTCTTCAGAGACCATACATGGACCCACCAGTGTCATTGCATGTGTGTTCTTTTTACTAACAACAACTGGAGTCATTGCATGTGTGTTGTTTACACATACCACATATGGATCCACCACTGTCATTGAAATGTGTGTTCTCTTCAGAGACCACACATGGATCCACCAGTGTCATTGTATTTGTCTTCTTTTTACTAACAACAACTGGAATCATTGAATGTGTGTTGTTTTCACATACCACATATGGATCCACCAGTGTCATTGAAATGTGTGTTCTCTTTAGAGACCACACATGGATCCACCAGTGCCATTGCATGTGTGTGCTTTTTACGAACAACAACCGGAGCCATTTCATGACTATTCTTTTCAGATACCACACATGGATCCACCAGTGTCATTGAAATATCTGTTCTTCTCATTAACCACAGCTAGAGTCATTGCATGTGTATTCTCATCAGAGACCACACATGGATCCACCAGTGTCGTTGCATGTGTGTTCTTTTTACTAACAACAACTGGAGTCATTGCATGTGTTGTTTTCACATACCACATATGGATCCACCAGTGTCATTGAAATGTGTGTTCTCTTCAGAGACCACAGATGGATCCACCAGTGTCATTGCATGTGTGTTCTTTTTACTAACAACAACTGGAGTCATTGCATGTGTTGTTTTCACATACCACATATGGATCCACCAGTGTCATTGAAATGTGTGTTCTCTTCAGAGACCACACATGGATCCACTAGTCATTGCATGTGTGCTCTTTTTACTAACAACTGGAGTCCTTGCATGCATGTTATTTTCACATACCACATATGGATCCACTAGTGTCATTGAAATGTGTGTTCTTCTCATTAACCATAGCTAGAGTCATTGCATGTGTATTCTCTTTAGAGACCACACATGGATCCACCAGTGTCATTGTATTTGTGTTCTTTTTACTAACAACAACTGGAATCATTGTGTGTCGTTTTCACATACCACATATGGATCCACCAGTGTCATTGAAATGTGTGTTCTCTTCAGAGACCACACATGGATCTACCAGTTTCATTGCATGTGTGCTCTTTTTACTAACAACAACTGGAGTCCTTGCATGGGTGTTCTTTTCATATACCACATGTGAATCCACCAGTGTCATTGAAATGTGTGTTCTTCTCACTAACCACAGCTAGAGTCATTGCATGTGTGTTCTCTTCAGAGACCACACATGCATCCACTAGTGTCATTACATGTGTGCTCTTTTTACTAACAATAATTGGAGTCATTTCATGACTATTCCTTTCACATTCCACGTATGGATCCACCAGTGTCATTGAAATGTCTGTTCTCTTCGGAGACCAACATGGATCCACCAGTGTCATTGTATGTGTGTTCTTTTTTCTAACAACAACCAGAGTCATTGCATGTGTGTTCTTTTCACAATCCACCTATGTATCCACCAGTGTCATTGCATGTGTGTTCTCTTCAAAGACCACACATGCATCCACCAGTGTCATTGCACATGTGTTCTTTTTACTAACAACAACTAGAGTCATTGCATGTGTGTTCTTTTCACATACCACATATGGATCCACCAGTGTCATTGAAATGTGTGTTCTCTTCAGAGACCACACATGGATCCACCAGTGTCATTGCATGTGTGCTCTTTTTACTAACAACAACTGGAGTCATTTCATGTGTGTTCTTTTCACATACCACATATGGATCCACTAGTGCCATTGAAATGTCTGTTCTCTTCAAAGACCACACATGGATCCACCAGTGTCATTGCATGTGTTCTCTTTTTACTAACAACAACTGGAGTCCTTTCATGACTATTCTTTTCACATACCACATATGGATCCACCAGTGTCATTGAAATGTGTGTTCTTCTCATTAACCATAGCTAGAGTTATTGCATGTGTGTTCTGTTCAAAGACCACACATGGATCCGCCAGTGTCATTGCATGTGTGTTCTTTTTACTAACAACAACTGGAGTCATTGCATGTTTGTTCTTTTCACATACCACATATGGATCCACTAGTGTCATTGAAATGTGTGTTCTCTTCAGAGACCACACATGGATCCACCAGTTTCATTGCATGTGTGTTCTTTTTAGTAACAACAACTGGAGTCATTGCATGTGTGTTCTTTTCACATACCACATATGGATCCACCAGTGTCATTGAAATGTGTGTTCTTCTCATTAACCAGAGCTAGAGTAATTGCATGTGTGTTCTCTTTAGAGACCACACGTGGATCCACCAGTGTCATTGCATCTGTGTTATTTTTACTAACAACAACCAGAGTCATTGCATGTGTGTTATTTTCACAATCCACCTATGGATCCACTAGTGTCATTGCATGTGTGCTCTTTTTCTAACAACAGCCAGTGTCATTAAAATGTGTGTTCTCTTCAGAGACCACACATGGATCCACCAGTGTCATTGCATGTGTGTGCTTTTTACTAACAACAACCGGAGCCATTTCATGACTATTCTTTTCACATACCACACATGGATCCACCAGTGTCATTGAAATGTGTGTTCTTCTCATTAACCACAGCTAGTTGCATGTGTATTCTCTTCAGAGACCATACATGGACCCACCAGTGTCATTGCATGTGTGTTCTTTTTACTAACAACAACTGGAGTCATTGCATGTGTGTTGTTTACACATACCACATATGGATCCACCACTGTCATTGAAATGTGTGTTCTCTTCAGAGACCACACATGGATCCACCAGTGTCATTGTATTTGTCTTCTTTTTACTAACAACAACTGGAATCATTGAATGTGTGTTGTTTTCACATACCACATATGGATCCACCAGTGTCATTGAAATGTGTGTTCTCTTTAGAGACCACACATGGATCCACCAGTGCCATTGCATGTGTGTGCTTTTTACGAACAACAACCGGAGCCATTTCATGACTATTCTTTTCAGATACCACACATGGATCCACCAGTGTCATTGAAATATCTGTTCTTCTCATTAACCACAGCTAGAGTCATTGCATGTGTATTCTCATCAGAGACCACACATGGATCCACCAGTGTCGTTGCATGTGTGTTCTTTTTACTAACAACAACTGGAGTCATTGCATGTGTTGTTTTCACATACCACATATGGATCCACCAGTGTCATTGAAATGTGTGTTCTCTTCAGAGACCACACATGGATCCACTAGTCATTGCATGTGTGCTCTTTTTACTAACAACTGGAGTCCTTGCATGCATGTTATTTTCACATACCACATATGGATCCACTAGTGTCATTGAAATGTGTGTTCTTCTCATTAACCATAGCTAGAGTCATTGCATGTGTATTCTCTTCAGAGACCACACATGGATCCACCAGTGTCATTGTATTTGTGTTCTTTTTACTAACAACAACTGGAATCATTGTGTGTCGTTTTCACATACACATATGGATCCACCAGTGTCATTGAAATGTGTGTTCTCTTCAGAGACCACACATGGATCTACCAGTTTCATTGCATGTGTGCTCTTTTTACTAACAACAACTGGAGTCCTTGCATGGGTGTTCTTTTCATATACCACATATGAATCCACCAGTGTCATTGAAATGTGTGTTCTTCTCACTAACCACAGCTAGAGTCATTGCATGTGTGTTCTCTTCAGAGACCACACATGCATCCACTAGTGTCATTACATGTGTGCTCTTTTTACTAACAATAATTGGAGTCATTTCATGACTATTCCTTTCACATTCCACGTATGGATCCACCAGTGTCATTGAAATGTCTGTTCTCTTCAGAGACCAACATGGATCCACCAGTGTCATTGTATGTGTGTTCTTTTTTCTAACAACAACCAGAGTCATTGCATGTGTGTTCTTTTCACAATCCACCTATGTATCCACCAGTGTCATTGCATGTGTGTTCTCTTCAAAGACCACACATGCATCCACCAGTGTCATTGCACATGTGTTCTTTTTACTAACAACAACTAGAGTCATTGAATGTGTGTTCTTTTCACATACCACATATGGATCCACCAGTGTCATTGAAATGTGTGTTCTCTTCAGAGACCACACATGGATCCACCAGTGTCATTGCATGTGTGCTCTTTTTACTAACAACAACTGGAGTCATTTCATGTGTGTTCTTTTCACATACCACATATGGATCCACTAGTGTCATTGAAATGTCTGTTCTCTTCAGAGACCACACATGGATCCACCAGTGTCATTGCATGTGTTCTCTTTTTACTAACAACAACTGGAGTCCTTTCATGACTATTCTTTTCACATACCACATATGGATCCACCAGTGTCATTGAAATGTGTGTTCTTCTCATTAACCATAGCTAGAGTTATTGCATGTGTGTTCTCTTCAGAGACCACACATGGATCCACCAGTGTCATTGCATGTGTGTTCTTTTTACTAACAACAACCAGAGTCATTGCATGTGTGGTCTCTTCACATACCACATATGGATCCACAAGTGTCATTGAAATGTGTGTTCTCTTCAGAGACTACACAGGGATCCACCAGTGTCATTGCATGTGTGTTCTTTTTACTAACAACAACCAGAGTCATTGCATGTGTGTTTTTTTCACATACCACATATGGATCCACCAGTGTCATTGAAACGTGTGTTCTCTTCATAGACTACCCATGGATCCACCAGTGTAATTGCATGTGTGTTCTGTTTACTAACAACAACTAGAGTCATTGCATGTGTGTTCTTTTCACATACCATATATGGATCCACCAATGTCATTGCATGTGTGTTCTCTTCAGAGACCACACGTGGATCCACCAGTGTCATTGCATGTGTGTTCTTTTTACTAACAACAACTAGAGTCATTTCATGACTATTCTTTTCACATACCACATATGCATCCACTAGTGTCATTGAAATGTGTGTTATTCTCATTAACCACGGCTAGAGTCATTGCATGTGTGTTCTCTTTAGAGACCACACATGGATCCACCAGTGTAATTGCATGTGTGTTCTTTTTACTAACAACAAGTAGAGTTATTGCATGTGTGTTCGTTTCACATACCACATATGGATCCACTAGTGTCATTGAAATGTGTGTTCTCTTTAGAGACCACACATGGATCCACTAGTGTCATTGCATGTGTGTTCTTTTTACTAACAACAACTGGAGTCATTGCATGTGTGTTCTTTTCACATAGCACATATGGATCCACGAGTGTCATTGAAATGTGTGCTCTGTTCAGAGACCACACATGGATCCACCAGTGTCATTGCATGTGTGCTCTTTTTACTAACAAAAACTGGATTTATTTCATGACTATTCTTTTCACATACCACATATGGATCCACCAGTGTCATTGAAATGTGTGTTCTTCTCATTAACCACAGCTAGAGTCATTGCATGTGTATCTGATACATTACAAATGTATCTATAATTTTTGATGCTCCATGCATGGTTTTATCTACTTTCTTGTGTTTTGTCCACACTTTGGAGTACTTTTCATATGATTTCTTGGACTAACCTATTAACAAGATGCCACAGTGCTAGTTGCCTGTTTTCTGCTGTTTTTGGTTCTAGGAAGTCAGAAAATGAATATTCTCAGAATTGGATGGGACAAAAGCCGAAGTTACTATTTTCCTAGAAGACTCACGGAGCCAGAAGGAGAGTCAGAGAGGGGCCACAGGGTGGCCACACTCCCCCTTGGCGCTGGCAAGCCTAGGCCGCGCTAGGGCATGGTGTGGGCCCATTGGCTGGCCACCGACCTTGCCTCCTTCGCCTATAAGAGCCTCCCGATACCAAAACCCTAGATCATCAATCAGAAATCCACGAAAAGTTCCGCAGCACCGCCGCCACCGAAGGGGAGATTCGGGAGACAGAAAGTCTCTGTTCCAGCACCTTGCCGGGACGGGGAAGTGCCCTCGGAGCCATCTCCATCGATCTCCACCACCATCTCCATCACTGTTGCCGATTCCCATGATGAGGTGGGAGTAGTTCTCTCTCGAGGCTAAGGGTTCTACTGGTAGCTATGTGTTCATCTCTCTCTCTATGCATGATCTTATTGACATCATGAGCTTGTAATCTATAGATCTACCTTGCTACTCAAGTGCTTTAATAGATCTCTGCTCTCCCCATGTGTGTGAAAGTGACAGCGTGCACACCATGGTGGCACTTAGGCTAGATATTTCAAATACTTGTTATGAGTTATATTTAGAGTTGGATGTCTTTATGAAATTGTGGTGTTTGTTGGAACCATCTAGTGCTCAAGGTGACAGTGTGGGGTTATCTAGATGGGAAAGGCTTACTTTGAGGTGTGCTGTTATAGCCCTACCATGGATTAGAGTGTCCAACCGGAGAGTATTTAAGAGTAGTATCATAAAGAGAAGATATTTATATGAGAGTGTTCACTAGTGAAAGTATGATCCCTAGGCCTTGTTTCTAAGCACTAAAACACCGTTTGCTTTTAGATCTATTACATGTTTGCTTGCTTCTATCTTTATTTCAGTTTTACTTTAGTCTTTTCCATGCCATCAAGCTATTTTCTATCACCATTACCACTTATAATTATCTATACCATTTGTATTTCACTATCTCTTCGCCGAACTAGTGCACATATACACCTGATAAGTGTATTGGGTGTGTTGGGGACACAAGAGACTTCTTGTATCTTGATTGCAGGGTTGCTTGAGAGGGGATACCTTTGACCACTTCCTCTTTGAGTTCGATAAACCTTGGGTGATCCACTTAAGGGAAAACTTGCTGCTGTTCTACAAACCTCTGCACTTGGAAGCCCAACAACTGCCTACAAGAATAGAAGTGCGTAGACATCGAGCTATTTTCTGGCGCCGTTGCCGGGGAGGTAAGATAAAAGGTACTCACATCCTCCAGTGTGAGTGCTCGAAGTTATTTCCTTTAGATTCTGCAATTTTGTCTTTTTGTTTCTTGTTTTCGCTAGTTAGGCTCAATGGAAAACAACAAAAAAAATAGAGAGCTTTTTTGTATTTTTCCTAAGATAGAACTTGAATTGTCTGAAAAGAAAATTAAAAAACCCATGGAACTTTCTTTGCATGCTAATAGCAATGCTATTAGTATGAATATTTTGAACACCTTTGTTACTAATGCTATGGAATTGTCTAAGCTTGGGGAAGTTGGTTTTTATGAAAATGATCTTTTTAATTCCCTAGCTTTAAAGAAGAAAATTTGCTCTGATGATACTTTATCTCCCATATGTGGTAATTCTAATGATACTTGTGATATGTTAAATCCACATACTGAAAGCATCCCTTTTAAAATACCTATAAAATTTGTTGAACGTGTTATGAATAACTACTATTTTGGAGATGGAACTGTCCATCCTGGTGATCATTTACTCTTTATACATGAATTATGCGAGTTGTTCAAGTGTGCAGGTATTTCAATGAACCAAGTTAAGAGGAAGCCATTCCCTATTTCACTTAAGGGCAAAGCAAGGGAGTGGTATGAGCTACTAGATGATCCTCATCATTTGGAGTGGAAGGAACTTGAATCTCTCTTTTACTCTAAATTTTATCCTCCTCATGAAATTCATAAAGATAGGAATTACATTTATAATTTTCATCCTCATGATGGAGAAAGTATTGCCCAAGCATGGGGGAGATTGAAGTCACTAATGCTCAAATGTCCCATTCATGAGCTCCCCAGTAATATTGTTATTAATAATTTCTATGCAAGGCTTTCAGGACATTACAAGGACTTTCTAGATACTTGTTTAGAGGGATCCTTCACAAGTAAGGAGGTCAAAGATAAGTGGGATCTTCTCGAAACAATTCAAAGCAATACCGAAGATTGGGATAACAACAAAGGTAAAGAACCAGGCATAAACTATGAGTATGATTGCATTAATTCTTTTGCTGAAACTATTGATTTTCAAGAGCTTAGTGCTAAATATGGTCTTGATCCTAAAATTCTTTTTGATTGTTATAGAACCTTTGCTTCTCATATTAATGCTCCTAAAGAAAAATGGGACATGTATCATGAGCCTTATAAAGACACTTGCATGGAAAATGAAATAGTTATTAATGATAGCAATAAACATGCTCAAACCTCTGAAAGTACTATTTCTTATAAGCATGTTAATTTTTGCGGAATATATAGACCTTGTGAGAATAATCAAATTGAAGAAGAATATTGTATCACCCACAGGAATGAAAAAACTAGAATGTGGTATAGGGCTTTAAATGATCTTGGTAAAAAAGTTTGTGCCCTTTATCCTTTCATTTGTGAACTTTGCTTCGAAGTGGGTAATTTCAATTTTCAATGCTCAGGCCATAATAATAGCCCTTCTAATCCAATGAGTACTGCAAGTTTGTATTGTGATGACATGATCACTCCTAAATAGCATGATGAACTTATATTATTTTTGGGGTGTGAAGAATTATCAAGAAAAACTTCTTTGGTAGATATGAGTGCTTTTGGTATGAATAGTGTCATGCATGGTTGTCATCTTTATTGTGTTGATAATTGTCACACAAATACTTACATACAAAATATTATAGAAGATGAGATTTTACCAAAATATTACAGGACTAATATGTGTTTTGATCTTATTAATGAAAATAAAGAATCCTCCAAAGTTTCTTCTATTGTCTCTAACAATAAACCAGGGTATATGGAGAAGCTTCCTTTCAAGCCTCTCCCTCCTAAAGAGAGGAAGAAAAAGAAGAAGAGGAGGAGTAAAAGAAGAGAGGAAACGGTATTTTCCCCTAAGCATGTTGCTCCTATTATAGTTTTTGATGAGTCTGAACTCGATGATTTTCCTATGCCTATTACCTATAGTAGTGATCATGATTGGGAAAAGCACACGACCTTTGATATTGAAAATCTCTTCGGTACCAATTCTGAAAATGATGATATTAATAATTGCTATACTATTAGTGCTATCCATGATCCTTCCAATGATGACATGTTTACAAATGAACACACTTGGGAAGATAATTATTCTATTGCTTATGATGATGCTATACCTCCAATATATGATGATTGCAATGATGAATATGATATTTTCAGTCCACCTAATATTGAGGAGGAAAATAATTATGATTACAATATGCCTCCTATATTTGATGATTATGTTCCCACTACAATCAATAAGAATGACTATGTTTATGTGGGGAATATTAATTCTTTTATGCATGTGGCTCATGATAAGAATGTTTCATGTGATAGTTATATTGTTAATTTTATTCATGATGCTACTGAAAGTTATTATGAGAGAGGGAAACATGGTTTTATGTGTGTCAACAATATTAAGTTTCCCCTCTTGATGTTGAAAGTCTTGAAGTTGCACTTGTTTTTCTTTACTATGTTTGTTGTTTTGTGCTTTCATGACTTGTTTATCTACAAGATTCCTATGCATAGGAAGTGGGTTAGATTTAAATGTGCTTTGATTTTGCTTCTTGATGCTCTCTTTTACTTCAATTCATATTTCTTATGTGAGCATCTTCTAAAACTATCATGCCCAACTTAAAGGCGTTAAAGAAAAGTACTTATTGGGAGATAACCCAAAAGTTTTAGATGAGTCTTGGAAGTTACTACTTCAGTAATAACCTCTCCTTATCCTTTTTATTTGCTTTTTGTGCCAAGAGTAACCTCTAATGAGAGAGAAGTAATGATTGGGAAAGTTGTTGTCCCGAAACAGATTTCCGTGCTTCACCATAAAAATTC
Organism: Avena sativa; assembly: GCA_916181665.1. Classification (NCBI taxonomy): domain Eukaryota; kingdom Viridiplantae; phylum Streptophyta; class Magnoliopsida; order Poales; family Poaceae; genus Avena; species Avena sativa. Next base: position 232,776,932 of record OV702287.1, read on the forward strand.
ATGTAAAATCTCTGTACGTCCTTTTCAGGCGTGAATTTTTGTGCTTCTGCCAAAGGTTGTTGTCTAACTTTCGTTAGTTCAACACTTTTTGATTTGAGCAACAGAAGGTCTTCGAAACAATTGGTTTCTACCTGCTGGTCTGTTTGACAGATTTCTGCCATTATTTGCATTTGCTTCATGTTGGTTCCTTTTTGAGTTCTTTTGGGGAATTGAGCTTTTTGAGGGAAGTGCTATAGTAGCTTGTGTTTTAATGGAAGTTTTATTGGTGTTGGAATTGAACTAAAGACTTATTATCTTGAGTGCACTAATGTTGCTAATAAAGATTTTGTGAAGTTTTGTATGAAGGAAAAATTTCAGGTGTATGGAAGGAATGAGTAATGAGATGAAGGATGGACTAAAGCTCAAGCTTGGGGATGCCACGCGTGTCACCCCAAGAAATATCCAAGAAGTACAAGCGTCAAAGCTTGGGGATGCCCAAGGCATCCCCCTCTTCATCAATAAAAATCCCAGGTTTCTTCCAAACACTTCATTTTTATTGTTTCATGCACAGTTGTGTTGTTCTTGGAGCGTCTTCTTTTTCGTTTTTGTTTTGGTTTTTCATTTGCTTGGTTTGCTTAGTTTGCTGAATAAATTGGTTTGACCCCCTATTTCATACATGGGTTTTCAAATAGTTTGGTTTGGATTCGAAAAGAGTAGGAAAGTTCATGCTTAAGTGGTAAAGAGAGCTTGTTTTTGACTGTGGCCTATGCTTTGTCATGACATGCTTGATATTGTTTTGTCTTTATGCTTAGTATTCTTTGTTGTAGCATGACTTGTTATAAAAATTGAGATTGCTTAATGTGCCTTGGAAGGATCATGCGTTGTTTTAACATATTAAAGCATGGTATTGTGGTATTCTCCTTTGATGCTTTATTTGGGTTGACTTGGCGCATGCTCACACCATGTTATGACTATCCAATGTCACCATAGCCTTGATGATCCTTTAGTTTTCAACTTGTAGTATCACTTTATGCTTTGATCAATGATGTTTTGTCGCTCTGCATGATTATGGCCATTATTGCTCTCTTAGTTTGTCGCTCCCAGTCTTTTGCTAGCCTTCACAACCAAGTATGAGTTCCACTCATGCATCCAACTCCCTAAACCAAGTTATTCCAAAGAGTCCACCGTACCTAACTACTAGCATATGCTATTCCAAGTATATTCATGTTTTTGTTTACCTTCCAAATTAAACCTGTTATGAGAAAACTAGTGATTAAAGCTCTCACGAACTTGATGGCACACTTTACTTTTCTTGCCCTTATAAACTTGAACCATTGTGTCGTCTATGTTGTATATGCTTGCACTTATTTGTTGGGGATTAGCAGAACCATGCTATCATGGGGAACACTTTCAACATTGCACTGGTACTTTATACCTAGTTGATATCATGCTCTTTTGTATATGGATGTCGTCGGTGTGAAATGAAAGGGGAGCTTGTAAGTCCATGGAGTTATGTATATGTATTAGAGAAACGCCTGGGCCGCTGGTCTAATCCATGCTAACATGGTGGAAACCTGCAGCGTAACCATAATGAGCTGTCTATGAAGCATTCTTCTTATAAAAAAAGAGTCCTATATTGAGAAAAAAAGAGAAAAAGAGAGATTATTAAAAGAGGAAATAGAGAAAAAGCACCATATTCCCATGGTAAATAAAAAGATTGCTGAGATGCTCGTTGTCTGCTTGCCTTCTCATTTTGATATGGGGATTCCACAGTATCATCGGGCAAGGGGTACCCCGTTGGCGGTTCTCTATGATACACATGTACTTACAATGACAAGAACTTACCGGTGACTAAACTTGAGTAGCATGAGGTGTTGGGGATATACTTTCCGGGTATCCTCACGGTTCCTCGCTGACCAGGGTGGCCCACTTCGGGTTAGAGCATTGCTACACGGGCGGCCCAGTCAGGGAGAAAGATGGAGTCCAATCCGGCTACCGGAAGGCCCAAAAGACTTACCGACTTAGGCCCATAATGTTACTTGTAGTTCAAGATGTACTCTGTAACCGACTCTCAGTCGTAGCCAGATAGATCTCTCCTATAAACCCTAGGCCGGATATCTATATAAGCCGTCCTAGGGAGAGCCTTTAGGGTACACCTCAATAGTCTACAATCTCAACTCGCACAGGCGAAACCCTTGTAACCCATATTCTGGCTCTGCCGTATTACTGGATTGCTAGCAGGAGTAGGATCCATCCAAAGCCAGCGGATTCGAACCTGGGTAAACTTGTGTGCTCACCGTCTCGAAATACCGTACATCTCACACCCCTCTCTTCCGCACACCTCGAGGACCCCCTCATGGCGTACTTGTCATCAATCCGACGACAGTTGGCGCCCACCGTTGGGTAAGTGAGCTTCGGATCTGCGTTCTGAGCGGAATCTGCAAGAATCGGAATCGGCAAGACTATCATCGTCGGTCGCATCCTCTATGCCACCGACGTCCATCTCAGCGTTCTCGACGAGACTCGGATTCTGGATAGGGAGGCCATGACTGCCTACACAATCATGTCTTTTGGCGAGATCGATGTTTACATCGGTTTCGCTGAACCTGCCCAACCCACCCTAGTGGTGATGATAGAGGCAGAAGAAACTTCTGGGTCCACTTTGTCCGCAGAGGCGACAGAGTTCCGGATCTCATAAAACCCTAATCCCACCTAGCCCGCACCAGTTGCGGAGATAGTGGAGAAATCCGAGCCTGAAGAAGACCTAGCGGTCCACGTCGAATCTGGAGTGGATCTCCCTTGAGGAGCCAGATCCCAGATTGACCCACCCGCGGAAGTCAAAATCCAGGAGGAGCATATCAGTGACACCGATTCCGGCTCTGATGATGCCAGGACAGACAGACCTTTCCTAAGGTACACATTACGACGTATGATACTGCAAGGCGAAAGCGCAGATGCAACTCTCGAGACCATCAAAAGTTTCGACATGGCTGATCGTGAAAGCCGCAGGTACCTCAGGAAGCACGCGTTGCACTTCGTCGGATACGTGGGATCCGGATCTGGCTCTGCCGATGCTGGAGAAAACACCGACTCGGTGCTGGAGGCAATTGGAACAAACACCGACGTACCCGCATCCTCGGATGAATTGATGACGTCAGCAGATTTCCGAAAGTTCTCCGCGGAATATGAAGAGGAGTACAACTCCAAAGCGGCAAAAGAAGGAGAAGCCATGGATGAAGGATCCGGGGAACACTCTCCCAAAGCGCAGGATGACATGGACGTCGGAGACAATCCCGAAGTCCAGATGTCCGAAAGTACCGATCAGAGCTTGACTTCGGAAATGGACCCAAAGTCGTCTTTGCTACCGGCGCTGCCAAGAAGGCAAAGAAGAAGAACAAGAAAAACAAGACCCTGGCAAAAGACCCTTTGACAGAGGAGGTGATTGCCGAGGAATACGAAAAAGACTCGGATGGAGCGCTTATCCAAGAAGAGCTGAAAAAAGAAGCATCGGTGAATGGACACGTGATCACTGAAGGTGCGCGTAAACTCATCGATGCCACATTAACCACATCTATCCCTATAGCCGCAGAACTTACTACGGATGAGCTGGACGAAAGGGCGCAATCCCTAGAAGCGCGTCGTCAACAACTCCTCGATGAAGCCAAAAACATCGAGGTGGAGAAGAAACACATGGCAACTAAAGACTACATGTCTCGGTTGCACCAGAAGACACGGAAACGTCACACCAAGGACGATCAGTTCCCAACTGTCCGTGCCGTCCTTTTCAGAGATGAGATGGGGAAGCCACGGAAAGATAGCAAAGGAGATTGGGTATACCCAACCCCAGTACAGAATACCGTGGCGGCCCGAGAAATTCTATCGGCTAATCCAGGACCGGAGGAGATCCGTTTGGGTATCAAGCTACTCAATAAGGGACTGGAGCAGCAAAAGGTCGCCCTGTCCGGAAGTCAAAAACTGGTCTCAGATTCTGACCAATGTCGCACAGATCCGGCATGGGCTGACGTAAGACCCCATCACGTTCAGGAGTAGTATCATCGCCCCGAACGCCGGGAAGACAATTATTCAAGAACCGGATTGTCAGGACAGCACTACAAGACCACACGCAATTGGAGCAACGTCGTTCCAGCGGCCTAGAAAGACGCCATTGCTGCACTGAATCCGACGAACCCTCCCCGACAAGAATCTAACAATCGGAGGGGAGAAGATAAAGAGAAACGATGGGAGGAGGATCGTAAAAAAATGCCACCTCCTAAATATACGAGCCGTCCGGCTGATCCTCACCGTGGTGGGAACGACGGACGAAGGAACGGCGGAAACCACGCTGGAACAAGCCGGCAGGGGGCTCGTCGTAGTCAAGATCCTCCCTGGAAATGGAATAATGATGCTCTGGACGGAGGCCGGCGATCAGCCAGAAACTATCCAGCTGCACCACCCTCTCCACCACACAGTCATCACAACAGCTCCCATGGAGGGCAAGGAGGACGACATGGCGGAGGAGGTGGTGGCAGAAGCTGAAGTCCGGCTCGAAGCCCCCGCAGCCACAGCCGGCATTTGGGACGATCTCTATCCCCGAACGATGCAAGGAACAGGATCAATTCCAACATAGAGGCGCGATGCTATGAAAACGATGACATGTACGTGGGCCCAAAGTGCTTCGGACCACGCATCAGAGCTACAAGATTCTCGGAAGGATTTGCTATCTCAAGGCACATCCAAGCCTACGATGGCATTGCTCGGCCAGACACTTGGCTACAAGATTTTTTCCAAGCTTGCTGCATCGCCAAAGGCAGAAACAGCCTTGTCGCAACCCGATATCTCCCACTTATGTTCCGGAAGACGACGTGATCATGGCTCAATGAACTTCTGGAGAACACCATCCATAACTGGTATGACATGCAAAGTGTGTTCTTTCGTAATTTTGAAGGCACATATCGAAGGCCCTGTTCGGTCAGAGACCTACAGCGTTGCACCTAGAAAGACGGAGAAACTTGCCGAGATTGTCTCGGACGATGGATCGACACCAAGAACTCCCGTGAAGGAGTAAACGACCAAACCGCGATTGAAGCTTTCATTGCAGGTCTCCCAATTGGTCTACTGCGTCATCGCTTGAAGTGTGACAAGGTCACTGATTGGGGAGAGATGATAGAAACAGCGAGCAAGTATGCGGATGCTGACGACGATGCAGAGGGATTACTCAATGTCCTAGCTGTACCTCAGTCGGCAAAAACAAAGCAACATGCTCAGAAACGTAAGAACACCCGGAGGAAAAACCCAACACGGAAACAACAGTGGTTACTACTGTTTCCGGGTCTAGAGGACGAGGAGGACATGGCGGAGGCCGTGGGTGTGGCCGTGGGACTTCAAGGGTCCAAGGTAGAGGAGAACAGCAACCAGGCAAAACCTACTCTTGGGCCGACATTGCCAATAACCCATGTGTGCATCACCTAAACGCCAATAGGGGCTCGTCCCACACCAACGCTGAATGTCGTTTCAATGACGACATCAAAAGAGATGACACCGCAGGGTACAAAGCTAAGCGGAAGAAGGGAAAGAAAAATCCCGAAAAGGACAAAGAGACCAAGGAAGATTCCGACATGGAGGAAGCTGATGCTTCAAATTCCAAGTCGGAAGGGAAGAAGACTTTACCTACCAAAAAGGACACTTATGTCACTTTCCTCGGATCTCAACCAGCAAAGGTCAAGAAAGCAGTTCTACACGAGCTCAATGCAACAGTTCCGGCTGTCCCGTAGTATCTGGACTGGTCGGAAGTGGCAATCACATTTGACCGCGATGATCATCCACCTAAGTTACACAGGCGAGGAAAATACGCCTTAATCGTCAACCCACTTATTGACGGTTATGGTTTCTCCAAGACCCTCATGGACGGTGGTAGCAGCATCAATATTTTCTATGTCGAATCGTTATGCCGGATGAAGATCTTGGAGACCCAGCTGAACCATAGCTTTGTGATTTTTCATGGAGTTGTCCCAGGAAGACAAGCTAATTCCCTGGGAGAGATCACTTTGGATGTTACCTTTGGAACTCCAAAGAATTATCGGACGGAGGCACTTTCCTTCGAAGTGGTCCCGTTCAAAAGTGCGTACCACGCTATATTTGGACGGCTAGCTTACTGGGCTTTTATGGCTCGTCCGTGTTACATTTACAATATGATGAAAATTCCAGGTTCCAACAGCGTGATCACCATCAAGGGAGACCCGAAGAAAGCGTGAGAGTGCGAGGATGGAAATGTCGCCTTTGCCGAAGCCGTGCTACACGCCTAGGAGTACCAGGAGATCAAACAGAGCATAGATCCGTCTGAGATGCCCACAACGAAGAAGGAGGTGACCAAGCCAAATCCGGAGTTCAAGGCATCAGAAGAGACGAAGAAAGTGCCATTGAAGGATGATGACCCCTCCAAGGTGACCCAGATAGGCATAGGCCTAGATAGCGCATAGGAAAGCGCGCTCGTCAGGTTCCTCCAAGCAAATCAAGATATCTTTGCATGGCAGCTATCTGACATGACCGTAGTACCTAGGGAACTTGTCGAGCACTCTCTAAATGTAAACCTGAACGCTAAACCCGTCAAACAGTCCTTACGACGGTTTGGAGACGAAAAGCGTAAGGCAATAGCTAAGGAACTAGCGCAGCTCGAGTTAGCCGGATTCATAGAAGAGGTCATCCACACTGAGTGGTCGGCCAATCCTGTAATGGTCCCTAAAAAGGACACCACTGATTTAAGGATGTGTGTTGATTATACTGCCTTGAACAAGGCTTGTCCAAAAGATCCGTTCGCTCTGCCTAGGATTGATCAAGTTATCGATTCTACGGCAGGCTCGGAACTCCTCTGTTTTCTCGACGCATATTCCGGTTATCACCAAATCTGAATGAAGGAATCTGATAAAGTCAAAACTTCATTCATAACCCCTTTCGGAACCTTCTATTTTCTTACGATGCCCTTTGGGATGAAGAACGCAGGAGCTACGTACCAGCGCACGATGCAGCGTTGCCTCCATGACCAACTCGGACGCAATGTACATACATACGTGGATGATATCGCGGTGATGTCCAAAAAGAAGGAAACGCTAATTTTCGACTAGGAAGAAACGTTCGCCAATCTACGAAAATATAACATCATGCTAAACCCGAAGAAATGCTTCTTTGGAATACCAGCCGGAAAATTGTTAGGTTTCATCGTGTCTCAAAGAGGCATAGAGGTGAACCGAGACAAAATCAAGGCTATACTCAATATTTCCAGGCCAACTCGCCTGAAGGACGTACAAAGATTAACTAGTGGCATCGCTGCGGTCAGTCGATTTGTAAGCCATCTTGGTGAAAGAGCCGCACCATTATACAAACTCCTAAAAAAGACCAAAGATTTTGTTTGGACTGATGAAGCTGAAGCTGCACTACAAGACCTGAAGAAAGTACTCTCATTTGCTCCTATCCTTGTAGCGCCGGAACCTAAGGAACCGATGTTGCTCTATCTTGCTGCGACAAATAAGGTCGTTAGTATCGTCATGGTGGTGGAGAGACCAGAGGAAAATCAGGAACACCTGGTGCAGCGTCTGACTTACTTTGTCAGTGAGGTTCTGACAGAATCAAAACAGCGGTATCCGCACTATCAAAAGTTGGCTTACAGTGTTTTTCTAGCATCTCGTAAGTTACGACACTACTTTCAGGAGCATCCAATTACCGTGGTGAGCACAGCTCCCATGAGAGATATAATCAACAACAGTGACGCCACGGGACGCGTCGCCAAATGGGGCATAGAGCTCTCAGCTTTCGATATTGAGTACAAACCTCGGACAGTAATCAAATCCCATATCCTAGCTGACTTTGTCGCTGATTGGACAGAGACGAAGGAGAATATGATACTCCCTGAGTCGGAATATTGGACCCTCTTTTTCAACGGGTCTAAGGCTCGAGGGGGCTCGGGGGCTGGCGTGGTGCTCAAATCACCCCAAGGAGATAAACTTTTATACGTGTTGCAGATCCACTTCACAGCGACAAACAATATTGCTGAGTATGAAGCACTGCTACATGGAATCCGGATTGCTAAGGATATTGGCATCCGACGTTTGATGTGTTACAGAGATTCGGATCTTGTTTCTCAACAAGTATCGGATATTTGTAATGCAAATAAACACATGGCAGCATATAAAGCTGTCGTGGATGATCTATCTAAATCGTTTGAAGGGTTTGAAGTTCAACACATCCCTCGAGCAGAAAATGAGGAAGGAGATGCATTATCTCGGATAGGTTCTGCGCGGAAAGAGGTCCCGGGTGGCGCTTTTTTAGAGCACCTCAAAGTTCCCTCAATAAAGGGAGTAGATGAGGAATATCCGACCAAATCCCACTCACCTTTAATAGCAGTTCTGGCTGTAATTCCTAGCTGGACTCAACCCTACCTCGATTATTTGGTAGATGGCAAATTACCCGAAGACGAGGTACTGAGCCGGCAGATTATCCGACGAGCTAAAGCCTATACTATTGTTAAAGGTGAACTCTATAAAAGGAGTGTTTCTGGGGTCTTTCAGCGCTGTATATCTCCGGAAGAAGGAGTGGGAATCTTAAGGGAAATCCACGAAGGCAAGTGTGGTCACCACGCTGTAGCCAAATCTTTAGTGGCAAAAGCTTTTCGACACGGATTTTTCTGGCTTACAACTCAGGCAGATGTTGAACGATTAGTCAAGACGTGCAAAGGCTGCCAAAAGTACGCCAAGCAAGCTCATGTTCTGGCTGATCAGTTGCGAACAATACCTATAACATGACCCTTTGCGGTCTGGGGGCTTGATATGGTAGGACCATTTAACGAGCTCCAAGTGGATTTACTCACCTCTTAGTGATGGTGGATAAATTCACCAAATCGATTGAGTCTAAACCCGTCACAAGTTGTGATGGAGCAACAGCCAAAAGATTTGTCGAGGATGTTATAATCCGGTATGGTTATCCGCATAGCATTATAACGGACAACGGGAGTAACTTTTCTATGGGAGAATTGGTTGAATTTTGCGACAAAATATCCGGCTTGACATTGCGTCAGTCGCACATCCACAATCTAACAGACAAGTCGAAAGAGCAAATGGTTTAATCTTACAAGGCCTAAAACCGAGACTCGAAGAACGACTACGACGTGCTACGGGGGCTTGGGCAGAGGAATTACCCTCTGTAATTTGGAGTTTACGAACAACTCCAAATAGGTCAACAGGATACACACCTTTCTTCTTGGTCTATGGTGCAGAAGCAGTTCTTCCTAGTGATTTGATTCATACTTCTCCTAGAGTGGCCGCGTATATCGAAGAGGATGCCGAGATTTCTCGACAAAATGATCTCGACTTAGTCGAAGAAGTTCGCGTCGTTGCTGAAATGAGATCTACAGCCTATCAGCAGAAGTTACACAAGTATCATAGCCAGAGAGTCTGAAATAGATCTTTCAATAAAGGTGATTTGGTTCGCCGGCTTGTGCAACAAAGAAAGCACAAACTTTCCCCAGTATGGGAAGGGCCCTTTTTAGTTAATCGAGTATTGCACAATGGATTGTACTACTTAACTGACATGAGGCCAGTCAAAGAAAGACCTTCTACTAAGAAGAGAAAAAGAGTTGGAGGCAGTACAAATTCGGATGAGTTAGACAGACCATGGAATATTGCTCAGCTATGTCCCTTTTATTCTTAATTTATCCTTCTTTGTAAACGTATATATGTACATGTTCTGTGAGAAATTAAAGTTTTGGTTAACTCAAGTTTTTTCTGAGAAGTTCTTAAACCATCTTATTTCTGAATGATCATGTCATAGTCAAAAATTCCAGAATGCTTGAAAGTACTTTATGCTCATGTTCGTTCTGGTTTAGATTTCCGATTCTAAAATTACTACCCTCGGGTATAACTCTAAAGTTTCTAGTCTTTACTTTGGTTATTTGTCTGATTGCTGGATGCGGGCATTTTTCGAGTAGTGAATTGTTGGTACTGGAAGCTGGCTTTGTTTCCGAGTTTAAATTGGTTTAGCAATTGAGCTCCATTGCTCGGCAAAGTTTCTGGCGGAAGGTTTAGCCAGCTCACGAAAGGGACGAGGCGGAAAGCCAGATAAACGATAAGTAGAGACGAAAAAATACAAGTGCTTATGTAAACATTTCAGGCACAAAAAAATTCAAAGCCGAAAACTGCTGAATAGATCAAAAGCTTAGCACTAGCAAAGTTAAAATATTGTATATTTACAAATGCATCATGTTTTTTCTGGAATAATACATAAGTTTCTGGTCTACGATGCAGGAGGAGATGAAGGAGCTGCCGGTTCGCTGGTTACTCCGCCTTGATATCGTTCCGAGATGTCCGCATCCGAGTTGGTGCGTTCATCGTCGGAAACTTCTGTTGGTTCTTTTGGAGGAGGAGGCGGAGTATCCACGCGGGTGAAGAAGGGGATCTCGTAGCTGGTCAGGTCAGCCACGTGACACCCATATCCGGCACAGGAGTGCATGATGGCTTGAAGGTCTTGCTCCTGGCCGTCTTCGTCTACCTTGTAGTACACTCTGGTCACTTGCCATATTTCCATGTTTCCATGATGGCTCATGACCATGGTGAGAGCGTTCTGCGCAGCAGTCCACGTGTAGGACATGTTCCAGTCCCGAACAAGTTGCAGCATCTCCTTCGCCTTCTCCCGCACCTAGAAGTCCAACATGCTTGGCATGTCCGGAATCTTGAGAGCTTCGCCAACATCCTCAAGGGACTGGTGGAAGTCATGAAGCAGGTCACCGACTTGGGTAAGCCGGTGGGTGCGGGGCTCGGAGGAGGAAGAGTCCGTCAAGTTCAGAGGACCTATACACAAAACAAGTTAAGAAAAATCCAACATTGGTAAAAGTCGAAGAAAGAGACAAGTCAGATAGATGGAATGTACCAAAAATGACGTCGTCAATTTTGGTCTTCTCCTCCCGGAGACTCTGGAGTTTAGCCCGGAGCGCCTAGGACATATCCTTCTCTCTGCCAAGCCCATTTTTGAGATCCGAGATTATTTTATCTTGAGCAGCGATCTTGCGATCATGCTCATCAGTGGCCATGGAGGAGGATTCAAGGACTTGAGCTATGCTCCTTTCATGATCCACCTTAAGCTTATCCAGCTCTTGGCGAAGTCCCTTGTTCTCCACCACCATGGTCTTGAGGTTCTCGGCCTCTTCAATCATGGCGACGGATTGTTTCACCAGCGCTGTAAGTCAAAAAGAACAAAAGTTCAGAAAAAATCGACATTGAAAATAACAAGGACAAGGTTTGAGTCTCGGAATATTTACCTTCGGCCTCATCCTTGGCAACTTTAAGCTCAACATTTTTAAGTCGGAGAGCTTTGATCTCTCTCCGCTTATCGCAGACATTGGTCAGTAATTCCTGGTTATAGGAACATACTTTCTGTAAGTCAGAATACCCAAAGTCAGAAAGCTACTTAACACTCGGGCTAATATTTTTGCTAAAATATCAGCACCAACCTTGGGGGCTACACTAGTTCGTTCTTTGGCATCCTAATGAAGCATAAACCCGGATTGTTTATCCTACTTCATGCTTGGGCGCTAGAGGATATGATATAACATAATGGAAAATACAGTAGTTGGAATTCCGACTTACATATTGCTCGCGGGTGAGTTTATCCAAACCCGCGTTCACTTCAGTAGCCACCTTTTCGGCGAGAGTCAGAGGAATCACGGGAGCTATTGGAAGCTCACCGGTCCTGATCCTCTCGTCGCGAAGGCGGACTTGGGCGAGAAGGTCAGAGAACTTGACATCCTCTGCTTCTTGCGCTTCTTCTTCGGGAGATAGATGGCTTTTCTCCAGGCATTGCCTGGCGAGCCGCTGGATTTCTTCAGCAGATTTCTGGGACATGCCAAACTTGGCCAGTCCCGGATTGTTGATGAGGTTTTCGGCGAAGGTTTCAGCCGAGGGATCATTACCCGAAGAGGGTTCACCCTTATTTAGATCTGACGCACTTGTGGTGATGTCAGTTTGCGATCCAAGGTTCGCAGGCCCCGTTGAAGGAGCCGGATCTTCTGCAGCGTCCGGCGAGATAACCGGCGTTGCAGAAGGTTGAGGGGCAGGAGCCGGAGGAGCCACGGCAGGGGAAGCTATGGTAAGCTTCGTCTGCCGCAGCGGCTTCGAAGGAATCCCTTTCCCCTTGGCCTTGACGAGCGGCTTTGCTCTGAGAATGTAGTAAAAGTCGGAAAACATTACATATCGGAAAGAAATTTGAATAAGGTACAAAGGAGGAAGTTGTGATTGAATGTTACCTCTTCACGACAGGCACCTCCTTTGTGCCAACAGCCACTGTCGGAGCTTTCCGCTTCTTGAGCGCAAAATCCGGCAATGGAGCTACCTCCACCTCCTGAGAGAACTCCGGCGGATATCCTTCGAGCAGAGCAAGTTCCGACTCGGGGAGGTCAGCAAGCTGAAAACAAGAAAACATATCAATATTGCAGTATAACTCAAAGAATGAAACACATAAAAGGTGTGATGATGGAAGCTTACCGGCACCACGGGGTTTTCCGCCCTGTGCATATCCAGAGAAACCTCCGGAATTCTCCTCTCGATCCGCTCCTTGATCAACCACTTGATCTGGCTTATGTAGCCTTGAGTGGTGTAGGCTTTGGGGCTGATGCGGAGGGAGTCAGTTTTGGAAGACGTGAGGGAGTGCATCAGTCTATCCCCGTGGTACTGAAGTGGCTGGATCCGACGCGAGACCCAACACTGAACCAAGTCGGATCCTTTCAGATCCTTGTGTTTGATTAAGTATTCGATCCGCCTCTTAGCGAGGATTAGATCATCGGTAAGAGCTGGAGCAGCCTCGTCCCAAGAAGGTTGGGCCATGGCAGCTCCGTCGATAAAAGCCGGCAAAGCAGTAGCTTTGTCGGGAGCCGGAATATCCCTATGATAGAAAAAAGTGGCCGGCCATTGTTTGACCGAGTCACTGGCTAGAATCTTGGGATAAACCCAGTAGCGTCTGAGTGAAAAGCTGATAGTGCCGGTGATGTAAGGAACATCGGCAGTAATGGAATTCCTCCGGACATGGAAATAGTACCGGAAGAGAGTCAAACTCGGCCTAATGCCGAGAAAGCCCTCACAAAGCGAAGCATACGCACTCATCTATAAGAGAGAGTTGGGAGGAAGATTGTGGAGTTGAACTCCGAAATGATCTATCACCTTGGAGAAGAACTCCGAGGGAGGAAAGGACAGACCTCTATTGAGGTGGGTGCCAAAGTGGACCCGCTCACCGTCGCGTGGGTTGGGGACGGTTTCCCCGAAGCCGCTCCGCCAGTCGCCGGCGACGAGAAGCCCCTCCTTCTCCACGTTCTTCAGGCCCTCCTCGTTGAGAGCGCAGGGAATCCACATCCCGCGGAAGCTCTCTTTCTCTGCTACTGCTTCCGCCGTCGCCGCCGCCACCGCTGCCGCCAAGCGAGAGGAAGAAGATGAAGCCATTGCTCAGATGAGAAGATGACCTAAAAGGGGCGGCACTGGGAGCTCTGTGGAGGAAGAACGAGGAAGCTCTGTGCGCGCAGGAGGATTGGGAGGAAAGGAAACGGCAAAGGACTGGTGGAAAGGAGAAGGAAAAATCCAAACCCCTTATATCCACCTACCTACGCCAAGATTCATGCGAATGCTACAATGTAACCACCACGCGTCGTGGAAGGAACTGGGAAGGACCCACGCGATGATTGCATCGCCTCGATCTCCACGCACGCATTGAAACGGTGCCTCGGTTCCGTGCACCGCGGACCCATCAACGGTCATGCTAACGGAATGCCTGTCAGATGACATGACTCGACCATGCCTTGTGTCAGGTGGCGTTGAGAGACAAGTTCCGGCTTAGTTTGAAATCGAGCTGGAAAATCTGAGTAACCTACTGATAGGTCCGACTTATTTTTTAAGACCCGGATCGTATTTTTTGTTGTGAAGTTTCAGGAACCCTTCAAGATTCTGCAAGCCGAAGATCAAGCTAGACGATGATAAATCCGACTTTGGATCTTGGAGGCCTCCGGGGGCTGCTGTTGGGGATATACTTTCCGGGTATCCTCACGGTTCCTCGCTGACCAGGGTGGCCCACTTCAGGTTAGAGAATTGCTTCACGGGCGGCCCAGTCAGGGAGAAAGACAGAGTCCAATCCGGCTACGGGAAGGCCCAGAAGACTTACCGACTTAGGCCCATAATGTTACTTGTAGTTCAAGATGTACTCTGTAACCGACTCTCAGTCGTAGCCGGATAGATCTCTCCTATAAACCCCTAGGACGTATATCTATATAAGTCGTCCTAGGAATAGCCTTTAGGGCACACCTCAATAGTCTACAATCTCAACTTGCATAGGCGAAACCCTTGTAACACATATTCCGGCTCTACCGTATTACTGGATTGCTAGCAGGAGTAGGATCCGTCCAAAGCCAGCGGATTCGAACCTGGGTAAACTTGTGTGCTCACCGTCCCGGAATACCGTACGTCTCACACCCCTCTCTTCCGCACGCCTCGAGGACCCCCTCATGGCGTACTTGTCATCTATCCGACGACATGAGGAGCGGCCCTCGTATTCAAGGGACATGAGATTTCTAACTTATACTTCGTCAAGCATGTACACCATAGTTTGTTCACTTTAACCTTCATCACTTCAAGATGCTTATGATAGGGGCAATGGGAGCTGAAAGCTAAAAAGTACCATAATTTTTGGAAGCTCTTTATGAAACTTGAATCTCTGCTTCCTTCTATGAAGGCCTTTCTTCCACTTATATATTGAGTCTCCACCTTATACCTTTATGCACCTACTTTGAGATCATAGTGACCATTCTTGGTTCTATGTGCATTGTCCCAAGACTAGTTGATTGATGCATACCTTGATATTACTTGTTTTAAACTATTTGTATCTAGTCACTCTTATGGACTTTGAAGGTGTCCTATGCATTTATGTTTGCTACTCTATGAGGGACAAGCTGAATGCCACTATGCTATGTTTTCTTTATGTGAAACAAACAAACTTCTTGCAAAGCATTGTTATTCATGAATGCCACTATAGCTGCCGGGACGGGAAGTGCCCTCGGAGCCATCTCCATCGATATCCGCCACCATCTCCATCGCCGTTGCTGATTCCCATGATGAGGAGGGAGTAGTTCTCTCTCGAGGCTAAGGATTCTACCGGTAGCTATGTGTTCATCTCTCTCTCTCTATTCATGATCTTATTGAGATCATGAGCTTGTAATCTATAGATCTACCTTGCTACTCAAGTGCTTTAATAGATCTCTGCTCTCCCCATGTGTGTGAAAGTGACAGCGTGCACACCATGGTGGCACTTAGGCTAGATATTTCAAATACTTGTTATGAGTTATATTTAGAGTTGGATGTCTTTATGAAATTGTGGTGTTTGTTGGAACCATCTAGTGCTCAAGGTGACAGTGTGGGGTTATCTAGATGGGAAAGGCTTACTTTGAGGTGTGCTATTGTAGCCCTACCATGGATTAGAGTGTCCAACCAAAGAGTAGTTAAGAGTAGTATCATAAAGAGAAGATATTTATATGGAGAATATCATTTTGCGGCCCGAAAGTTGGGTTGTCCAGGCAACGCGGTACCCGAGTTCCCTGATATCAGCCACGATGACTATAGTTGGCGTGCCAAATACTGAGAGGATCTTTTTCGACACGAATTCAACTTTACGTTTTAATACGAAAAATCAGGCTAACGGCCGTCAAGTTGGGCCCCCCTGTCAGCTTTCGCCGTTATGTCGCTGCCGTCGTCGCTGCCATGTAGGCTTGCAGCGTTGGTGCATGCATCCTTTACGCGTCTTCTTCTTCCTCCGGGGCGGCAATTTATGGTCGCGGCCATGGCGTGGAGCTAGGACTTGGACAAACCTACTCGGCCCGTTCTCCTCCCCATCCCGAATCAGAGCTCGCCCTCACCATGACCGCACCATTGGCATGGCGCGGGGACGGGAATTCATTCCCGGGTGAGATCTGTCACTATGCCGACCATGCTCGGTCCTGTTGGTCTCCTCCAGAATGCGAGCTCGCCGTCGCCGTGGTCGCACATGCACCAGCCACGGCGCCTTCCTCTCTGAACCCCAAAGCCACATCCACCCAGTTCGGCACAATGCCAACAAGGTGAAAATGCATCAAGTTTTCTTCTTGTGATTGTAGAAAAACATGTATATACCGTGGCCGTAGCATACTCTAACAATGTACACATATATTGTTTACTAGATTTTCATTTGAAATTAGTAGCTCCATGATGACGAAACATAGAGAACCTAAATGGAATGACGATGACGACCATGTTCTGTACTTTGCATTGCATCAACAAGTGCTCGCTGACGAAGCAAGTTACCAAGAGAGTGGTGTTCATCAGCCATTGCCAAAAAATATGTGAACAAATCAATGAGCGATTCAATGCAAATAAGCGCAGAAAAGCTAGATCCATGTCATCAATCATCAATAGGTGGCACATTCTAGTGATGCGTTCAAATGCGTACACAATGTATCATTTGCTTGAAGTGGTTGTTATCCTGAGTAAAAATGCCTGGTATGCACATTACATTTGTATGTTCTATGCTGCAATTCTGTTGTTATGGGCGTGGAAAGAAAAGCTGGGCTTCACTGAATATTACGCAGTTAGGGCTAACTTAGTCTTACACAAATAAGCACAGTTTAGTCTTTACACACATAAGCGTAACTAATGATAAAGATAAAGACAAATGGTTCATCGGATCTGCCAATATGAGCACTAGGTCCCTGGAGCTGGTGGTATCGTCGGAACGAACCAGAATGCTGCGTTTGGCCATCTTTCATTCTCCTTCAAATAGTACGACCCCACTGATGAGCCAATTGTAGGCCCCTCCCCCGACGTGGATTCGGCTCTAGGTCGGATCTGGAGTGTCAACATGATAGGCGCGTGAGTGTGCAGCAAACACACAGTCTGCTATCAACACTGGAAGTGCTGGCACCTCAGCAACAACAACAACATGTTCTTCCTAGACTCCGGCAGCAGCCTCAGCAGGTATTTCGTCAGCTTCACCAACAGCAGCATTAGCAAGTATTCCGTCAGCTTCACCAGCAGCAGCATCACCAAGTATTTCGTCAGCTTCACAAGGAGCAGCAGCAGCTAGTTCTTTGTCAGCTCCACCACCACCAACACCAGCACCACCACTAGCAGCAGCAACATCAGGGGCCAGGGCTGCCTGAGCAATTACAGGTTCAACAGCTCCAGGGGCTCCGATAAAGAAAAGGTAGTTGATCCCAAGAAACACAGATTATCCCTTCAGATTGTTGACTCTGCTCCAGACTTTCTCTACTGGGTCTTCGGATGGGCATGCGGACCTCAAGAAAACGTGACACCGCAGCGATGGGTATGAAGAAAGTTGTGTCCCCATATGTTCTATTGTATCACCAACGTTGTTTAGTGCTCCCCTGATATGAATCCACAAGAGTTCATCATCCTGTTCCGTGTTGTCTCCAAGAGGTGCTAGGAACCAGCGTCGTGTCCCAAGTTCAGCATCTGCTACTGCATCTTCGATGACCGGAGCTAGAATGATGCACGGGGCTGCGTGGGTACTTGCGTGTTACTAACAGTCAGTAAGAAGAATTTTGAATGGGATTTTACATGCTATATGACACCATGACTCACCCCAAATGGACGGCTCCCAAACACGCACGTCGCCGCTAGGTTCAATGACCGCATAAATGCATTGCGGTCTGTACGAAGATTAGTCGTAGGTGAAGACGGCGTCGACATACTTCTCCGGCCGCAGGAAGTCGTCGCGCAAGACTGTCCATTCCTTGTCTTCTGGGCATCTAATGAATGTGATTGCCTTGTCGAACACCGCTAAGAGGTCGTACTCCCAGTTCTTCCACGCCCCCTCCCGTAGTCTATGTGGGAGTTGTACCTTCACGGGGTCAAGTTCTGCCATGTTGAACCTGTAAGCGAATTCGGAAATGTGCGGCGGCCACCCGCTATTGAATGCAGTAATGCTGACACCCTTCAAAGATGGCACTGCAAGTCTCTTCAATCTGTAGCCATTTTTTAGAGTCCAAGTACGACCATTCTGTGATAAAAGGACTAGCCACTCGCTGTTGCCACCCACCCAGTTCTGGTCATCTTCCATTTCCGTCTCTTCTTCTTCCTTGATATTCACCACTACTGATTCGAACCACTTATCCAGCAGCATCAGTTTTGCATGAATATTCTGTAGAGTTTGTTGTCAGTTGGTACAATAAACTAGCATGGATTCCATTGCAGATACAATTTGACAACTGGGCCTTCAGATTAAAGTACACAAAATATCGCCTAAATACGAGTGTCTCCTCAGATATCGCCTAAATTGTGCATGTGTCACTACGAAGATACTCAATATATGGAGTAGTAGCAGAGCCCCCAGAACAAACTCCTGATGATGATCATAATTAAACAGCTCGGGGCATAACAACCTTAAATCGTCTAATCTGTTTGTTTTTATTTTAGGAAACAGAATATCACCTAGCAGGCATTCCATTGCAAAATCGAAATTGACAACTCATCTATCACCTACAGTAAGACCGTGTCACTACGAAAATACCAGAATATCAGGTACGAGCAGACCTTCCACTGTATAGAATAGTCTTAAATGGTTGGATTTGTTCAAACTGCGCGTGCACACAACACGTTCGATGAAAGGAACATAGGATTCCGATGACAGTTCAGCACATATGATTCAACGATATGACTGAACGAATAAGCTAGATACTGGAACTTACGTGGCCATCGCGGTCGTCTAGACATTTGCTGTCATTGGGGTAAAGAAGGCCTGGTGTGCCGAACGGTTGTTCATCCATGTTCCGCATCGTCACGCGGTAGCCAGGGATGCAGCGAGTGAGGCATCCTGCTAAGATGATGTCCAACTCCGAGGCGATCCTGTGCATGTTCGCGGCGCTGAGGTTCGGCCATCCCCAATCCTCGTGGTAGCGGTCGCCCTGGCCATCCGCGTCGTCGTCGCATGCCTTTCGCTTTAGCCTGCTGCTACCCCAATCTCTACCCATAGCGGCAAATGGAGTCTAGAATCCGGTAGATTAATGGAGGCGTTGTGATAAGGAGGCGGATGGATTCGAGAGGGGCTGGAATCAGGGATGGGGGCAGTTGTTCGAGTGGGGAGCGAACCTGCAAGGAACCGCCGCCGCCGCCGGTTCTCGTCCGCATGGAAGAAAAGAAGGGGGGCATAATTATTGAGTGCGGGCACCAGAACCGTCTAGAGGAAGTGAAGAAATAAATCGTAAAAGGGAAACGTGCGTCCCGCCTGTCAGTGAGTGAAGGTCGGCACGCGCAAACGTGCCTACGTTTGAATTGATTCCACCGCATGCAAGTGGCGCAGAACAAATTTTAGGAAGTGCTAGCGTCGACGTGTAAAACCGCCGTTTTTCGCCACCTTCACCCTACTACGAATGGTCGTGCACCATTCCAGATATTGGTAAGGGCGGTTCCAATCTTTCACTTCTCCGTCTCATTTCCTCCTCCATGGCCTCATCGTCTTTCTCCTCCATGGCCTCATCCATTTCCTCCACCACCACATCACCCTCTTCCTCCGTATCCTTCCCCTCTTGCCTGTAGTCATGGACGCTCCGGACATCCGAAACGACGGCAGGCAAGAAACTGTGCACTTCGACATCAAAGTACATGGCGGGAAGAAGATCAATGTCGTCTACACCACCGACCCTCAGACGGTGAGGAACACTCTGAATAATTGCACGAGTTGGCTGCAGTTCGAAGAAAACAGGTTCGTAGGTCTAGACCTAAAGTACAGCCGTGATCACCGTAGGATTGCCGTGGTGCAACTCTCCATGAAGGGGCACGTCCTCGTATACCAGCCTTTTTGCGAGAAGGGGGCTGACGGGATCTGGTAGACTTTGATATCTTTTTGTTCCTAAACAGTCCGTTTGCAAAAGTTATTGCTATATTATTTGTCTGAATTCATTTTCATGCAGGTGGGGCGAAAGCATTAGGGACCTGTTTCATGACTTTCTCGTGAACCAGCACAAAACATTTACCAGTGTTGACATCACAAATGACAGTAAACTGCTTGAAAGCCCGACTGTCAACATTAGAATCCCAAAGGAGTGCAGAGTGGACATCCAGGAAATTTACTAGATCCCAGGGACGAAGGGCGGCAAGACCGGGATGGCCGCTCTTTCCTCCGAACTCATAGACCCATGGTACGCTGACATGAAGGACAAATTGCCGAGATGTTCGTGGAGGCGTTTAGGGCACGATTACTGGGAGGATAAGCCACTTTCTGAACCTAATCTGAAGTACGCTGCAATTGACGGGTATGTTAGCCACAAGCTGTATCGCCAGATTGTAAAATCTTCTAGGTATCGAATCATTGAACCACCACCAAGGCAGGTTGTTTGTCCCAGATGCCGGAGTGTAGATGAATCTACAAACCAGGGCAAGCCACCGAAGGCATCCTAGGATCGGTTGCCTTCTCCAACAGGCTGGGATGTAGACTATTAGTGCATGATTCTTGTGTTTATGAAAACATGTTATTTCATAAGTACGGTATGTGAGAAATTACGAACTGCTGTGTATTACCTTTGTCAAACTATGATCTGGTTTATGACTGTATCCTTCTCTATAATCTGGGTTTGGTTATGACTTATGACTGTATCACACCTTATGCATGTCAGTCCTGGATTCTACCGCATCCAAATGGCACATACAGAATTTGTAAGAATGAATGTTGAGCATACAAAAGGGGAAATGTAATTCATACAGGTTAAGTAGCTAATAGCACAGGGATCATACGAGCTTGGTTCTTACACACATAATGCTTAGAAAATACATGCGAGATAAAATACAGGTGAGATAAAACTAGGAATGAAATGCGAAACTAGTAGTGGTAAACAACACACTCACCCACCCGCCAGATCCTGTTGAGCATCTCGTAGCAGACATACACGTCCCTGGCTGCGTACTTGATCGCATCATAATCCAGGTGCCTCCACTCCCATTGCTCGTGCAGGTGCTTCGGGAACTCGATTTTCATGCCGGTGTACTCGCGGTCGATGATGTCGGAAGCGAGTATAGCCATGCCGGCTTTCCCCGTACTGCCATCCAGGTACCTCGACAAACATGGAGATCGACGTGATTGACGACATGAACGAGGAGATCCCGTTCTAGATTCGGAGTGTCGTTCTTGATGTCGACGCTGGCGAAGTAGATCTCCCTCCTGTGTAGGAACTCGCGAAGCTCCGGGCATACAGATTTGGCCCTACATACATGATATAGTAGGCAGTGGTTGCGCATGGATAGCTGCAAAAGCGCCGTCCTCTTCCTATCTCTGGTATACTCGAGGTCAAGGCCGACGATCTTGTACCTGTCCATCGGCTCCTGTAGCCACCGCTCGTACATTGCGATGACCTTGGCCACCTCCGCTGACGCATTTGTGTGGATGACCGTCATCTTGGTGGTGCCATGGGTGGTGACGTTGTACTCGTCGGTGTAGTCGCTCCCGTCGCCGAACACGCCATACTCTGCGTCCATGGCAGCAGCTAATGCGGCGGCGGTGGCCTAGGGTCGGTAGCGGTGGCTGGGGCTGGGCGTGGAGGTGGAGTGATCTGTTGTGGTGGTATGGCCAGGCGGAGGCGGTGCCTGCGGCAGTGTTGATGGTTCATGCGGTGGCGACGCCGGCGGAAGGAATGAGTTGGGGATTTTTGCACAGTGATGTGCTAAGGAGACGGAAGGCGATGCTTAAATTCCGTTTACCAATATTCTGGTCATACCCATGCGGAAGCAAGTTTGACCGGGCGAGCACCGATGGTTTCCAATCCTAGCGATTAAATTCGGCATCCGTCCCGGTAGGCGATGGGACGGGTGTGCGACGTGGCTTTGGCGTGGCAGAGACCGGTCATGTAGACCACCATCCCGTTGCCGATCTGCAGTGGGTGCGCGGTGCTGACACGACATAACGTGACAGGACAGAAGGAAGTGTAAGTATAGATAAGGACCTAGCATCCCTACACCCCGGGGCAGCCGCCCAGCCGATTAGGCCTGCCGATTGTGCAAAGCTTGTCCCGAATTTTCCAAAATGAAGCTCGTTTTCCCATGCTTCTATAAGTTTCTTTGTAGGCCACTTGTGTAAGCATGAACGATCAAGCAACTTTGCAACACACGTGTTGGTGGAAAAGCATTAGGTTTCAACGCACCACATAGTTTAGGGATTTAGAATAGCTACATTGTGGAGCTCTAGCCAAATTGCATGGTAAAGCCAAATTCAACTTCTTGTCAGATTTAGCTATAGCAACATTGTGTCTCGTTTGTCCTCACTTTTGCCCTCCCGATATTCCAAAGCCCTCACATGTGCTCGGAGGGGGGTGCCGTTTGGTCAAAGGCTTGGCCGTTACATGCGCCATGACGCCTAAAGTGGAAGTTTTTTTTTGTTATTTGGCCTTTTTAAGAGCGCCTTTTCCCCCCTCTCTCTCTAACAGTTGTGTTTTTTTGCCCAAAAAGGTAGGGAATCTAGAGCAGCTTCTCTCTTCATTCATTGTTCCTTTTGTGATCGTTTCCCCAATCTGGTAGCAAATCTAGAGCAGCAAAACAAACCAGCACCAAAAATAAATTCAGTAAACATAGCAGATGTAGATAAAGCAGCTAATATAGGGTATATAGTACGGTACTTAACGAGGTTCGACAATTAGGCTGCTCAGCAGCAGCAGCAGTGGACTGCTTCAACACAGACAAGACAAAAGAAGCTGCTTTACAGCAGCAGCAGTAGCTGATCAGTGGCCCCTCGTGGCCTCTGCCAGGAGGACATCCGCCTCCTCCCTCTGGCGCCTCTTCCACTTCTTGCTGCCCAGCCCCTTGACCTTGGGCACCTTGGGTCTGATCGGGGGCATGCGACCCTCCTCGATAGCCACCTCTTGGAGGTTGCGGAGGTGAAGACCGAGCGCCTAGTGCTTGGCCCTAAAGCCGTGGACATTCACGGACTCGCCGCAGGTCCTCACGTCCTCGGCATGCTTCACGAGGGAGTTGAAGTCCGTGCCGTGGAGCCTCCTAATGGGGCAGAAGGGGCACCTGTACACGTCGCCGACGAAGAAGTTGTTGTACTGACCGGATTTTAGCCTCCTCAGCACATGACGAGTCTTGGTGTACTGCGACTCACCGTTGCTGCGGAGGTCGCTGCTATCCTCCTGTTGGAAAAAACAGTAGAGTGAAATAAGGACATGATTGATATATTTTGATTATCGGGATTGATTTTTTGCATAAATTAACCGAATGAGATCTCCCGATTATTCCCCAAATATGAAACCAAATCGAATACTGATCCCAACTACGAATAGGGGGATTCATCGAAAATCGAGATCTAACACAATAGGATTAGCTATTGTAAAAAAATACGAACAGCCGAGCCCTAATAACATACGATCTAGAATCCAACGATGGGAACGGGGGAAGAACAAGGGAAGGGGAGAAAATCTTGGTTACCTCAGACCACGGGTCGGCGATGCTGGTGTCGTAGGTGTTCTCCGGCCTTATGTAGACAACCTCCTCGTAGGGGTCCTAGCCGAGCGGGATCTGTCCGAGACCGGTGGGGGCCTCCTCGCCGGCGGCTACGGCGGATGCGGGGACGGGGACGGGGGGCTCCTCGCCAACGGCCTTGGAGGCGCCGATGGCCACCGCGTCGATCTTCTCCATCGTCGGCGTGGTTGGGGTTTTGTTGGGCGTTTGCAGAAGGTGATGGGACAGTGGAGACGGTTGAGTGAGCGAGTGCGTGATGAGTGGGAGTGGGGAGGCCTCTATTAAAGGAGAAGGGAAGCGGCGTTTCGTTGCACTGCCATGCACCACGTACGCTAATGCACCGTGCACGGCCACACGTGTCCGCTACCGCCCCATGCGCCACACACACGTACCGTGAGTCACGTTTTTTCCCTCGTGTCTAACCATGGCGATTCAGTTGTACTCAGTTTGGACCACCAACCGTTGATCCTCTGTGATCTAGCGGACATGATAACCCTTATATCTGTCGGGGGAACCCCTCTATCCATGCAAAATAACGAGTATGCCACCGGAACTTTAACAACATAAACAGATGAACTTGAATATATTTTGAAGGGTACGAAAATAGAAATCCCCATAGTTTAAGGGTCTAGATATGGTAAGAGAACTAAATATTATTAGTGGCCGGGCCAGCACAGTGACGGGGTTGGTCGGCTAGAAGTTGCTGATTCCTAAGTAAGGGGACACTAGGCCGGTCTTGACATACTCCCTCAGGAACTTGCCATAAGCAGCGTGCTTAGCCTTGGTCGCTGACCTGTGTTTACTAGCTGGGCTTTTACCGATGCCAACCGCATGCAGAATCAAGCTGGCAATCCTCGGGTTGACTCCTTTCTTACAGAAAGGGCACCTGAGCTCCCCAAGTCAAGTGCGGAAAGGGATTATCCCGCTCTTGAGATTCTTCATGACATGGCGACTCTTGTTGTCCCTGGTCTCCTTGTCAGAGTCCATCTCACTTGAATAAACCTGTAATGTATGGAATACAAACCGAAATGAGCAAAATAATAAATATATATTCCTTCCACCATTCCAAGTTACTTTCGATGCAATAACATGTCTATACAGGTTCAGCAGTTCATTACGACCGTCTCCCCAGCTCGCTCCTAAATTAATGTGGTTTGTGTTCTTGGTAACTTATTAATAAATAAATAATATGGATTCATTCAGAACAGACTAGATCTCTCCATGTACCGGTTTGTACGTTGCATCTAATCATTAGGACTAGATTTTTTTATGACACCTGGATAGATTAAGCTCGAGCAGAAAATATGAAACATGTAGAAATAGATGTACCTCCGGGTACACGAGCCGAGCGTGTTCGCCGAACTCCACGCCCTCATCGGCGCCTCCGAAGTCGTCAGCACCGACGTGCACATGGTCCCCCAAGGGGTTGAACTGCACGTCCTCCTTGGCCTGTGCTGCGTGATGCTCCTCCAGATCTACCGCGTGAAGCACCACCCCGGCGGCGATGCCCGGACACTCACCCCCACGCACTGGTTTCATGGAGAAGGTTCGTGCAAGTATGTTCAAGATTGTGGGGTTTTGCTGGATAAGGAAGAGAGAGTAGTGGATGAGTGCGAATGGAGGACCCGATAGGCTGGGTTTTTAATGTGGGGACGTTTAGGCCTCCTTGAGGGCCCCGGTTGATAGCTCTTCCGGCTGCGGCTGCCGCATGGAAGTTTCGTGTGGTGGGGCCCTAACGAAAGTGAGAGTGCAGGCGCGCTGCGTAGTAAAAATGGTATAGCCGGTGGTCCGTGGATGACCAGTTGTCGTGCAGTAGACTTGGAGCCTTTGCAGACTAGATTAAACATGACATGACCACTCAACGACTTTTTCCATGGACGGCATCGTGTTCCTTCTTGTAGAAGTCTCGTTGAGGGAGACGTCCGTGTTGTCTCGCACTGTCCTGTGAAGGGCACGACGTGTGCAACGAGCCTCGTTGGATCACACAGGATCAACGGTTGGTGCGCACGATCCGCGTGACAAATGTGACAACCAATCAGGGCGTAGCAGACAGAGTGGGCACAGGTTTGGGCTTCTACGAAAGAGAGAGAGAGGGGGAGGGGGCAAAGCTGAGTAGTATAAAAATGGAAAGTGGGTGTCTTTTACAATGAAATGCATCGTGGCATACATCAAATTATGCCAAGATAGATCCACTAGAGTTCATTGCATGTGTGTTCTTTCCACAAACCACATATGTATCCACAAGAGTTATTGCATGTGTGTTCCTGTCATGAACCACATTTGGATCAACCAGTGTCATTGCATGTGTGTTCTTTCCACGAACCACATATGGATCAACCAATGGCATTGCATGTGTGTTCTTTTCACAAACCACACATGGATCAACCAGTGTTCACTACATGTGTGTTCTTTCCACACACCACTTATGGATCAATCAATCGTCATTGCATGTGTGTTCTTTTCCACAAACCACATATGGATCAATATGTGTTCTTAAACTAAAACCAGCATTAGAGTCATTGCATGTGTGTTATTTCCACAAACCACACGTGGATCAACCACTAGAGTCATTGCATGTGTGTTATTTCCACAAACCACACATGTATCAACCAATGTCATTGCATGTGTGTTCTTTCCACAAACCACATATGGATCAACCACGTCATTGCATGTGTGTTCTTTCCACAAACTACACATGGATCAACAAGTGGTCATTGCATGTGTGTTCTTTCCACAAACCACATATGGATCAACCAATGTCATTGCATGTGTGTTATTTCCACAAACCACACATGGATCCACCACGTCATTGCATGTGTGTTCTTTCCACAAACTACACATGGATCAACAAGTGGTCATTGCATGTGTGTTCTTTCCACAAACCACATATGGATCAACCAGAGTCATCGCATGTGTGTTCTTATACTAAAACCAACACTAGAGTCATTGCATGTGTGTTCTTTTCACAAACCACACATGGATCCACCACTGTCATTGCATGTGTGTTCTTTCCACAAACCACACATGGATCAACCAGTGGTCATTGCATGTGTGTTCTTTTCCACAAACCACATATGGATCAACCAGTCGTCATTGCATGTGTGTTCTTTCCACAAACCACATATGGAACAACCAGAGTCATTGCATGTGTGTTCTTTCCACAAACCACATATGGATCCATTTGAGTCATTGCATGTTTGTTCTTATACTAAAACCACAAACCAGCACTAGACTCATTGCATGTGTGTTATTTTCCACAAAAAACTTATGGATCAACAAATGGTCATTGCATGTGTGTTCTTTTCACAAACTACATGTGGACTCATTAGAGTCATTGTATGTGTGTTCTTATACTAAAACTAGCACTAGAGTCATTGCATGTGTGTTCTTTCCACAAACCACATATGGATCAACCAGTGGTCATTGCATGTGTGTTCTTTTCCACAAACCACATATGGATCAACCGGTGGTCATTCATGTGTGTTCTTTCCACAAACCACACATGGATCAACCAGTGGTCATTGCACGTGTGTTCTTTTCCACAAACCACACATGGATCAACCAGTGTCATTGCATGTGTGTTCTTTCCACAAACCACATATGGATCAATCAGTGGTCATTGCATGTGTGTTCTTTTCACAAACAACGTGTGAACCCACTAGAGTCATTGCATGTGTGTTCTTATACTAAAACCAACACTAGAGCCATTGCATGTGTGTTCTTTTCACAAACCACACATGGATCCACCACTGTCATTGCATGTGTGTTCTTTCCACAAACCATACATGGATCAACTAGTGGTCATCGCATGTGTGTTCTTTTCCACAAACCACTTATGGATCAACCGGTGGCATTGCATGTGTGTTCTTTTCACAAACCACACATGTACAACCAGTGGTCATTGCATGCGTGTTCTTTCCACAAACCACATATGGATCAACCAGTGGTCATTGCATGTGTGTCCTTTTCCACAAACCACATATGGATCAACCAGTGGTCATTGCATGTGTGTTCTTTTCACAAACCACACATGGATCCACCACTGTCATTGCATGTGTGTTCTTTCCACAAACCACACACGGATCAACTAGTGGTCATTGCATGTGTGTTCTTTTCCACAAACCACATATGGATCAACCAGTAGTCATGGCATGTGTGTTCTTTCCACAAACCACATATGGATCAACCAGAGTCATTGCATGTGTGTTCTTTCCACAAACCACATATGGATCCATTTGAGTCATTGCATGTTTGTTCTTGTACTAAAACCACAAACCAGCACTAGAGTCATTGCATGTGTGTTCTTTTCCACAAACCACACATGGATCCACTAGACTCATTGCATGTGTGTTATTTGCCACAAACAACTTATGGATCAACCAGTGGTCATTGCATGTGTGTTCTTTTCACAAACTACATGTGGACTCACTAGAGTCATTGTATGTGTGTTCTTATACTAAAACTGGCACTAGAGTCATTGCATGTGTGTTCTTTCCACAAACCACATATGGATCAACCAGTGGTCATTGCATGTGTGTTCTTTTCCACAAACCACATATAGATCAACCAGTGGTCATTCATGTGTGTTCTTTCCACAAACCACACATGGATCAACCAGTGGTCATTGCATGTGTGTTCTTTTTAACAAACCATACATGGATCAAGCCTTGTCATTACATGTGTGTTCTTTCCACAAACCACATATGGATCGACCAGTGGTCATTGCATGTGTGTTCTTTTCACAAACAACGTGTGAACCCACTAGAGTCATTGCATGTGTGTTCTTATACTAAAACCAACACTAGAGTCATTGCATGTGTGTTCTTTTTAACAAACCATACATGGATCAAGCAGTGTCATTGCATGTGTGTTCTTTTCCACAAACCACTTATGGATCAACCGGTGGCATTGCATGTGTGTTCTTTTCACAAACCACACATGTACAACCAGTGGTCATTGCATGCGTGTTCTTTCCACAAAACATATATGGATCAACCAGTGGTCATTGCATGTGTGTCCTTTTCCACAAACCACATATGGATCAACCAATTGTCATTGCATGTGTGTTCTTTCCACAAACCACACATGGATCAACCAGTGGTCATTGCATGTGTGTTCATTTCCACAAACCACATATGGATCAACCAGTGGTCATTGCATGTGTGTTCTTTCCACAAACCACACATGGATCAACCAGTGGTCATTGCATGTGTGTTCTTTCCACAAACCACATATGGATCAACCAGTGGTCATTGCATGTGTGTTATTTTCACAAACCACACATGGATCCACTAGAGTCATTGCATGTGTGTTCTTTTCCACAAACAACTTATGGATCAACCAGTGGTCATTGCATGTGTGTTCTTTTTACAAACTACATGTGGACCCACTAGAGTCATTGCATGTGTGTTCTTATACTAAAACTAGCACTAGAGTCATTGTATGTGTGTTCTATCCACAAACCACACATGGATCCACCATGTCATTGCCTGTGTGTTCTTTCCACAAACCACACATGGATCAACAAGTGGTCATTGCATGTGTGTTCTTTCCATAAACCACATATGGATCAACCACTATCATTGCATGTGTGTTCTTTCCACAAACCACACATGGATCAACCAGTGGTCATTGCATGTGTGTTCTTTTCCACAAACCACATATGGATCAACCAGTGGTCATTGCATGTGTGTTCTTTCCACAAACCACATATGGATCAACCAGAGTCATTGCGTGTGTGTTCTTATACTAAAACCAACACTAGAGTCATTGCATGTGTGTTCTTTTCACAAACCACACATGGATCCACCACTGTCATTGCATGTGTGTTCTTTCCACAAACCACACATGGATCAACCAGTGGTCATTGCATGTGTGTTCTTTTCCACAAACCACATATGGATCAACCAATGGTCATTGCATGTGTGTTCTTTCCACAAACCACATATGGATCAACCAGAGTCATTGCATGTGTGTTCTTTCCACAAACCACATATGGATCCATTTGAGTCATTGCATGTTTGTTCTTATACTAAAACCACAAACCAGCACTAGAGTCATTGCATGTGTGTTCTTTTCCACAAACCACACATGGATCCACTAGACTCATTGCATGTGTGTTAATTTCCACAAACAACGTATGGATCAACCAGTGGTCATTGCGTGTGTGTTCTTTTCATAAACTACAAGTGGACCCACTAGAGTCATTGTATGTGTGTTCTTATACTAAAACTAGCACTAGAGTCATTGCATTTGTGTTCTTTCCACAAACCACATATGGATCAACCAGTAGTCATTGCATGTGTGTTCTTTTCGACAAACCACATATGGATCAACCAATGGTCATTTCATGTGTGTTCTTTCCACAAACCACACATGGATCAACCAATGGTCATTGCATGTGTGTTCTTTTCCACAAACCACACATGGATCAAGCAGTGTCATTGCATGTGTGTTCTTTCCACAAACCACATATGGATCAACCAGTGGTCATTGCATGTCTGTTCTTTTCACAAACCACATGTGAACCCACTAGAGTCATTGCATGTGTGTTCTTATACTAAAACTAACACTAGAGTCATTGCATGTGTGTTCTTTTCACAAACCACACATGGATCCACCACTGTCATTGCATTTGTGTTCTTTCCACAAACCATACATGGATCAACCAGTGGTCATTCCATGTGTGTTCTTTTCCACAAACCACATATGGATCAACCAGTGGTCATTGCATGTGTGTTCTTTCCACAAACCACATATGGATCAACCAGTGTCATTGCATGTGTGTTCTTTCCACAAACCACATATGGATCCATTTGAGTAATTGCATGTTTGTTCCCATACTAAAACCACAAACTAGCACTAGTCATTGCATGTGTGTTCTTTTCCACAAACCACACATGGATCCACTAGACTCATTGCATGTGTGTTCTTTTCCACAAACAACTTATGGATCAACCAGTGGTCATTGCATGTGTGTTCTTTTCACAAACTACATGTGGACCCACTAGAGTCATTGCATGTGTGTTCTTATACTAAAACTAGCACTAGAGTCATTGTATGTGTGTTTTATCCACAAACCACACATGGATCCACCACGTCATTGCCTGTGTGTTCTTTCCACAAACCACACATGGATCAAGAAGTGGTCATTGCATGTGTGTTCTTTCCACAAACCACATATGGATCAACCATTATCATTGCATGTGTGTTCTTTCCACAAACCACACATGGATCAACCAGTGGTCATTGCATGTGTGTTCTTTTCCACAAACCACATATGGATCAACCACTGGTCATTGCATGTGTGTTCTTTTCACAAACCACACATGGATCCACCACTGTCATTGCATGTGTGTTCTTTCCACAAACCACACATAGATCAACCAGTGGTCATTGCATGCGTGTTCTTTTCCAAAAACCACATATGGATCAACCAGTAGTCATTGCATGTGTGTTCTTTCCACAAACCACATATGGATCAACCAGAGTCATTGCATGTGTGTTCTTTCCACAAACCACATATGGATCAACCAGAGTCATTGCATGTGTGTTCTTATACTAAAACCACAAACCAGCACTAGAGTCATTGCATGTGTGTTCTTTTCCATAAACCACACATGGATCCACTAGACTCATTGCACGTGTGTTATTTTCCACAAACAACTTATGGATCAACCAGTGGTCATTGCATGCGTGTTCTTTTCACAAACTACATGTGGTCTCACTAGAGTCATTGTATGTGTGTTCTTATACTAAAACTAGCACTAGAGTCATTGCATGTGTGTTCTTTCCACAAACCACATATGGATCAACCAGCGGTCATTGCATGTGTGTTCTTTTCCACAAACCACATATGGATCAACCAGTGGTCATTTCATGTGTGCTTTCCACAAACCACACATGGATCAACCAGTGGTCATTGTATGTGTGTTCTTTTCCACAAACCACACATGGATCAAGCAGTGTCATTGCATGTGTGTTCTTTCCACAAACCACATATGGATCAACCAGTGGTCATTGCATGTGTGTTCTTTTCACAAACCACATGTGAACCCACTAGAGTCATTGCATGTGTGTTCTTATACTAAAACCAACACTAGAGTCATTGCATGTGTGTTCTTTTCACAAACCACACATGGATCCACCACTGTCATTGCATGTGTGTTCTTTCCGCAAACCATACGCTTCGCTTCGTCGCATGCCCACCCATTTACCTTCTAGACCCAGAAAACTGTTAGCTTGGCTAGTGCCGTGTTCTCACTACTGGTGTCCGGTACGTACGCCCCGGTCGTACGCATGGGCTGTCATTAGTTAGAGGTCCTCTAGAGATTATTGTGGATTCCATCCGTCTCAAAGAGGTGACATTCCTCTAACTAACAACAGGTGATCGCCTTCTTGTCCCCCAAATTTAATCTCCTCTCCGGTTGAATCAAGCTAGTTACAGATATTTCAAGGTAGAGCTTTGTTGACTGATAGATTCACACTAGATTGGAGATCACTTCCCTCCAGCTTGCCCAACATTTGGATCAACTAGTGGTCATTGCATGTGTGTTCTTTTCCACAAACCACACATGGATCAACCACTAGAGTCATTGCATGTGTGTTATTTTCACAAACCACACATGGATCAACCACTAGAGTCATTGCATGTGTGTGTTCTTTTCCACAAACCACACATGGATCAACCACTAGAGTCATTGCATGTGTGTTCTTATACTAAAACCAACACTAGAGTCATTGCATGTGTGTTCTTTCCAAAAACCACACATGGATCAACCAGTGGTCATTGCATGTGTGTTCTTTTCCACAAACCACACATGGATCCACCAGTGGTCATTGCATGTGTGTTCCTTCCACAAACCACATATGGATCAACCAGAGTCATTGCATGTGTGTTCTTTCCACAAACCACATATGGATCCATTTGAGTCATTGCATGTTTGTTCTTATACTAAAACCACAAACCAGCACTAGAGTCATTGCATGTGTGTTCTTTTCCACAAACCACACATGGATCCACTAGACTCATTGCATGTGTGTTAATTTCCACAAACAACGTATGGATCAACCAGTGGTCATTGCGTGTGTGTTCTTTTCATAAACTACAAGTGGACCCACTAGAGTCATTGTATGTGTGTTCTTATACTAAAACTAGCACTAGAGTCATTGCATTTGTGTTCTTTCCACAAACCACATATGGATCAACCAGTAGTCATTGCATGTGTGTTCTTTTCGACAAACCACATATGGATCAACCAGTGGTCATTTCATGTGTGTTCTTTCCACAAACCACACATGGATCAACCAATGGTCATTGCATGTGTGTTCTTTTCCACAAACCACACATGGATCAAGCAGTGTCATTGCATGTGTGTTCTTTCCACAAACCACATATGGATCAACCAGTGGTCATTGCATGTCTGTTCTTTTCACAAACCACATGTGAACCCACTAGAGTCATTGCATGTGTGTTCTTATACTAAAACTAACACTAGAGTCATTGCATGTGTGTTCTTTTCACAAACCACACATGGATCCACCACTGTCATTGCATTTGTGTTCTTTCCACAAACCATACATGGATCAACCAGTGGTCATTCCATGTGTGTTCTTTTCCACAAACCACATATGGATCAACCAGTGGTCATTGCATGTGTGTTCTTTCCACAAACCACATATGGATCAACCAGTGTCATTGCATGTGTGTTCTTTCCACAAACCACATATGGATCCATTTGAGTAATTGCATGTTTGTTCCCATACTAAAACCACAAACTAGCACTAGTCATTGCATGTGTGTTCTTTTCCACAAACCACACATGGATCCACTAGACTCATTGCATGTGTGTTCTTTTCCACAAACAACTTATGGATCAACCAGTGGTCATTGCATGTGTGTTCTTTTCACAAACTACATGTGGACCCACTAGAGTCATTGCATGTGTGTTCTTATACTAAAACTAGCACTAGAGTCATTGTATGTGTGTTTTATCCACAAACCACACATGGATCCACCACGTCATTGCCTGTGTGTTCTTTCCACAAACCACACATGGATCAACAAGTGGTCATTGCATGTGTGTTCTTTCCACAAACCACATATGGATCAACCATTATCATTGCATGTGTGTTCTTTCCACAAACCACACATGGATCAACCAGTGGTCATTGCATGTGTGTTCTTTTCCACAAACCACATATGGATCAACCACTGGTCATTGCATGTGTGTTCTTTTCACAAACCACACATGGATCCACCACTGTCATTGCATGTGTGTTCTTTCCACAAACCACACATAGATCAACCAGTGGTCATTGCATGCGTGTTCTTTTCCAAAAACCACATATGGATCAACCAGTAGTCATTGCATGTGTGTTCTTTCCACAAACCACATATGGATCAACCAGAGTCATTGCATGTGTGTTCTTTCCACAAACCACATATGGATCAACCAGAGTCATTGCATGTGTGTTCTTATACTAAAACCACAAACCAGCACTAGAGTCATTGCATGTGTGTTCTTTTCCATAAACCACACATGGATCCACTAGACTCATTGCACGTGTGTTATTTTCCACAAACAACTTATGGATCAACCAGTGGTCATTGCATGCGTGTTCTTTTCACAAACTACATGTGGTCTCACTAGAGTCATTGTATGTGTGTTCTTATACTAAAACTAGCACTAGAGTCATTGCATGTGTGTTCTTTCCACAAACCACATATGGATCAACCAGCGGTCATTGCATGTGTGTTCTTTTCCACAAACCACATATGGATCAACCAGTGGTCATTTCATGTGTGCTTTCCACAAACCACACATGGATCAACCAGTGGTCATTGCATGTGTGTTCTTTTCCACAAACCACACATGGATCAAGCAGTGTCATTGCATGTGTGTTCTTTCCACAAACCACATATGGATCAACCAGTGGTCATTGCATGTGTGTTCTTTTCACAAACCACATGTGAACCCACTAGAGTCATTGCATGTGTGTTCTTATACTAAAACCAACACTAGAGTCATTGCATGTGTGTTCTTTTCACAAACCACACATGGATCCACCACTGTCATTGCATGTGTGTTCTTTCCGCAAACCATACGCTTCGCTTCGTCGCATGCCCATTTACCTTCTAGACCCAGAAAACTGTTAGCTTGGCTAGTGCCGTGTTCTCACTACTGGTGTCCGGTACGTACGCCCCGGTCGTACGCATGGGCTGTCATTAGTTAGAGGTCCTCTAGAGATTATTGTGGATTCCATCCGTCTCAAAGAGGTGACATTCCTCTAACTAACAACAGGTGATCGCCTTCTTGTCCCCCAAATTTAATCTCCTCTCCGGTTGAATCAAGCTAGTTACAGATATTTCAAGGTAGAGCTTTGTTGACTGATAGATTCACACTAGATTGGAGATCACTTCCCTCCAGCTTGCCCAACATTTGGATCAACTAGTGGTCATTGCATGTGTGTTCTTTTCCACAAACCACTTATGGATCAACAGGTGGCATTGCATGTGTGTTCTTTTCACAAACCACACATGTACCACCAGTGGTCATTGCATGCGTGTTCTTTCCACAAAACACATATGGATCAACCAGTGGTCATTGCATGTGTGTTCTTTTCCACAAACCACATATGGATCAACTAGTGGTCATTGCATGTGTGTTCTTTCCACAAACCACACATGGATCAACCAGTGGTCATTGCATATGTGTTGTTTTCCACAAACCACATATGGATCAACCAGTGGTCATTGCATGTGTGTTCTTTCTACAAACCACATCTGGATCAACCAGTGGTCATTGCATGTGTGTCCTTTTCCACAAACCACACATGGATCAAGCAGTGTCATTGCATGTGTGTTCTTTCCACAAACCACATATGGATCAAGTGTGGTCATTGCATGTGTGTTCTTTTCACAAACCAAATGTGAACCCACTAGAGTCATTGCATGTGTGTTCTTATACTAAAACAAACACTAGAGTCATTGCATGTGTGTTCTTTTCACAAACCACACATGGATCCACTAGACTCATTGCATGTGTGTTCTTTTCCACAAACAAATTATGGATCAACCAGTGGTCATTGCATGCGTGTTCTTTTCACAAACTACATGTGGACCCACTAGAGTCATTGCATGTGTGTTCTTATACTAAAACTAGCACTAGAGTCATTGTATGTGTGTTCTATCCACAAACCACACATGGATCCACCATGTCATTGCCTGTGTGTTCTTTCCACAAACCACACATGGATTAACAAGTGGTCATTGCATATGTGTTCTTTCCATAAACCACATATGGATCAACCACTCTCATTGCATGTGTGTTCTTTCCACAAACCACACATGGATCAATCAGTGGTCATTGCATGTGTGTTCTTTTCCACAAACCACATATGGATCATCAGTGGTCATTGCATGTGTGTTCTTTCCACAAACCACATATGGATCAACCAGAGTCATTGCATGTGTGTTCTTATACTAAAACCAACACTAGAGTCATTGCATGTGTGTTCTTTCCACAAACCACACATGGATCAACCAGTGGTCATGGCATGTGTGTTCTTTTCCACAAACCACATATGGATCAACAAGTGGTCATTGCATGTGTCTTCTTTCCACAAACCACATATGGATCAACCAGAGTCATTGCATGTGTGTTCTTTCCACAAACCACATATGGATCCATTTGAGTCATTGCATGTTTGTTCTTATACTAAAACCACAAACCAGCACTAGAGTCATTGCATGTGTGTTCTTTTCCACAAACCACACATGGATCCACTAGACTCATTGCATGTGTGTTATTTTCCACAAACAACGTATGGATCAACCAGTGGTCATTGCGTGTGTGTTCTTTTCACAAACTACATGTGGACCCACTAGAGTCATTGTATGTGTGTTCTTATACTAAAACTAGCACTAGAGTCATTGCCTGTGTGTTCTTTCCACAAACCACATATGGATCAACCAGTGATCATTGCATGTGTGTTCTTTTCCACAAACCACATATGGATCAACCAGTGGTCATTTCATGTGTGTTCTTTCCACAAACCACACATGGATCAACCAGTGATTATTGCATGTGTGTTCTTTTCCACAAACCACACATGGGTCAAGCAGTGTCATTGCATGTGTGTTCTTTCCACAAACCACATATGGATCAACCAGTGGTCATTGCATGTCCGTTCTTTTCACAAACTACATGTGAACACACTAGAGTCATTGCATGTGTGTTCTTTTCACAAACCTCACATGGATCCACCACTGTCATTGCATGTGTGTTCTTTCCACAAATCATACATGGATTTACCAGTGGTCATTCCATGTGTGTTCTTTTCCATAAACCACATATGGATCAACCAGTGGTCATTGCACGTGTGTTCTTTCCACAAATCACATATGGATCAACCTGTGTCATTGCATGTGTGTTCTTTCCACAAACCACATATGGATCCATTCGACTCATTGCATGTGTGTTCTTTTCCACAAACAACTGATGGATCAACAAGTGGTCATTGCATGTGTGTTCTTTTCCACAAACCACACATGGATCCACTAGACTCATTGCATGTGTGTTCTTTTCCACAAACAACTGATGGATCAACCAGTGGTCATTGCATGTGTGTTCTTTTCACAAACTACATGTGGACCCACTAGAGTCATTGCATGTGTGTTCCCATACTAAAACTAGCACGAGAGTCATTGCATGTGTGTTCTATCCACAAACCACACAAGGATCCACCACAGTCATTGCATGTGTGTTCTTTCCACAAACCACACATGGATTAACAAGTGGTCATTGCATGTGTGTTCTTTCCACAAACCACATATGGATCAACCACTTTCATTGCATGTGTGTTTTTTCCACAAACCACACATGGATCAACCAGTGGTCATTGCATGTGTGTTCTTTTCCACAAACCTCATATGGATCAACCAGTGGTCATTGCATGTGTGTTCTTTCCACAAACCACATATGGATCATCCAAAGTCATTGCATGTGTGTTCTTTCCAAAAACCACATATGGATGCATTTGAGTCATTGCATGTTTGTTCTTATACTAAAACCACAAACAAGCACTAGAGTCATTGCATGTGTGTTCTTTTCCACAAACCACACATGGATCCACTAGAGTCATTGCATGTGTGTTCTTTTCCACAAACAACTTATGGATCAACCAGTTGTCATTGCATGTATGTTCTTTTCACAAACTACATGTGGACCCACTAGAGTCATTGTATGTGTGGTCTTATACTAAAACTAGCACTAGAGTCATTGCATGTGTGTTCTTTCCATAAACCACATGTGGATAAACTAGTGGTCATTGCATGTGTGTTCTTTTCCACAAACCTCAGATGGAACAACCAGTGGTCATTGCATGTGTGTTCTTTCCACAAACCACACATGGATCAAACAGTGGTCATTGCATGTGTGTTCTTTTCCACAAACCACACATGGATCAAGCAGTGTCATTGCATGTGTGTTCTTTCCACAAACCACATATGGATCAACCAGTGGTCATTGCATGTGTGTTCTTTTCACAAACCACATGTGAACCCACTAGAGTCATTGCATGTGTGTTCTTATACTAAAACTAACACTAGAGTCATTGCATGTGTGTTCTTTTCACAAACCACACATGGATCCACCACTATCATTGCATGTGTGTTCTTTCCACAAACCACACATGGATCAACCAGTGGTCATTGCATGTGTGTTCTTTCCACAAACCACATATGGATCAACCAGAGTCATTGCATGTGTGTTCTTTCCGCAAACCACATATGGATCCATTTGAGTAATTTCAATCATTTTTCTTATACTAAAACCATAAACCAGCACTAGAGTAATTGCATGTGTGTTCTTTTCCACAAACCACACATCGATCCACTAGACTCATTGCATGTGTGTTCTTTTCCACAAACAACTTATGGATCAACTAGTGGTCATTGCATGTCTGTTCTTTTCACAAACTACATGTGGACCCACTAGAGTCATTGCATGTGTGTTCTTATACTAAAACTAGCACTATAGTCATTGCATGTGTGTTCTATCCACAAACCACACATGGATCCACTAGACTCATTGCATGTGTCTTTTCCACAAACAACTTATGGATCAACCAGTGGTATTTGCATGTGTGTTCTTTCCACAAACCACATATGGATCAACCAGTGTCATTGCATGTGTGTTCTTTCCACAAACCACATATGGATCCATTTGAGTCATTGCATGTTTGTTCTTATACTAAAACCAACACTAGAGTCATTGCATGTGTGTTATTTCCACAAACCACACATGGATCAACCACTAGAGTCATTGCATGTGTGTTCTTTCCACAAACCACACATGGATCAACCAGTGTCATTGCATGTGTGTTCTTTCCACAAACCACATATGGATCCATTTGAGTCATTTCATGTTTGTTCTTATACTAAAACTAGCACTGTCCCCCCCCCCCAATGGATCCACCGTTAGACCGAGTCTTCTAGAAGGCACGCCATAACACAGTTGTTCTGCTTGACGATTGTTGCATACCGTTCGATTGGGGCGCTTGGACGATTGGGATGGTCTTCGCGAGAGCGATCCTCGAGTAGGCTGTTCTGCAGCATGATTGGCCACACTTGCTATGGACAAACTGGCATGTTGCGAGTGTTACGACTCATGAGTTCAGTGGGCCATATCCCAGTGTCACGTCCCCGTTACTTCTCTTCCTCCCCGTACTTCTCCTCCTTCCCCTCGAAGCCACTTTCCCCACTTCACTTCCATCCTGCTGTAGCCGCAAGCCGACGACATCCACCAATTCTCCGGTCGCCTTCATGGTAAGAAATCATTTTACACGCTTTTGAACTTATCCTACATATTCCTGCTATTCGCTAATCTAACTGCTGATCTTTTTTCCGATTTCTCGACGAACTTCAGATGTGGTAGATGTTGCAGCCCAAGAATTTGGAGATCCTCGCGCGCAACTTCGCTGCGGCGTTCCCGCTCGTGTGCTCCCACCCAGGATGCTTTCGCTGTTACTCCTACCACGAGCTCCCGCTCCACGAGCTCGCGTGCCCGCACGGCGCGTGCTCCTGCACGGAGCTGGGCTGCAACTACACCGGCCCGCCGGCAGAGATCGTCGTCCACCTTGCAGATGGGCACTTGATCGAAGTGATTAGGATCTCATACGGGCAAGCCCAACTTCTCCAAGAGCAGGTGCC
Source organism: Avena sativa (assembly GCA_916181665.1). Classification (NCBI taxonomy): domain Eukaryota; kingdom Viridiplantae; phylum Streptophyta; class Magnoliopsida; order Poales; family Poaceae; genus Avena; species Avena sativa. The sequence goes on from OV702287.1 coordinate 232,816,628, forward strand.
GTTCACCGACTCGGCACGCCGCCTGCTAATTTTCCAGGGGGGACGGCTCTGTTTTCGTCCTGACCATCACCGTCGGTGTTCCGAGAACCAGAGCCGGGCCCACCGTCGTGGGTGCCGTATGCGTTAGGTCGGTCTCGTGCACCTGGCCCATATACATGGTGCGCATGTGGGCGAACGCCCAGCCGCCATCGTCGGATAGCATTCTTGTGCTAGCCGAGGCGCCGAGCTTCCCAACGCCGCGGGAGGTGGAGTATGTGGACCTAAGGTCGATCCTATGTGTGCCATCTCAGTACCTTGTCGGTGCTAGACCGAACAGGTAGATGCATTTCTACATTTGTATCGAGAAGACCGACAGGCAAATGTAGTACTTGTGCTGTCGTTACTGTTAGACTTAAGCGATGCTTCTGAGGTGCTTAGAGCATACGTGTTGTGCGAATGTACACCAGTTGTAGTTTTCAGTACTCCTTAATACTTCGACGAGTTATTATATTCGTCCAATCAGCTTGTTGTTGTCACGTTGCAAAGTCTTTGCTCTGGACAGACCGGCAATACCATGTGCTCCCGCTCCCGCATGTCAGTGTCACGTGTTCCGAGGGCCCACCTGCCAGTGTCACGCCCCCCTCTTCCTTCCCCTTGAAGCCACTGTCCCAACTTCTCTTCCATCCTGCCACTCCCGTCCGATGGTTGTAATCTGATGATTTTCGTTGGATTGTTTACAAGTAATATACGTTGATAATGCAACATGCAAATGGCACAGACGCAATTTCTAAAGTGGAAGCACTCACACGCTACTATTGCACATATTTCTCAATATAGCTCGACAAACAAATTACAATAATTGTACTCGCATTAAACACAACCGAAATTGCAAAGATCCTAAACAACATCTAAACCCACATCACACCGCTGTCGTCGGAGTCCACCTCAATTGGTGACACCGCCGTGCCCTTCCCGGCGACATCCACTCCCGCCTGTGGCTTGTCCTTCGCCAAGGAGGCAACAATGGCATTCTGCACAGCTTCGTCCCCGTCGTCCTCCACATCGGAATAGACAATGACGAAGGTGACGGGGTTGGCGTGGACCGAGCGCCATCGCGCCTGGCGGCTCCTGCTCGAGCTCGACGCCGCATCAGTCCTTCTATAGGTAGGAGGGGCCGAGCTCGCATACGTAGCGTCGTCGCTCCTCTCAAGAAACCATGGCCATTTGATACTGCGACGGTAGGATCTTGGGGTGGATCCGCCGCGGCGAGCCCTACCGGAAGCGGTGGAGCGGATGGATCTAACGGCGCGAGCCATGACAAGTTCCTAGGAGGGAGTAAGATTGTGGGCCAGGCGTGTCTGGTTCCTGAGCAAGACCTCCCAGTGATATGTAAGCGGGCAAGGTACCAAAAAAATTCGTCCAATGCGCGCGACAGGGCTTTTGAACCACGAAGGTGTGATTTTTTTGACAAGTCCACAAGCTATGTCCCCCACCTGTCAGTCGAATGTGGATGGTAGGATTCTGTCCGAGTTATTAAGTAGGGATAAATCACGCTTCACCACTACCCTGACATCCAAAGGCTCCTCTTTCCTCTGCCCTCGCTCCCCTCGCTCATGGCTCGCAGCTCGTGTAGTTCGTCTCGGGCGGAATCAGGGTCGGCTCAACGCCGTCAGGCGGGTGCCCCATCAGGTACCGGAGGGCGCCCTACGATTACTACCCGATATGCTGTGTTCGTGCGGTGAGAACATGCCGAGATGAATTTCATGGACCGACAAAAATACTGCAGGAAAATTCAGCAACTGCAGCATCAGAGCAGTAAGTTCCTACTGTAGGTACAATGGTAACCCGGATCCGGAAAGCGTAATGTAATTCTTTTTTTTGTTTCCTTCGATCTACTACGTAGGAAGGGAGAGGGACTGGCTGTGACAAGTTTGTGTGGATCGAAAAGCCACTGACAAGTTTTCACAGAGAGCTTGTTCAGGATATGCGTGATGCTGTGTGGGACACGAAAGAGGAGATTCGTGCGATGGAGCGAGAGATACGGGAGCTTCGCTAGGTGCAGGGGAGGCAGGGGCAGGGAGGTGGTGAGACAGACAGGCTCAAGATTAGGCCAGATAGTGGACACAATTTCCTCATTATCTGGGCATTATCTGTTGCATTTGCAGTTTATGTTGCCATGTCGTTGTCTAGCAGCTGAAATAAGTTGCTGCTTCGTGGAGTGTAGCGGCCAGCTTAAGAAATTGTTTTCCAGCCCAGAAACTTATCATAAGTGTAATACCAATAGCAGGGATTTATTAAGCGCCTATAAATAAATCATGTATGTGCCACTAACACCCATCGATTTTGGAGAGGATTTAACTGCTCAGCTATCGCGATTGTTCAGATAGTAGTGGCACAGTCATAGTTTCGGATTCAACTAGTGGCCTCGGCCGTATCAAATCCTAAAGTCGCGATACATTTTACTCCGAGTACGGGGGGCAGATTGTTTCGCCCGACAAGTTCCACGCACACAGCTCCAGAGTTTAACCGAACTACATATATAGGTTCAAGTTCAATACATCATTAGGCTGCTACACTGCTAGCCCTCTTTATCTGCTTGGGTGCCAACTTTCTTCCTCTTTCCTTCACGTCCACTGGCTTCTTCATCTCATGCCTTCTTCCTCTTCCTAGGTGCCAATTTTCTTACCTTCACGTACCCTGCATCTCCGGGCCGAGGGAAGTCAGGCCAATCAGCACCCGAATCTTGTCTGGCATCATCACTCCACTCGTTTTGGTTTTCGTCCCGCAGCAAAATCATTGAGTCGGTTGTCTTGTTTCTTACCTTGCGCTTCCTTAAAAAAAGTACATGGATTACTACCTTATATCTACAGACTATAAACAATTTTTTTGTGTGAATGTACCATCTCATACCTAGGTTGGGGAGCATTAAGGGGACATCCAGGTGCTCTATGGCCTATAAGATGGCAGGTCTTGCATCTGTTTTTGCCCTTCTTTGTAGCACAGAAAGCTGAACCCTTCTTCTCGAGAAAATTCTTAAACCTATTCACCTAGGGTCTTCCTCTGCCCCTTTTTGTAACTGGCTGGCAAAGCTCGAAAGACAGTTGGACTTGAGGCCACTGAGATGGGTCTGTACATGGCTCGACGGATCCAGCGTATGCATCTCTAAACTTTTCCATAGAGTAGTAGTCTGACAAATACTGATCCAAATGTGGTAGAGTTCTTTTCTTCACCAAGAAGGCCAAGGTGTGGTCGCAAGGTTTCCCGGTATGCTGCCACTCTAAGCAGGTGCATTCTCGCAGATGGATGTTCACAACATCCCTTTTGCCACTCTTGGACATATCGACCACCTCACAGCTTCTGTTGGTTGACGGGAGAACCTTAAGATCAGCAAGTCCTCGGCTTCTCTTGTGAAGTTGCTGTACAACTGGCGATAGCATATGTCCTCTAAGTCTCCTACCGATCTCTCTCCTTATATTTAATAGCTTCATGATCATACCACGTATGTTGTCCATCAAGATATGAACATGATGCACTTTTATGTCCTTCACCCAGTTATTCAAGCATTATGCAAGGTTGTTGTTTATGTAATCAACTTTGATGTCAGGGTTGAATTGACTCCTCTTCCATAGCTGCGAATGATGGATGGCTAAGTACTCTGGAAGTTCAGGGGCTTCGGCAAAAATCTTGCTCCTGAAATAATCACTGCTACTAGGTTTGTAAACTCTAGCAGCAGGAAACATGTAACGAAATATGCTGCATGTGTAGTGTGAGTACAAGTTGAGCATCATATGGGCATGGCATTCTCTACCTTTAGCTCGCGGGAACACCTCCTTCACTTCATTCGTCTGCCCTTTGCATGCATCCTTGGATATAGCCAATGGATCCATGTGGCCTATTGATCTCCTGAGCTGCCTCATAAACCAGGCCCAGTTTTCCTCCGTTTCTATTTCAAACAGCCCGAATGCCACTGGGAACATCCAGTTGTGACCATCAAGTGTTGTGGTAGATCGCAGGCAGCCTTTCCATTTCCCAGTTAGGACAGTGCTGTCTACACTCAGATACGGCCTACAGCCGTCCTTGAATCCCTCGATGCAAGGTTTAAGCGCCATGAAAAATCTTTTGAAATATATTTTACCACCTTCTGATTCAGTGTCAATATCCACAACACTCCCCAGACACCTAGCTTGTACCTCCGCCTTGAAGTTGTACAGCATCCTGAAGCTATTGTTCCAATCCCCATGCAAGACCCCTAGAGCTTTCTCTTTACCTTTCCAAACCGTGTAATACGAAAGGACAATGTAGTATTTAGAACCGAGGCTAGTCTAAATATTCTTTGCGGTCTCCTTAGGGTTATCCTTTAGTATGGACATAGATTGCATATCCACCCACTCCGTATCGGCCATTGAGGATTTCAGTTTGCTGCCTGTCGGACACATGTGTGGAAGGCCCATTTTGTTCACCTGCAACACAGATTCATTTAAAAGATAAGCGGAGTCAACTAGTTGCCAGAAAGATAACGCACATCAATTGTAGTTATAGAGTGAAAAGAGAGAGAGTTCTAATGGTTTGCTGCATTCATTTCCCCAATACCCTAATTGTAGTCGATGCAGGTAAGGATCTTGCTATGATCCTCCATGGACAATGTACCTCGGCCCGTCCATTCATCCACGTTAACTTGCAAACGGCCTCATACCTCTCGGCAGAGTTCTTCAGTCGATAAACGTCGAACTCCCCCTTGATTCAAAAATGCCAGAATGACATCCTGAACTCATGCATGCTCCTGAACTCGGCGCCGATTGAAATTATAGGATACTCATGGTCATGTTTCATTTCTTCTACTTCAACACCCAAATCATCGACTAGAATACCAGTCTCATCGTTAAGTTCCTCGTCTATTTCATCATCACCAGATTCTTGATCCTCTATAGTGCCTTCTTCTTCATCTGATTCAGAATCTTCGCCATCGTCTCTAATGCCTAGTACTGCACACATCATATTAACTCCCATGGGTGGGGCTGCACCATCTTCTCCACCCGGATGGACAGGAACATTGCCCCAATCCACCTCACCGACAACTTTGTTTTCTCCAAGACACTTGGTTGGTTCTGCTGCAACCACATGGGGTGGTCTTACATTTGCACGCATCCCAAGTACTTCAATGGACAAACAACAGCCAGAATCAATTTCATCTTGAGTGTACAGAACCCTCTTGCTCTTCCTGTGTACATCCTCCTTCCTGATGTAATCTTTCCTGATGGTATGAGTAGGGCTTTACATCCGCATTCCATTCCCCAATGAACTAGGCCTTTTGCTGCCGCTCTTGGGTGTGATCTCCTTACTGCCTCCCCTCACGGGTGTTGGCTCCAGGGTGCTGGCATTATTGCCTGACCTCTGCGGCGTGTTCTTCTTCGAATTGGCCCTTTTGCTGCTACTATTGGGCGTGTTCTCCTTCGTGCTGGCATTATTGCCTGACCCCAGCGGCGTGTTCCGCTCCAAATTAGCCCTTTTGCTGCTACTATTGGGCGTCTTCTCCTTTGTGCTGGCATTATTGCCTGACCTCAGCGGCATGTTCCGCTCCAAATTAGCCCTTTTGCTGCTACTATTGGGCGTGTTCTCCTTCGTGCTGGCATAATTCTCTAACAGCGGCGTGTTCCGCTCCAAATTAGTGTTTTTTCTGCTCCCACTGGGTGTGGTAGCCTCCGTGCTGGCCATCTTCGCCTCTTTGCTACCACTCCTGGGAGTGTTCACCACCGTGCGAGCCATCTTAGTGTTTTTGCTGCTACCGTTCGGTGTGGCATTTTGACTGGATCTCAAGGGTGTACTCTGCAGTGTGGTGCCTTTTGTCGTGCGACTCTTGGACGTCCTCTTCTCTGGTGTGGTCTCCTTGGTGACGTTCTTCTTCGGGGTGCCCTTTCTGGGGATGCTCTTCCTGCTCCTCTTTATGACACTCCTCTATAAGACTCTCCCCTGTTCGAAGCCACCCTCAGTCGCACCAGCCCCAGTGATGCCATGGATCAGGTCACGCATGCCTTCTAAAAGTCCATCATCTCTATTGTCGAGTTCCAATTCCTCTCCAACCGTGAGCACTACCAAGTGGAAGTAAACTTCACCTTTATAATGTTTCCTTGTAAATGGTACGACTAAATCCCTGATATCTTTCACTTCGATAGCCTTTTTGCTCCTGTAACCATAATATAACAAACGTGCTTCCTGGGAGGACCCCCACAGCACCTTCACACGTAACGATGCCATCAGGTCAGATAACTCTACCACTTCAGGGTCGTATCTACCAAGGATTACATCAAACTCGTCATAGAATTTTTCTGTGCCATCATCTAATTTTGCAGTATAATCCGTGACACCGATACGAACGATTACTTTGCCATCGTCAGGTTCTTCAGGATAGAAACCTCCGAGAGGTTCGAGAGATGGAGCGGCACCATCAGACCCAACCCCAATGCCACCGCCGCCATCACCAGCGTCATCGTTGGCTGGATCAACCTCGGTGGAAGTACCAGGACCAGGAGCAAGGCAAGGGCCCTTAGCAGTGGGAGCTACATTACATGGTGGACAGGCATGGACCCTTCTAATGGCAGCCACAATAGGATCAGCTGCTGCCATGCCACCTCAACGATCAGGAGCAGTTCCCACAACAGCAGTGTTTCGAGTGCTAGTAGAGTCCAGACCATGAGCTGGCTTCAGACCAGCAGCTCGCTGAACCCGAGCACGGGTTCTAGGAGGAGACAAGGCATCAGTCTTTGCAACAACAGTGGGGCAGCCTCCGGAAGCCTTAGTTTGCTCAACAGCGGCAGGGATTGGGTCAACAATGTCCAGATCAACAACACGAGGACGACCAGTACCAGCAGATTCCAGATCACGGGTTCGCACAACTTGAGGACGGTTTCGAGGAGGAGCAGCACACAAGGCAGCGGTCTTGGCAACAACAACGAGGCAGCCTCCGGACACCTTAGTTTTCTCAACAGCGGCATGGATTAGGTGAGAAGCAGCCGTAGAAACATGGGCACGGGGACGGGGACGACCAGTACCAGCAGATTCCAGAGCAGAGTTTTCCACAACTGCAATACGGGGACTCCTACGAGGAGGTTGCCTGATAGAAGCATGTCGCGGACGAGGAACCACATTTTCCTCAACAACAGCAGGGGTTTGAGTTAGACCTCCCTGTCCAATAATAGCTGGGCGACTCCCAGTAGCAGGAGCTTCCTCATCCACTATGTTACACACCAGCGTAACCACGCGAAGCCTAACCTACTGTTTCATCAACCCAATTAGCTGACTGTCACACGCTATAGGAACCCTGAAGCCTCGTTCATCAACGATGTTGAACCGTGCGGTCTGCTCTGGCCTCATTTCAGCAAGTTCATGCACAGCAACAACCAAACTAGGGATAGTGCATAACTGTACAGGCGCTACTTCCATCTTCAGACTCTGAGCCTGTTTCCACGTGCTCTTCCCATGTGCTAATTTACGAGGTAGACACAGATGCTCAGCAGAACCGTGTATTTGGGTTCAGTGGAGATCCTAGTTGACAGAAAATTGGAGACAAAAGATAAGAATTGTTTGTCAGCGTCGTGCTAGCAAACAATTCTATGTTCGATATATCTCTGTAATGCCAATAGCCAACTAGCAGTTATAGGTAGTGTGAATAGCAAAGAGAAGAGTAGCTCACCCAAAATTAGCCAGAAGTACTTCTTCCTCGGCAAATGGATCTGCCATCCTTCGTGCTGCTCAGCTCGTCGGCGGTAGAGGCAGGCTAGATCGTCGCAACGGCTGGCACGACATTCAGCATTAGAGCTCGGTAGCAGCGAGTAGGCGCAGCAACTTGGCACCGGAAGTTAAATGCCCGAAGAGATCATTTTAGTTGGAGAGGGGATTTCGACGCCGCCGGTGCTAGGGTTCGTGCGAAAGGAGGCAGGGAGTGGATTTGTGAATTTGGTGAACGCACGATGCTCCTTTAATATCTCGTTTCGCCTACGTGGTTGCCGCGTTGGCGCTCGCGTCACGGAAATATTACTGACATGAGGGTCCCGACCGTCTACTTCACGGGGCAGTTTCACGGCATGTTTGGATTTGGTAGGGGTGAGACGAGTTTGCATCGAAATGGCCCCTCTCGGTAGTTGGCGGCCCAACTTTTCGAAACGAGGTAATTTCAGGCAACTTAGGTACCGCCATGCGCTGTCCTGCCAACTTTGGTACCGCAGACGAACAACCCCATTTATACGAGAGTGTTCACTAGTGAAAGTATGATCCCTAGGCCTTGTTTCTAAGCACTGAAACACCGTTTGCTTTTAGATCTATGTAACTACCTCGGTGAATTACGCTCCTAGTTACAAGCCTGGATGAGCAGAAATGGTTGAAATAGTACGGTGGAGCCCAAATGCCACTCACAGGTAGACCTTTCGGCCGTCCCAACCATTTCCAAACATCGGGACAAGAACGGGCGGCGTAATCGGCAGGCGAAGGGATCAACTACATACACAAATGAGTATGTATGCAAGCCACCATACAATAGTACATCAGAGCCATTCCATCTAAAAAGAAAGGAAATATAGCAACACCATACGGCAAGATCCAAATATCCTAGATAGATATAATAGTTTAGGATATCTCCTCATACATCAAACATCAGAGTATCAGGCGGAAGCGGAAGACAAAATCCGAGTACGGATAAGAAGCAAATCGGCATAAGATGCCCCATAAATAAGCAGATCCCGCCCACAGATCTCACGGATCCCCGTTCCCAGAATCTCTACACCGAATGATCGTTGCCCACATCGTCCGTCTCTTCCACCCGGTATCCATCTTGCGAGTGTACCTGTTCATCTGAACCAATAATTTATCGTGTGAGACCCTAGGGGTACTCAGCAAGTCTTTATGCCTTTAAAGGGGACACGACCTAGGGTGACGCAATTGCAGCAAAAGATAAACCCTAGCAATTCTATAGAAACTCGCTAACCATCCGCCTAACCAAAGATAGACGGATGTCCGTGAATTAATATCAACAGTTATAACAGTTATGACGGTAATATTAACAGATCCATCCTCCTCCTCGCTTACCGACGAGGAAGCGGACGAACAACCCCCATCTGTTGGCAGTTTTATTATCCATTCCGTGAGTGTTGCACTATTTACTAGTCAGGTACCTAGTCTAGTCAAATTAAAAGCGGTACTTTAGTTATGCTTGTCTATGATCGAGAAACTGTGCTCCAAGTCGTCCATAACCGCGGACACGGCTTTCAGAAAGTTTTACCCTGCAGGGGTGCACAAATAGCAACACACACTCGATATGAAAAACCAAATCAAAACCCAACGAGGCAGTCACGACAAAGCGATCACAGGATTCAGAAATATTTCAGGGGGCCACCCCATTGAGCTACCCGCAACGAAGTTAGCTGACTCCGAGACGGCCTCAAGGTTTGCGTCAATGGCTGTGAACGACTGGGAACCCGAAAATGTGACTGGGCTTGTCGACACCGCGAAAACACTTCGCTTTCCTAAACAGTACAGTGTGCAGTACCTCGCACAATTTAAATAAAGCAGTAAAGCATGGCATAAGTACATGATAGTAAATAAAACCTCAAACTAGTTTGTGGCCCTCAAGAAATAAGAATGAATCAAGCTCTGGCTCAGGGGGGTTCATAAGCCTCCCGGATGTGGATAGCGCGAATATTCAAGGAACAGGAATCAAGTACTCGGGGTCCTACGGGAGACAAGTGAGCCTGAAAAACCAAATAGCGAATATGGCTCACCGATGCCACTTTCATTAGTTATCCCATTACTACTCAGATTAAGTTGTATAGGTACCTCGTTATCCATCAGACACTCACATACCCTACACATGCTGTTCTACGACTCGCATGGCTCAAACAACTCCTGTAGTAAGGGCTCATGGGATGGAGGAACAAGCTTCGGTGGGGTTTAAAAGTAAAGGCTATGCAATACTTGGGATTCAATTTAATGCAATCGCGACTCAATGATGCAAGAATAAGATAGAGGCAATAGGTACTATATGTATGCAAGCATGTGGTAGTGCTTGCCTGGCAGCTCAGTTGAAGCAAGGGATGGATCTGGGTAGTGCTCCTGGTTCTCTTGGTATATCCCCTGCTCAGCGTCTATTCGAGAAGAACCAAACAAGCAAGGCCAACATAAATAAAGTGCACAAGCATATGAATAAAATGCGACAAGCAAACAATCATGCCATGATGAATGATGCACAATTTGCATGGCATTAAATTAGCATGGCATGGGTGAGGTGTGGAATACAAGAATAAATCATTTTATTGAGTTTTGGCCCCATTTTAACCTCAATTAAGTTGCTGTATACTTTATATTTATATGATGCATGCTTCAAATCAAACCATGGAATGCATAAACAGAAAGGTCTCGTCGAGCTAATCATTTCAGACATATCATTTGTTAAATTTGGAGTTATAAAACAAAAGTTATTAGTTTATTAAGTCAAAAGGGCATTTTATGGTAATTAAACCATCTTGGAATTTTAAAGTGTTCAAAATATATTTTAGAGGCCATATTTGAAATCCTCACATTTTTCTGATTTGAAAACATATATTATTTGTATTATTTGGGTTTAAGAATTAAAAGTTATTTAAAAACAGAATTAAATTTGAATTTGAAATAATTTGAAAAAGATTTGAATTAAAACAGATTTAAACAGAAACTTTTCTCACCCACTCAAACTTAGCCACAGACGCTTACAGGTGGGGCCAGGCTGACTGGGCGTCACCGCGCGCAGAAAAACGTTTTACACCGCGGCCTACTCTAGCCTAAGCGAATGACAGGCGGGCCCAGAAGCCCTGCGGACCCACACGCCAGTGGGCGGGCGCGAGGCTGCCGCGCGGCACAGCGGGAGGAACTGCGGGTTGACGACAACTAAGTGCAGGGTGTGTTTTGTAAAAAAAGGCAACAAACACTGGTTGGTGGGTCCTGCGTACCGCGGGTTGATGCAGAAAAAGGGCAGGGGGTTACGCGCAAAAAGGCCGCCGTACTGTGGATCTTCCCCGCGCCGCGCGACAGATCGGTGCGCGTCTAGCGCGGGCGCGGCACGCGGGATCGAACCCGGGACGTTGCGGGCGCGCGCAGCGGCGGAGCCACTGCGGTGGCTTGGGCTAGGTGACAGCAGGGAGGTTGGGGCCTAGGTAGGGCTTCTGCACGTCGCGGGAGCGAGCAGACGCTGCGCTCGCCGGCGCACAGAGCGTGATCGACGAAAGGACCGGCGGATGTAGGGCTGCACGGCGAAGGGGACCATGTCAGGGAGGTCAGGTAGCTCACCGTGGGCTTGATGGTGGGCTCGGATCGGGCAGGCGTGCAGCGGATCGCTGGCGTGGCTCGCGGACGGCGGCTAGGGTTTCGCGACGGGTCGGCGGTGGTCCAGGCGATGCCGGTGCTCCTCCTCCTCGCTGGCGTGTACCGGGCGAAGCAGGGGTCCTCCTGGTGCTCCTCAACCACTCCCACGTCGTGCTGCACGACTGGATCGACGGGGTGCGGTGGAGGCCGACGGTGGCCGGTGATGGGGTAGCGGCGGCGATGGAGAAGAAGGAAGGAGGGGAGGGCAGGCGCCTGGGGTGAATCTGGGGTAGAGGAGAGCCAGGGGACGGTGGTAGATAGCAGAGAGGGAGAGGGGGTGCCGTGGGGGAGTGGTTGGAGATAAAGGTGGCTCGGCCACCTTTTCTTCCTCCACCCTCACGTGCTCGGGCAGGGTCGGGCGAGGGCATGCAGGTGGGGTCAGGGCGAGGCCAGGCAGGCAGGGGAGGAGAGAGGACAGGCTCGGGTGGTGGGGTCCTCATGGCAGAGAGAGAGCTAGGGAGAGAGAGGTGAGGCTCGGGTAGGGTTAGAGCTAGGCTCGGGTTAGGGTTTGGGGGTTGGTAGCTGGGGCAGGGAGAGGGTAGCTCGACCAGGGGGAGGGTGGCTAGGTGGGGCCAGCTAGGAGGAAAGCAGAGAGAGGCCGAGAGGGGGGTGAGAGCTAGGGATGCTCGGTTTAGGGTTTAGGAGAGGGGGTATGGTGATGATGGGGTAGATGATAGGGAGGATCTTAGCTAGAGAGTAAGAGAGAGAGAGAGAGAGGTGGTCCTTTATGACAAGATCAAGCATGCTCTAGACAAGCTCCAACAAGATCAAGTCAAGAAAAAGAGAGAGATGTGAAGCTAGGGTTTAAGCAAGATCAAAATAGATCAAGCCAAAAGAAAGGATAGGGATAGAGAGAGAGATGATGATCCACTCAAAATTCAAATAAAAACCAAATACTAGAAAAGGTGGCACTTGCATGGCCCATGCAAAATATTTAATACCATGTTGATTCTTGTGAAAACAATAATATTAAACATGGCATTGTTCATTTGCATTACCAAAGGTGGGATAAAGCCAAGCAAAAGAAATGAAAGGATGCCCCATGTGGAGTAGTTGGAGATGGCCATATTTGAAATACAATGGGACTTGCTAGTGTGTATATGCCACTAGGTATTTAATAAGCCCACAAAATATCCCAACATGATGATAACCCCAAAACAACACATATGGAAGCTAAGAAAAGGTTCCACTCACATGGCATGCAAAGGTGGCCATGTGGCTCTCATAACCCAATAATGTGAAAACAATATGGTGCATATATGGGAGCAAGTGGAAAGAATTGGATCCATCCCAACCCACATGAGCTATAGGTAAACTCAATTAAAGTGCAAAGCTCATATTTAGTTGGATGGTGGAATTATAAGGTGGTGAAAGAAAAGGTGGTGGAGTTAATAAGAGATATGCCCCCAACTCAACTTGGGCATTACACAATGTATCAAGAACCAAATACAATATCAAGAGGCAAATACAATTAACAATGCAGATGAGATAAGAACCAAAAGTAAAGGGTTTTATATGATGCTCAAATGCAAGGTGGCATGATGACATGAGCATGATATAATGATGATGCAACAATTTTATATATGAAGTAGCCATTATATAGACTAGACTAGTAGCATTGCAATTGTTAGACAATTGGGATGCTACAACTCTCCCCCACTAAACAGGAATCTCGCCCCGACATTCCTAGGAAAAGAAAACAACACAAGGAGAGGCGGGTGCTCGAACGAAGGTGACCCTTGCGTTCCCAAGATGATGAAGAGCGGAATGGTGCGACCATTACACCTTGCAAAACTTGCTAGACTTGTTGCGAGTCTTGCGTTTTGCTTGAGAAACAACGGTTAGAAGAGTTGAAGGATTGTCGTGAGACAAGAAGGATAGGATGGACATAGCTCCGGTTTTCTCAAGAAACATGATAAAAGAATAGAACCACTTGTGAAAGAAGGGACAAGATGATGCATCATGTGTATAGAAAGGCATACCGTTAAGATTAGAGATTTACCGATACTAGAGAAGATGGATCTTTGTGTCGCTGGAAGAAAAGAGCTAGATTGGAGAGGTTTTGAACCACTATGACAATAGCATCGTATCCTCTCTCGGATTGGAGAATGAAGTACGGAAACAATATTGCCTTCAAACAATAGAGTCCCTTGATATGAGCAGAAAGATTTAGTTAGACATCGTCGGATTAGATTCTTCATGCGCCGGTAAGAACCAAGGATCACGCAATTGAGGTGCGCGGATATAACTTCCAGAGACGGATGTGAAACTAGATCATGGTGGAATCCCGAGAAGCAAAGAGTATGGATGATCTGGAGTTTATTGTAGAGATACTTATTGCTTTCTTTAGCCCTGAGGCTAACGCAATAGATTTGCGGCTGATGGCATCAACCATAATTGGCTTTACCACAGAAAAAGAATTGATGAAACAAAGAGAGAGATAGTTTCCTTTCATCTTGTTTGGGGATGTAGAGCACCGGTAGATTGACGAGGATAGAAAAGAGTTTGCGTTTGTTTCCACCAGATAATTGTAGATTTTGCTCCACCTAGAATAGACAGACCACCAACAAGAGATTATTGATTACTTTGTTCGAGAGAGCACTCCGAAAAAACAAGGACGGAGTAAAAGTATCAAGGGATAAAGGCCACTTCTAACTTCCGTGGAATGAGTGGAATCACATTAATTCATCAATTCAATGTACAAGAGCGAATGATAAGAGTAGTGGTATGGTAGCTACTCCATCCCGCACTCAAAGCATTACTCCGCACATGAATAAGAAAACCATGCAACCCAACTACCGAAACAGACTGAAGGTATTGACAAGAAGAGCTCATGGAACTCCATTAGAAAACAAGGATAGATGCAAACGATTCGCCGGATTCAAGATAGATAAGGGTGATGATGTTGTCGTCATATCATAAGTAGCCAGCCACCGGAAAGATATGAAGGAAGATTACGGAGACAACTGCAAGATTCAACAGTTACAGAAAAGATAGCACCAACTTGAACGGAGGGAATACAAGATCTGGAAGGTCTTCATGGCCTCCGGTGGATTGAGCATAGACGATAGAGCGAGAGGGTTTCAAAGATTACTTGACGAGATAGAGGTGAAAAGAACTCCATGTCCTTCTTGAAATGATTGAGAGAGATTTAGCATCCTTGAGGAAACTTTAGCGGAACGACGATGATAACTTGCCAACAAGGAAAACTCCGGGTTTGATTGAAGATGGAAGATGGAGTTAACAATGGACTTGCTAATTCCAGAATTGAATCAATGTATTTAGCAGAAGGATGTGGTCGAGATAGGTGACTTCAAAAAGTCCGAATTCTCACTTTGGGAGCTTTGCACACAGGCTGTGCTCACGAAGCTTGAGAGAAAGAGACACAGATGATCTTCCATGTTCTTCCATTGATATCGATAGGCAAGCATATTATCAACATATACCTCCATGGATTAACAAGATATTCCCAGAATATCAAGTTCAAGAGGTGGGAGGAACGAACAAATGCTCGAACACTTCCTGAGCTCAACGCTCTTAGAAAGATCAATATTAAGAGCACGGGTTCGTGTTGAAGAAGATGCACTGGAAGAATAGATTATCTGGTCCTTCGGAAGAAAAGAGATGCCACCTGGTTCACATTGTCGATCGGATCACCGGTTACAAAGATAAAGAGATCTTGGTTAAGAACCGATGATAGCTCATACCTTAAGCAAAGCTATCAGAAGCGAAAAGATGCAATTCCCTCGTATCAAAGAGGATCTTGCAGATATGGGATTGAAAAAGATGTGCAGCATGATGGACAGATGATAGACCGCCGTAGTGCCTTGAGAAACTCCGGATTGCCAAGGATGCTTGAATATGCATAGATATGATCACGGTGTACTCAAAATCATAGGAGATAACCTTATCCTCCAGATGGTGACGGTTGATAGCATTTTTCCATATTCCAATCGACACTTATCATGAGTGGAATATAGCTATGCCGAGAACCAAATTACAATCACCAGCATCGGATCGACACACGTTATGTAATTAGCCCAAGAGAATTGTTGATGATACGAAACTCCAGGATTAAGCGCCGGTGACAAAAGAATGAGTAAACATGGACATGCTGATAAAAGGAAAATAGATAGTGTTTCACACACGACTGAAAAGGAGTGTGGAAACACAGATGTATCAAAGAAAAATTTTCCGCATTTTTCGGCATTAAAATACCAGTAGATGCGCAAAATCACTTATCAGGTAGCGATTAGCAACTGCTGCTTGCACAGAAGGTGGAGTTGCTAGAAGGAAGGACACCCTTAAGAAGATGGCACCGGTCAACAAGAAGTCAGATAGATCGCGCCGGTTTTCAAAAGCCTGTCAGTATGGAATGTACCAACAGTTGATAACCAAAGGCAGATAAAGATAACATGTTGGATGCAACAGATTGACAAGGGATTACACACACACACACTGTCTATGGTACTACGGAAACCCAGAACACGTGAATCCTAGTTTGAATTTTAAGAAGAGGATTGAAAACGTTGCACTTCCTTACCAGAAAAGGGTGGTGGTTGGGTAAGAAGAAAAGTGGAAGCAGTCCTACTCTCACGTTTTGTTTTTCCCTAGTATACATAACTACCAAAAATATTTGCTAGACAGACAACGACCATTTGGCTGAGACCCTGAAAGGCGGGATGGCTCTGATACCAATTGTAACTACCTCGGTGAATTACGCTCCTAGTTACAAGCCTGGATGGCAGAAATGGTTGAAATAGTACAGTGGGGCCCAAATGCCACTCACAGGTAGACCTTTCGGCCGTCCCAACCATTTCCAAACATCGGGACAAGAACGGGCGGCGTAATCGGCAGGCGAAGGGATCAACTACATACACAAATGAGTATGTATGCAAGCCACCATACAATAGTACATCAGAGCCATTCCATCTAAAAAGAAAGGAAATATAGCAACGCCATACGGCAAGATCCAAATATCCTAGATAGATATAATAGTTTAGGATATCTCCTCATACATCAAACATCAGAGTATCAGGCGGAAGCGGAAGACAAAATCCGAGTACGGATAAGAAGCAAATCGGCATAAGATGCCCCATAAATAAGCAGATCCCGCCCACAGATCTCACGGATCCCCGTTCCCGGAATCTCTACATCGAATGATCGTTTCCCACATCGTCCATCTCTTCCACCCGGTATCCATCTTGCGAGTGTACCTGTTCATCTGAACCAATAATTCATCGTGTGAGACCCTAGGGGTACTCAGCAAGTCTTTATGCCTTTAAAGGGGACACGACCTGGGGTGACGCAATTGCAGCAAAAGATAAACCCTAGCAATTCTATAGAAACTCGCTAACCATCCGCCTTACCAAAGATAGACGGATGTCCGTGAATTAATATCAACAGTTATAACAGTTATGACGGTAATATTAATAGATCCATCCTCCTCCTCGCTTACCGACGAGGAAGCGGACGAACAACCCCCATCTGTTGGCAGTTTTATTATCCATTCCGTGAGTGTTGCACTATTTACTAGTCAGGTACCTAGTCTAGTCAAATTAAAAGTGGTACTTTAGTTATGCTTGTCTATTATCGAGAAACTGTGCTCCAAGTCGTCCATAACCGCGGACACGGCTTTCAGAAAGTTTTACCCTGCAGGGGTGCACAAATAGCAACACACACTCGATATGCCTCGGAAAAACCAAATCAAAACCCAACGAGGCAGTCACGACAAAGCGATCACAGGATTCAGAAATATTTCAGGGGGGCACCCCATTGAGCTACCCGCAACGAAGTTAGCTGACTCCAAGACGGCCTCAAGGTTTGCGTCAATGGCTGTGAACGACTGGGAACCCGAAAATGTGACTGGGCTTGTCGACACCGCGAAAACACTTCGCTTTCCTAAACAGTACAGTGTGCAGTACCTCGCACAATTTAAATAAAGCAGTAAAGCATGGCATAAGTACATGATAGTAAATAAAACCTCAAACTAGTTTGTGGCCCTCAAGAAATAAGAATGAATCAAGCTCTGGCTCAGGGGGGGTTCATAAGCCTCCCGGATGTGGATAGCGCGAATATTCAAGGAACAGGAATCAAGTACTCGGGGTCCTACGGGACACAAGTGAGCCTGAAAAACCAAATAGCGAATATGGCTCACCGATGCCACTTTCATTAGTTATCCCATTACTACTCAGATTAAGTTGTATAGGTACCTCGTTATCCATCAGACACTCACATACCCTACACATGCTGTTCTACGACTCGCATGGCTCAAACAACTCCTGTAGTAAGGGCTCATGGGATGGAGGAACAAGCTTCGGTGGGGTTTAAAAGTAAAGGCTATGCAATACTTGGGATTCAATTTAATGCAATCGCGACTCAATGATGCAAGAATAAGATAGAGGCAATAGGTACTATATGTATGCAAGCATGTGGTAGTGCTTGTCTGGCAGCTCAGTTGAAGCAAGGGATGGATCTGGGTAGTGCTCCTGGTTCTCTTGGTATATCCCCTGCTCAGCGTCTATTCGAGAAGAACCAAACAAGCAAGGCCAACATAAATAAAGTGCACAAGCATATGAATAAAATGCGACAAGCAAACAATCATGCCATGATGAATGATGCACAATTTGCATGGCATTAAAGTAGCATGGCATGGGTGAGGTGTGGAATACAAGAATAAATCATTTTATTGAGTTTTGGCCCCATTTTAACCTCAATTAAGTTGCTGTATACTTTATATTTATATGATGCATGCTTCAAATCAAACCATGGAATGCATAAACAGAAAGGTCTCGTCGAGCTAATCATTTTAGACATATCATTTGTTAAATTTGGAGTTATAAAACAAAAGTTATTAATTTATTAAGTCAAAAGGGCATTTTATGGTAATTAAACAATCTTGGAATTTTAAAGTGTTCAAAATATATTTTAGAGGCCATATTTTAAATCCTCACATTTTTCTGATTTGAAAACATATATTATTTGTATTATTTGGGTTTAAGAATTAAAAGTTATTTAAAAACAGAATTAAATTTGAATTTGAAATAATTTGAAAAAGATTTGAATTAAAACAGATTTAAACAGAAACTTTTCTCACCCACTCAAACTTAGCCACAGACGCTTACAGGTGGGGCCAGGCTGACTGGGCGTCACCGCGCGCAGAAAAACGTTTTACACCGCGGCCTACTCTAGCCTAAGCGAATGACAGGCGGGCCCAGAAGCCCTGCGGACCCACACGCCAGTGGGCGGGCGCGAGGCTGCCGCGCGGCACAGCGGGGGGAACTGCGGGTTGACGGCAACTAAGTGCAGGGTGTGTTTTGTAAAAAAAAAGGCAACAAACACTGGTTGGTGGGTCCTGCGTACCGCGGGTTGATGCAGAAAAAGGGCAGGGGGTTACGCGCAAAAAGGCCGCCGTACTGTGGATCTTCCCCATGCCGCGCGACAGATCGGTGCGCGTCTGGCGCGGGCGCGGCGCGCGGGATCGAACCCGAGACGTTGCGGGCGCGCGCGCAGCGGCGGAGCCACTGCGGTGGCTTGGGCTAGGTGACAGCAGGGAGGTTGGGGCCTAGGTAGGGCTTCTGCACGTCGCGGGAGCGAGCAGACGCTACGCTCGCCGGCGCATAGAGCCTGATCGACGAAAGGACCGGCGGATGTAGGGCTGCACGGCGAAGGGGACCATGTCAGGGAGGTCAGGTAGCTCACCGTGGGCTTGATGGTGGGATCGGATCGGGCAGGCGTGCAGCGGATCGCTGGCGTGGCTCGCGGACGGCGGCTAGGGTTTCGCGACGGGTCGGCGGTGGTCCAGGCGATGCCGGTGCTCCTCCTCCTCGCTGGCATGTACCGGGCGAAGCAGGGGTCCTCCTGGTGCTCCTCAACCACTCCCACGTCGTGCTGCACGACTGGATCGACGGGGTGCGGTGGAGGCCGACGGTGGCCGGTGATGGGGTAGCGGCGGCGATGGAGAAGAAGGAAGGAGGGGAGGGCAGGCGCCTGGGGTGGATCTGGGGCAGAGGAGAGCCAGGGGACGGTGGTAGATAGCACAGAGGGAGAGGGGGTGCCGTGGGGGAGTGGTTGGAGATAAAGGTGGCTCGACCACCTTTTCTTCCTCCACCCTCACGTGCTCGGGCAGGGTCGGGCGAGGGCATGCAGGTGGGGTCAGGGCGAGGCCAGGCAGGCAGGGGAGGAGAGAGGACAGGCTCGGGTGGTGGGGTCCTCATGGCAGAGAGAGAGCTAGGGAGAGAGAGGTGAGGCTCGGGTAGGGTTAGAGCTAGGCTCGGGTTAGGGTTTGGTAGCTGGGGCAGGGAGAGGGTAGCTCGACCAGGGGGAGGGTGGCTAGGTGGGGCCAGCTAGGAGGAAAGCAGAGAGAGGCCGAGAGGGAGGGGTGAGAGCTAGGGATGCTCGGTTTAGGGTTTAGGAGAGGGGGTATGGTGATGATGGGGTAGATGATAGGGAGGATCTTAGCTAGAGAGTAAGAGAGAGAGAGAGAGAGAGAGAGAGAGAGAGAGAGAGAGAGAGAGAGAGAGAGAGAGGTGGTCCTTTATGACAAGATCAAGCATGCTCTAGACAAGATCCAACAAGATCAAGTCAAGAAAAAGAGAGAGATGTGAAGCTAGGGTTTAAGCAAGATCAAAATAGATCAAGCCAAAAGAAAGGATAGGGATAGAGAGAGAGAGAGATGATTATCCACTCAAAATTCAAATAAAAACCAAATACTAGAAAAGGTGGCACTTGCATGGCCCATGCAAAATATTTAATACCATGTTGATTCTTGTGAAAACAATAATATTAAACATGGCATTGTTCATTTGCATTACCAAAGGTGGGATAAAGCCAAGCAAAATAAATGAAAGGATGCCCCATGTGGAGTAGTTGGAGATGGCCATATTTGAAATACAATGGGACTTGCTAGTGTGTATATGCCACTAGGTATTTAATAAGCCCACAAAATATCCCAACATGATGATAACCCCAAAACAACACATATGGAAGCTAAGAAAAGGTTCCACTCACATGGCATGCAAAGGTGGCCATGTGGCTCTCATAACCCAATAATGTGAAAACAATATGGTGCATATATGGGAGCAAGTGGAAAGAATTGGATCCATCCCAGCCCACATGAGCTAGAGGTAAACTCAATTAAAGTGCAAAGCTCATATTTAGTTGGATGGTGGAATTATAAGGTGGTGAAAGAAAAGGTGGTGGAGTTAATAAGAGATATGCCCCCAACTCAACTTGGGCATTACACAATGTATCAAGAACCAAATACAATATCAAGAGGCAAATACAATTAACAATGCAGATGAGATAAGAACCAAAAGTAAAGGGTTTTATATGATGCTCAAATGCAAGGTGGCATGATGACATGAGCATGATATAATGATGATGCAACAATTTTATATATGAAGTAGCCATTATATAGACTATACTAGTAGCATTGCAATTGTTAGACAATTGGGATGCTACAATCTATTACATGTTTGCTTGCTTCTATCTTTATTTCAGTTTTACTTTAGTCTTTTCCACGCCATCAAGCTATTTCCTATCACCATTACCACTTATAATTATCTATACCATTTGTATTTCACTATCTCTTCGCCGAACTAGTGCACCTATACACCTGCCAAGTGTATTTAGTGTGTTGGGGACAGAAGAGACTTCTGGTATCTTGATTGCAGGGTTGCTTGAGAGGGGATAATTTTGACCACTTCCTCCTTGAGTTCGATAAACCTTGGGTGATCCACTTCAGGGAAAACTTGCTGCTGTTCTACAAACCTCTACACTTGGGTCCCAACAACTGTCTACAAGAATAGAAGTGCGTAGACATCAGTATTCTCTTTAGAGACCACACATGACCAGTGTCATTGCATGTGTGTTCTTTTTACTAACAATAACTGGAGTCATTTCATGACTATTCTTTTCACATACCACATATGGATCCACCAGTGTCATTGAAATGTGTGTTCTTTTCAAAGACCACACATGGATCCACCAGTGTCATTGCATGTGTGTTATTTTTACTAACAACAACTAGAGTCATTGCATGTGTGTTCTTTTCACATACCACATATGGATCCACCAGTGTCATTGCATGTGTGTTCTTTTTAGAGACCACACATGGATCCACCAGTGTCATTGCATGTGTGTTCTTTTTACTAACAACAACTGGAGTCATTTCATGACTATTCTTTTCACATACCACATATGGATCCACAAGTGTCATTGAAATGTGTGTTCTTCTCATTAACCACAGCTAGAGTCATTGCATGTGTGTTCTTTTCAGAGACCACACATGGATCCACCAGTGTAATTGCATGTATGTTCTTTTTACTAACAACAACTAGAGTCATTGCATGTGTGTTCTTTTCACATACCACATATGGATCCACCTGTGTCACTGAAATGTGTGTTCTCTTCAGAGACCACACATGGATCCACCAGGGTCATTGCATGTGTGTTGTTTTTACTAACAACAACTGGAGTCATTGCATGTGTGTTCTTTTCACATACCACATATTGATCCACCAGTGTCATTGAAATGTGTGTTCTCTCTAGAGACCATACATGGATCCACCAGTGTCATTGCATGTGTTCTCTTTTTACTAAAAACAACTAGAGTCATTTCATGACTATTCTTTTCACATACCACATATGGATCCACCAGTGTCATTGAAATGTGTGTTCTTCTCATTAACCAGAGCTGGAGTCATTGCATGTGTGTTCTCTTTAGAGACCACACATGGATCCAGCAGTGTAATTGCATGTCTGTTCTTTTTACTAACAACAACTAGAGTCATTGCATGTGTGTTATTTTCACATACCACATATGGATCCACCAGTGTCATTGAAATGCGTGTTCTCTTTAAAGACCACATATGGATCAAACAGTGTCATTGAAATGTGTGTTCTCTTCAAAGACCACACATGGATCCACCAGTGTCATTGCAAGTGTGCTCTTTTTACTAACAACAACCAGTCATTGCATGTGTGTTCTCTTCATAGCCCACACATGGATCCGACGGTGTCATTGTTTGTCTGTTCTTCTCTTTAACCATAGCTAGAGTCATTGCATGTGTGTTCTCTTCAGAGACCGCACATGGATTCACCAGTGTCATTGCATGTGTGCTCTTTTTACTAACAACAACTAGAGTCATTTCATGACTATTCTATTCACATACCACATATGGATCCACCAGTGTCATTGAAATGTATGTTCTCTTCAGAGACCACACATGGATCCACCAGTGTCATTGCATGTGTGTTCTTTTTACTAACAACAACTAGAGTCATTGCATGTATGTTCTTTTCACAATCCACGTATGGATCCACCAGTGTCATTGCATGTGTGTTCTCTTCAAAGACCACACATGGGTCCACCAGTATCATTGCACGCGTGTTCTTTTTACTAACAACAACTGGAGTCATTGCATGTGTGTTCTTTTCACATACCACATATGGATCCACCAGTGTCATTGAAATGTGTGTTCTCTTCAGAGACCACACATGGATCCACCAGTGTCATTGCATGTGTGCTCTTTTTACTAACAACAACTTGAGTCCTTTCATGACTATTCTTTTCACATACCACATATGGATCCACCAGTGTCATTCAAATGTGTGTTCTTCTCATTAACAATAGCTAGAGTTATTGCATGTGTGTTCTCTTGAGAGACCACACATGGATCCACCAGTTTCATTGCATGTGTGTTCTTTTTACTAACAACAAGCAGAGTCATTGCATGCGTGTTCTTTTCACATACCACATATGGATCCACCATTGTCATTGAAATGTGTGTTCTCTTCAGAGACCACACATGGATCCACCAGTGTCATTGCATGTGTTTTCTTTTTACTAATAATAACCAGCGTCATTGCATGTGTGTTCTTTTCACATACCACATATGGATCCACCAGTGTCATTGAAATGTGTGTCCTCTTCAGAGACCACACATGGATCCACCTGTGTTATTAAATGTGTGTTCTTTTTACTAACAACAACTAGAGTCATTGCATGTATGTTCTTTTCACAATCCACCTATGGATCCACCAGTGTCATTGCATTTGTGTTCTCTTCAAAGACCACACATGGATAAACCAGTGTCATTGCACGTGTGTTCTTTTTACTAACAACAACTGGAGTCATTGCATGTGTGTTCTTTTCACATACCACATATGGATCCACCAGTGTCATTGAAATGTGTGTTCTCTTTAGAGACCACACATGGATCCACCAGTGTCATTGCATGTGTGCCCTTTTAACTAACAACAACATGAGTCCTTTCATGACTATTCTTTTCACATACCACATATGGATCCACCAGTGTCATTGAAATGTGTGTTCTTCTCATTAACCATAGATAGAGTTATTGCATGTGTGTTCTCTTTAGAGACCACACATGGATCCACCAGTGTCATTGCATGTGTGTTCTTTTTACTAACAACAACATGGGTCATTGCATTTGTGTTCTTTTCACATACCACATATGGATCCACCAGTGTCATTGAAATGTGTGTTCTCTTCAGAGAACACACATGGATCCACCAGTGTCATTGCATGTGTGTTCTTTTTACTAACAACAACAAGCGACATTGCATGTGTGTTCTTTTCACATACCACATATGGATCCACCAGTGTCATTGAAATGTGTGTCCTCTTCAGAGACCACACATGGATCCACTAGTGTCATTGCATGTGTGTTCTTTTTACTAACAACAATTGGAGTCATTTCATGTGTGTTCTTTTCACATACCATATATGGATCCACCAGTGTCATTGAAATGTGTGTTCTCTTCAGAGACGACACATGGATCCACCAGTTTTATTGCATGTGTGTTCTTTTTACTAACAACAACTTGAGTCATTTCATGACTATTCTTTTCACATGCCACATATGGATCCACCAGTGTCATTGTAATGTGTGTTCTTCTCATTAACCACAGCTAGAGTCATTGCATGTGTGTTCTCTTCAGAGACCACCCATGGATCCACCAGTGTCATTACATGTGTGTTCTTTTTACTAACAACAACTTGAGTCATTACATGTGTGTTTTTTCACATACCACATATGGATCCACCAGTGTCATTGAAATGTGTGTTCTCTTCAAAGACCACATATGGATGCACCAGTGTCATTGAAATGTGTGTCCTCTTCAAAGACCACACATGGATCCACCAGTGTCATTGCATGTGTGCGCTTTTTACTAACAACAACTAGAGTCATTGCATGTGTGTTCTCATTAGAGACCACACATGGTTCCACCAGTGTCATTGTTTGTGTTCTTCTCATTAACCACAGCTAGAGTCATTGCATGTGTGTTCTCTTCAGAGACCACACATGGATCCACCAGTGTCATTTCATGTGTGCTCTTTTTACTAACAACAACTGGAGTCATTTCTTGACTATTCTTTTCACATACCACATATGGATCCACCAGTGTCATTGAAATGTATGTTCTCTTCGGAGACCACATATGGACCCACCAGTGTCATTGCATGTGTGTTCTTTTTACTAACAACAACCAGAGTCATTGCATGAATGTTATTTTCACAATCAAACTATGGATCCACCAGTGTCGTCGCATGTGTGTTCTCTTCAAAGACCACACATAGATCCACCAGTGTCATTGCACGTGTGTTCTTTTTACTAACAACAACTAGAGTCATTGCATGTGTGTTCTTTTCACATACCACATATGGATCCACCAGTGTCATTGAAATGTGTGTTCTCTTCAGAGACCACATATGGATCCACCAGTGCTATTGCATTTGTGTTTTTTTACTAACAACAACTGGAGTCATTGCATGTGTGTTCTTTTCACATACCACATATGGATCCACCAGTGTCATTGAAATGTGTGTTCTCTTCAGAGACCACACATGGATCCACCAGTGTCATTGCATGTGTGCTCTTTTTACTAACAACAACTTGAGTCCTTTCATCACTATTCTTTTCTCATACCACATATGGATCCACCAGTGTCATTGAAATGTGTGTTCTTCTCATTAACCATATCGAGAGTTATTGCATGTGTGTTCTCTTCAGAGACCACACATGGATCCACCAGTGTCATTGCATGTGTGTTCTTTTTACTAACAACAACCAGAGTCATTGCATGTGTGTTCTTTTCACATACCACATATGGATCCACAAGTGTCATTGAAATGTGTGTTCTCTTCAGAGACCACACATGGATCCACCAGTGTGATTGCATCTTTGTTCTTTTTACTAACAACAACCAGAGTCATTGCATGTGTGTTCTTTTCACAATGAAACTATGGATTCACCAATGTCATTGCATGTGTGTTCTCTTCAAAGACCACACATAGATCCACTAGTGTCATTACACGTGTGTTCTTTTTACTAAGAACAACTAGAGTCATTGCATGTGTGTTCTTTTCACATACCCCATATGGATCCACGAGTGTCATTGAAATGTGTGTTCTTCTCATTAACCCTATCTAAAGTTATTGCATGTGTGTTCTCTTTAGAGACCACACATGGATCCATCAGTGTCATTGCATGTGTGTTCTTTTTACTAACAACAACCTGAGTCATTGCATGTGTGTTCTTTTCACTTACCACATATGGATCCACAAGTGTCATTGAAATGTGTGTTCTCTTCAGAGACCACAATTGGATCCACCAGTGTCATTGCATGTTTGTTCTTTTTACTAACAACAACCAGAGTCATTGCATGACTATTCTTTTCACATACCACATATGGATCCACCAGTGTCATTGAAATGTGTGTCCTCTTTAGAGACCACACATGGATCCACCAGTGTCATTGCATGTATGTTCTTTTTACTAACAACAACTGGAGTCATTGCATGTGTGTTCTTTTCACATACCACATATGGATCCACCAGTGTCATTGCATGTGTGTTCTCTTCATAGACCACACATAGATCCACTAGTGTCATTACACGTGTGTTCTTTTTACTAACAACAACTAGAGTCATTGCATGTGTGTTCTTTTCACATACCACATATGGATCCACCGGTGTCATTGAAATGTGTGTTCTTCTCATTAACCATATCTAAAGTTATTGCATGTGTGTTCTCTTCAGAGACCACACATGGATCCACCAGTGTCATTGCATGTGTGTTCTTTTTACTAACAACAACCTGAGTCATTGCATGTGTGTTCTTTTCACTTACCACATATGGATCCACAAGTGTCATTGAAATGTGTGTTCTCTTCAGAGACCACACATGGATCCACCAGTGTCATTGCATGTTTGTTCTTTTTACTAACAACAACCAGAGTCATTGCATGACTATTCTTTTCACATACCACATATGGATCTACCAGTGTCATTGAATTGTGTCTCCTCTTCAGAGACCACACATGGATCCACCAGTGTCATTGCATGTATGTTCTTTTTACTAACAACAACTGGAGTCATTGCATGTGTGTTCTTTTCACATACCACATATGGATCCTCCAGTGTCATTCATGTGTGTTCTCTTCAGAGACCACACATGGATCCACCAGTGTCATTCCATGTGTGTTCTTTTTACTAAAATGAATTGGAGTCATTGCATGTGTGTTCTTTTCACATACCACATATGGATCGACCAGTGTCATTGCATATGTGTTCTTTTTACTAACGACAACTGGAGTCATTTCATGACTATTCTTTTCACATACCACATATGGATCCACAAGTGTCATTGAAATGTGTGTTCTTCTCATTAACCATAGCTAGAGTCATTGCATGTGCATTCTCTTCAGAGACCACACATGGATCCACTAGTGTCATTACATGTGTGTTCTTTTTACTAACAACAACTGGAGTCATTGCATGTATGTACTTGTCACATACCACATATGGATCCACGAGTGTGATTGAAATGTGTGTTCTCTTCAAAGACCACACATGGATCCACTAGTGTCATTACATGTGTGCTCTTTTTACTAACAACAACCAGAGTCATTGCTTGTGTGTTCTCTTTAGAGACCACACATGGATCCACCAGTGTCATTGTTTGTGTGTTCTTCTCAATAGCCACAGCTAGAGTCATTGAAATGTGTGTTCACTTCAGAGACCACACATGGATCCACCAGTGTCATTGCATGCGTGCTATTTTTCCTAACAACAACTGGAGTCATTGCATGTGTGTTCTTTTCACATACCACATATGGATACACCAGTGTCATTGAAATGTGTGTTCTTATCATTAACGAGAGCTAGAGTCATTGCATGTGTGTTCTCTACAGAGACCACACAAGGACCACCAGTGTCATTGCATGTGTGTTCATTTTACTAACAACAACCAGAGTCATTGTATGTGTGTTCTTTTTACTAACAACAACCAGAGTCATTGTATGTGTGTTCTTTTCACAATCCACCTATGGATCCAGTAGTGTCATTGCATGTGTGCTCTTTTTACTAACAACAACCAGTGTCATTGAAATGTGTGTTCTCTTCAGAGACCACACACGGATCCACCAGTGTCATTGTATGTGTGCTCTTTTTACTAACAACAACTGGAGTCATTTCATGTCTATTCTTTTCACATACCACATATGGATCCAGCAGTGTCATTGAAATGTGTGTTCTTCTCATTAACCAAAGCTAGAGTTATTGCATGTGTGTTCTTTTTAGAGACCACACATGGATCCACCAGTGTCATTGCATGTGTGTTCTTTTTACTAACAACCACTAGAGTCATTGCATGTGTGTTCTTTTCACATACCACATATGGATCCACCAGGGTCATTGAAATGTGTGTTCTCTTGAGAGACCACACATGGATCCTCCAGCATGTGTGCTCTTTTTACTAACCACAACTGGAGTCCTTGCATGTGTGTTCTTTTCACATACCACATATGGATCCACCAGTGTCATTGAAATATGTGTTCTTCTCATTAACCACAGCTAGTCATTGCATGTGTGTTCTCTTCAGAGACCACACATGGATCCACCAGTGTCATTGCATGTGTGCTCTTTTTACTAACAACAACTAGAGTCATTTCATGACTATTCTTTTCACATACCACATATGGATCCACTAGTGTCATTGAAATGTCTGTTCTCTTTAGAGACCTCACATGGATCCACCAGTGTCATTGCATGTGTGTTCTTTTTACTAACAACAACCAGAGTTATTGCATGTGTGTTCTCTTCAGAGACCACACATGGATCCACTAGTGTCATTGCATGTGTGTTCTTTTTACTAACAACAACCAGAGTCATTGAATGTGTGTTCTTTTCACATACGACATATTGGTCCACCAGTGTCATTGAAATGTGTGTCCTCTTTAGATACCACACATGGATCCACCAGTGTCATTGCATGTGTGTTCTTTTTACTAAAAACAACTGGAGTCATAGCATGTGTGTTCTTTTCACATACCACATATGGATCCACCAGTGTCATTGCATGTGTGTTCTCTTCAGAGAGCACACATGGATCCACCAGTGTAATTGCATGTGTGTTCTTTTTACTAACAACAACTGGAGTCATTTCATGACTATTCTTTTCATATACCACATATGGATCCGCTAGTGTCGTTGAAATGTGTGTTCTTCTCATTAACCACACCTAGATTCATTGCATGAGTGGTCTCTTCAGAGACCACACATGGATCCACCAGTGTCATTGCATGAGTTATGTTTTTACTAACAACAACTGGAGTCATTGCATGTGTGTTCTTTTCACATACCACATATGGATCCACCAGTGCCATTGAATTGTGTGTTCTCTTCAGAGACCACACATGGATACACTAGTGTCATCGCATGTGTTCTCTTTTTACTAACAACAACCAGAGTCATTGCATGTGTGTTCTCTTTAGAGACCACACATGGATCCACCAGTGTCATAGGTTATGTGTTCTTTTCATTAACCACAGCTAGAGTCATTGCATGTGTGTTCTCTTCAGAGACCACACATGGATCCACCAGTGTCATTGCATGTGTGCTCTTTTTACTAACAACAACTGGAGTCATTTCATGACTATTCTTTTCACATACCACATATGTATCCACCAGTGTCATTGAAATGTCTGTACTCTTCAGAGACCACACATGGATCCACCGATGGCATTGCATGTGTGTTCTCTTTAGAGACCACACATGGATCCACCAGTGGCATTGCATGTGTGTTCTTTTTACTAACAACCAGAGTCATTGCATGTGTGTTCTTTTCACATACCACATATGGATCCACCAGTGTCATTGAAATGTGTGTTCTCTTCAGAGACCACACATGGATCCACTACTGTCATTGCATGTGTGTTCTTTTTAGTAACAACAACCAGAGTCATTGCATGTGTGTTATTTTCACATACCACATATGGATCCACCAGTGTCATTGAAATTTGTGTCCTCTTCAGAGACCACACATGGATCCACCAGTGTCATTGCATGTATGTTCTTTTTACTAACAACAATTGGAGTCATAGCATGTGTGTTCTTTCACATACCACATATGGATCCACCAGTGTCATTGCATGTGTGTTCTCTTCAGAGACCACACATGGATCCACCAGTGTAATTGCATGTGTGTTCTTTTTACTAACAACAACTGGTTCATTTCAAGACTATTCTTTTCACATACCACATATGGATCCACAAGTGTCATTGAAATGTGTGTTCTTCTCATTAACCACAGCTAGAGTCATTGCATGTGTGTTCTCTTCAGAGACCGCACATGGATTCACCAGTGTCATTGAATGTGTGCTCTTTTTACTAACAACAACTGGAGTCATTTCATGACTATTCTTTTCACATACCACATATGGATCCGCAAGTGTCAATGAAATGTATGTTCTCTTCAGAGACCACACATGGATCCACCAGTGTCATGCATGTGTGTTCTTTTTACTAACAACAATTAGTCATTGCATGTGTGTTCTTTTCACATACCACATATGGATCCACCATTGTCATTGAAATTTGTGTTCTCTTCAGAGACCACACATGGATCCACCAGTGTCATTGCATGTGTGTTGTTTTTAGTAACAACAACTGGAGGCTTACATGTGTGTTCTTTTCACATACCACATATGGATCCACCAGTGTCATTGAAATGTGTGTTCTCTTCAGAGACAACACATGGATCCACCAGTGTCATTGCATGGCTTCTCTTTTTACTAAAACTAACTAGAGTCATTTCATGACTATTCTTTTCACATACCACATATGGATCCACTAGTGTCATTGAAATGTGTGTTCTTCTCATTAACCACAGCTAGAGTCATTGCATGTGTGTTCTCTTCAGAGACCACACATGGATCCACCAGTGCCATTACATGTGTGTTCTTTTCACTAACAACAACTGGAGTCGTTGCATCTTGTTCTTTTCACATACCACATATGGATCCACCAGTGTCATTGTAATGTGTGTTCTTCTCATTAACCACAGCTAGAGTCATTGCATTTGTGTTCTCTTCAGAGACCACACATGGATCCACCAGTGTCATTACATGTGTGTTCTTTTCACTAACAACAACTGGAG
Organism: Avena sativa; assembly: GCA_916181665.1. Lineage (NCBI taxonomy): Eukaryota > Viridiplantae > Streptophyta > Magnoliopsida > Poales > Poaceae > Avena > Avena sativa. The sequence continues at coordinate 232,847,455 of OV702287.1, forward strand.
TCATTGTATGTGTGTTCTTTTCACATACCACATATGGATCCACCAGTGTCATTGAAATGTGTGTTCTCTTCAAAGACCACATATTGATCCACTAGTGTCATTGAAATGTGTGTTCTCTCAAAGACCACACATGGATCCACCTGTGGCATTGCATGTGTGCTCTTTTTACTAACAACAACAAGAGTCATTGCATGTGTGTTCTCTTTAGAGACCACACATGGATCCGCCAGTGTTATTGCATGTGTGCTCTTTGTACTAACAACAACTAGAAACATTTCATGACTATTCTTTTCACATACCACATATGGATCCACCAGTGTCATTGAAATGTCTGTTCTCTTCAGAGACCACACATGGATCCACCAGTGTCATTGCATGTGTGTTCTCTTTAGATACCACACATCGATCCACAAGTGTCATTGCATGTGTGTTCTTTTTACTAACAACAACCTGAGTCATTTCATGACTATTCTTTTCACATACCACATATGGATCCACAGGTGTCATTGAAATATGTGTTCTTCTCATTAACCACAGCTAGAGTCATTGCATGTGTGTTCTCTTCAGAGACCACACATGGATCCACCAGTGTAATTGCATGTGTGTTCTTTTTACTAACAACAACTAGAGTCATTGCATGTGTGTTCTTTTCACATACCACATATGGATCCACCAGTGTCATTGAAATGTGTGTTCTTTTTAGAGATCACACATGGATCCACCAGTGTCATTGCATGTGTGTTCTTTTTATTAACAACAACTGGAGTCATTGCATGTGTGTTCTTTTCACATACCACATATGGATCCAAAAGTGTCATTGAAATGTGTGTTCTCTTCAAAGACCACACATGGATCCACCAGTGTCATTGCATGTGTTCTCTTTTTACTAAAAACAACTAGAGTCATTTCATGACTATTCTTTTCACATGCCACATATGGATCCACCAGTGTCATTATAATGTGTGTTCTTCTCATTAACCACACCTAGAATCTTTGCATGTGTGTTCTCTTCAGAGACCACACATGGATCCACCAGTGTCATTGCATGTGTGTTCTTTTTACTAACAACAACTTGAGTCATTGCATGTGTGTTATTTTCACATACCACATATGGATCCACCAGTGTCATTGAAATGTGTGTTGTCTTCAGAGACCACACATGGATCCACCAGTGTCATTGCATGTGTGTTGTTTTTACTAACAACAACTGGAGTCGTTGTATGTGTGTTCTTTTCACATACCACATATGGATCCACCGGTGTCATTGAATTGTGTGTTCTCTTTAGAGACCACACATGGATCCACCAGTGTCATTGCATGTGTTCTCTTTTTACTAAAAACAACTGGTGTCATTTCATGACTATTCTTTTCACATACCACATATGGATCCACCAGTGTCATTGAAATTTGTGTTCTTCTCATTAACCACAACTAGAGTCATTGCATGTGTGTTTCAGAGACCACACATGGATCCACCAGTGTCATTACATGTGTGTTGTTTTCACTAACAACAACTGGAGTCATTGCATCTGTGTTCTTTTCACATACCACATATGGATCCACCAGTGTCATTGAAATGTGTGTTCTCTTCAAAGACCACATATGGATCCACTAGTGTCTTTGAAATGTGTGTTCTCTTCAAAGACCACACATGGATCCACCAGTGTCATTGCATGTGTGCTCTTTTTACTAACAACAACCAGAGTCATTGCATGTGTGTTCTCTTCAGAGACCACACATGGATCCACCAGTGTCATTGGTTGTGTGTTCTTTTCATTAACCACAGCTAGAGTCATTGCATGTGTGTTCTCTTTAGAGACCATACATGGATCCACTAGTGTCATTACATGTGTGATCTTTTTACTAACAACAATTGGAGTCAGTTCATGACTATTCTCTTCAGATACCACCTATGTATCCACCAGTGTCATTGAAATGTCTGTTCTGTTCAGAGACCACACATGGATCCACCGATGGCATTGCATGTGTGTTCTCTTTAGAGACCACCCATGGATCCACCAGTGGCATTGCATGTGTGTTCTTTTTACTAACAACAACTAGAGTCATTGCATGTGTGTTCTTTTCACATACCACATATGGATCCGGCAGTGTCATTGAAATGTGTGTTCTCTTAAGAGACCACACATGGATCCACTACTGTCATTGCATGTGTGTTCTTTTTACTAACAAGAACCAGAGTCATTGCATGTGTGTTCTTTTCACATACCACATATGGATCCACCAGTGTCATTGAAATTTGTGTCCTCTTCAGAGACCACACATGGATCCCCCAGTGTCATGCATGTGTGTTCTTTTTATTAACAACAACTGGAGTCATAGCATGTGTGTTCTTTTCACATACCACATATGGATCGATCAGTGTCATTGCATGTGTGTTCTCTTCAGTGACCACACATGGATCCACCAGTGTAATTGCATGTGTGTTCTTTTTACTAACAACAACTGGTTCCTTTCATGACTATTCTTTTCACATACCACATATGGATCCACAAGTTTCATTGAAATGCGTGTTCTTCTCATTAACCACAGGTAGAGTCATTGCATGTGTGTTCTCTTCAGAGACCACACATGGATCCACCAGTGTAATTGCATGCGTGTTCTTTTTACTAACAACAACTAGAGTCATTGGATGTGTGTTCTTTTCACATACCACATATGGATCCACCATTGTCATTGAAATGTGTGTTCTCTTCAGAGACCACACATGGATCCACCAGTGTCATTGCATGTGTGTTGTTTTTACTAACAACAACTGGAGGCATTACATGTGTGTTCTCTTCAAAGACCACATATGGATCCACTAGTGTCATTGAAATGTGTGTTCTCTTCAGAGACCACACATGGATCCACTAGTGTCATTGCATGTGTTCTCTTTTTACTAAAAATAACTGGAGTGATTTCATGACTATTCTTTTCACATACCACATATGGATCCACTAGTGTCGTTGAAATGTGTGTTCTTCTCATTAACCACAGCTCGAGTCATTGCATGTGTGTTCTCTTCAGAGACCACACATGGATCCACCAGTGTAATTGCATGTCTGTTCTTTTTACTAACAACAACTAGAGTCATTGCATGTGTGTTCTCTTCAAAGACCACACATGGATCCACCAGTGTCATTGAAATGTGTGTTCTTTTCAGAGACCACATATGGATCCACCAGTGTCATTGCATGTGTGTTCTTTTTACTAACAACAACAAGAGTCATTGCATGTGTGTTCTTTTCACATACCACATATGGATCCACCAGTGACATTGAAATGTGTGTTCTCTTCAAAGACCACACATGGATCCACCAATGTCATTGCATGCCTTCTCTTTTTACTAAAAACAACTGGAGTCATTTCATGACTATTCTTTTCACATGCCACATATGGATCCACCATTGTCATTGTAATGTGTGTTCTTCTCATTAACCACAGATAGAGTCATTGCATGTGTGTTCTCTTCAGATACCACATATGGATCCACCAGTGTCATTGAAATGGGTGTTCTTCTCATTAACCATAGCTAGAGTTATTGCATGTGTGTTCTCTTAACATACCACATATGGATCCACCAGTGTCATTGAAATGTGTGTTCTTCTCATTAACCACAGCTAGAGTCATTGCATGTGTGTTCTCTTCAAAGACCACACATGGATCCACCAGTGTAATTGCATGTGTGTTCTTTTTACTAACAACAACCAGAGTCATTGCATGTGTGTTCTTTTCACATACCACATATGGATCCACCAGTGTCATTGTAATGTGTGTTCCCTTCAGAGACCACACATAGATCCACCAGTGTCATTGCATGTGTGTTGTTTTTACTAACAACAACTGGAGCCATTTTATGTGTGTTCTTTTCACATACCACATACGGATCCACCAGTGTCATTGAAATGTGTGTTCTCTTCAAAGACCACACATGGATCCACCAGTGTCATTGCATGTGTTCTCTTTTTACTAAAAACAACTGGAGTCATTTCATGACTATTCTTTTCACATGCCACATATGGATCCACCAGTGTCATTGAAATGTGTGTTCTTCTCATTAACCACAGCTAGAGTCATTGCATGTGTGTTCTCTTCAGAGACCATACATGGATCCACCAGTGTCATTACATGTGTGTTCTTTTCACTAACAACAACTAGAGTCATTGCATGTGGTTTCTTTTCACATACCACATATGGATCCACCAGTGTCATTGAAATGTGTGTTCTCTTCAAAGACCACATATGGATCCACTAGTGTCATTGAAATGTGTGTTCTCTTCAAAGACCACACATGGATCCACTAGTGTCATTGCATGTGTGCTCTTTTTACTAACGACAACCAGGTTCATTGCATGTGTGTCCCTTCAGAGACCACACATGGATCCACCAGTGTCATTGTTTGTGTGTTCTTCTCATTAACCACAGCTAGAGTCATTGCATGTGTGTTCTCTTTAGAGACCACACATGGATCCAGCAGTGTAATTGCATGTCTGTTCTTTTTAATAACAACAACTAGAGTCATTGCATGTGTGTTCTTTTCACATACCACATATGGATCCACGAGTGTCATTGAAATGTGTGTTCTCTTCAGAGACCACATATGGATCCACCAGTGTCATTGCATGTGTGTTCTTTTTACTAACAACAACTGGTTCATTTCATGACTATTCTTTTCACATACCACATATGGATCCACAAGTTTCATTGAAATGTGTGTTCTTCTCATTAACCACAGGTAGAGTCATTGCATGTGTGTTCTCTTCAGAGACCACACATGGATCCACCAGTGTAATTGCATGCGTGTTCTTTTTACTAACAACAACTAGAGTCATTGGATGTGTGTTCTTTTCACATACCACATATGGATCCACCATAGTCATTGAAATGTGTGTTCTCTTTAGAGACCACACATTGATCCACCAGTGTCATTGCATGTGTGTTGTTTTTACTAACAACAACTGGAGGCATTACATGTGTGTTCTTTTCACCTACCACATATAGATCCACCAGTGTCATTGAAATGTGTGTTCTCTTCAGAAACAACACATGGATCCACTAGTGTCATTGCATGTGTTCTCTTTTTACTAAAAATAACTAGAGTCATTTCATGACTATTCTTTTCACATACCACATATGGATCCACTAGTGTCATTGAAATGTGTGTTCTTCTCATTAACCACAACTCGAGTCATTGTATGTGTGTTCTCTTCAGAGACCACACATGGATCCACCAGTGTCATTACATGTGTGTTCTTTTCACTAACTATAACTGGAGTCATTGCATCTGTGTTCTTTTCACATACCACATATGGATCCACCAGTGTCACTGAAATGTGTGTTCTCTTCAAAGACCACATATTGATCCACTAGTGTCATTGAAATGTGTGTTCTCATCCAAGACCACACATGGATCCACCAGTGTCATTGCATGTGTGCTCTTTTTACTAACAACAACAAGAGTCATTGCATGTGTGTTCTATTCAGAGACCACACATGGATCCACCAGTGTCATTGTTTGTGTGTTCTTCTCATTAACCATAGCGAGAGTCATTGAATGTGTGTTCTCTTCAGAGACCACACATGGATCCGCCAGTGTCATTGCATGTGTGCTCTTTTTACTAACAACAACTGGAGTCATTTCATGACTATTCTTTTCACATACCACATATGGATCCACAAGTGTCATTGAAATATGTGTTCTTCTCATTAACCACAGCTAGAGTGCATGTGTGTTCTCTTCAGAGACCACACATTGATCCACCAGTGTAATTGCATGTCTGTTCTTTTTACGAACAACAACTAGAGTCATTGCATGTGTGTTCTTTTCACATACCACATATGGATCCACCAGTGTCATTGAAATGTGTGTTCTTTTCAGAGACCACATATGGATCCACCAGTGTCATTGCATGTGTGTTCTTTTTACTAACAACAACTGGAGTCATTGCATGTGTGTTCTTTTCACATACCACATATGGATCCACCAGTGTCATTGAAATGTGTGTTCTTTTCAGAGACCACATATGGATCCACCAGTGTCATTGCATGTGTGTTCTTTTTACTAACAACAACTGGAGTCATTGCATGTGTGTTCTTTTCACATACCACATATGGATCCACCAGTGACATTGAAATGTGTGTTCTCTTCAAAGACCACACATGGATCCACCAATGTCATTGCATGTGTTCTCTTTTTACTAAAAACAACTTGAGTCATTTCATGACTATTCTTTTCACATGCCACATATGGATCCACCATTGTCATTGTAATGTGTGTTCTTCTCATTAACCACAGCTAGAGTCATTGCATGAGTGTTCTCTTCAGAGACCACACATGGATCCACCAGTGTCATTGAAATGGGTGTTCTTCTCATTAACCATAGCTATAGTTATTGCATGTGTGTTCTCTTAACATACCACATATGGATCCACCAGTGTCATTGAAATGTGTGTTCTTCTCATTAACCACAGCTAGAGTCATTGCATGTGTGTTCTCTTCAGAGACCACACATGGATCCAACAGTGTAATTGCATGTCTGTTCTTTTTACTAACAACAACTAGAGTCATTGCATGTGTGTTCTTTTCACATACCACATATGGATCCACGAGTGTCATTGAAATGTGTGTTCTCTTCAGAGACCACATATGGATCCACCAGTGTCATTGCATGTGTGTTCTTTTTACTAACAACAACTGGAGTCATTGCATGTGTGTTCTTTTCACATACCACATATGGATCCACCAGTGTCATTGAAATATGTGTTCTCTTCAAAGACCACACATGGATCACCCAATGTCATTGCATGTGTTCTCTTTTTACTAAAAACATCTGGAGTCATTTCATGACTATTCTTTTCACATGCCACATATGGATCCACCATTGTAATTGTAATGTGTGTTCTTCTCATTAACCACCGCTAGAGTCATTGCATGTGTGTTCTCTTCAGCGACCACACATGGATCCACCAGTGTCATTACATGTGTGTTCTTTTCACTAACAACAACTGGAGTCATTGCATGTGTGTTCTTTTCACATACCACATATGGATCCACCAGTGTCATTGAAATGTGTGTTCTCTTCAAAGACCAAATATGGATCCACTAGTGTCATTGAAATGTGTGTTCTCTTCAAAGACCACACATGGATCCACCAGTGTCATTGCATGTGTTCTCTTTTTACTGAAAACAACTGGAGGCATTTCATGACTATTCTTTTCCCATGCCACATATGGATCCACCAGTGTCATTGTAATGTGTGTTCTTCTCATTAACCACAGCTAGAGTCATTGCATGTGTGTCCTCTTCAGAGACCACACATGGATCCACCAGTGTCATTTCATGTGTGTTCTTTTTACTAACAACAACTAGAGTCATTGCATGTATGTTCTTTTCACAATCCACCTATGGATCCACCAGTGTCATTGCATGTGTGTTCTCTTGAAAGACCACACATGGATCCACCTGTGTCATTGCACGTGTGTTTTTTTTACTAACAACAACTAGAGTCATTGCATGTGTGTTCTTTTCACATACCACATATTGATCCACCAGTGTCATTGAAATGTGTGTTCTCTTCAGAGACCACACATGGATCCACCAGTGTCAATGCATGTGTGCTTTTTTTACTAACAACAACTTGAGTCCTTTCATGACTATTATTTTCACATACCACATATGGATCCACTAGTGTCATTGCATGTGTGTTCTCTTCAGAGACCACACATGGATCCACCAGTGTCATTGCATGTGTGCTCTTTTTACTAACAACAACTGGAGTCCTTTCATGACTATTCTTTTCACATACCCTATATGGATCCACCAGTGTCATTGAAATGTGTGTTCTTCTCATTAACCATAGCTAGAGTTATTGCATGTGTGTTCTCTTAACATACCACATATGGATCCACCAGTGTCATTGAAATGTGTGTTCTTCTCATTAACCACAGCTAGAGTCATTGCATGTGTGTTCTCTTCAAAGACCACACATGGATCCACCAGTGTAATTGCATGTGTGTTCTTTTTACTAACAACAACCAGAGTCATTGCATGTGTGTTCTTTTCACATACCTCATATGGATCCACCAGTGTCATTGAAATGTGTGTTCCCTTCAGAGACCACACATAGATCCACCAGTGTCATTGCATGTGTGTTGTTTTTACTAACAACAACTGGAGTCATTGCATGTGTGTTCTTTTCACATACCACATATGGATCCACCAGTGTCATTGAAATGTGTGTTTTCTTCATAGACCACACATGGATCCACCAGTGTCATTGCATGTGTTCTCTTTTTACTAAAAACAACTGGAGTCATTTCATGACTATTCTTTTCACATGCCACATATGGATCCACCAGTGTCATTGAAATGTGTGTTCTTCTCATTAACCACAGCTAGAGTCATTGCATGTGTGTTCTCTTCAGAGACCACACATGGATCCACCAGTGTCATTACATGTGTGTTCTTTTCACTAACAACAACTAGAGTCATTACATGTGTGTTCTTTTCACATACCACATATGGATCCACCAGTGTCATTGAAATGTGTGTTCTCTTCAAAGACCACATATGGATCCACTAGTGTCATTGAAATGTGTGTTCTCTTCAAAGACCACACATGGATCCACCAGTGTCATTGCATGTGTGCTCTTTTTACTAACAACAACCAGAGTCATTGCATGTGTGTCCCTTCAGAGACCACACATGGATCCACCAGTGTCATTGTTTGTGTGTTCTTCTCATTAACCACAGCTAGAGTCATTGCATGTGTGTTCTCTTCAGAGACCACACATGGATCCACCAGTGTAATTGCATGTGTGTTCTTTTTACTAACAACAACTAGAGTCATTATATGTGTGTTCTTTTCACATACCACATATGGATCCACCAGTGTCATTCAAATGTGTGTTCTCTTTAGAGACCACACATGGATCCACCAGTGTCATTGCATGTGTGTTGTTTTATTAACAACAACTGGAGTCATTGCATGTCTGTTCTTTTCACATACCACATATAGATCCACCAGTGTCATTGAAATATGTGTTTTCTTCAAAGACCACACATCGATCACCCAATGTCATTGCATGTGTTCTCTTTTTACTAAAAACAACTAGAGTCATTTCATGACTATTCTTTTCACATGCCACATATGGATCCACCATTGTCATTGTAATGTGTGTTCTTCTCATTAACCACATCTAGAGTCATTGCATTTGTGTTATCTTCAGATACCACACATGGATCCACCAGTGTCATTACATGTGTGTTCTTTTTACTAACAACAACTGGAGTCATTGCATGTGTGTTCTTTTCACATACCACATATGGATCCACTAGTGTCATTGAAATGTGTGTTCTCTTCAAAGACCAAATATGGATCCACTAGTGTCATTGAAATGTGTGTTCTCTTCAAAGCCCACACATGGATCCACCAGTGTCATTGCATGTGTTCTCTTTTTACTAAAAATAACTGGAGTCATTTCATGACTATTCTTTTCACATGCCACATATGCATCCACCAGTGTCATTGTAATGTGTGTTCTTCTCATTAACCACAGCTAGAGTCATTGCATGTGTGTTCTCTTCAGAGACCACACATGGATCCACCAGTGTCATTGCATGTGTGCTCTTTTTACTAACAACAATTGGAGTCATTTCATGACTATTCTTTTCACATACCTCATATGGATCCACCAATGTCATTGAAATGTCTGTTCTCTTTAGAGACCACACATGGATCCACCAGTGTCATTGCATGTGTGTTCTTTTTACTAACAACAACTAGAGTCATTGCATGTATGTTCTTTTCACAATCCACCTATGGATCCACCAGTGTCATTGCATGTGTGTTCTCTTCAAAGACCACACATGGATCCACCAGTGTCATTGCACATGTGTTCTTTTTACTAACAACAACTGGAGTCATTGCATGTGTGTTCTTTTCACATACCACATATGGATCCACCAGTGACATTGAAATGTGTGTTCTCTTCAAAGACCACACATGGATTCACCAGTGTCATTGCATGTGTTCTCTTTTTACTAAAAACAACTGGAGTCATTTCGTGACTATTCTTTTCACATGCCACATATGGATCCACCAGTGTCATTGTAATGTGTGTTCTTCTCATTAACCACAGCTAGAGTCATTGCATTTGTGTTCTCTTCAGAGACCACACATGGATCCACCAGTGTCATTACATGTGTGTTCTTTTCACTAACAACAACTGGAGTCATTGCATGTGTGTTCTTTTCACATACCACATATGGATCCACTAGTGTCATTGAAATGTGTGTTCTCTTCAAAGACCAAATATGGATCCACTAGTGTCATTGAAATGTGTGTTCTCTGCAAAGCCCACACATGGATCCACCAGTGTCATTGCATGTGTTCTCTTTTTACTAAAAACAACTGGAGTCATTTCATGACTATTCTTTTCACATGCCACATATGGATCCACCAGTGTCATTGTAATGTGTGTTCTTCTCATTAACCACAGCTAGAGTCATTGCATGTGTGTTCTCTTCAGAGACCACACATGGATCCACCAGTGTCATTGCATGTGTGCTCTTTTTACTAACAACAATTGGAGTCATTTCATGACTATTCTTTTCACATACCTCATATGGATCCACCAATGTCATTGAAATGTCTGTTCTCTTTAGAGACCACACATGGATCCACCAGTGTCATTGCATGTGTGTTCTTTTTACTAACAACAACCAGAGTCATTGCATGTATGTTCTTTTCACAATCCACCTATGGATCCACCAGTGTCATTGCATGTGTGTTCTCTTCAAAGACCACACATGGATCCACCAGTGTCATTGCACATGTGTTCTTTTTACTAACAACAACTGGTGTCATTGCATGTGTGTTCTTTTCACATACCACATATGGATCCACCAGTGTCATTGAAATGTGTGTTCTCTTCAAAGACCACACATGGATCACCCAGTGTCATTGCATGTGTTCTCTTTTTACTAAAAACAACTAGAGTCATTTCATGACTATTCTTTTCACATGCCACATATGGATCCACCAGTGTCATTGTTTGTGTGTTCTTCTCATTAACCATAGCTAGAGTCATTGCATGTGTGTTCTCTTCAGAGACCACACATGGATCCGCCAGTGTTATTGCATGTGTGCTCTTTTTACTAACAACAACTGGAGTCATTTCATGACTATTCTTTTCACATACCACATATGGATCCGCCAGTGTCATTGAAATGTCTGTTCTCTTCAGAGACCACACATGGATCCACCAGTATCATTGCAAGTGTGTTCTCTTTAGATACCACACATCGATCCACAAGTGTCATTGCATGTGTGTTCTTTTTACTAACAACAACTGGAGTCATTTCATGACTATTCTTTTCACATACCACATATGGATCCACAAGTGTCATTGAAATATGTGTTCTTCTCATTAACCACAGCTAGAGTCATTGCATGTGTGTTCTCTTCAGAGACCACACATGGATCCACCAGCGTAATTGCACGTGTGTTCTTTTTACTAACAACAACTAGAGTCATTGCATGTGTGTTCTTTTCACATACCACATATGGATCCACCAGTGGCATTGAAATGTGCGTTCTCTTCAGAGACCACACATGGATCCACCAGTGTCATTGCATGTGTGTTCTTTTTACTAACAATACCTGGAGTCATTGCATGTGTGTTCTTTTCACATACCACATATGGATCCACCAGTGACATTCAAATGTGTGTTCTCTTCAAAGACCACACATGGATCCACCAGTGTCATTGCATGTGTTCTCTTTTTACTAAAAACAACTGGAGTCATTTCGTGACTATTCTTTTCACATGCCACATATGCATCCACCAGTGTCATTGTAATGTGTGTTCTTCTCATTAACCACAGCTAGAGTCATTGCATTTGTGTTCTCTTCAGAGACCACACATGGATCCACCAGTGTTATTACATGTGTGTTCTTTTCACTAACAACAACTGGAGTCATTGCATGTGTGTTCTTTTCACATACCACATATGGATCCACCAGTGTCATTGAAATGTGTGTTCTCTTCAAAGACCACATATGGATCCACTAGTGCCATTGAAATGTGTGTTCTCTTCAGAGACCACATATGGATCCACCAGTGTCATTGCATGTGTGTTCTTTTTACTAACAACAACTGGAGTCATTGCATGTGTGTTCTTTTCACATACCACATATGGATCCAGCAGTGTCATTGAAATGTGTGTTCTCTTTAGAGACCACACATGGATCCACCAGTGTCATTGCATGTGTGCTCTTTTTACTAACAACAACCAGAGTCATTACATGTGTGTTGTTTTGACATACCACATATTGATCCACCAGTGTCATTGAAATGTGTGTTCTCTTCAGAGACCACACATGGATCCACCAGTGTCATTGCATGTGTGTTCTTTTTACTAACAACAACCAGAGTCATTTCATGTGTGTTTTTTTCACATACCACATATGGATCCACTAGTGTCATTGAAATGTGTGTCCTCTTCAGAGACCACACATGGATCCACCAGTGTCATTGTATGCGTGTTCTTTTTACTAACAACAACCAGAGTCATTGCATGTGTGTTCTTTTCACATACCACATATGGATCCACCAGTGTCATTGAAATGTGTGTTCTCTTCAGAGACCACACATGGATCCAGCAGTGTCATTGCATGTGTGTTGTTTTTACTAACATCAACCAGAGTAATTGCATGTGTGTTCTCTTCAGAGACCACACATGGATCCACCAGTGTTATTGTTTGTGTGTTCTTTTCATTAACCACAGCTAGAGTCATTGAAATGTGTGTTCTCTTCAGAGACCACACATGGATCCACCAATGTCATTGCACGTGTGCTATTTTTACTAACAACAACTGGAGTCATTGCATGTGTAATCTTTTCACATACCACATATGGATACATCAGTGTCATTGACATGTGTGTTATTCTCATTAACCAGAGCTAGAGTCATTGCATGTGTGTTCTCTTCAGACACCACACATGTATCCACACGTGTCATTGCATGTGTGTTCCCTTCAAAGACCACACATGGATCCACCAGTGTCATTGCACGTGTGTTCTTTTTACTAACAACAACTGGAGTCATTGCATGTGTGTTCTTTTCACATACCACATATGGATCCACCAGTGTCATTGAAATGTGTGTTCTCTTCAGAGACCACACATGGATCCACCAGTGTCATTGCATGTGTGATCTCTTTACTGACAACAATTGTAGTCCTTTCATGGCTATTCTTTTCACATACCACATATGGATCCACCAGTGTCATTGAAATGTGTGTTCTTCTCATTAACCATATCTAGAGTTATTGCATGTGTCTTCTCTTCAGAGACCACACATGGATCCACCAGTGTCATTACATGTGTGTTCTTTTTACTAACAACAACTAGAGTCATTGCATGTGTGCTCTTTTCACATACCACATATGGATCCACCAGTGTCATTGAAATGTGTGTCCTCTTCAGAGACTATCCACCAGTGTCATTGCATGTGTGTTATTTTTACTAACAACATATGGAGTCATTGTATGTGTGTTCTTTTCACATACCACGTATGGATCCACCAGTGTCATTGCATGTGTGTTCTCTTCAGAGACCACACATGGATCCACCAGTGTCATTGCACGTGTGTTCTTTTTACTAACAACAACTGGAGTCATTGCATGTGTGTTCTTTTCACATACCACAAATGGATCCACCAGTGTCATTGAAATGTGTGTTCTCTTCAGAGACCACACATGGATCCACCAGTGTCATTGCATGTGTGATCTCTTTACTGACAACAACTGTAGTCCTTTCATGGCTATTCTTTTCACATACCACATATGGATCCACCAGTGTCATTGAAATGTGTGTTCTTCTCATTAACCATATCTAGAGTTATTGCATGTGTCTTCTCTTCAGAGATCACACATGGATCCACCAGTGTCATTGCATGTCTGTTCTTTTTACTAACAACAACCAGAGTCATTACATGTGTGTTGTTTTCACATACCACATATTGATCCACCAGTGTCATTGAAATGTGTGTTCTCTTTAGAGACCACACATGGATCCACCAGTGTCATTGCATGTGTGTTCTTTTTACTAACAACAACCAGAGTCATTGCATGTGTCTTTTTTTCACATACCACATATGGATCCACTAGTGTCATTGAAATGTGTGTCCTCTTCAGAGACCACACATGGATCCACCAGTGTCATTGTATGTGTGTTCTTTTTACTAACAACAACCAGAGTCATTGCATGTGTGTTCTTCTTACATACCACATATGGATCCACCAGTGTCATTTAAATGTGTGTTCTCTTCAGAGACCACACATGGATCCACCAGTGTCATTGCATGTTTGTTCTTTTTACTAACAACAACCAGAGTCATTGGATGTGTGTTCTTTGCACCTACCACATATGGATCCACCAGTGTCATTGAAATGTGTGTCCTCTTCAGAGACCACACATGGATCCACCAGTGTCATTGCATGTGTGTTCTTTTTACTAACAACAACTGGAGTCATTGCATGTGTCTTCTTTTCACATACCACATATGGATCCACCAGTGTCATTGAAATGTGTGTTCTATTCAGAGACCACACATGGATCCACCAGTGTCATTGCATGTGTGATCTCTTTACTGACAACAACTATAGTCCTTTCATGGCTATTCTTTTCACATACCACATATGGATCCACCAGTGTCATTGAAATGTGTGTTCTTCTCATTAACCATATCTAGAGTTATTGCATGTGTCTTCTCTTCAGAGATCACACATGGATCCACCAGTGTCATTGCATGTCTGTTCTTTTTACTAACAACAACCAGAGTCATTACATGTGTGTTGTTTTCACATACCACATATTGATCCACCAGTGTCATTGAAATGTGTGTTTTCTTCAGAGACCACACATGGATCCACTAGTGTCATTGCATGTGTGTTCTTTTTACTAACAACAACTGGAGTCATTGCAATATGTAATCTTTTCACATACCACATATGGATACATCAGTGTCATTGACATGTGTGTTATTCTCATTAACCAGAGCTAGAGTCATTGCATGTGTGTTCTCTTCAGACACCACACATGTATCCACACGTGTCATTGCATGTGTGTTCCCTTCAAAGACCACACATGGATCCACCAGTGTCATTGCACGTGTGTTCTTTTTACTAACAACAACTGGAGTCATTGCATGTGTGTTCTTTTCACATACCACATATGGATCCACCAGTGTCATTGAAATGTGTGTTCTCTTTAGAGACCACACATGGATCCACCAGTGTCATTGCATGTGTGATCTTTTTACTGACAACAACTGTAGTCCTTTCATGGCTATTCTTTTCACATACCACATATGGATCCACCAGTGTCATTGAAATGTGTGTTCTTCTCATTAACCATATCTAGAGTTATTGCATGTGTCTTCTCTTCAGAGACCACACATGGATCCACCAGTGTCATTACATGTGTGTTCTTTTTACTAACAACAACTAGAGTCATTGCATGTGTGCTCTTTTCACATACCACATATGGATCCACCAGTGTCATTGAAATGTGTGTCCTCTTCAGAGACTATCCACCAGTGTCATTGCATGTGTGTTCTTTTTACTAACAACATATGGAGTCATTGTATGTGTGTTCTTTTCACATACCACGTATGGATCCACCAGTGTCATTGCATGTGTGTTCTCTTCAGAGACCACACATGGATCCACCAGTGTCATTGCACATGTGTTCTTTTTACTAACAACAACTGGAGTCATTGCATGTGTGTTCTTTTCACATACCACAAATGGATCCACCAGTGTCATTGAAATGTATGTTCTCTTCAGAGACCACACATGGATCCACTAGTGTCATTGCATGTGTGATCTCTTTACTGACAACAACTGTAGTCCTTTCATGGCTATTCTTTTCACATACCACATATGGATCCACCAGTGTCATTGAAATGTGTGTTCTTCTCATTAACCATATCTAGAGTTATTGCATGTGTCTTCTCTTCAGAGATCACACATGGATCCACCAGTGTCATTGCATGTCTGTTCTTTTTACTAACAACAACCAGAGTCATTACATGTGTGTTGTTTTCACATACCACATATATATCCACCAGTGTCATTGAAATGTGTGTTCTCTTCAGAGACCACACATGGATCCACCAGTGTCATTGCATGTGTGTTCTTTTTACTAACAACAACCAGAGTCATTGCATGTGTCTTTTTTTCACATACCACATATGGATCCACTAGTGTCATTGAAATGTGTGTCCTCTTCAGAGACCACACATGGATCCACCAGTGTCATTGTATGTGTGTTCTTTTTACTAACAACAACCAGAGTCATTGCATGTGTGTTCTTTTTACATACCACATATGGATCCACCAGTGTCATTTAAATGTGTGTTATCTTCAGAGACCACACATGGATCCACCAGTGTCATTGCATGTTTGTTCTTTTTACTAACAACAACCAGAGTCATTGGATGTGTGTTCTTTGCACCTACCACATATGGATCCACCAGTGTCATTGAAATGTGTGTCCTCTTCAGAGACCACACATCGATCCACAAGTGTCATTGCATGTGTGTTCTTTTTACTAACAACAACTGGAGTCATTTCATGACTATTCTTTTCACATACCACATATGGATCCACAAGTGTCATTGAAATATGTGTTCTTCTCATTAACCACAGCTAGAGTCATTGCATGTGTGTTCTCTTCAGAGACCACACATGGATCCACCAGCGTAATTGCACGTGTGTTCTTTTTACTAACAACAACTAGAGTCATTGCATGTGTGTTCTTTTCACATACCACATATGGATCCACCAGTGGCATTGAAATGTGCGTTCTCTTCAGAGACCACACATGGATCCACCAGTGTCATTGCATGTGTGTTCTTTTTACTAACAATACCTGGAGTCATTGCATGTGTGTTCTTTTCACATACCACATATGGATCAACCAGTGACATTGAAATGTGTGTTCTCTTCAAAGACCACACATGGATCCACCAGTGTCATTGCATGTGTTCTCTTTTTACTAAAAACAACTGGAGTCATTTCGTGACTATTCTTTTCACATGCCACATATGCATCCACCAGTGTCATTGTAATGTGTGTTCTTCTCATTAACCACAGCTAGAGTCATTGCATTTGTGTTCTCTTCAGAGACCACACATGGATCCACCAGTGTTATTACATGTGTGTTCTTTTCACTAACAACAACTGGAGTCATTGCATGTGTGTTCTTTTCACATACCACATATGGATCCACCAGTGTCATTGAAATGTGTGTTCTCTTCAAAGACCACATATGGATCCACTAGTGCCATTGAAATGTGTGTTCTCTTCAAAGACCACATATGGATCCACCAGTGTCATTGCATGTGTTCTCTTTTTACTAAAAACAACTGGAGTCATTTCATGACTATTCTTTTCACATGCCGCATATGGATCCACCAGTGTCATTGTAATGCGTGTTCTTCTCATTAACCATAGCTAGTGTCATTGCATGTGTGTTCTCTTCGGAGACCACACATGGATCCACCAGTGTCATTGCATGTGTGTTCTTTTTACTAACAACAACTTGAGTCATTGCATGTGTGTTCTTTTCACATACCACATATGGATCCACCAGTGTCATTGAAATGTGTGTCCTCTTCAGAGACCACACATGGATCCACAAGTGTCATTTCATGTGTGTTCTTTTTACTAACAACAACTAGAGTCATTGCATGTATGTTCTTTTCACAATCCACCTATGGATCCACCAGTGTCATTGCATGTGTGTTCTCTTCAAAGACCACATATGGATCCACCGGTGTCATTGCACGTGTGTTCTTTTTACTAACAACAACTGGAGTCATTGCATGTGTGTTCTTTTCACATACCACATATGGATCCACCAGTGTCATTGAAATGTGTGTTCTCTTCAGAGACCACACATGGATCCACCCGTGTCATTGCATGTGTGCTCTTTTTACTAACAACAACTCGAGTCCTTTCATGACTATTTTTTCATATACCACATATGGATCCACCAGTGTCATTGCATGTGTGTTCTCTTCAGAGACCACACATGGATCCACTAGTGTCATTGCATGTGTGCTCTTTTTACTAACAACAACTGGAGTCCTTTCATGACTATTCTTTTCACATACCCTATATGGATCCACCAGTGTCATTGAAATGTGTGTTCTTCTCATTAACCATAGCTAGAGTTATTGCATGTGTGTTCTCTTCACATACCACATATGGATCCACCAGTGTCATTGAAATGTGTGTTCTTCTCATTAACCACAGCTAGAGTCATTGCATGTGTGTTCTCTTCAAAGACCACACATGGATCCACCAGTGTAATTACATGTGTGTTCTTTTTACTAACAACAACCAGAGTCATTGCATGTGTGTTCTTTTCACATACCACATATGGATCCACCAGTGTCATTGAAATGTGTGTTCTCTTCAGAGACCACATATGGATCCACCAGTGTCATTGCATGTGTGTTCTTTTTACTAACAACAACTGGAGTCATTGCATGTGTGTTCTTTTCACATACCACATATGGATCCAGCAGTGTCATTGAAATGTGTGTTCTCTTTAGAGACCACACATGGATCCACCAGTGTCATTGCATGTGTGCTCTTTTTACTAACAACAACCAGAGTCATTACATGTGTGTTGTTTTCACATACCACATATTGATCCACCAGTGTCATTGAAATGTGTGTTCTCTTCAGAGACCACACATGGATCCACCAGTGTCATTGCATGTGTGTTCTTTTTACTAACAACAACCAGAGTCATTTCATGTGTGTTTTTTTCACATACCACATATGGATCCACTAGTGTCATTGAAATGTGTGTCCTCTTCAGAGACCACACATGGATCCACCAGTGTCATTGTATGCGTGTTCTTTTTACTAACAACAACCAGAGTCATTGCATGTGTGTTCTTTTCACATACCACATATGGATCCACCAGTGTCATTGAAATGTGTGTTCTCTTCAGAGACCACACATGGATCCAGCAGTGTCATTGCATGTGTGTTGTTTTTACTAACAACAACCAGAGTAATTGCATGTGTGTTCTCTTCAGAGACCACACATGGATCCACCAGTGTTATTGTTTGTGTGTTCTTTTCATTAACCACAGCTAGAGTCATTGAAATGTGTGTTCTCTTCAGAGACCACACATGGATCCACCAATGTCATTGCACGTGTGCTATTTTTACTAACAACAACTGGAGTCATTGCATGTGTAATCTTTTCACATACCACATATGGATACATCAGTGTCATTGACATGTGTGTTATTCTCATTAACCAGAGCTAGAGTCATTGCATGTGTGTTCTCTTCAGACACCACACATGTATCCACACGTGTCATTGCATGTGTGTTCCCTTCAGAGACCACACATGGATCCACCAGTGTCATTGCACGTGTGTTCTTTTTACTAACAACAACTGGAGTCATTGCATGTGTGTTCTTTTCACATACCACATATGGATCCACCAGTGTCATTGAAATGTGTGTTCTCTTCAGAGACCACACATGGATCCACCAGTGTCATTGCATGTGTGATCTCTTTACTGACAACAATTGTAGTCCTTTCATGGCTATTCTTTTCACATACCACATATGGATCCACCAGTGTCATTGAAATGTGTGTTCTTCTCATTAACCATATCTAGAGTTATTGCATGTGTCTTCTCTTCAGAGACCACACATGGAACCACCAGTGTCATTACATGTGTGTTCTTTTTACTAACAACAACTAGAGTCATTGCATGTGTGCTCTTTTCACATACCACATATGGATCCACCAGTGTCATTGAAATGTGTGTCCTCTTCAGAGACTATCCACCAGTGTCATTGCATGTGTGTTCTTTTTACTAACAACATATGGAGTCATTGTATGTGTGTTCTTTTCACATACCACGTATGGATCCACCAGTGTCATTGCATGTGTGTTCTCTTCAGAGACCACACATGGATCCACCAGTGTCATTGCACGTGTGTTCTTTTTACTAACAACAACTGGAGTCATTGCATGTGTGTTCTTTTCACATACCACAAATGGATCCACCAGTGTCATTGAAATGTGTGTTCTCTTCAGAGACCACACATGGATCCACTAGTGTCATTGCATGTGTGATCTCTTTACTGACAACAACTGTAGTCCTTTCATGGCTATTCTTTTCACATACCACATATGGATCCACCAGTGTCATTGAAATGTGTGTTCTTCTCATTAACCATATCTAGAGTTATTGCATGTGTCTTCTCTTCAGAGATCACACATGGATCCACCAGTGTCATTGCATGTCTGTTCTTTTTACTAACAACAACCAGAGTCATTACATGTGTGTTGTTTTCACATACCACATATTGATCCACCAGTGTCATTGAAATGTGTGTTCTCTTCAGAGACCACACATGGATCCACCAGTGTCATTGCATGTGTGTTCTTTTTACTAACAACAACCAGAGTCATTGCATGTGTCTTTTTTTCACATACCACATATGGATCCACTAGTGTCATTGAAATGTGTGTCCTCTTCAGAGACCACACATGGATCCACCAGTGTCATTGTATGTGTGTTCTTTTTACTAACAACAACCAGAGTCATTGCATGTGTGTTCTTTTTACATACCACATATGGATCCACCAGTGTCATTTAAATGTGTGTTCTCTTCAGAGACCACACATGGATCCACCAGTGTCATTGCATGTTTGTTCTTTTTACTAACAACAACCAGAGTCATTGGATGTGTGTTCTTTGCACCTACCACATATGGATCCACCAGTGTCATTGAAATGTGTGTCCTCTTCAGAGACCACACATGGATCCACCAGTGTCATTGCATGTGTGTTCTTTTTACTAACAACAACTGGAGTCATTGCATGTGTCTTCTTTTCACATACCACATATGGATCCACCAGTGTCATTGAAATGTGTGTTCTATTCAGAGACCACACATGGATCCACCAGTGTCATTGCATGTGTGATCTCTTTACTGACAACAATTGTAGTCCTTTCATGGCTATTCTTTTCACATACCACATATGGATCCACCAGTGTCATTAAAATGTGTGTTCTTCTCATTAACCATATCTAGAGTTATTGCATGTGTCTTCTCTTCAGAGATCACACATGGATCCACCAGTGTCATTGCATGTCTGTTCTTTTTACTAACAACAACCAGAGTCATTACATGTGTGTTGTTTTCACATACCACATATTGATCCACCAGTGTCATTGAAATGTGTGTTTTCTTCAGAGACCACACATGGATCCACTAGTGTCATTGCATGTGTGTTCTTTTTACTAACAACAACCAGAGTCATTGCATGTGTGTTTTTTTCACATACCACATATGGATCCACTAGTGTCATTGAAATGTGTGTCCTCTTCAGAGACCACACATGGATCCACCAGTGTCATTGTATGTGTGTTCTTTTTACTAACAACAACCAGAGTCATTGCATGTGTGTTCTTTTTACATACCACCTATGGATCCACCAGTGTCATTTAAATGTGTGTTCTCGTCAGAGACCACACATGGATCCACCAGTGTCATTGCATGTTTGTTCTT
The DNA here is from genome assembly GCA_916181665.1 of Avena sativa. NCBI lineage: Eukaryota > Viridiplantae > Streptophyta > Magnoliopsida > Poales > Poaceae > Avena > Avena sativa. Next base: position 232,869,083 of record OV702287.1, read on the forward strand.
TTTACTAACAACAACCAAAGTCATTGGATGTGTGTTCTTTGCACCTACCACATATGGATCCACCAGTGTCATTGCATGTGTGTTCTCTTCAGAGACCACACATGGATCCACCAGTGTCATTCCATGTGTGTTCTTTTTACTAACAACAACTGGAGTCATTGCATGTGTGTTCTTTTCACATACCACATATGGATCCACCAGTGTCATTGAAATGTGTGTTCTCTTCAGAGACCACACATGGATCCACCAGTGTCATTGCATGTGTGCTCTTTTTTCTAAAAACAACTGGAGTCATTTCATGACTATTCTTTTCACATACCACATATGGATCCACCAGTGTTATTGAAATGTGTGTTCTTCTCATTAACCACAGCTAGAGTAATTGCATGTGTTCTCTTCAGAGACCACACATGGATCCACCAGTGTCATTACATGTGTGTTCTTTTTACTAACAACAACTAGAGTCATTGCATGTGTGCTCTTTTCACATACCACATATGGATCCACCAGTGTCATTGAAATGTGTGTCCTCTTCAGAGACTATCCACCAGTGTCATTGCATGTGTGTTCTTTTTACTAACAACATATGGAGTCATTGTATGTGTGTTCTTTTCACATACCACGTATGGATCCACCAGTGTCATTGCATGTGTCTTCTCTTCAGAGACCACACATGGATCCACCAGTGTCATTGCACGTGTGTTCTTTTTACTAACAACAACTGGAGTCATTGCATGTGTGTTCTTTTCACATACCACATATGGATCCACCAGTGTCATTGAAATGTGTGTTCTCTTCAGAGACCACATATGGATCCACCAGTGTCATTGCATGTGTGATCTCTTTACTGACAACAACTGTAGTCCTTTCATGGCTATTCTTTTCACATACCACATATGGATCCACCAGTGTCATTGAAATGTGTGTTCTTCTCATTAACCATATCTAGAGTTATTGCATGTGTCTTCTCTTCAGAGATCACACATGGATCCACCAGTGTCATTGCATGTCTGTTCTTTTTACTAACAACAACCAGAGTCATTACATGTGTGTTGTTTTCACATACCACATATTGATCCACCAGTGTCATTGAAATGTGTGTTCTCTTCAGAGACCACACATGGATCCACCAGTGTCATTGCATGTGTGTTCTTTTTACTAACAACAACCAGAGTCATTGCATGTGTCTTTTTTTCACATACCACATATGGATCCACTAGTGTCATTGAAATGTGTGTCCTCTTCAGAGACCACACATGGATCCACCAGTGTCATTGTATGTGTGTTCTTTTTACTAACAACAACCAGAGTCATTGCATGTGTGTTCTTTTTACATACCACATATGGATCCACCAGTGTCATTTAAATGTGTGTTCTCTTCAGAGACCACACATGGATCCACCAGTGTCATTGCATGTTTGTTCTTTTTACTAACAACAACCAGAGTCATTGGATGTGTGTTCTTTTCACATACCACATATGGATCCACCAGTGTCATTGAAATGTGTGTTCTCTTCAGAGACCACACATGGATCCACCAGTGTCATTGCATGTGTGATCTCTTTACTGACAACAACTGTAGTCCTTTCATGGCTATTATTTTCACATACCACATATGGATCCACCAGTGTCATTGAAATGTGTGTTCTTCTCATTAACCAACCGTTTGTGTGCTCTTAGAAACGCATGGGATAAGTATCATATACATGATGGATATTTGTTTCGAGCTAACAAACTGTGTATTCCAGAATCGTCATTGCATTTGTTCTTAGTGCAGGAATCACATGCTGGTGGTTTGATGGGTCACTTTGGACGTGAGAAGATGTTGCTCATGCTTGCTGATCACTTTTATTGGCCCAAGATGAGGCGTGATGTGTACAGATTTGTGAGCCGATGTATTACATGCCACAAGTCGAAATCTAAGCTGAAGCCTCACGGTTTGTATACACCTCTCTCTGCACCTACTACTCCATGGGAAGACATTAGTATGGATTTTGTGCTAGGTCTACCTAAAACTCAGAGAGGTCATGATTCTATATTTGTGGTAGTGGATAGGTTCTCTAAGATGGCTCATATTATTGCCTGCCACAAAAGCGACGATGGGTCGCATGTTGCTAACCTGTTTTTCAGGGACATCGTGAGATTACATGGAGTACCAAAGACGATTGTTTCTGGCCATGATGTGAAGTTCATGAGATACTTTTGGAATACCTTATGGGGAAAGCTAGGAACGAAGTTGATGTTCAGTACTACATGTCATCCCCAAACAGATGGTCAAACGGAGGTGGTGAATCGAACATTGTCACAGCTGCTAAGGACTATGATTAAAAAGAATCTGCGGGAGTGGGAAGAGTGTTTGCCACATGTTGAGGTGTCTTACAACAGGGCTGTGCATTCAACTACTCAGCTTTGTCCTTTTGAGGTGGTGTATGGCTTCAAGCCATTGACGCCACTTGATATGTTGCCTCTGCCATTACATGAGAGAGTTGATATGGAGGCATCAAAACATGCTGATTATGTGAAGAAAATTCATGAGAAGACTAGAGAGGCTATTGAGAAGAAAGGCAAGAACATTGCTGCTGCAAGGAATCAAGCAAGGAAGGAAGTGTTGTTCGAGCCTGGAGATATGGTTTGGATGCATCTGCGCAAGGACAGATTTCCACTACTTCGAAAGTCCAAGTTGAAGCCATGTGCTGCTGGTCCTTACAAGGTGCTAGTCAAAATTAATGATAATGCCTACTCAGTTGACATACCTATTGAGGAGTTTGGCGGAGCTAGCAATAGCTTCAATGTTGCTGATTTGTCACCATATGCTGGAGAAGACCTTGGAGCATCGAGGTCAACACCTTTTGAAGGGGGGGGGGAGATGATGAGGACATCCCTACAGTTACACCTACCCTAATTGATAATGATGATGTTCCAATTGCAAAGAAAGATTAATCCAATGAGATAAGGATTGGACCAATCACAAGAGCTCGTGCTAAGCTACTAGAACAATAGGTGAACTTGTTTCTTAATGAACCTAGTGTTGTAATTAATGAGAATTTTATACTACCTAAGTCTTTGAATTATTGCATGATCAGGTACTTAGGAGAAGAAGGCGTAGCACGGAGTGAGGAGCTAATGGAACAAGGCGTGTTGATCAATGAAGAATGCGCGAGGGAGGAGAGGGAGGAAGCGCAGGAAACTGTCCAAGACGAAGATCAACCGAGAGAGCAAGTTCTCTGCCACAGCAGGCTGCCGCGGCAGGAAAACTGAGTCCGGCTCTGCCACGGCAGGCTGCCGCGACACAGAAACCGGCTAAAAGTCTGCCACAGCAGAAGAATTGAGGCCGAACCCTTTTGGATCGATTTGTATCAAGTTGGGTGGGACCAACTTGGGTTTCCCCTTAGGACGCCACCCACTGAACCAATAAATAGATGGGGGCGCAATAGTTAGGCTTTTTAGACCACGTTAAAATATTTTGGAGTTGCTTCTTTCATAGAACCTCTGGAATTACCCTGTGTTTGAATCTACCAACTATAATTGAGTGTGATCTGTTGTTCCATTGGGAATTAGTAGATTGCATACTGCCGTTCGTGGTCACGGCTGCGTGCGCAAGAGTGTGGTGTTGTGAATATCCTACAAGGTTCGAGATCTGTTGCACTGGCAGCAGGGTTCGAGCTGGAGAGGTCATAGCTACGGACTAGTTATCTATCATCCACCATCACCATCGACAAGAGCTTGCTGAGAAAATCGGGCCACCCCATATCAAGTAGCGTACCTTAGAAGCTTCAACTTCAAAATTTCGGCAGAGCGCCGAAATATCCCGCCCACCCATTCAAACATCCCGCCCATCCATTCAAACATCTAGCCCCCCCCCCAAAAAAAAACATCGAGCCCCAAAAATTATTTTATTGCACAAATTTAGCCTAGAAGCTTGAAAGGGCGTTATACATTGTGTGAAAAAAGGGGGAGGTGGCATTTTGAGCCATCATCTTTGTAGTTGCTTCACAACAAAACACATTGTTGTTACTTGGAAATTCGAAAACAAACTTCAAATTTGGAAGCAGACATATTGGTTGATTTGCAAAGATGCACTGATCTACCAAATACAGACACATCATCATAAAGTATTTCCATGACCTTGGTCACCTTTTTTTTGGACGATGGTCATCTTCTTGAAAGCCTTAAATTGTTTGAAAATTTCAGCAAATGCTTAGAAACTCATTTAAATGCTAGGAAGCAACTCTCGCTGGCATGTGGGCCTAGACGGTGATAGCACGTCTGAGAGGCCCCACGCCGGAGTAGCGTATGCTAGAAGCTTCGACCTCAAAATTTGGTATGGCACGCAAACATCGCACCCATCCATTAAAATATCCCAAGCATCCATTCAAACATGCTTCACCTCTTTCTAGAATGCAAAATTCCTCTTCTATCCCTGCACTGGAAATAAGAATCCAAGGGAGCACTGCAATAACAGAGGGATATAGGTGGTAAATTTGCGTTCTCCCAAGTGCATCACCCCATCCACGTTTCCCAGCCCTTCTTCAATATTTACCTGCCGCCCACTCCGACCTACACCAACTTTTTGGGCCCACTATGCAAGTGACCCAAATGTCAGTGAGCCAGAATTACGGGAAGTAGAGATTCCCATCGCTTGTTGTTCAAAATTCGAACATTTTTCGCTAAACCGAGATAAAATCGTTAAAATCATCCAACCTGGCTTATACTATCATTCCACTATGTCAGAGTAAAAGCTAAAAAAACAAAGCCAAAAACACGTTCGTAGCTTTATAAGCCAAAAATCAAAAGCCAGAATTCGAGCCCAACCAAACAGCCCAACCAATTTTATTTAACAAAAAATATGACCAAGTAGGATATCATCGACTTGTACATCAATTTTTGAGATACTTTTATTAAATTGCGGTAACACCATTCTGTTCCATGAATATATATAACCATAAAGTTTGAAAATATTATTTTGAATTCACGGAATCCTAAACCATAAAATCTAAACCCCTAAACCCTGACCAAGCAGATATCATGCAACTATAGATCAAATTGAGATACTTTCGTTAAATCAGGTAACGCCATTCTATTAGACGAATATAAGCATAAATCCTGAGCATTACCAAAAATTCTATGAACCCTAAACCGGAAACAACCCATAAAACTAAACTGGAAAACCCTAAACCCTCAACCCATAAACCCTAATCAAGCAGGTATCGTGCACTTATATATCAAAATTTGAGATACTTTCATTAAATTGCGGTAACGCCATTCTATTCCATGAATATAAGCATAAAGCTTGAACATTATTTAAAATTTCTGAAAGCCTGAAATCTAAACATTAAACCCTAAATCCTTACCAAACACATAGCATGCACTTATCAATCAAAATTGATATATTTTCATTAAACTCGTAACTCCATTATTTTCGATGAATATAAGCATAAATCTTGAGCATTATCGAAAATACCCTAAACCCTAAACAACCCCTAATAAACCAAAACCTAAAACCCTAACCCTCAACCCATAAGCCCTAACAGATCATGTATCATGCCCTTATAGATCAAATTTGGAGATACATTCAATGAGTTAGGTAAGGTCATATATATTCTGTTCGACGAATATAAGCATAAATCTTGAGTATTATTGAAAATTTGATAAAACCCCTAAACCCTATTCAGTCCATAAAACCTAAACCGTAAAACCCTAAAACCCTAAACCTTCGACCCATATAAAAACCCTAACCAAGCAGGTATCATGGACTTATAGATCAAAATCTGAGATTCGATATTTCACTAATTGTGGTAACGTCATTCTATTCAACGAATATAACAATAAAGTTTGAACATTATTAAAAAATCCCGAAAACCGAAACCTGTAAAACCCAAATCCTAAACCCCTAAACCCTATAACCCTAAACCCTCACCAAGCATGTAGCATGCACTTATAGATCAGAATTTAAGATAATTTCATTAAATTGGGTAATGCCATTCTATTTGACGAATATAAGCATAAATCCTGAGTAATATAAAAATTTCCCTAAACCCTAAACAACCCCTAAAACTTAAACCCTAAACCCTAAAGCCCTAAACCCTCAGCCATAAACCCTAACTAAGCATGTGTCATGCACACATTGATCAAAATTTGAGATACTTTCATTCAATCAGCTAACACCCATTCTGTTCTATGAGTATAAGCATAAATCTTGAGCATTATTGAAAATTTGCTAAACCCTAAACCCTAAACAACCCATAATCTAAACCGTAAAAACCTATAACCCTAAACCCTTGATCTATAAACCCTGACCAAAGTAGGTATTGTGCACTTATACATCAAAATTTGAGATACTTCCAATAAATTGATGTAATGCCATTCTATTCAACGAATATAAGCATAAAGCAACTTGAACATTATCGAAAATTCCTAAAACCCAAAATCCAAAACCCTAAAACCCTAAACCCTTACCAAGCACGTAACATGCACTTATAGATCAAAATTTGATATACTTTTGTTTAATTTGCTAACGCCATTTTATTCGACGAATATAAGCATAAATCTTGAGCATTATCGAAAATTCCCTAAACCCTAAACAATCCCTAAAACCTAAACCCTAAAACCCCAAACCCTCAACCCATAAACACTAACCAAGCAGGTGTATCATGCACTTTAGAGATCAAAATTTGAGATACTTTCATTAAATTAGGTAATGTCATTCTATTCGACAAATATAATAATAAAGCTTGAGCATTATTCTAAATCCGCTAAACTCTAAACCCTATACAATGATAAAACCTAAACTATAAAACCCTAACCAAGCAGGTATCATGCGTTATAGATCAACATTTGTGATACTTCCATTAAAGCAGGTAACGCCATTCTATTCGACGAATATAAGTATAAATCTTTGAGCATTATTGAAAATCGCTAATCCCTAAAACCTAAACAACCCATAAACCTAATCCATGAAACCCTAAATCATCGACCCATAAACCCTAAACCAGCAGGTACCATGCACTTATAGATCAAAAATTGAGATACTTTCGTTAAATTGTGGTAACGCCATTCTATTACATGAATATAAGCATAAAGCTTGAACATTATTGAAAATCATAAACCCTTAACCATAAAGCCTAATAATCTCCTAACCCTAGAACTCTATCTTCCTAACCCTAGAATCCTAAACCCTTACCAAGGTGGTATAATGCACTTATAGATCAAATTTTGAAATACTTTTATTAAATTGCGATAACGCCATTCTATTCCATGAATATAACCATATATATAAAGCTTGAACATTAGTATTGAAAATTCCCTAAACCTTAAAACCTAAACTATCATAAACTCTAAAACCTTGAACAACCCTAAACCCTAAACCACTAAACCCTAAAAGCCTAAACCCTAAAATCCTAAACCATAAACCATGAACCCTTCAACCCTCAACCCAAAATAAAACCCCGAACCCGAAACTTAATTAACCCTAGGCTATATATACTTTGAGTGAAAACCGGGGCAGTGGGATTTAAAGCCATGTTTTTAGTAGCTTCATGACTAAAGTCATTGTTGTGCATTAGAAAATTGAAATAACTTCCAATTTGGAAGCTTCCTTTGTAAATAATATTTTAAATGCCAATACACACCATAAAAAATATGGATAGGTTATTATAAACTATAGAAAAGATATGGCCATGACCTTGGTCATCTAGTTTGAAAGCCATGCATATTCTTACATGGTAGTACTCCATATATATTGTGATACAATTTTTTCTCAGAAATTATCAAATTTCAAGATTATATTTTTCCATGGAAACTAGCTAGTGCACATAGTGAGACACGAATAGAGAATATATTTTGTTTCTTTGTATTTTTTAAAATGGCTGAAATTAGGGGTCATCACCATTCATATCAAAAAGTTGAATTTTCCAAAACTCTTGGTGGTTCTCCAATATTTTATTACTTGATATCTTTGAATTATTTTAAAAAGTCAAGAGCAAGGTATATCACACATGTTCTAATTCGAAATTAGACATATTTACTTCAGATTGTCAAAAAGTCATTTTATTGCATAGATTTAGCTAGAAAGTTTGGAAATTCATGAAAGTTGGGCATTGTCCATCAAATCCAGAATCTTCTTTTGAAATGCCAAGATGCAGCTATCTACCAGATATGGACATGCTATTATAAACTATAACAGAGATATGGTCGTGACCTTAGTTATCTTGTATGAAAGCCTTCAAAATATATTGTTTATCAATTTCGGCAAATGTCTGGAAACTGATTTATATGTTGGTAAGCATACTGTCGCTGGCGTGTGGGTCTAGACAGGGCCAACACGTGAGAGCACCACCGTCGGAGTAGCGTACATCAGAAGCTTCAACCTCAAAATTTCCACATGGCGCCGAAACATCCTGTGCACATCGATTCAAATATCCCCCGCATCTATTCAAATATCCCGCCCCGCTTTTTGCAAATGCAAAATTCTCTTCTATCCCTGCTCCGGAAACAAGGACCGTGGCAGTACTGCAATAATAGAAGGGTATAGGTCATAAATGTGCGTCATCCCACCTATATCCCCCATCGTCTCTTCCCCGCCCACACCCCTCCAACCTTGACCTTCCACTAGCTGCTTCATCGCCGGCCCTCTCTTCCACGCCGGAGTTCCACTGTAGGTGCTCTTTACCGGAACTATTTCACCGGCTCCCTCGCGGAACCAGATCTGCTTCGCCAATGTCGTCGTCTACCCTACCGGGGCCAGTTCACTGAATCATTCGTTGCTGACCCCGAAATGCCGAGCCGCCGCCCCCGCCGCCCACTTGCCCGTCCCACCCGTCCTCGCCGCGCAACGGTAATTTCTCTTGCCCGTTTGCTATATTTTTGTTACTCATAAGCTATGAAATCTTCAGGATGTTACTCAATATCCTGGATGCTATTGCGATTTCGTTTGCACCCTTCATCTTGCAGGTCCTATCCACCTCATTAGCTTCTTGCTTTTATTCCATTTCTTTATTCCGCTATCGGTTTAATCATCCAACACGAACTCATAGATTCTACTCTTTCCGAGCGCTCGCACGGGTCATGCAAACAACTCATAGAGGATCTAACACTGACAATCTGACACCCAGCAAGGCTGAATCGTGAGGTTTCCTTGTGTTACTTAGGCCAGTTTCTTGTCATGTTAATTAGTTGTCATTCTACCTAAGAACTTGCCATGACATTTGCATTTATGTTCAATTGTGAATATATGTGCGAATGCTTAATTCGTAAAATCTCTATCTAGTTTGGATGATATATCTGGTCATCTTTAATGCTATATGTTGGTGTTGTCACCTGATTTCATCCTTCCAAACCAGCTATCTAGTTTGAAACATACGTCTGGTAATTTTTAATGCTATGTTTTTGGTGTTTTTCAAGAGTTTTCATCCTTCCAAACCAACCAACTTGGTTTCAAATGTCATGCAGAAAATGACAATGGAGTACAAGGACCAGAGTTCCAACTGCTGTGCTCAGATTCTTCTGGCAGATTGACCAGGAGTCGCACCCGCTCGAGAGGGAGATACTGTCAGCCTGAACGTGCTACTATAAGTTCATACTTACTTTAAATGATCTCTACTTTATATAATACTACTTGTTTCCCTTGTTGTTTGTTTTAACCTGTTTCACCATATTTTAGCAGACTGCAGTTAAAACCCAGCAGGAGTCCATGGAAGGCAGGACCGAAAGTTGTGATCCCTCATCCCATTCATCCTCCCATTGCATTGCCGAAGCAAACTTACTTAATAGTCCACCTAAAACAACTCCTGCATGTGATAAATATATAAATGATGTATTACATGCAGAACAAAAGGGTGTAGCTGCTCTTAGATCTATAGCTGAAATGTTGAAGAAGAGGACAAATGATACAGTGAAGCGAATCGCCATGTACTGATCTCTTATTGATGGTACTGACACGTTGTAATCTGTCGGAATTACGATCTTGTTGTATAACTTGTTGTAACAAACTTTTATTGTTGTGTAATAAGTAATGTTAATTTCTGTGGCTTTATTAATTGATGTCTTGATATTTACCTATTCTGCAAAAAGTAGGCGCTAGCAAAAAAAGTCTGGAATAGTAACAACGTGCGCATGGACGGCCTAAAGCGGCCAGAACAGTAAAATGCCAGAACAGTGAAAGGCTAGAACAGTAAAAGGCCAAAACAGTAAAAGGCCAGAACAGTAAAGGACCATAACAGTAAAAGGCCAGAACAGTAAAATGCTAGAACAGTAAAAGGCCGTAGCAACAAAAGGCCAGAACAATAAAAGGACAGAACTGTAAAAGGCCAGAACAGTAAAAGGCCAGAACAGTGAAAAGACCGGAACAGTAAAAGGTCGGAACCGTAAAAGGTATCAACAACAAAAGGCCAGTACGGTGGCAGGTCAGTACAGTAACAGGCTAAACAGTGCCAGCCTTAACAGCCAAAAGCCCAAACACTAAAGGGCCTAAACAGTAACGGGTCGAAATTCTTAAAAGGCTAAAACAGTAACAGGACTGAACAATAAAAGGCTAAATTGGTAACAGGCCTGAACAGTGTAGGGCCGGACTTGTGCAGGCCTCAAGTGGCAGCACAATGTTGGACAAACATGGGCCTTATGTAGGCCGAAACCGAATCGGGCCTGAAAGTTCGCGGGCCACATCTCTAGGCCTATTTCAAATAGTGCAGGACAAAACAGTAACGGGCCATCTTCTTATTGGGCTCCCATGAAGGGTCGGCCCAGTTAGTACTTAGCAGGCCTTGGCTGGGCCAAGCTTCTACCACGGTTTCTATGACCGTTAACGGCGATAACCGGCTGCTAACGGTGGCTGCGACGTGGCAGTTTGCATGACGTCAGCCGTCAGCGTGGTTGGCGAACAGATCTATGACGGAACATGTTTTTGTTGCTGAAGGGTGCGATCCGCCATGGGTGAAAAAAACCGTGGTTAATTCATTTGTCACGGGGCTTTTACCACGAAGGCCATCCGTCGCGCAAGACTCTTCGGCCATGAAAAACGGGCCTTCAACCACGAAAGTCCTCCGTTGTAAAAGCCAACTTTTCTTGTAGTGAGAGGGGATCCATGCTTAGGATTGGTCTTCATTGACTTTAGAAACTATGAGAAAAGATTAACTCTAGATTGATCTGGTTAAGGGGATTAGATGGTCACTTTAGTGACTAGAGATCATATCCAGCTAGAGAATCTTTCTTAGAGTTTTGTAATCTTAAGTTAGTTGGATCCTAGATGATGAACTCCTAGAGTAGATCCTACTACTTCCTAGGCAAGAAAGTGAGGCAGCAGATCAAGGCAATTCATCTTAGCAGATCAAGACAACTCATCTTACAAGCAAAGAAAATCTACTACCATGGTTACCTCCTAGCCTAGCTTGGGGTAAGGATGGGTATTTTGAAAAGGTTGTATTTCGAAGTAGATGAGAGTCCTTGGTATTTCTACCAAGAACAGAATTTGAAAGCTTTATAAAAGGTTTTGGAAAAACATAGGGGTAAGAGTAGTTGAAGGTTATGTCTTGAAAACATAAGGAGATTATATCATATAGATCTCCATAATTTTGTTAATAGAAGCTAGGAAAATAATGTTTGTGGCAAAGGCATCTTGGCTCAAGTTTTGGAAAGCCGGAACATTTGAGAATATGTAAAATAAGCCAAGACAATTTTTTGAAATAGGTTTTGTCAACTGTGGTGATGTAAGAAGTATGTAAACTTTGGTGAGGAAAGAAGTAAACCAAACCAGAGGAAGAAGTGGTGGCTGGGAATTATTTTGACGTGATTCCGATTCTCAAAAATCACAAACTCAAATATATATACAAAACCCTCTGAGGAAAAATTTATTTGAGCTCCAGATCTTTTCTAGTGATTTAGTCACCTAAACTAGGGTTTACTTCACTAGAAAATTCATAGATTAATAAAGAAAATTGATAAAATCATGAAACCACTTTTGTATCCTTGTTATTTCAAACCTATCTGTTGATATCATTTTTGTACATTGATATCATACAGACCCAAGCCCTAGTTTAAAACTCCTTCATTGGGTGTATTTTGACAATTAAATCATAAAACAAATGCCTCAAATGCTTTCCCTGATAATTCCAATTGCAATAAACTTGATGTAGCCCGACCTTCGGTCGTTACCACATCATGGTCTCCAACTTATGCCAAGTCGTCATGGACTCCAAAGGTGAATCCGTTCCTCTCTGCGAGCCCACTTCCTACCCCATTGAATGGTATACTACTTCATACTCCGTCATGTATTCATGATAGGTTCATCCCGACAAGTATGGAGGCATGGGAGGAAGCCTAGAGCACCAAGCCCGACAAGACGGAGGCTTGGAAGAGAAGACGGAAGAAGTAGTAGCTGGAGCACCATAGTCTCCGGCCTGCACACCGGAGTCTCCGACCACACCGGAGTCTCCGGCCTGCACACCAGAGTCTCCGGCCTAAGGACACCGGAGTCTCCGGCCTGCAGACCCCGGAGTCTCCGAACCCATCTCTAGACTGACCCCCAGATCGAGCTCGAGGACAGTCTATCTGCCACTCCGGAGATGGACTGGAGGCAGACCGGAGTCTCCGAACCACCACACCAGATTCTACGGCCTGAGCGTATGGGCCTGCACGCCGCCAGCTGGGCCTTTGGCCCATGTACCCCTTAGTCCGCCTAGACTTTGCCCTTTTATTCCTAAAGTACCCTTGAACTAGTTGCTGGCCTATATATAGTGCCCCCACCCCCTCATGTAACCCTAGGAATAGATGATAGACTAAAGACAACCCCCCTTGTGGAATCTCTAGTTTTGCCTCATCATCTTCTACCTAAGGGGACCGACTATCGTCACCACCTCGTTGGAGTTTGCATCGCACCTCCCTCATTGTACAAGGCCTTGGCATCGACGTCCCTTTGCCAAGACGTCAAGACCCTCTCCAAGGTGTTCCTCCCTATCCGCGTGTGATCGAGGGAGCACGTTGACCGATCTTTCCTTGCAAGGATTCTATCAGACTGGTGTCCACCGGTGAGAGCAATCGGCCTTGTATTGTGTGTGTTTTGTGTGTGTTCATCGTTTTCTTCATGAGGTGTGCGTCCGCTTCTGCTACCTTCTCCCTTTCCCCTCGCTTTCCCATCGATTTGACCACGAGATCCATGAAGATCGGGCCACCCACGGGGTTACCCCATAACATCTGGTATCCGCAGCTTTTGGTTGCCACAGATTTCTCCTCGATTTGGTCTTTCCCCCATAAATTCGAAATTTCTAGCCCCAATTCGTGTTTTGGATCGATCTATGATTTGAGTGCGTTTTGGTAGGTTTTGATAAGTGGATTACTTGCTAAACTTGTTGATCTACCTTCCCTTGCGTTCCCATGGCCTAATTCCTTGATTTCCCACAACAATTTGGTGTTTTGGTTCGATTTTTTCCGCCAAAATCGCGTCCCGGACGAGTTCTACATGTCCTGGAACCTCCGGACCGGAGATTCCGGCCCCCGGACCGGAGATTCCGGTCCAGACCGGAGTTTCTGGCAAAGTCTCCGCCCCCTGCTGATAGCAAATCTGTTTCATGGTTTTGAGCATAACTTTTGCATATGAACTCGGATTTTGGTGTTCTTTAGCTCGTCTCGAAGAGGAGAAGGAGCTCTACATCATCATCTCCGTGGTTCATGATATCTACTCCATCCAAATTCCATGAGCAAGGCGGAATCCACCAATAAAAGGTGAAGATCGACGAAGAAAGGTATAAACATTCTGTGACTTCTCCCCACTTGATTTCCTTTGTGAGCTACACTATCTTCGAGTTCAACAAACACCTATTGAGACTAGTTTCTCCTATGATTGCTTGGGCTATGCACATTTGATACCTTGTAGAATTCCGAGCAAAAGTTGTGAGCGCGCTATCTCATATAGTTATCTTGTATAGTTGTTGGCACAAGGAAGAGACAAGTGAAAAAAATAGAAAAAGAAAAAGAAGAAAAAGAAAGAAAGAAACAAGTGCCTCATAGAATAGGAAGCACAAGCTCGATGAACATCAAATAGGTGGTAATTATTGTGCATATCTTGTAGCCCACTAATTTAGTGCAATCGAACTAGCGTCTCTCCTCGCACTTGTGTGACACGAGCTTATAGTATTCACTAGGTAATCATTTGGTTCTTAGCTCACTTTCTCCATCGCACAAGTCCCATTTATCCCATCGTGTGTGTTTCCTTGTACATAATTCCTATCTTGTGGATTTACTTGCTTTGCTTTGTGATCATCGTGAGTTCTTTACTTGCCATTACAATATCTTGATTTCGGATTGTTCTTGGACATGCCACCTTCCATACCTATCCACCATAAGCTTTGTGTGTGTGTTTTTTAGTGGTTAGTTGGTTTTAGTGTTCCGTGTGCACTTCACTTTGCTTGGTTTTGATTGCTCTCAAGTGTTGCCACTTGCACGATACTATCTTCCAAGGTAAAGTAAGGTTTGACGTTGCATCCCTAACCCCCTACCACTTCCATATACACACTACTTGGTCTTGTGAATCATGTCTAGGAACTCTGGAGCCGAAGATGATATCTATGAAGAATCCATGATGAGCCACCATGCATATGCCTCCACAAGCATGGATGACATGATGGAGCAGTACACCGACAATGGCTCCACATGCTTGGGTGATATGGAGTTCTACAACAACAAGAATTCCCCAAGCATGGACGACTTCAAGGACGACAACGACAAGCTCCTCAAGTCACGTCGACCAAGACGGAGACCCCATCTCGAGAGCACCAAGGTCCACCATCAAATGGACAACTTCAAGCGCGACATGGACAACGACTTCGCCAAAACCATGAGCATGATGGCCAAGACTAATGATGCTTTGCGTTCATTACAATGCCTCACCAAGAAGAGTGCCAAGGACAAGGAGCATCGTCGTGAGCGTCATGTGGATGACCAAGTGCGCCATTTACATCAACCTTTGGCAAGGCACGCCAATGACCTCTGTCGACACCATCATAAGGTACCATCTACGACTCGTGCCACCACCAAAATGGCACCAAGAGCAAGCTCCCCTCCACGCCATCAAGCTTTAACGCCAAAACTTGACGTCCTAGATGACGCATGCAACTTCATGGATGAGGAAGACGAAGACCTCTACTTCGCCAAGTTGGACAAGTATGTCAAGAGGACTACACAAGCCAAGGTGCAATATGGCGATGAAAAGGTCAAGATTGTTGAGCATGGGATTTTCCCTTCACCAAAGGAGGCGCAAGTAGTTGAGAGAACCGAGCCTACCCTACATGCTTGAGTGATGATGTGGTACCAATCCCATGTGAGTATGAGAGCCACTTATCCCACTTGAGTGAAAGCAAGAGTGAGATGAGCGACTCCACCATATGTGAGATTGAGTGCTTCCACTTGGAGGTCATGAGTGATAACCTAGTGAGTGGAGAGTGGTAGTTGATAGGTCATGTGAGACCACTTTGATTTCTAATGACTTAACCTCTACCTCTAGTGTGTTTCCTCATGATGTGCTAGGTTCCATGGATCAAGAAGCACCAAGATTCGAGATGATGATGCCTCCAACCAAGAAGATGTACATGGTGGATGAAGATGATGTGATGCGGCCCGTCCTACGGACGCTCCTACATCTACACCAAGAAGTCCCCCAAGTGGACCCATGACTCGTGCCCGAGCCAAACTCCTACAAGCTAAGGTGAACTCGCTTCTCCCCTCGTGCCAATTTGATACCTCCTTGGATGGTATGCTACTTCATGCAACTACCCTATGCATCATCAGGTATGAAGCTTCGACACATCACCAAGCACCCAAGCATGGAGAACAAGGAGCAGAGCATGAAGCTGGAGCCGCTGGAGCTACTCAGACTAGAGTCTCCGGTCTGTGCACACCGGAGTCTCCGGTCCACCAAAGTCTCCGGCATGAAGACACCGGAGTCTCCGGCCCCACCTCCGGTCTGCCCCCTGAACCGAGCCCTGGGACAATCTGAAGGCCCCTCCAGAGGCTGGTCCGGAGACCGACCGAAATCTCCGGCCCAGACCGGAGTCTCCGGTCCACCACACCGGAGTCTCTGGACCGACCGTCGCCAGGCATGAAAAGACCTTTGGGCCTACGGCCCATGTATACCTTAGTCCGTCCAGAAGTTGTCTTTTATTCCTAAAGTACCCCTATCTAAGTGGCTGGCCTATATATAGTCACCCACCTCCATTGTAAACCCTAGGCATGATATTGGAATTAGTGGAAACCCCTTTGTGGATCTATCTAATTCTTGCCTCATGCTCCTCGACCAAGGAGCACCAATATCCCCAAACCTCGTTGGAGTTTGCATCGTGCCTCCGCGTTGTACAAGGCCTTGGCATCGGTGTCCCTTTGCCAAGACGTCAAGATCTCACCGAGTCTCCCATCTCGCCATGCCGGTTCGAGAGAGAGTCCTCCGCCCGACGCCGATCCTAGGGATTACGCCGGACCGGTCACCGCTGGTGTGAGCTATTGGTGTGTATCGTGGTTTTGTGTGTTTGTGTTCATCGTTTCTTCGTGCGTGAGTTCGTCGTGTTCATCCTCCCCTCCTCTCCCCGCACTCCATCCTCGATTTGAAAGGGAATTGTGAAAGATCGGGCCACCCTAGAGGTTTGCCCTCAACATATTGGTATCAAGAGCCAGGTTGCTCACGATTTCCCCCAGAAAATTTTCTTCTATCCACCAAAAATTCGAAAATCCCCAAAAAACAGCCCCTATTTGCCTTTGGATCGATCTCTTGATTTGGAGTGTTATTTGTGGTTTTGATCCGACCAAACCCTGTCTTAGGTGTTGGTCCAGCTTTATCCTGTGTTTTCCCAGCCCAATTTGGTCAATTTTCGCGGATTTGAGGACCCAAGGCGTGGATTTCCGCTCAAGAACACGAGCAGTTAGCGATCTGACTCCAGACCGGAGTCTCCGGCCTGCACACCGGAGTCTCTGGCCTACACCGGAGTTTCCAGTCTACCCACATCGGAGTCTCCGGCCGGGACCGGAGTTTCCGGCCTCAAACCCCGAAGTCTCTGGCCTGACGCCTGATTTTGACAGTTTTGCCTCTAATCTTGCATTGGCTAATTTCCTCTTATTTGTTTGTGCCTGTGTGTGTGTCGTCAACTAACAACAAGCTTCCGCATCAACAAACCCCGCGCTCATCGACACCACGGCCCACGAACATCATCTCGCACCACCGACGCCAAGTTCATCATCACCAACGAAGGTATAACTTGCGTCACCTTGTTAACCCCTATCTTCCTTTGTGTGTACCTATCCTATGAGAGTGTCTCATCTTGTGTTTGCTTAAGCATTGTGCATTTGTCCTTGGATAGTGAGAGTGCAAGAGCAATATCAAGTGTGACTAGGTAGCATCAAGGGCGAGCAAAAAAAAAGAAAAAGATACAAAGAACAAGCAAAAGAAAAATAGTCTCCCTTTGCCAAAGAGAGTCTCAAAGCTTGTAAGCAAGAGAGAAAGAAGAGCGCCCAAGGCAAGTGCACAAATCCGTTGCTCATTTTCCCTCTTTGCAAACGAGCCACTGTCTCTCCTTGCATTGGCACGGCAACGAGCTTAGTCTTCGTTAGGACATTTTGTTTGCTCATTTTCATAGTCGTGTCAATCCCATCTTTCTCCACATGTGTGTATATAGTCATAGGTTCCCGTCACCCTTTTGAGTTGTTGACCTTCGCCTTTGACTTGAGTTTTGTTGGATTTTACCCACTTTTGACTATCCCTTTTCTTTTGGTTGGTTCTTTGGCTTTCCACAATCCTAACCTACCACCAACAAGCTTTTTGAGAGTTAGTTCTTTCTTTAGTGTGAGTTTTCTTTGCATTTCCACTTTGCACGCTTATAGCTCTCACTTGTGGTTTCTAGTTTGGTGCAATCCCCAAGGTGAGGTAAAAGGCTAACACCATCATATTCCACTTCCATATACAATACTTGTGTATCTTGCATGATGGATAGGCACGGTGAGCCGAGCCAACCACCTCCCCAAGAAGAAGATCAAGGACCGTATAGGACGCGCGCAAGTCACTTCATCGTCCGCCAAGAATTCCGTGAACGTTGCCAAGCCCTTGAGACGTGACAAGATGAACAATTTGGCGAGACGCAAGCCGAGTTCAAGAACATCGACAACCGCTTCGATGGCCTTGAAAGGCAAATGCAAGCAATGCATCACAACTTCGTCCACCAAAATGAGTCGCTTCAACGCTCCGTCACCGAAACAAATGACAATCTTCGACGCCTCATCGACGGAATGTCAAGAACGTGTTCACGTGCTTCAAGCTCTTCAAGTTCTTCGCGTCGTCATGCACCTCCGCAACAAGATATACCTCCAAGTGCTCCAAGATGCAATGATGCCCCCGTGGTTGAAGATGGAACCTCTTCGAACTATGTACCTTCCCCATGGCATGCCGCAACGTCAAGCTATGATGGTGACCTCTCTTCAAGGCCACGAGCAAGGCAAGAAGCACACCGTCATCACGCAAGAGCACTAGTGATCCAACAAGAGCAACTGCAAGCGCAACCGCAACCGCAAGTGCAACCGCAAGTCTACCACCATCGACTGTGACACATACTTGACACAACAAATGATGACTCCAATTTGGAGAATCAAGCTCGTCATTGACGTGAAGCTCTCCAAGATCCTCCTCCTCGTCATCAACGTCATGAACGTCCGCACCGACACCATGGTCATCACGAGGCGCCTCCTCCACCTCAACAAAACTTGGAGCGTCAAGTGATACAAGTTGAGTGACGCCCACCACGTCAAGAGGCTCATGGCCATGTTCTTCGCCGTGAGGCCCATGTGCCTAACCAATATCACCAACCGAGGAACGAGCCTCCTCTTCGGCATCAACCGCGTCAAGAGGCTCCACACCCTCGCCACCATGAGGCCCAAAGGCCTCAACCACGTCAACAACCGCGCCAAGAGCAAGAGCAAGCTCCTCAACAACAATGTCAAGAGCAAGCTCCGCAACAAGGATGCGAGAACCAAGTTCCACCTCCCCAACTACAAGATCATCAAAAAGGTCACCAAGCTCGTCGCAATGACCGCAATGATGAAGAAACTTTTGGCAAGCTCAAGTTCACAATGACAAGTTCACCGGATCCAATGACCCCAAAGAATACCTCTTGTGGGCACTCAAAGTCGACAAGATCTTCCGCATGCACAATTATAGCAACGAGAATATGGTTGCCATGGCTTCGCTCGAGTTTGATGATTATGCTAACCTTTGGTGGGAACAAGTTCATGTTTCTCGTGATGCAAGACAAGAGCCGCCAATCACAACTTGGCATGACATGAAGGCTCACATGAGATCCCGGTTCGTCCCCGCGCACTACACACGTGACCTCTTCAACAAACTTCAAGCTCTTCGTCAAGGGACAAGGACCATGGAAGAGTACTGCAAGGAAATGGAACTCAACTTTATTCACACAAACATTGATGAGCGCATGGAGCAAACAATGTCACGTTTCCTTATTGGCTTGAATCACCCAATCAAGTGCATTGTCGAGTTCCAAATATACAACACCATGGTTGAGCTTGTGCACATAGCAACAAAGGCGGAATGTCAAGTGCAAGAGGACATCAAGTACAACAAGCCCAAGACATATTTCACATATAAGCAAGCTCCAACCGCTACACCAACAACTTTCAATGGAAGCTCCTCAAGTACCTCCAAGCCTTCCTTCAAGCCCACACTTCCTCAAGGAAAACAGCCCCCAAGTGGCAAGGAAGCAAAAGGTGATACACCTTTTAATGGTGAATGCTACAAGTGTGGAGGTAAAGGACACAAGTCGGCCGAATGTGGAAACAAGAAAGTCTTGTTCATCCATGACAATGGTGATGAAGAGTACTTGAGTGAAGATGAGTTTGATGCCCGTGTCAAGGAAGCAATGGGAAGGCAACGAGTGGAAGATGATCAAGAACTCATCATGTGTGAACATGACACAAGTCCATCGCTTGTCGTCACAAGGATCTTGATCACTCAAGAACAAGATCATGAAGACCAACGCTCCAATATCTTCCAAACAAGAGCTGACATCAATGGCAAATCTATCAAGGTGATCATTGACGGTGGGAGTTGTCACAGCCTTGCTAACACCGAGTTGTGCGAGAAGCTCAACCTCACCCTCCATCCGCACAAGCACCCCTACCACGTGCAATGGCTAAGTGACCAAGGGTCCATAAAGATCAAGAATACCGTATCGGTCTCCTTCGCCATTGGTCCTTACAAAGATACGGTGGAGTGTGATGTGGTTCCTATGACAGTTTGCCACATGCTTCTTGGTCGACCGTGGAAATTTGATAAGGTTGCTCAACATGATGGTCGCACCAATGTATACACCTTCAAATGGCTCAACAAAACATGTGTTTTGCAACAGATGACTCCTAGCCAAATAATTGCGGACAATGCAAAGGCTTTAGCGAGGGCGCAAAGCACAACACCTACTTATGAGAAGAGCGGTGAGAGAGAGAACCACCTCATAGTGAGTGAGAGCCACAAGCCAAACTCGAGCGGAAAAACTAAGAGTGTTCTCATTGCCACCAAAAGTGAGATGAGAGATGTTTGGAACAACCCATCCATCTTACACTATGTCCTCCTTTGCAAGGGACTAGCGCAAGGAACTAATGAATTAACTAATGTTCCTCCATATTTGATGAGTGTTTTGCAGGAATTCAAGGATGTGTTCCCCGAAGATCTCCCACATGGACTACCTCCTCTTCGCGACATCTAACATCGCATTGACCTCATCCCCGGCGCACCTCTTCCAAACCGCACCGCCTACCGCACGACCCCGGAGGAGACGAAGGAGATCGAACGTCAAATCAACCAACTCGTCTCCAAAGGTTTGATCCAAGTTAGCACTAGTCCAAGTGCCGTACCCGTGATTCTTGTTCCAAAGACGGATGATACGTTACGGTTATGCATGGACTGCCGTCCAATCAATGCTATCACCGTGCGTTATCGACATCCCATACCACGTCTCGATGACATGCTTGATGAGTTGTGTGGAGCCACTATTTTTTCGAAAATTGATCTTCGTAGTGGTTACCATCAAATACGCATGGATGAAGGTGATGAGTGGAAAACCGCCTTCAAGACCAAACTTGGTCTCTATGAATGGTTGGTTATGCCCTTTGGTTTATCTAATGCCCCATCCACCTTCATGCGCCTCATGAATCATATTTTGCGTTCTCTCATTGGAAAAAGTGTTGTTGTCTATTTCGATGATATTCTTGTTTATAGCAAATCACTTGAGGACCATATAACACATGTCAAGGAAGTTTTGCAAATCCTTTGACATGAAAAGCTTTATGCTAATCTCCCCAAGTGCACTTTTGCTAAAGACAAGTTGATTTTTCTTGGATTTGTCGTTTCTTCGAAGGGAATTAAAGTTGATATTTCCAAGGTAAAAGACATATGAGATTGGCCCACCCCAACAAATGTGAGTGAACTCCGAAGTTTTCATGGGTTGGCCGGTTTCTATCGTTGCTTTGTGAAAGACTTTTCAACCATTGCTTGCCCCTTAATGAATTGACCAAAAAGAATGTCACCTTCGTATGGGGCAAAGCACAACAAAAAGCTTTTGACGAACTTAAAAAGAGGCTCACCGAAGCACCTCTTCTTACTTTACTGGATTTCACAAAAACTTTTGAGATAGAGTGTGATGCTAGTGGTATTGGCATTGGAGGAGTCCTTATGCAAAACAGACGTCCTATAGCCTACCATAGCGAGAAACTTGATGGTGCTCGCCTTAACTATCCGATTTATGACAAAGAGCTTTTTTGCCTTAGTTCGTGTCCTTCATGTTTGGCAACACTACCTTTGGCCCAAGGAATTTATCATACATTCCGACCACGAGTCGTTGAAATATCTCAAAGGCCAAGCCAACTTGAGCAAGAGACACGCTAAGTGGGTTGAGTTCATGGAGTCTTTTCCGTACATTGTCAAGTATAAGAAGGGCAAAGATAATGTAGTTGCGGATGCATTGTCTCGCAAACATACAAGCCTTCTTACGAGACTTGAAATCAGCGTGTTGGGTCTTGAGGAAATAAAATCTTTGTATGCTTCCGATCCGTTCTTTGAACCAATTTTCGCAAAGTGCTCCAATGACAAAGGAGTTGATGATTTCTATTTGCATGAGGGCTTTCTATTTAAACAAAACAAGCTATGCATTCCGAAGTCGTCTCTTCAACTTTTGCTTCTCTAAGAATCTCATGGTGGAGGCCTCATGGGTCACTTTGGCCGTAACAAGACATTGGACATGCTCTCCACTCACTACTTTTGGCCCAAGATGAAGCGCGACATGGAGCGCTACGTTCAACGATGCACGACATGTGTTCAAGCTAAGTCACAAGCTAATCCCTATGGTCTTTATATGCCATTGCCTATTCCTCATACACCTTGGTCCGACATTAGCATGGATTTCGTGTTAGGATTACCTAAATCTAAGCATGGTCATGATTCTATATTTGTTGTTGTGGATCGCTTTTCCAAAATGGCACACTTCATACCGTGCCATAAGACCGACGATGCTTCACATGTTACAAATCTGTTTTCACGGAAATTGTCTGTCTACATGGTGTGCCACGAACAATCGTCTCCGACCGCGACGTCAAATTCATGAGCTACTTATGGAAGACTCTCATGGCCAAGCTCAACGTCAAGCTACTCTTTTCATCCGCATCGCATCCTCAAACTGATGGTCAAACCGAAGTTGTCAACCGAAGCCTCAGGACTCTCCTTCGTGTGTTGATCAAGAAGAACTTGAAGGATTGGGACGAATGCATCCCACACGCCGAGTTCGCGTACAATCGAGCCAAGCATTCAACAACCAAGAGGAGTCCATTCATGATCGTCTATGGTTTCGAGCCCCTCACCGCGCTCGACATCCTACCACTACCTCTCCATGAGCGCACAAACATGGACATCGAGAAACGCGCACAAGCTATGAAGAAACTTCATGAAGAAACAAGAGCTACTATCGAACAACAAGTCCTTCGCCAATCTTCAAGGTTAAACAAGGACAAGAAGGAGATGATCTTTGAAGAAGGTGACCTAGTGTGGATACACCTAAGCAAAGACCGCTTCCCCAAGGAACGTGACTCCAAGCTCAAGCCAAGAGGAGATGGTTCCTTCAAGGTCATCAAAAGAATCAACAACAACGCCTACATCATCGACATACCGACCTCCAAGTACCTTGCAAGAAATACATTCAATTTCAAGGATCTCTCACCCTACCATGGAGATGCTCAAGATGATAACCATGAAGAGTCGAGGACGACTGTTTCCCAAGGGGGGGAGCTGATGCGGCCCGTCCTATGGACGCTCCTACATCTACACCAACAAGTCCCCCAAGTGGACCCATGACTCGTGCCCGAGCCAAACTCCTACAAGCTAAGGTGAACTCGCTCCTCTCCTCATGCCAATTTGATACCTCCTTGGATGGTATGCTACTTCATGCAACTACCCTATGCATCATCAGGTACGAAGCTTCGACACATCACTAAGCACCCAAGGATGGAGATCAAGGAGCAGAGCATGAAGCTGGAGCTGCTCAGACCGGAGTCTCCGGTCTACGCACACCGGAGTCTCCAGTCCACCAAAGTCTCCGGCCTGAAGACACCGGAGTCTCCGGCCCCACCTCCGGTCTGCCCCCAGAACCGAGCCCTAGGACAATCTGAAGGCCCCTCCGAAGGCCGATCCGGAGACCAACCGGAATCTCCGATCCAGACCGGAGTCTCCAGTCCACCACACCAGAGTCTCCGGACCGACCGTCGCGAGGCATGAAAACGCCTTTGGGCCTGCGGCCCATGTACCTCTTAGTCCGTCCAGAACTTGTCTTTTATTCCTAAAGTACCCCTGTTTAAGTGGCTGGCCTATATATAGTCCCCCACCTCCATTGTAAACCCTAGGCTTGATATTGGAATTAGTGGAAACCCTTTGTGGATCTATCTAATTCTTGCCTCATGCTCCTTGACCAAGGAGCACCAATATCACCAAACCTCGTTGGAGTTTGCATCGTGCCTCCGTGTTGTACAAGGCCTTGGCATCGGTGTCCCTTTGCCAAGACTTCAAGATCTCACCGAGTCTCCCATCTGACCATGCCGGTTCGAGAGAGAGTCCTCCGCCTGACGCCGATCCTAGGGATTGCGCCGGACCGGTCACCTCCGGCGTGATCTATTGGTGTGTATCGTGGTTTTGTGTGTGTGTGTGTTCATCGTTTCTTCGTGCGTGAGTTCGTCGTGTTCATCCTCCCCTCCTCTCCCCACACTCCATCCTCGATTTGAAAGGGAATCGTGAAAGAACGGGCCACCCTAGAGGTTTGCCCTCAACATGATGCGATCCCCATATTGGATGAAGAAGTCACCCACATGGAGGCCAATACTACTACAACACCCACATCATATGAGAGGTATGAACAAGGTAAGCATACGGGTGTTGATGATGCCATGATCCCACTAGTGGACATGATGACTTGTGATGATTGGCATGCTATGGATGATGTTTGTGATATCACATATACTTCATTGGTATTTCCATGTGATACTTTGCCTTTGCATAATGTTGAGCATGTGAAATTATTTGATTGTGATGATGTTGCCATAGACATGCCATGCTCTAAATGTTACATTGTTGATATCATTGCTTGCACTTTGTTGAACAATTTCTCTTTCCAATGTTTTGCTTGCAATGATGTTACCAATGGTACCCCTCGAACCATGCTTTGTCATGAATGTTTTACAATCTCTCCCGTAGCTCGCAATAATTTGAATAATTGCTCTTTCACTTGTTTTGCTTGCAACGATAATTCTCATATGGTTCATATTGAGATGGCCCCCATAGCTTCCTAAAATTTTGGAGATTTTGATGATTGCCTGATAGGGTAAAGGTGCCCGATCTTTCGATGAGACGATAACTGTCGATTATGGTGGAGGTCGACGTTGACGATCCGACTACAAACATGTGAGACGTTGTGCCTTAGCAATCGATAGACCAACTTCCGAGGCTATTGATCACGCCGGAGCTAGATCAACCTGATCACGAGGATCAATCCCTGTAAGCAATCGAAGAACCAGCAAGAATTATAGATGCAATCAAGATATTGCGAATATAGATGAAAGCTTTATTGAAGAAGTGGGATTCTGTCAGTGCGTAGTACAAAAGGTCGGTTTGACACTTGTGCCTATGGCGAAGAGTAGCTCGTGGCTAAGTCTTTTACTAAACAAAATCCGAGTCTAAGCGATGACCTAATGGGGGTATATATGGAGGAACAGAAGGAACTTTCGGCCAGCCTTGGGAAGGAGGTCGAAATCCATCTCTAGGCCGGTTTCCTCCACTATACGGATTCTAAAAGTTCAGCCCCTTTATTTGGGTGAAAAATACATGGGCCTGGCCCATATTTAAAGGTGACGCAGCACCATCTAATCACATGGACGAAAATTTGAAGTGTGTAGCTCTCTAGTTCGTCCATGTCTTCATCTTTTCATTAAGGTGGCTTCAAAGTTGTGAAATCTTCACTTGTAGCGTCATCCTGAATCCTCACACAATTGCTGCCATCATCTCCATGCATGATCATGCTCCAATGCTTGTCCCTCTCATCCATGCTAGGCCCATCATTCCTAAGTAACATACACACATCTGATTTATGCAGCATCATATTCTCATGAACATTAGGAATAGTTCCTAGAAACGGAAGTACCTGATAATTTAGTTGGCGTGCACGAGCTCTTGTGAGAGGTCCTTGGAATTGTGGAACGTGAAGAAGTGTGCCTATAGGTGCAACGGTTGTATCAACCGTAGGGGTGTCCTCATCATCCTCCCCTTCTTGAATTGAAGTTGTCCTCGATGCAATCTCATCTTCTTCTCCAAAGTATGGTTTCAAATCTGCAATGTTAAATGAGGGACTTACCGTGCCCATCTCTGCAGGAAGCTCAAGTTTATATGCATTATCGTTCATTTTCTCTAACACTTTAAAAGGACCAGCAACACGTGGCATTAATTTAGACTTGCGCAAATCAGGAAAATGATCTTTGTGCAAATGCAACCAAACTAAATCTCCCACATCAAACACAATATGCTTGCGTCCTTTATCACTAGCAACTTTATATTTAGCATTCATACGTTCTATATTTTCCTTAGTAATCCTATGCAACGTAAGAATCTGTTCAGCACATTGTGTAGCATCAAAATTATGTTGCACCGAAGATGGAATAGGTAATAAATCAATAGGTGCACGAGGAACAAAACCATACACAATCTCAAAAGGGCATAACTTAGTTGTAGAATGGACGGAACGATTGTAAGAAAATTCAATATGAGGTAAACAATCTTCCCACATTTTTAAGTTCGTCTTTAAAACAGCCCATAACATGCTAGACAAAGTTCTATTAACTACTTCAGTTTGTCCATCAGTTGGAGATGACATGTAGTACTAAACAGCAACTTAGTCCCCAACTTAGCCCATAAACATTTCCAAAAATGGCTAAGAAATTTAGTATCATGATCTGAAGTAATAGTATTAGGCACACCATGCAAGCGAACATCGTGAAAGAATAATTCAGCAACATGAGCAACAACATCACTCTTATGACAAGGAATAAAGTGTGCCATCTTAGAAAATCTATCCACAATCACAAAAATACTATCCCTCCCCATCTGTGTTTGAGGTAATCCTAAAACAAAGTCCATAGAAATATCCTCCCAAGGTACACTAGGAACAGGAAGAGGCATATATAAACCATGTGGATTAAGGCGTGACTTAGATTTTTGACATGTTGTGCAGCGAGCAATAAACCTCTCAACATCCCTTCGCATGCGTGGACAAAAGAAGTGTGTAGCAAGTACGTCTTCTGTCTTCTTTACTCCAAAGTGACCCATCAATCCTCCTCCATGCGCCTCCTGCAACAACAAAAGACGAACGGAACCTTCTGGAATGCATAGTTTGTTAGCACGGAACACAAACCCATCATTTTGGACGAATTTGTTCCAAGTTTTACCCTCTAGACAATGCTGCAAAACATCTTCAAAATCGACATATTTCACATATTGTTCTTTAATAGTTTCCAATCCAAAGATTTTGAAGTCAAGTTGAGATAACATGGTATAACGACGTGATAGAGCATCAACAATAATATTATCTTTACCCTTTCTGTGTTTAATAACATAAGCAAAAGATTCAATGAATTCAACCCACTTTGCATGACGTTTATTCAACTTAGCTTGACTACGAATATGCTTCAAAGATTCATGATCAGAATGTATAACAATTCTTTAGGCCATAAATAATGTTGCCAAGTTTGTAATGTCCGAACAAGAGCATATAATTCCTTATCATAAGTAGAATAGTTCAAACTAGCTCCACTCAATCTCTCACTGAAATATGCAATAGGTTTTCCCTCTTGTAACAACACTCCTCCCAAACCAATTCCACTAGCATCACATTCCAACTCAAAGGTCTTATTAAAATTAGGCAGTTGGAGGAAAGGAGCATGTGTAAGCTTATCTTTGAGTAGCATGAAGGCTTCTTGTTGTGCATCACCCCAAACAAAGGGCACATCTTTCTTAGTAAGCTCGTTCAGCGGCACTGCAATGGAACCAAAATCTTTGACAAAGCACCTACAAAATCCAACGAGGCCAAGGAAGCTCCTCACTTGTGTGACTGTTTTGGGTTGTGGCCAACTCGAAATTGCTTCAATCTTGGCGGGATCAACTTCAATACCCTGTGCTGTAACAACATAGCCAAGAAAAGCAACTCTATCCGTGCAAAAGGTGCACTTCACAATGTTACCAAACAAACGTGCAGCACGTAAAGCATCAAAAACAGCACGTAAATGTTCCAAATGTTCTTCTATAGATTTACTATATATCAATATATCATCAAAATATACCACCACAAAATGTCCAATAAAAGCACGTAAAACTTCACTCATTAATCTCATGAAAGTGCTGGGAGCATTAGTTAAACCAAAGGGCATCACTAACCACTCATATAGGCCAAATTTAGTTTTAAATGCAGTTTTCCATTCATCTCCTAACTTCATAACATTCTGGTGGTAACCACTACGCAAATCAACCTTAGAGAACATGGTAGAGCCACTCAATTCATCAAGCATGTCATCTAAACGAGGAATATGATGACGATATCGAATAGTAATATTATTGATTACTCTACAATCAGTACACATGCGTGAAGAACTATCTTTCTTTGGTACCAAAATAATAGGAACAGGACATGGACTAAGAGACTCATGAATATGACCCTTGTCAAGAAGTTCTTGAATTTGTCGCTGAATCTCTTTCGTCTCCTCTGGATTGGTACGATATGGCGCACGGTTGGGAAAAGATGCTCCAAGAATCAAATCAATTTGGTGCTCAATTCCACGAATAGGTGGCAGTCCTGGAGGTACATCTTGTGGGAAAACATCCTCATACTCCTGCAAAATGTTAGCAATAGCAGGTGGCGACGAAGGAGGCATCTCCTCAGCCAAAAACAACACTTCTTTGCAAATGATAGCATAACATGCAGTAGTACTCACATCAATTTCAGAAATATCAGATTTGCTAGCTAGCAAACAAGTACTTTTCAAATGAATTTCATTAGCATGTTTTGGATCAGATTTAGAAGTACTTGGAGAAGGCATAAGTTCCTTAGCAACAATCTGATTTTTGCTAAGCTTTTTCCCCTCATTATGTGCTCTACTTGCTCTAGCAAGATCATCTTTTAAAATACTTTTAGGAGACATGGGAAGTAACACAATTTTCTTATCATTATGAACAAGAGAATACTGATTTGTGCTACCATAGTGTATAGAATTTGTATCAAATTTCCATGGTCTACCAAGTAAAAGAGGACATGCTTGCATAGGAACAACATCACACTTAACATAATCAGCATATGCCGCAATAATAAAATGCACACGAACTATACGTGTTACCTTAACCTTGCCGCTATTATTAAACCATTAAATGTGATATGGACGAGGATGGGGTCGTGTCGTAAGAGAAAGCTTGTCAACCATCTCCATGCTCGCCAAGTTGTTGCAGCTCCCTCCATCAATAATAATGTGAATACAGCGATCTTTAACCACGCCCTTGGTATGGAACAGATTATCGTGCTGGTCAGGCTCGGCCTTGGTAAATTGTGCACTCAAAACCCGCTGTGCAACTAAACTCGAGTATTTCTCCGCATGTTCTGCAGCCATATATTCCGAATCTTGCTACGTGGGTGCTGCAGCACATTGCTCATCATATGCAATAAGAGCCAAAGTATCTTCATCATAATCAGTGGCGGAACCGTATCCACCGTCCTCAAGAGCAATCATCACACGGGAGGAGGCAGAATCACGTGCAAAGTGACCAAGTCCACCACATTTGCGGCACTGAATTTGGCTGGACTTGCCCGTAGATGCCATGGAGGACGCAACACTCGGGGCTGGTCCCGTAGTAGTCTTCCGTGCAGCAAACGGAGGTGGTGTAGATGCTGCAGATCGCGTGGATGTGGTCACTGGAGGTGTAGGTGCAGCAACCTGTGACGCTGAATTCGGTGATCTCCAAGTAGAACGCCCTGCAGAATAATTAGTTCATGTTGCCTCGCGTCGGTCCTGCACTTCACATTCAGCATTGCAAGCAAGATGGAATAAACAGGTAATAGTGTGATAATATTTATATCTAATAATGGTCTGAATTTCCTTATTTAACCCACCTACGAATCGTGCCATGAATGCTTCATTATCCTCCTCTATACCACAACGCAGCATGCCAGTTTGCAACTCCTGATAGTAATCCTCTACATAATTTTTGCATTGATCTAGACGTGCTAATTTGGTAAGCATGGAACGCTGTAATATGGTGGAACAAAACGAATACGCATAGCATGTTTTAAAGCATCCCACGGAGTGATTGGATTAGCATGATTAGCACGACAATATTCAGACCACCATATGGAAGCAAAACTAGTGAACTCACAAGTAGCATCACTAACATGTCTATCCTCGAGATAATTTCAGCATGCAAAACGCTGGTCTAATTCTAATTCCCAAGAGAGGTATGCATCAGGATTATAGCGACCATCAAATGTAGGAACATTTAATTTCAGTTTAGCAACATGGTCATCATCACGTACCAAAGGAAAAGGAGGTGGACAGCGAATGTGGGGATTGTATTGCCTAGGACGACCAGCTGGCTGATCAACTATGACGTCGTCCGCGTACTCGCCCTCGTACTCATCTTCCCCGTAATAATCATCCAACTGTGCATCATGGGCCTGTGTGACAACTGCAGCTCCTGCAATGCCAGCAGCAGCAGTGCTCGTGGCAGCAGCAGCACCCGTAGCCGAAGTTTGTGCCGGATGTTTGAGAATGCGTTGTGCACGTCCCAACAAGGTCGGTGTAGGAGCCACGCGAGTCGGTTGTGGAGGAGGCGCGCGAGCCATCGGTGGTGGAGGTAAGCGTGCTAGCACCTCCTGGAATTTAGCATCGAGTTTGGTGGTGAAGGCGGTCTCGAGTCCCTCGAGTTGCTCCATCGTGTCAGTAAAACGCTTGTCCACATCCTGCATATGGTCAGCCAAAAGTGTGGTGACGTGAGCCTGCAAGGCTTCACCCTCCAGTGGTTGTGTCTTAGTGTTTTCTAGTAGCATGATTAGTACGCAAAAAGCGCATGTATATAATAGAGATACAATAGGAACAGTGGTGGAAAACGTTTAATCTATCAAGCAAACCAATACTCTTACCCTGCAGCAGGTGGTGAGCAGCAACCGTCATGATCAAACTTCAGGAAGATTGATAGAGCGATTGCCAGGTGGTGTCAACGCATGGTGTAGGAATATGTGGAGTTCTGGGTGGTTGTAATATCTATAGACACAATTTCAAAACAGCAATGCAAGGTTGAATAACAGCTCAACGACGGTACTGTGCTGGTCCTAGACTATCCCAAGCTAGAGACGCGAGCCTAGAACACTATGAGTCATGCCGCGACACCAAAAAGCAACAGGCACCAGTGCTCTAAAAAACGCGCGAATGAGGCGAAAATCACTAGTATGGAAAGTGTCTCAAAACGATCAGCAAGGTGGAATATCAGGATAGGCTCAAGATTTTTTTTTGAAATTTCAAAAAACTGCACGAAACTGCTCTGGAAAGCATGCAGACGCCATACATTTTTCACTATAATGGCGTATAGCTCAAAACGATCCCAGAAGCTTAAAAAAGTATAGGCTGAAAAAAGTTCGAAGGAGTTTCTAGACTCTTTTTGTTTTTGCTCTCCCCTCTTCCCTTCTAGCCGAAACTTTCTGGAACTCGGATCAAGTTACAACTCGGATCGGATCTACAATGATGGAAAGCAAGAGTAGGAAAACAAAAACAAACCTAACTGGACTAGAACAAGGATATGTGGTGGAGGAGGCGGTATGTGGGCGTAGGGTTGTAGCAAGTGTATGGCGGTGGTGATAGCGGAATCAGTGGTGATGGCAGAATCGGTGGTGGCGGTGGTGATGACTGTGACCAGAACTCGAAACTCTAAAGATCTAGATCTAAGACCAGCACTGGACACGACGATGCAGACTAGAACTCAACAAAGCAAATACTAAAAAGAAACGATGCAAAAGGCCCGAAAGAGTTTCTAGGATACGGATCTAACCCTAATTTGTTGGCTTTGTATGGTTTATAGGAAGAAGAACATATGCAATCTAAACTACGAAAACTATAAGATCTCACCGAGAAACCCGAAATCTAATACCACTTGATAGGGTAAAGGTGCCCGATCTTTCGATGAGACGATAACTGTCGATTATGGTGGAGGTCGACATTGACGATCCGACTACAAACGTGCGAGACGTTGCGCCTTAGCAATCGATACACCAATTCCGAGGCTATTGATCACACCGGAGCTAGATCAACCTGATCACGAGGATCAATCCCTGCAAGCAATCGAAGAACCAACAAGAATTATAGATGCAATCAAGATATTGTGAATATAGATGAAAGCTTTATTGAAGAAGTGGGATTCTGTCAGTGCATAGTACAAAAGGTCGGTTTCACACTTGTGCCTATGGCGAAGAGTAGCTCGTGGCTAAGTCTTTTACTAAACAAAATCCGAGTCTAAACGACGACCTAATGGGGGTATATATGGAGGAACAAAAGGAAATTTCGGCCAGCCTTGGGAAGGATGTCGAAATCCATCTCTAGGCCGGTTTCCTCCACTATACGGACTCTAAAAGTTCAGCCCCTTTATTTGGACGAAAAATACATGGGCCTGGCCCATATCCAAAGGTGACGCAGCACCATCTAATCACATGGACGAAAATTTGAAGTGTGTAGCTCTCTAGTTCGCCCATGTCTTCATCTTTTCATTAAGGTGGCTTCAAAGTTCTGAAATCTTCACTTGTAGCGTCATCCTGAATCCTCACACGATTGATGCCACCATCTCCATGCATGATCATGCTCCAATGCTTGTCCCTCTCATCCATTCTAGGCCCATCATTCCTAAGTAACATACATACATCTGATTTAGGCAGCATCATATTCTCATGAATATTAGAAATAGTTCCTAGAAACGAAAGTACCTGATAATTTAGTTGGCGTGCACGAGCTCTTGTGAGAGGTCCCTGGAATTGTGGAACATGAGGAAGTGTGGTTGTAGGTGCAACGGTTGTATCAACCATAAGGGTGTCCTCATCATTGCCATGATAAGCATGTCCCCCACTTGCATACTCACCATGCATCTATTTCATACTCGATTGACACTCATGGTGATGTGCACAAGAAGAGATATGTCATGATGGATGATGTATTTCTCTACCATGCACATACGTTCTTCCTTTTGTGTTTGATGTGTGTATGTACCCGCAAGATAATGTCAACCTCGGTTGAGCACGAGTTGACAAAAAGAGCTCTAGAGAGCATCCCACAAGTGAGTTCAAGATCGAACCTAGCTCTGATACCTTTTGCATGCTTTGCTTCTTTCATGTTGAAAAATGGCTCTTTCCTATGGTTTGCTTGCAAGCATGTTGATGGTATTCCTTCACCTTGTGACAATCATGTTTTGTTGCTATTGGACATTGATGCTTTGTGTGTTGCAACAAAAATGTTGAACAATTTCTCTTTCTGATGTGTTGTGTGCAACCATAATGCCATTTTGAGCATGTATTGTCATGAGAGCTTCCAAGTCTCTCATATTGTTGTTGCAACAATCATAAGGACCACTTTATCTTTCATATAGTTTGTTTGCAAACATGTTGTTTTTTTCCTCTTGCGATACTCATACCCCCATGATTTTGGCTTTAAATGATATGTGTATGGCATCCAACATATCGAACAATTGTTCTTTCCAATGGTTGGTTTGCACACATAATGATGTTATTTTGGATATTCTTCCGCATGTGTTTTTGCCGAATTCTCCTACTCTTGCATCAAAGATATTGATCTATATCTTAGTCAATTGCTTTGAGTGCCACACTAAGACGTTCTATGGAGTTTTTGAGTTCCCACATTTGGATGATGTTCAAACAATTTCCATGCACTTGGACCTTGCTTATGCATCCCATTTGCTATACTTGAGTTGTGTTAATAGTGTTGTGAGCAAGAATGGACATGCCACAAATGGCATGCTCCTCTATCACACACGAACATATGTTGATTGGTCTTTGTTGTGTGAAGGTACAATTGCATACACGTCAACATCTATGGAACATAAGTTGACAAGACGAACCGTAGAGAGTTACCTATGGCTTCTCCTCAATGAGCTATCTCTACATCCTAAGGTGACTTCACTCTACTTGAGGACTCATGCTATAATCTTCATGAATTGGCAATGCTTTGAGTGTTTCTTTGCTTTTGTGGTGAGATTTGTAGGCTTCATTGAAGGTGAAGGAACATTGAGGTGTTGTCAATTCAATCTTCCCGAGGATGACTATATGGTGAACCCCAGGATCAAGAAGGTCTCTCGACATCTTCTACTTTGTGATAAGCGTGTAGAGTCGAGGACGACTCTTTGGTCGTTACCACATCATGGTCTCCCACTTATGGCAAGTCATCATGGACTCCAAAGGTGAATCCATTCCTCTATGCGAGGCCACTTCCTAACCCATTGAATGGTATACTATATCATACTCCGTCATGTATTCATGATAGGTTCATACCGGAAAGTATGGAGGCATGGGAGGAAGCCTGGAGCACCAAGCCCGACAAGACGGAGGCTTGGAAGAGAAGACGGAAGAAGCAGCAGCTAGAGCACCGGAGTCTCTGGCCTAAGCACACCGGAGTCTCCTGCCAAACCGGAGTCTCCGGCCTGAGGACACCGGAGTCTCCGTCCTACGGACCCCGGAGTCTCCGGACCCATCTCCGAACCGATCCCCAGATCGAGATCGACGATAGTCTGTTTGCCACTCCGGAGACGGACTGGAGACAGACCAGAGTCTCCGGCCCAGACCGGAGTCTCCGCACCACCACACCGGAGTCTCCGACCTGAGCGTATGGGCCTACACGGCGCCAACTGGGCCTTTGGCCCATGTACCCCTTAGTCCGCCCAGACTTTTCCCTTTTCTTCCTAAAGTCTAGTTGCTGACCTATATATAGTGCCCCCACCCCCTCATGTAACCCTAGGCATAGATGATAGACTATAGACAACCCCCCTTATGGAATCTCTAGTTTTGCCTCATCCCCTTCTACCAAAGGGGATCGACTATCGTCACCACCTCGTTGGAGTTTGCATCACGCCTCCCTCGTTGTTCAAGGCCTTGGCATCGGTGTCCCTTTGCCAAGATGTCAAGACCCTCTCCAAGGTGTTCTTCCCTCTCCACGTGGGATCGAGGGAGCATGTTGACCGATCTTTCCTTGCGAGGATTCTATCGGACCGGTGGCCACCGGCGAGAGCAATCGGCCTTGTATCGTGTGTGTTTTGCATGTGTTCATCGTGTTCTTCACGAGGTGTGCGTCCGCTTCCGCTACCTTCTCCCTTTCCCCTCGCTTTCCCATCGATTTGACCACGAGATCCGTGAAGATCGGGCCACCCACGGGGTTACCCCATAACAAAACTCAATCTATCAAAACCAACTGAAGTTAGTGATGTGTTGTATGTTTGTTGCTGTATTGAAATGATGTTTGTAGGCCTTGGGTTGATTGTGGCTTTGTTTGCTTGCATGTATAATCCTTGGCAAGGATAGTTGCGATTATATCGGAGACCAGAAGGGAAGATGGTTATTATAGGATTTTATGGTATTCTTATAAGAAGTCCAGGGACAAATATTGCCATATTGCTGATCACAGGGAAGCCACCTTCTTTATCATAAGCCTTGTCCTACTATTGCCATATTGCTAATCACAGGGCAGGGTACCCGGATGGTATGGGTAATGTGTACAACCTCTGCAGAGTGTAAATATATTTGTATAGCCATGTCCACGGTCATGGATGGTTGGGAAGGTTGCTATAGAGAGGTGCTGGTTTTGATTTCAAAAAGGACTTCGAAAAAGCAAAGGCTTTGGAAATGTTTTGACCATGGGATGGTCAGAGAGGAAGGAAAGGAGTTTGGTCATGGTATGACCGGAAGGAAGAAACGAATGGGTGACCTAGTCCTAGTGTTAAGGGGGTAACCCCGTGGGTGGCCCGATCTTCACGGATCTCGTGGTCAAATCGATGGGAAAGCGAGGGGAAAGGGAGAAGGTAGCGGAAGCGGACACGGACGCACACCTCACGAAGAACACGATGAACACACACAAAACACACACGATACAAGGCCGATTACTCTCACCGGTGGCCACCGGTCCAATAGAATCCTCGCAAGGAAAGATCGGTCAACATGCTCCCTCTATCCCACGCGGAGAGGGAAGAATACCTTGGAGAGGGTCTTGACATCTTGGCAAAGGGACACCGATGCCAAGGCCTTGTACAACGAGGGAGGCGCGATGCAAACTCCAACGAGGTGGTGACGATAGTCGATCCCCTTTGGTAGAAGGGGATGAGGCAAAACTAGAGATTCCACAAAGGGGGTTTTCTTTAGTCTATCATCTATGCCTAAGGGATACATGAGGGGGTGGGGGCTCTATTTATAGGCCAACCACAAGTTCAAAGGTAGTTTGGGCATAAAACTAGGGTTTGGTGCAGAATAGAGGGGTACATGGGCCAAGGGCCCAGACGTTGGCTCGCAGGCCCATCACTTAGGCCGGACAGTCCGGGTCGGGTGGACCAGACAGTTCGGGGTGGCCGAACACTCCGGATAGTGTCCGGGTAGAGTCCGAACTGGCCTTCTGAATGTCCACACCAAGTTGGGGTGGGGGCAGGCCAGACACTCTGGCTGAGTCGTGTGGGACACTCCGGATGGATTCGGGCGGACTCTTCAGGGCGATGACGGCGGAGACTCTGGTTTTGGAGCTGGCTGCTCCTTGATCGTCTTCTTGGGTGACTTGGGGACGATCTTGGGGACTTGGCATTGTAGATGTAGTAGCGTCCACAGGACGGGCTGCATCAGCTCCCCCCCTTCAAAAAGAGTCGTCCTCGACTCTTCATGCACATCACTAAGAAGATGATGTCGAGAGACCTTCTTGATCCTGGGGTTCACCATACAGTCGTCCTTG
Organism: Avena sativa; assembly: GCA_916181665.1. Taxonomy (NCBI): domain Eukaryota; kingdom Viridiplantae; phylum Streptophyta; class Magnoliopsida; order Poales; family Poaceae; genus Avena; species Avena sativa. The sequence goes on from OV702287.1 coordinate 232,905,650, forward strand.
AGAACTTGATGTGGCAACTCTTCAATGTTCCTTCACCTTCCATGAAGCCTACAAATCTCACAACAAAAGCGAAGCAACACTCAAAGAGTAGCCAATTCATCAATATTATAGCATGAGTCCTCAAGTAGAAGGAAGTCACCTTATAATGTAGAGATGGCTCATTGTTGGGGATATACTTTCCGGGTATCCTCACAGTTCCTCACTGACCAGGGTGGCCCACTTCGGGTTAGAGCTTTGCTTCACGGGCGGCCCAGTCAGGGAGAAAGACGGAGTCCAATCTGGCTATGGGAAGGCCCAGAAGACTTACCGACTTAGGACCATAATGTTATTTGTAGTTCAAGATGTACTCTGCAACGGACTCTTAGACGTAGACGGATAGACCTCTCATGTAAACCCTAGGCCGAATATCTATATAAGTCGTCCTAGGGAGAGCCTTTAGGGGACACCCAATACTTTAGACCCTCAACTCGCACAGGCGAAACCCTTGTAACCCATATTCCGACTCTGCCGTATTACTTGATTGCTAGCAGGAGTAGAATCCGTCCAAAGCCGGCGGATTCGAACCTAGGTAAACTTGTGTGCTCACCGTCTCGGAACAACGTACGTCTCACACCCCTCTCTTCTGCAGGCCTCGAGGACCCCTCATGGCGTACTTGTCATCAATCCGATGACAGTTGGCGCCCACCGTGGGGCATGTGAGCTTCGGATCTGCGTTCCAAGCGGAATCTGCAAAAATCGGAATCGGCGAGACTATCGCCGTCGGTCTCATCCTCTACGCCAGCGATGTCCCTTTCATCATTCTCGACGAGACTTGGATTCCGACAAGGGAGGCCGTGACTGCCTACACAATCATGTCTTTTGGCGAGATCGATGTTTACATCGGTTTCACTGAACCTGCCCAACCCACCCCAGCGGTGATGATAGAGGCAGAAGAATTTTCTGGGTCCCCTTTGTCCGCGGAGGCGGCAGAGTTCCGGATCTCAGAAAACCCTAATCCCACCCAACCCGCACCAGTTACGGAGATAGTGGAGAAACCCGAACCTGAAGAAGACCTAGCGGTCCACGTCGAATCTGGAGTGGATCTCCCTAGAGGAGCCAGATCCCAGATCGATCTACCCGCGGAAGTCGAAATCCAGGAGGAGCATATCAACGACACTGATTCCGGCTCTGATGATGCCGGGATAGACAGGCCTTTCCTAAGGTACCTCAAGAAGCACGCGTCGCACTTCATCGGATACGTGGGATCCGGATCCGGCTCTACCGATGCTGGAGAAAACACCGACTCGGTGCTGGAGGCAATTGGAACAAACGCCTACGTACCCACATCCTCGGATGAGTCGATGACGTCAACAGATTTCCGAAAGTTCTCCGCGGAATATGAAGAGGAGTATAGCTCCAAAGCTGCAGAAGATGGAGAAGCCATGGATGAAGGATCCGGGGAACACTCTCCCAAAGCGCAGGATGACATGGACGTCGGAGATAATCCCGAAGTCCAAATGTCTGAAAGTACCGATCAGAGCTTGACTCCGGGAAACGGACCCAAAGCCGTATTTGCTACCGGTGCTGCCAAGAAGGCAAAGAAGAAGAACAAGAAAAACAAGACCCCGGCAAAAGACCCTCTGACAAAGGAGGTGATTGCAGAGGAATACGAGGAAGACTCGGATGGAGCACTTATCCCAGACGAGCTGAAAAAAGAAGCATCGGTGGATGGACACGTGATCACTGAAGGTGCGCGTAAACTCATCGATGCCGCATTAACCACACCTATCCCTACAGCTGCAGAACTTACTGCAGATGAGCTGGACGAAAGGGCACAAGCCCTAGAAGCGCGTCGTCAACAACTCCTCGATGAAGCCAAAAACATCGAGGTGGAGAAGAAACGCATGTCAAACAAGGAATACATGTCTCGTCTACATCAGAAGACACGGAAGCGTCACATAGATGACAACCAATTCCCACGTGTCCGTGCCGTCCTTTTTGGAGATGAGATGGGGAAGCCACGGAAAGATAGCAACAGAGATTAGGTATACCCAACACCAGTACAAAATACCGTGGCAGCTCGAGAAATTCTATCGGCTAATCCAGGACCAGAGGAGATCCGTTTGGGTATCAAGCTACTCAACAAGGGACTGGAGAAGCAAAGGGTCGCCCTGTCCGGAAGTCAAAAACTGGTCTCAGATTCTGACCAATGGCGCACAAATCCGGCATGGGTTGGCATAAGATCCCATTACGTCCGGGCGCAGTATCATCACCCCGAACGCTGGGAAGACAACTATTCAAGAACCGGATCTTCAGGACAGCATCACAAAACTTCACGTAACTGGAGCAACGTTGCCCCAGCGGCCAAGAAAGACGCCATCGCTGCCCTGAATCCGACGAACCCTCCCCGACGAGAATCTAAGGATCAAAGGGGCGAAGATAAAGAGAAACGCCGGGAGGAGGATTGTTAGAGAATGCCACCTCCTAGACATGAGAACCGTCCGGCTGAGCCTCACCATGGGGGGAACGACGGACGAAGAAACGATGGAAACCATGCCAGTACAAGCCGGCAGGGGGCTCGTCGTAGTCAAGCTGCTCCACCCTCTCCACCACACAGTCATCACAACGGCTCCCATGGAGGGCAAGGAGGACGACATGAAGGAGGAGGTGGTGGCAGAAGCCGAAGTCCGGCTCCACGGCGCCGCAGCCACAGCCGGCATTCTAGACGATCTCTATCCCCGAACAACACAAGACACAAGATCAACTCCAACATAGAGGCTCGGCGCTATGAAAACGATGACGTGTACGTCGGCCCAAATTGCTTCGGTCCACGCATCAGAGCTACAAAATTCCTGGAAGGATTTGCTATCTCAAGACATATCCAAGCCTACGACGGCATTGCTCGACCAGACACCTGGTTATAGGATTTCTTCCAAGCTTGCTGCATCACCAAAGGCGAAAACAGCCTGGTCGCAACCCGATATCTCCCGCTTATGTTGCGGAAGACGGCACGATCATGGCTCAATGAACTTCTAGCGAACACCATCCATAACTAGTATGATTTGCAAAGTGCGTTCTTTCAGAATTTCGAAGGCACATATCGGAGGCCCTGTATGGTTGGAGACCTACAGAGTTGCACCCAGAAAGCGGAGAAACTTGCCGGGATTACCTCGGACGATGGATCGACACCAAGAACTCCTGTGAAGGAGTAAATGATCAAACTGCGATTGAAGCTTTCATCGCAGGTCTCCCTATTGGTTTACTGCGCCATCGCTTGAAGTGTGACAAGGTCAGTGATTTGATAGAGATGATAGAAACAGCGAGCAAGTATGCAGATGCTGACGATGATGCAGAAGGACTACTCAATGCCCTAGTTGTGCCTCAGTTAGCAAAATAACCAAAGCAACAAGCTCAGAAGCGCAAAAATACCTCGGAAGAAAAACCCAACGCGGAAACAGCGGTAGTTACTACTGTTTCCGGGTCTCGAGGACGAGGAGGACGTGTCGGAGGCCGTGGTCGTGGTCGTGGGACATCAAGGGTCCAAGGTAGAGGAGAACAACAACCAGGCAAAACCTACTCTTGGGCCGACATTGCCAATAACCCATGTGTGCATCACTTAGACGCCAATGGGGGCTCGTCCCACACCAATGCTGAATGTCGTTTTAATGACGACATCAAGAGAGATGATACCGCAGGCTACAAAGCTAAGCAGAAGAAAGGAAAGAAAAATCCCGAGAAAGACAAGGAGACCAAGGAAGATTCCGACATGGAGGAAGCTGATGCTTCAAATCCCAAGTCAGAAGGGAAGAAATCTTTTCCTACCAAGAAGGACACTTATGTCACCTTCCTCGGATCTCAACCAGCAAAGGTCAAGAAAGCATTTCTACATGAGCTCAATGCAATAGTTCCGGCTGTCCCCCAGTATCTGGACTGGTCGGAAGTGGCAATCACGTTTGACCGCGATGATCATCCGCCTAAGTTACACAGGCGAGGAAAGTACGCCTTAATCGTCAACCCACTTATTGACGGTTATGGTTTCTCCAAGACCCTCATGGACGGTGGTAGCATCATCAATATTCTCTATGTCGAAACGCTACGCCGGATGAAGATCTCGGAGACCCAGCTGAACCATAGCTCTGTGATTTTTCACAGAGTTGTCCCAGGAAGGCAAGCTAATTCCCTGGGAGAGATCACTTTGGATGTTACCTTTGGAACTCCAAAGAACTATCGGACGGAGGCACTTTCCTTCGAAGTGGTCCCGTTCAAGAGCGCATACCACGCTATATTCGGACGTCCGGCTTACTGGGATTTTATGGGTCGTCCGTGTTACATTTACAATATGATGAAAATTCTAGGTCCCAACAACGTGATCACCATCAGGGGAGACCTGAAGAAAGCGCGAGAGTGTGAGGATGGAAATGTCGCCTTTGCTAAAGCCGTGATGCACGCCTAGGAGTACCAGGAGATCAAGAAGAGCATAGATCCGTCCGAGATGCCCGCAACGAAGAAGGAGGTTACCAAGCCAAATCCGGAGTTCAAGGCATCAGAAGAGACGAAGAAAGCGCCGTTGAAGGATGATGACCCCTCCAAGGTGACCTAGATAGGCGTAGGCCTAGATAGCGCATAGGAAAGCATGCTCGTCAAGTTCCTCCAAGCAAATCAAGATATCTTCGCATGGCAACCATCTGACATGGCCGGGGTACCTAGGGAACTTGCCGAGCACTCTCTGAATGTAAACCTGAACGCTAAACCCGTCAAACAGTCCTTACGACGGTTTGGTGACGAAAAGCGTAAGGCAATAGCTAAGGAACTAGCACGGCTCGAGTTAGCCGGATTCATAGAAGAGGTCATCCACACTGAGTGGTCGGCCAATCCTGTAATGGTCCCTAAAAAGGACACCACTGATTTAAGGATGTGTATTGATTATACTGCCTTGAACAAGGCTTGTCCAAAAGATCCGTTCGCTCTGCCTAGAATTGATCAAGTTATCGATTCTATGGCAGGCTCGGAACTCCTCTGTTTTCTCGACGCATATTCCAGTTATCACCAAATCCGGATGAAGGAATCTGACAAAGTCAAAACTTCATTCATAACCCCCTTCGGAACCTTCTGTTTTGTTACGATGCCCTTTGGGCTGAAGAACGCAGGAGCTACGTACCAGCGCACGATGCAGCGTTGCCTCCACGACCAACTCGGACGCAATGTACATGCATACGTGGATGATATCGCGGTGATGTCCAAAAAGAAGGAAACACTCATTTTCGACTTGGAGGAAACGTTCGCCAATCTACGAAAATACAACATCATGCTTAACCCGAAGAAATGCTTCTTTGGAATACCAGCCGGAAAATTGTTAGGTTTCATCGTGTCTCAAAGAGGCATAGAGGTGAACCGCGACAAAATCAAGGCTATACTCAATATTTCCAGGCCAACTTGCCTGAAGGACGTACAAAGATTAACTGGTTGCATTGCTGCGGTCAGTCGATTTGTAAGCCGGCTTGGTGAAAGAGCCGCACCATTATACAAACTCCTAAAGAAGACCAAAGATTTTGTCTGGACTGACGAAGCTGAAGCTGCACTACAAGACCTGAAGAAAGTACTCTCATCTGCTCCTATCCTTGCAGCGCCGGAACCTCAGGAACCGATGTTGCTTTATATTTCTGCGACAAATAAGGTCGTTAGTATCGTCATGGTGGTGGAGAGACCAGAGGAAAATCAGGAACACCTGGTGCAGCGTCCGACTTACTTTGTCAGCGAGGTCTTGACAGAATCAAAACAGCGATATCCGCACTATCAAAAGTTGTCTTACGGTGTTTTCCTAGCATCTCTTAAGTTACGACACTATTTTCAGGAGCATCCAATTACCATGGTGAGCAAAGCTCCCATTAGAGACATAATCAACAACAACGACGCCACAGGACGTGTCGCCAAATGGGGCAGAGACGAAGGAGAACATGGTCCTCCCTGAGTCGGAATACTGGACCCTCTTTTTCGATGGGTCTAAGGCTCGAGGGGGCTCGGGGGCTGGTGTGGTGCTCAAATCACCCCAAGGAGATAAACTATTATACGTGTTTCAGATCCACTTCACAGCGACAAACAATATTGCCGAGTATGAAGCACTGCTGCATGGAATCCAGATTGCCAAGGATATTGGCATCCGATGTTTGATGTGTTACGGAGATTTGGATCTTGTTGCTCAGCACGTCTCGGATATTTGTAATGCAAATAAGCACATGGCAGCATATAAAGCTGTCGTGGATGATCTATCTAAATCGTTCGAAGGGTTTGAAGTTCAACACATCCCTCGAGCAGAAAATGAGGAAGCAGATGCACTATCTCGAATAGGCTCTGCGCGGAAAGAGGTCCCGGATGGCACATTTTTAGAGCACCTCAAAGTTCCCTCGATAAAGGGAGTAGATGAGGAATATCCGACCAAATCCAACTCACCTTTAATAGCAGTTCTGGCTGTAATTCCTAGCTGGACTCAACCCTACCTCGATTATTTGGTAGATGGCAAATTACCCGAAGACGAAGTGCTGAGCCGACAGATTATCCGATGAGAAAAAGCCTATACTATTGTTAAGGGTGAGCTCCATAAACGGAGTGTTTCTGGGGTTTTTCAGCGCTGTGTATCTCTGGAAGAAGGAGTGAAAATCTTAAGGGAAATCCACGAAGGCGAGTGTGGTCACCATGCTGCAGCCAAATCTTTAGTGGCAAAAGCTTTTCGACATGGATTTTTCTGGCTTACAGCTCAGGAAGATGCCGAACAATTAGTCAAGACATGCAAAGGCTGCCAAAAGTACGCCAAGCAAGCTCATGTTCCGGCTGATCAGCTGCGAACAATACCTATAACATGGCCTTTTGCGGTCTAGGGGCTTGATATGGTAGGACCTTTTAAACGAGCTCCAAGTGGATTTACTCACCTCTTAGTGATGGTGGATAAATTCACCAAGTGGATCGAGGCTAAACCTATCACTAGTTGTGATGGAGCAACAGCCAAAAGATTTGTCGAGGATGTTATAATCCGGTATGGTTACCCGCATAGCATTATCACAGACAACGGGAGTAATTTCCTATGGGAGAACTAGCCGAATTCTGCGACGAGCAAAATATCCGGCTTGACATTGCGTCAGTCGCACATCCACAGGCTAACGGACAAGTCGAAAGAGCAAATGGTTTAATTCTACAAGGCCTGAAACCAAGACTCAAAGAACCACTATGACGTGCTGTGGGGGCTTGGGCAGAGGAACTACCCTCTGTAATTTGGAGTTTACGAACAACTCCGAACAGGTCAACAGGATACACACCTTTCTTCTTGGTCTATGGCGCAGAAGCAGTTCTTCCTAGTGATTTAATTCATACTTCTCCTAGAGTGGCCGCGTATATCAAGAGGATGCCGAGATTTCTTGACAAAATGATCTCGACTTAGTCGAAGAAGTTCGCGTCGTTGCTGAAATGAGATCTACAGCCTATCAGCAGAAGTCACGCAAGTATCATAGCCAGAGAGTCCGAAATAGATCCTTCAATAAAGGTGATTTGGTTCTCCGGCTTGTGCAACAAAGAAAGCACAAACTTTACCCAGTATGGGAAGGGCCCTTTTTAGTTAGTCGAGTATTGCACAATGGATCGTACTACTTAACTGACATGAGGCCAGTCAAAGAAAGACCTGCTACTAAGAAGAGAAAGAGAGCTGGAGGCAGTACAAATCCGGATGAGTTAGACAGATCGTGGAATATTGCTCAGCTACGTCCCTTTTATTCTTAGTTTATCCTTCTTTGTAATAATACATATGTACATGTTCTGTGAGAAATAAAAGTTTTGGTTGCCTCAAGTTTTTTTCTGAGAAGTTCTTAAACCATCCTATTTCCGAATGATCATGTCATAGTCGAAAATCCCAGAATGCTTGAAAGTACTTTATGCTCATGTTCGTTCGGGTCTAGATTTCTGATTCTAAAACTGCTACCTTCGGGCATAACTCTAAAGTTTCTAGTCTTTACTTGGGTTATTTATCTGATTGCCGGACGCGGGCATTTTCCGAGTAGTGAATTGTTGGTACTGGAAGCCGGCTTTGTTTCCGAGTTTAAACTGGTTTAGCACTTGAGCTCCGTTGCTCGGCAAAGTTTCCGGTGGAAGGTTTAGCCGGCTCATGAAAGGAACGAGGCGGAAAGCCAGATAAACGATAAGTAGAGACGAAAAAATATAAGTCTTGTGTAAACATTTCAGGCACGCAAAAATTTCAAAAGTCAAAAGTGCTGAATAGATCAAAAGCTTAGCACTTGCAAAGATAAATAGTACTTAATATTTACAATCGCATCAGGTTTTTCTGAAATAATACATAAATTTCTGGTCTATGATGCAGGAGGAGATGAAGGATCTGCCGGCTCGCTGGTCACTCCGCCTTGATATCGTTCCGAGATGTCCGCATCCGAGTTGGTGCGTTCATCGTCAGAAACTTCTTCGGTTTCTTCTGTAGGAGGAGGCGGAGTATCCACACGGGTGAAGAAGGGGATCTCGTAACTGGTCAGATCAGCTACGTGGCACCCGTATCCGGCGTAGGGGTGCATGATGGCTTGAAGGTCCTGCTCCTGGCCGTCTTCGTCTACCTTGCAGTACCCTCTAGTCACTTGCCATATTTCCATGTTTCCAGGGTGGCTCATGACCATGGTGAGAGCGTTCTGCGCAGCAGTCCGCGTGTAGGACATGTTCCAGTCCCGAACAAGCTGCGGCATCTCCTTGGCCCTGTCCCGCACCTCAAAATCAGACATGCTTGGCATGTCCGGAATCCTGAGAGACTCGCCAATGTCCTCAAGGGACTGACGGTAGTCATGAAGAAGATCACCGACTTGGGTAAGCCGGTGGGTGCGGGGCTCGGACGAGGAAGAGTCCGTCAAGTTCAGAGGACCTATACATCAAAATAAAGTTAAGAAAAAGCCGACATTGATAGAAGTCGAAGAAAAAGATAAGTCAGAGAGGTGGAACGTACAAAAAATGATGTCGTCAATCTTGGTCTTCTCCTCCCGGAGACTCTGGAGTTCAGCCCGGAGCGCCTGGGATATGTCCTTCTCTCTGCCAAGCTCATTCTTGAGGTCCAAGATTATTTTATCCTAAGAAGCAATCTTGCGATCATGCTCATCAGTGGCCATGGAGGAGGATTCGAGGACTTGAGCTATGCTCTTTTCATGATCTGCCTTGAGCTTATCCAGCTCTTGGCGAAGTCCCTTGTTCTCCACCACCAGGGTCTTGAGGTTCTCGGCCTCTTCAATCATAGCGATGGATTGTTTCACCAGCGTTGTAAGACAAAAAAGAACAACAAGTTCATAAAATTTTGACATTGAAAAAAGCAAAGACAAGGTTTGAATCTCGGAATATTTACCTTCGGCTTCATCCTTGGCTACTTTGAGCTCAGCATTTTTAAGCTAGAGAGCTTTGATCTCTCTCCGCTTATCATAGACATTGGTAAATAATTCCTGGTTATAGGAACATACTTTCTGTAAGTCAGAATACCCAAAGTCAGAAAGCTACTTAAGACTCGGGCTAATATTTTTGCTAAATTTCAGCACGAGCCTTGGGGGCTACACTAGTTCGTTCTTTGGCATCCTAATGAAGCATAAACTCGGATTCTATATCCTACTTCATGCTTGGGGGCTAGAGGATATGATATAACATAATAGAAAAAACAAGAGTTGGATTCCGACTTACATATTGCTCGCGGGTGAGTTTATCTAAACCCGCGTTCACTTAAGCGGCCACCTTTTCGGCAAGAGTAAGAGGGATCACTGGGGCTGTTGGAAGCTCCCTAGTCCTAATCCTCTCGTCGCGAAGGCGGACATGAGTGAGAAGGTCAAAGAACTTGACTTCCTCTGCTTCTTGCGCTTCCTCCTCGGGGGATAAATGGCTTTTGTCCAGGACTTGCCTGGCTAGCCGCTGGATCTCCTCTACAGATTTTCGGGTCAGGCCAAACTTGGCAAGACCCGGATTGCTAAGGAGGTTTTCGGCGAAGAATTCAGCCGAGGGATCATTACCCGAGGAGGGTTCACCCTTATCTTGAGCTGACGCGCCCACGGTGACGTCAGTTTGCGACCCAAGGATCGCAGGCTCCGTTTGAAGAGCCGGATCTTTTGCAGCATCCGACGAGATAACCAGAGTTGCAGAAGGTTGAGGGGCCGGAGTCGGAGGAGCCACGGCAGGCGAAGCTATGGTAAGCTTGTCTGGCGTAAGGGCTTCGAAGAAATCCCTTTCCCCTTGCCCTTGATGATCGATTTTTCTCTGAGAAGGTAACAAAGTCAGAAACGTTACATCTCGGAAAGAAATTTGAGTAAAGTACAAAGACGGAAAAGTTGTGACTGAAAAGATACCTCTTCATGACAGGCACCTCCTTTGTGCCAACCACTACCGTCAGAGCTTTGCGCTTCTTGAGCGCAAGAACCGGCAGTGGAACTACTTCTACCTCCTGAGAAAACTCCGGAGGGTATCCTTCGAGCGGAGCAAGTTCCGACTCGGGGATGTCAGCAAGCTGAAAACAAGAAAACATATCAGTATTGCAATATAACTCGAAGATAGAAACACATAAAAGATGTGATGATAGAAGCCTACCAGCACCACGGGGTTTTCTGCCGTGTGCATGTCCAGAGAAACCTCTAGAATCCCCCTTTCGATCCGCTCCTTGATCAGCCACTTGATTTGGCTTATGTAGCCTTGAGTGGTGTAGGATTTGGGGCTGATGCGGAGGGAGTCGATTGGAGAAGACGTGATGGAGTGCATCAGTCTATCCCCGTGGTACTGAAGTGGCTGGATACGACGTGAGACCCAGCACTGGACCAAGTCGGATCCCTTCAGACCACTGTGCTTGATCACATATTCGATCCGCCTCTTAGCAAGGATCAGATCATCAGTGAGAGCCGGAGCAGCCTCGTCCTAGGAAGGCTGGGTCGTGGCGGCTCCGTCGACAAAAGCCGGCAAAGCAGTATCTTTGCCAGGAGCCGGAATATCCCTATGGTAGAAAAAAGTGGCTGGCCATTGTTTGACCGAGTCACTGGCAGAAATTTTGGGATATGCCCGGTCTCGTCTAAGAGAAAAACTAATGGTGCCGCTGATGTAAGGAACACCGGCAGTAATGGAATTCATCCGGACATGGAAATAAAACCGGAAGAGAAGCAAACTCGACCTAATGCCGAGAAAACCCTCACAAAGCGCAGCATATGCGCTCATTTCTAGAAGTGAATTGGGAGGAAGATTGTGGAGTTGAACTCCATAGTGATCTATCACCTTGGAGAAGAACTCCGAGGGAGGAAAAGACAGACCTCCGTCCAGATGGGTGCCGAAGTGGACTCGCTCGCCCTCGTGCGGGTTGGGGACGGTTTCACCGGAGCCGCTCCACCAGTCACCGGCAGCGAGAAGCCCCTCCTTCTCCACGTTCTTGAAGCCTGCTTCATCAAGGGCACAGGGGATCCAGATTCCCCGGTAGCTTTCTTTCTCTGCTGCTGCTTCCGCCTTCCCCGCCGCCGCTGCTGCTGCCAAACCGGAGGAAGAAGATGATGAAGCCATTTTCTCCGGTGAGAGGGTGACCTTAAAGGGGCGGTGCTGGGAGTTTCTGTGGGGGAAGGACGAGGAGGCTCTGTGCGCACAGGAGGATTGGGAAGGAAGGAAACGGAAAAGGACTAGTGGAAAGGAGAAGAAGAAATCTAAACCCCTTATATCCACCTACCCGCGCCCAGATTCGTGTAAACGCTACAGTATAACCGCCATGCGTCATGGAAAGAACTGGGAAGGACCCGCGCGATGATTGCGTCGCCTCGATCTCCACACATGCATTGAAACGGCGCCTCGGTTCCGCGGACCCACCAACGGTCGTGCTGACGGAACACCTGTCAGATGACATGACTTGACCATGTTTGTGTCAGGTGGCGTTAGAGACCAAGTTCCGGCTTAGTTCAAAATCGAGTTGGAAAATCCGAGTTACCTACTGATAGGTCTGACTTATTTTTAAGACCCGGATCGTATCTTTTTTTGTGAAGTTTCAGGAACCCTTCAAGATTCTGCAAGCCGAAGATCAAGCTAGACGATGATAAATCCGATTTTGGATCTTGGAGGCCTCCGGGGGCTGCTGTTGGGGATATATTTTCCGGGTATCCTCACAGTTCCTCACTGACCAGGGTGGCCCACTTTGGGTTAGAACTTTGCTTCACGGGCGGCCCAGTCAGGGAGAAAGACGGAGTCCAATCCGGCTACGGGAAGGCCTAGAAGACTTACCAACTTAGGCCCATAATGTTACTTGTAGTTCAAGATGTACTCTGCAACCGACTCTTAGACGTAGCCGGATAGACCTCTCCTGTAAACCCTAGGCCGGATATCTATATAAGTCGTCCTAGGGAGAGCCTTTAGGGGACAACCAATACTTTAGACCCTCAACTCGCACAGGCGAAACCTTTGTAACCCATATTCTGGCTCTACCGTATTAGTGGATTGCTAGCAGGAGTAGAATCCGTCCAAAGCCGGCGGATTCGAACTTGGGTAAACTTGTGTGCTCACCATCCTGAAACACCGTACGTCTCATACCCCTCTCTTCCGCACACCTCAAGGACCCCCTCAGGGCGTACTTATCATCAATACGACGACACTCATTGAAGGGTAGCCCTAGGTAACTCTCTTCGCTTCGTCTTGTCAACTCTTTGTCCATAGAGGTTGACGCGTATGCAATTGTACCTTCACACAACAAAGACCAAGCAACATATGTTTGTGTGTGATAGAGGAGCATGTCATTTGTGGCATGTCCATTCTTGTTCACAACACTATTAGCATAACTCAAGTATAGCAAATGGAATGCATATGCAAGGTCCAAGTGCATGGGAATTGTTTGAACATCAACCAAATGTGGGAACTCAAAAACTCCATAAAGCGTCTTAGTGTGGCACTCAAAGCAATTGACTAAGATATGGATCAACATCTTTGATGCAAGAGTAGGAGAATTTGGCAAAAACACATGAGGAAGCATATCCAAAACAACATCATTATGTGTGCAAACCAACCATTGGAAAGAACAATTGTTCAATATGTTGGATGCCATACACATATCATCAAAAGCCAAAATCATGGGGGTATGAGTATCACGAGAGGAAGCAAAAACAACATGTTTGCAAACAAACCATATGAAAGAGCAAGTGGTCCTTATGTTTGTTGCAACAACAATATGAGAGACTTGGAAGCTCCCATGACAATGCATGCTCAAAATGGCATTATGGTTGCACACAAAACATTGCAAAGAGAAATTGTTCAACATTTTTATGGAAACACACAAAGCATCAATATCCAAAAGCAACAAGACATGATTGTCACAAGGTGAAAGAATACCATCAACATGCTTGCAAGCCAACCATAGGAAAGAGCAATTTATCAACATGAAAGATGCAAAGCATGCAAAGGTATCAGAGCTAGGTTTGATCTTGAACTCACTTGGGGGATGCTCTCTAGAGCTCTTTTTGTCAACTCGTGCTCAACCGAGGCTGACATTCTTGTGCGGGTACCTACACACATCATAGATAAAAGGAAGAATGTGTGTGCATGGTAGGGAAATACATCATCCATCATGACATATCTCTTCTTCTGCACATCACCATTAGTGTCAATGAAGTATGAAAAATATGCATGGTGAGTATGCAAGTGCGGAACATGCTTATCATGGCAATCATAAAAATCTCCAAAATTTGAGAAAGCTATGGGGGCCATCTCAATATAAACCATATGAGAATTATTGTTGCAAGCAAAACAAGTGAAAGAGCAATTATTCAACTTATTGCAAGCAACAGGAGAGATTAAAAAACATTCATGACAAAGCATATTTCGAGGGGTACCATTGGTAACATCATTGCAAGCAAAACATTGGAAAGAGCAATTGTTCAACAAAGTGCAAGCAATGATATCATCAACATAATGTTTAGAGCATGGCATGTCTATGGAAACATCATCACAATCAAATAATTTCACATGCTCAACATTATGGAAAGGCAAAGTATCACATGGAAATATCAGTGAAGCATATGTGATATCACAAACATCATCCATAGCATGCCAATCATCACAAGTGATCATGTCCACTAGTGGGATCATGGCATCATCAACACCCTTATTTTTACCTTGTTCATACCTCTCATATGAAGTGGGTGTTGTGGTAGCATTGGCCTCCATGTGGATGACTTCTTCATCATGTATGGGGATGGCATCATCTTCATCCACCATGTACATCTTCTCGGTCGGAGGCATCATCATCTCCAAGCTTGACGCTTCTTGATCCATGGAACCTAGCACATCATGAGAAAACACACTAGAGGTAGAGGGTAAGTCGTTAGAAATCAAAGTGGTCTCACATGACCTATTAACTACCACTCTCAACTCACTAGGTGTATCACTCATGCCCTCTAAGTGGAAGCACTCCATCTCACGTATGGTGGAGTCAGTCATCTCACTCTTATTTTCACTCAAGTGGGCTAAGTGGCTCTCATACTCACGTGGGATTGGTACCACATCATCACTCAAGCATATGGGGGTAGGCTCAGTTCTCTCAACTCCATGTGCCTCCTTTGGTGAAGGGAAAATCCCATTCTCACCATTCTAGACCTTGTCGTCGCCTTGTACTTTGGGTTGTATAGTCCTCGTGACGTACTCGTCCAACTTGGTGAAGTAGAGATCTTCGTCTTCCTCATCCATGAAGTTGCATGCGTCATATGGGACGTAAACTTTGGGCGTTGAAGCTTGATGGCATGGAGGAGAGCTTGCTCTTGGTGCCATTGTGGTGGTGGCACGAGTAGTTGAAGGTGCCTTATTATGGTGTTGACAGAGGTCATTGGTGTGCCTTGCCAAAGTTTGATGTAGATGGCGCACTTGGTCATCCACATGACGCTCGTGACAATGCTTCTTGTCCTTGGCACTCTTCTTGGTGAGGCGTTGTAATGAGCGCAAAGCATCATTACTCTTGGCCATCATGCTCATGGTTTTGGCGAAGTCGCTGTCCATGTCGCCCTTGAAGTTGTCCATTTGATGGTGGACCTTGGTGCTCTCGAGGTGGAGGCTCCGTCTTGGTCGACGCGACTTGAGGAGCTTGTCATTGTCGTTCTTGAAGTCTTCCATGCTTGGGGAGTTATTGTTGTTGTAGAACTCCATATCACCCAAGCATGTGGAGCCATTGTCGGTGTAGTGCTCCATCATGTCATCCATGCTTGTGGAGGCATATGCATGGTGTCCCATCGTGGATTCTTCATAGAAATCATCCTCGGTTCCAGAGTCCCTAGACATGTTTCACAAGACCAAGTGGTGTATATGGAAGTGGTAGGGGGTTAGGAATGCAACACCAAACCTTACTTTACCTTGGAAGATAGTATCGTGCAAGTGGTAACACTTGAGAGCAATCAAAACCAAGCAAAGTGAAGTTCACGCGGAACACCAAAACCAACTAACCACTAAAAAACACACACACACACAAAGCTTATGGTGGATGGGTATGGAAGGTGGCGTGTCCAAGAACAATCTGAACTCAAGATGTTGTAATGGCAAGTAAAGAACCACGATGATCACGAAGCAAAAGAAGTCAATCCACAAGAAGGAAATATGTACAAGGAAACACACACTGTGGGATAACTGGGACTTGTGCGACGGAGAAAGTGAGCTAAGAACCAAATGATTACCTACCGAAGACTATAAGCTCGTGTCGCACAAGTGCAAGGAGAGACGCTAGTTCGATTGCAATAAATTGGTGGGCTACAAGATATGCACAATAAGTACCACCTATTTGATGTTCATCGAGCTTACACTTCCTATTCTATGAGGCACTTGTTTCTTTCTTTCTTTTTCTTCTTTTTCTTTTTCTATTTTTTTCTCTTTTTCTTTTCTTTTTCACTTGCCCCTTCCTTGTGCCAACAACTATACAAGATAACTATATGAGATAGCGCGCTCACAACTTTTGCTCGGAATTCTACAAGGTATCAAATGTGCATAGCCCAAGCAATCATTGGAGGAACTAGTCTCAATAGGTGTTTGTTGAACGCAAAGATAGTGTAGCTCACAAAGGAAAGCAAGTGGGGAGAAGACGCAGAATTTTTATACCTTTCGTCGCCGATCTTCACCCTTTATTCGTGGAT
This sequence comes from Avena sativa, assembly GCA_916181665.1. Taxonomy (NCBI): domain Eukaryota; kingdom Viridiplantae; phylum Streptophyta; class Magnoliopsida; order Poales; family Poaceae; genus Avena; species Avena sativa. The sequence goes on from OV702287.1 coordinate 232,921,756, forward strand.
TCCGCCTTGCTCACGGAATTTGGATGGAGTAGATAGCATTAACTACGGAGATGATGATGTAGAGCTCTTTCTCCTCTTCAAAACGAGCTAAAGAACACCAAAATCCGAATTCGTATGCAAAAGTTATGCTCAAAACCGTGAAGCAGATTTTTCTGTCAGTAGGGGGCGGACAGTCCGGGACGCGCAGGCCGGACAGTCCGGCCGGGGAGGAGATTCCGGCCAATTTATGCCGGATACTCCGATGGGGCGGATACTCCGGTCCGTTTTGGCCAGACAGTCCGGTCCGGTCAAACCAGAACCTCCAGAACAAGAACGGGACGAGTTTTGGCGGAAAAACTCTAACCAAAACCTCAAATTGATGCGGGAAATTAAGGAATTGGGGTATGGAAACGCAGGGGAAGGTAGATCAACAAGTTTAGCAAGTAATCCATGGATCAAAACCTACCAAAACGCACTCAAATCATAGATCGGTCCAAAACATGAATTGGGGCTATTTTTGGTGGAATTTTCGAATTTATGGGGAAAAGACCAAATTGATGAGAAATCCGTGGCAACCAAAAGATGCTGATACCAGATGTTATGGGTTGACACAAGATCCACTCGATTTTGTGGCTATTTTTGTGGTTTTTCAAGAAAAAAATTGGTGGGGAAGAACGAGGGTGAAATCCGTGGCAACTTGGGCTCTGATGCCAGATGTTAAGGGGGTAACCCCGTGGGTGGCCCGATCTTCATGGATCTCGTGGTCAAATCAATGGGAAAGCGAGAGGAAGGTAGCGGAAGCGGACGCACACCTCGCGAAGAACACGATGAACACACGCAGAACACACACGATACAAGGCCGATTACTGTCACTGGTGGCCACCAGTCCAATAGAATCCTCGCAAGGAAAGATCAGTCGACGTGCTCCCTCGATCCCACGCGGAGAGGGAAGAACACCTTGGAGAGGGTCTTGACGTCTTGGCAAAGGGACACCGATGCCAAGGCCTTGTACAACGAGGGAGGCGCGATGCAAACTCCAACGAGGTGGTGACGATAGTCGATCCCCTTTGGTAGAAGGGGATGAGGCAAAACTAGAGATTCCACAAAGGGGGTTTTCTTTAGTCTATCATCTATGTCTAAGGGATACATGAGGGGGTGGGGGCTCTATTTATAGGCCAACTACAAGTTCAGGGGTAGTTTGGGCATAAAACTGGGGTTTGGTGTAGAATAGAGGGATACATGGGCCAAGGGAACAGACGTTGTCTCGTAGGCCCATCACTTAGGCCGGACAGTCTGGGTCGGGTGGACCGGACAGTCCGGGGTGGCCGGACACTCCAGATAGTGTCTGGGTAGAGTCCGAACTGGCCTTCTGAATGTCCACGCCAGGTTGGGGTGGGGGTAGGCCGGACACTCCAGCTGAGTCGTGCCGGACACTCCGGATGGATTCGGGCGGACTCTCTGGGGCGATGACAGCGGAGACTCTGGTTCTTGAGCTGGCTGCTCCTTGACCGTCTTCTTGGGTGACTTGGGGACGATCTTGGGGACTTGGCGTTGTAGATGTAGTAGCGTCCGCAGGACGGGCTGCATCACCTAGTGTTTTCACAACTCCTCAAAAAATTTTCAAAGTGTTTCACAAAAGTTTTCAACAAAGATGTGTGATGAGGACATCCCTACAATGATACCTATCCCAATTGCTAATGATGATGTTCCAATTGCAAAGAAAGATCAATCCAATGAGATAAATCACAAGAGCTCGTGCTAAGCTCCTAGAACAACAAGTGAACTTGTTTCTTAATGAACCTGTTTTTTAGTTAATGAGAAATTTATACTACCTAAGTCTTTGAATTATTGCATGATCAGGTACTTAGAAGAAGAAGGCGTAGCACAGAGCGAGGTGCTAATGGAACAAGGCGTGTTGATCAATGAAGAATGCACGAGGGAGGAGAGGGAGGAACCGCAAGGAGCACACAAGCTTGAAGATCAACACTTGGTGGAAAATCTCTGCCGCTGCAGAGAAACGCCACATTTCTCTGCCACGACAGGCTGCCACGACACAGAAACAGAGTCCTTTTCTGCCACGGCAGGCTGCCGCAACAGAGAAACGAGCCCGAATTCTGCCACGGCAGAAACCTGAACCGAACCCACTTTGGGTCGGTTTGTACCCTTAGTTGGGTGGGACCAACTCGGATCCATCCTTAGTCCGCCGCCTCCCAGACTCTTAAATAGATGGGGGCGCACTACTATCTAGGTTTAGACCACGTTAAAATATTTTGGAGATGTTTCTTTCATAGAACCTCTGGAATTACCCTGTGTTCGAATTTACCAACTATAATTGAGTGTGATTTGTTGTTCCATTGGGAATTAGTAGATTGCATACTACCATTCGTGGTCACGGCTGCGTGCGCAAGAGTGTGGTGTTGTGAATATCCTACAAGGTTCGAGATCTGTTGCACTGGCATTAGAGTTTGAGCGGGAGAGATCATAGCTACGCACTACTTATCAATCATCCACCATCATCATCGACAAGAGCTTGCTAAGAAGATCGGGACACCCCATATCATCTTGGTATCAGAGTGCTGGGTTTACTCGGTGAGCAATATCATCTTGGTATCAGATTTCCTCGTTTACTCGGTAAGCAATCCACAAATCCATCCATAGATTAGATAGTGTTTTTAGTACTATACCGAAAAAGCCCCACAAAAAGAGTTGCCATATCCTAGGTTGCATCGTAGACGAGTAATAGTTGCTGGTCGAGTTCATCCTTTAGTTTAGATCTAGATCTTTTCTTCGTAGATTTATCATCTTTTTAGTTTTGTTCCAACCGAATCCACCATTGTTTCCACCACCACAAGGTTAGATCCGATCTAATCTAAGAGTCCTAGTTTTTTACTCTTGGGCGAGTCGGAATTAAAAAAAATTCCTACCGACTCTGCCGCGGCATGGAAACAACGTGTTTTCCTGCCGCGAGTCCTGTTCTGCCACGATTCGGATTTTCTGCCACGACACGATTTTGCCTTGTTTGTCTATCACGGCAGGAATTTTTACAGAGTGTGAATTTGCACTTTTCCTTCAACCTTAGCCACATCCATTCTATTACATAGGTGTAGGAACTTGCCCATTGATACTAGTTACCGCTCCTACAGGTTGCTCTTAGGATTTTGGTGTTGTTCTTTGTAATTTGGCCGTGCGTGATCTAAATAAATAAAAGAGAGAGAGAAACAAATAAAAAAGCAATATAGCAAAAGAAAAAGCAAAAAAGAGCTATACAAAAGAAAAAGAAAAATAGTGAAAAAAAGAGAATTTGAGCAAGAGGCCTAGTGATATCTTTGTTCACCAGTAGATTGAGCAATCTTGTGCCTGTTTACTTTGAGCTTTTCTAGTGTCTCTCGAGAGTAGTGTAACACCCTTCATATTTGCATTGCCACGTTTTTCTCCACGTGTGTGTTTCTTGGGTTTTTGTACGATCAGCACTAGGATTTGTTTGAAGTGTAGATAGGATACCATACCTATAGCTCCACCATAAATAACCTGTGTGCCCTATGATCGTTCTCTATACCTTTGATATTCACTTCATCACATCAGTGCATTAGTCTTTGATTTCGTTTGGTAGAGCATCTCTATTCACTTTGGAACAGTAAGATCTCCTTTCTTGTCAGTTGTGAGTGAGTTGTGAGAGTTTCCACCATACTGATTTTGATTTTTGCACTAACCTACTAATCATGTCTTTGAATGATGATGAAGTTGTGTCACAGAAAAAACAACTTGAGGAGCTTGTTACTTGGCGTGAGTCTGTTGATAGAAATATCACCGACATACAAGATGTTGCGGAGAATAATACTGGAGCAATCAATAATATTCAAACGCAGCTAACGGCAATGAATGTTAACTTTGCCACCTTGCAACGTTCAATTGAGGCTATTCAAGCGACACTCCAGCCAGGACACGCACATCCACATGATGATGCGTTTGAGGACCTTGATGAGGGTAGTGCGGCTGATGCGGCCCCACATCGTGGCAGGGGATGTGCCAATCCCCCTGCACCTACGGCTGCCCCTCTTCATGGCCATGGGTATGCTCCTGTTGGACGTGCACATCGTGTTTACAATCCAGCTGATGATAGTTTGGGCAAGCCCAAGTTCTCAATTCCTTCTTTCAGTGGCTCGCTTGATCCTGAGGATTATATTACTTGGGAGCTGAAGATTGAGAAGCTCTGGCGTTTGTTTGATTATCCAGAAGACAAGAAGGTCAAGCTTGCAGCATCAAAGTTTGATGGTTATGCTTTGCGTTGGTGGGATGCTATTGTGCAGAATAGACGAAACGACAATCAACTTCCTGTGATGAATTGGCTTGAGATGAAGGCCATTATGACGGATCGTTTTGTCCCCTCCAATTAATTGCGAATAGTGTTTGACAAGCTTACATAGTTGAGGCAAGGCACAATGACAGTTGATGAGTACTACATGGAGATGGAGATGCTTATGCAGCGTGCTAATGTTCGTGAATCACGAGAGATGACAATGCAGCATTTCCTCAACAATTTGAAGCTTCAAATCAAGAGCATTGTGTGCTATCACAAGTATGAGACAATGAACGAGCTGCTGCACCATGCTAGAGAGGCCGAGTCACAGCTTGCGGAGGAGGCGAAGTCTCGTGCTCGTTTTCCATCCTCCAGCCGTTTTCGGCCAGATCTATACCTCCTAGTGTAGCTCCACCTGCTGCTAGTCCTTCTACACCTTCGTCCAAGCCAACAAGTACTTCTTCGTTTGGTTCCAATGCTCGGAAGCCCGCTGCTCCTGCTGCTAGCTCGGGTTCCAATATGTCTACTGCGTGTACTTGCGATGTGGAGTGCCATACTTGTGGAGGTAGAGGGCACTACAAGAGGGATTGTCCAAACAGCAAGGTTATGTTTCTCAACGAACAAGGTGAAGTAGAGAGTGGAGATGAAGCTGATGACGAGGATGGTGCCGATGCTTATCCTGAGCGTGCACCAACTATTGTCGTATCTTCACGTATACTTAGTGTGCAACCGATTGATGAGTCTTAGCATTGCAACTTGTTCCAAACAAAAGCTCTAGTTGGATCTAACAAAGCTTGCAGGGTAATTATTGATGGAGGTAGCCGCAGAAATCTTGCAAGTAAGGACTTATGTGCCAAGATGAATTTGACATATTTGCCTCATCCGAGGCCATACTACATACAATGGTTGAGCAACAATGGTGAGATGAAGGTAAATCATATGGTACATGTGAATTTTCAAATAGGGCCATACACAGATTCTATTGACTTTGATGTGGTTCCTATGACTATTTGTCATCTACTATTGGGTCGGCCTTGGCTTTATGATCGCCATGTGCAACACAATGGACGAGCCAACACATATCACTTGGAATTCAAAGGGGAGAAGATTACTATGTAGCCAATGACACCACAAGATATTGTGAATGACTCTCGCCAGAAGATAGAGGTGAATTTGAAGGAAGATCCTATACCTCGGCGAGATTGTGTGACAGCTGTTCCTGATGTAATTGAGACTAAATTGAGTGATATAACAAAAAGTGAGAGAGTTCCTAGTTTATTGATATTAGCCACCAAGGAAGATATGAGAGAATTTCGTGAGGATCCTATAGCCATGCCACTTGTGCTCATGTATAAGGGCGAGGTATTGGTTTCTAATCACATGACCCCTGTTTTTCTTGGTGTCACTTCTGTTTTGCAGGATTTTGGGGGTGTGTTTCCAGAAGATGTACCCGCAGGGTTGCCTCAATTGCGTGGTATAGAACACCAAGTGGACTTGATTCCCGGCGCCACACTTCCCAACCGTGCACCTTATAGGACCAATCCCAAAGAAACCAAGGAGATACAGAAGCAAGTACAAGCGTTGCTGGATAAAGGGTACATTCGTGTTTCTCTTATCCCTTGTGTTGTTCCTGTTATTTTAGGCCTAAGAAAGATGGTACTTGGCGCATGTGTGTAGATTGTAGAGCGATTAATAACATCACTATTCGATATCGTCATCCTATTCCACGCTTAGAGGATATGCTAGATGAATTGAGTGGTGCTGTTGTTTTCTCTAAAATTGACTTGCGTAGTGGTTACCGTCAAATTAGGCTGAAAGAAGGGGATGAGTGGAAAACTTCTTTCATAATGATATTTGGTTTGTATGAGTGGTTAGTCATGCCGTTTGGTCTCACTAATGCACCTAGTACATTCATGCGATTAATGAATCATGTTTTGAGAGATTTTATTGGTCGTGGTTGTCTACTTTGATGATATACTTATATATAGCCACACTGAAACTGAACATTGTGCTCATATTCGACAAGTTTTGCAAGCCTTGCGTGATAATAAATTGTATGCTAATCTTGAGAAGTGTACATTTGCAAAAGATAAGGTCATATTCCTAGGATTTGTTGTATCTAAGCATGGGGTAAAGGTAGATCAATCTAAAATTGAATCAATTCAGAATTTGCCTACTCCCATGAATGTAAGTCAAGTGCGTAGTTTCCACGGTTTAGCTGGTTTCTATAGGCGCTTTGTGAAAGATTTTAGCACCATTGATGCAACTTTGAATGATTTGACAAAGAAAGGTGTTCCTTTTGTATGGGGCGCGGCCCAAGACATTGCATTTGATACATTGAAACAGTTGCTTACTTCTACACCATTACTTGCATTACCTAATTTTTCGAAGCAATTTGAAGTTGAATGTGATGCTAGTGGTATAGGCATAGGTGGCCTTTTGATGCAAGAGGGTCGACCTATAGCATATTTTTCTGAGAAACTTACTGGTGCTCGCTTGAATTATTCTATCTATGATTAAGAATTGTATGCACTTGTTAGAGTTCGTGAGGTTTGGCAACATTATTTGTGGCCAAAGGAATTCATCATACATTTTGATCATGAAGCATTGAAATACTCTAAAGCTCAATCAAACTTGCATAGAAGATTAGCTAAATGGGTTGAGTTCATTGAGTCTTTTCCTTACATCATTAATTATAAGAAGGGAAAAGAGAATGTTGTTGCTGATGCTCTATCTACGAAGACCATGCTATTAACCAATCTTGATGTTAAAATTCCTGGATCAGAAGCTATTTGTGCACTTTATGCAACTGATCATGATTTTGCTGAACCATATCGTTTGTGTGCTCTTAGAAACACATGGGATAAGTATCATATACATGATGGATATTTGTTTCGAGCTAACAAACTATGTATTGGGTCACTTTGGGCGTGAGAAGACATTGATCATGCTTGCTGATCACTTTTATTGGCCCAAGATAGGGTGTCATGTGTATAGATTTGTGAGCTGATGTATTACATGCCACAAGTCGAAATCTAAGTTGAAGCCTCACAGTTCGTATACACCTCTCTCTACACCTACTACTCCATGGGAAGACATTAGTATGGATTTTGTGCTAGATCTACCTAAAACTCAGAGAGGTCATGATTCTATATTTGTGGTAGTGGATAGGTTCTCTAAGATGGCTCATTTTATTGCCTGCCACAAAAGCAACGATGCGTCGCATGTTGCTAAGCTGTTTTTTAGGGACATAGTGAGATTACATGGAGTACCAAAGACGATTGTTTCTGACCGTGATGTGAAGTTCATGAGCTACGTTTGGAAGACCTTATGGGGGAAGCTAGGAACGAAGTTGTTGTTTAGTACTACATGTCATCCCCAAACAGATGGTCAAACGGAGGTGGTGAATCGAACATTGTCACGACTGCTAAGGACCATGATTAAAAAGAATCTGCGGGAGTGGGAAGAGTGTTTGCCACATGTTGAGTTTGCTTACAACAGGGCTGTGCATTCAACTACTCAGCTTTGTCCTTTTGAGGTGGTATATGGTTTCAAGCCATTAACACCACTTCATATGTTGCCTCTGCCATTACATGAGAGAGTTGATATGGAGGCATCAAAACGTGTTGATTATGTGAAGAAAATTCATGAGAAGACTAGAGAGGCTATTGAGAAGAAAGGCAAGAACATTGTTGCTGCAAGGAATCAAGCAAGGAAGGAAGTGTTGTTCAAGCCTGGAGACATGGTTTGGGTGCATCTATGCAAGGAAAATTTCCGTTACTTCGCAAGTCCAAGTTGAAGCCACGTGGTGCTGGTCCTTACAAGGTGCTAGCCAAAATTAATGATAATGCCTACTCGGTTGACATACCTATTGAGGAGTTTAGTGGAGCTAGCAACAGTTTCAACGTTCCTGATTTGTCACCATATGTTGGAGAAGACCTTGGAGCGTCGAGGTCGATGCCTTTTGAAGGGGGGAGATGATGAGAACATCCCTACAATGATACCTACCCCAATTGCTAATGATGATGCTCCAATTGTAAAGAAAGATCAATCCAATGAGATAAGGATTGGACCAATCACAAGAGCTAGTGCTAAGCTACTAGAACAACAGGTGAACTTGTTTCTTAATGAACCTGGTGTTTTAATTAATGAGAATTTTATACTACCTAAGTCTTTGAATTATTGCATGATCAGGTACTTAGGAGAAGAAGGCGTAGCACGGAGCGAGGAGCTAATGGAACAAGGCGTGTTGATCAATGAAGAATAGGCGAGGGAGGAGAGGGAGGAAGCGCAAGGAGCACACAAGCTTGAAGATCAACACTTGGTGGACAATCTCTGCCGTGGCAGAGAAACGCCACTTTTCTCTGCCACGGTAGGCTGCTGCGGCACAGAAACAGAGTCCTTTTCCGCCACGACAGAGAAACGGGCCCGAATTCTGCCATGGCAGAAACCTGAACCGAACCTACTTTGGGTCGGTTTGTACCCTTAGTTGGGTGCGACCAACTCGGATCCACCCTTAGGCCGCCGCCTCCCAGACTCTTAAATAGATGGGGGCGCACTACTATCTAAGATAGACCACATTAAAATATTTTGGAGATGTTTCTTTCATAGAACCTCTAGAATTACCCTGTGTTCGAATTTACCTACTATAATTGAGTGTGATCTGTTGTTCCATTGGGAATTAGTAGATTGCATACTACCGTCCGTGGTCACGGCTGCGTGCGCAAGAGTGTGGTGTTGTGAATATCCTACAAGGTTCGAGATCTGTTGCACTGGCATCAGGGTTCGAGCTGGAGAGATCATAGCTACACACTAGTTATCTATCATCCACCATCATCATCGACAAGAGCTTGCTGAGAAGATCGGGCCACCCCATATCAATGTGTAGATGCTATATCTAGAAGAGAAACTATTTTAGAAAAGAACCTCTCATGGAGCCCTCATACTGCCACAGCCATATTGCATATCATTTTATTGTTTATCTTAAGGCAGTTGGCAAGTACATTCAAAGTACTCACTGGCATTGTCCTTAGCTACTAACTTGGTCAGATTGGAAGAAGTGGGTGATGTTGGCAACTATGCAAGCTAGGACGTTCTCCCAGTCAGTTGCATGTAGGTTAAGGCCTGGCTCGGGCTCTATGCTTTGCTGAAGTTCCGCTGATGAATAATTGTTGTAGCCATAATAGAAACTAAGGTATGACATGTATTCGCTTAAGTTATGGATGTTTAGTTTGATACTTGTCGGTTATGTGCCACGACAAACTAATCATGGGATCATGGTGTATGCATAACAGGGAATCTCGGAGGATTAATCAGGGGGCCCCACACACAACACACACATACTCAACAAATAAGATCACCATGAACGCCCGCATGAGTTTGAAGCCACAAGAAGATTGGGGTTTCAACCTCGCCAATATACCTACTTCCCCGCGACTCTCAGAGACTGAGCAACCTCTTCACAAGATAGAGAAGTGCCAGAAGGAAGAACTTCTTCATCGAGAAATTATGCGCAAACGCCTCCTGGATTTGGAGGGCAAGAAGGAACTTAATGAGATGCTTGGTAAGGTCACCGATGCAATGTACTCCATGCGCTCTAACCTACAGAAGTGCCTTTGCCATATATCTGCTCTGGAAGAAACAAACAGGAAGCTCTACACAGTTATCTCCAACACCATACGTCCACCTTAAAGGACATCACGGTATCGAATAATCATGAGGGATTATTTGATCCCAAATAGCTTGATTCCAAGCTTGGGAGATCTATAACAACTTGTAATCTATCTCTCAAGTTTTAGCATGTTTAACTTCTTGCACGCATGTTAGGTTTTTAATTCCAAAGTTTGCACTAGTTGCATGATCAACTTCCTTGGTCAAAGGGAAGAGTTATATCCAATGAGTTTTGAGACCTTATGATATTTGAAGTGATTTTAGATTATGATTATTCTATTAGATATATAAATTAGGATCAGTTTTGTGATACTTGTACCACTGTTATGATTATAAGTATTGATAAGTTATGAGAAGAAATTTTCATAGCATGTTATAATGATTGGTTTAAAATCATAAGAGCCATAAAGGGGTATTAACATGATACAACTTTGTTGATGAAACAAAAGGGAAATTATGTTATCAAAGAATCAAAATAAAGAAAAGTACAAGTTAGCAAGAAGTGCTCAAACAATGATCATAGACTATTCCCTACTCAATCAAGTGCTCATCTAGGAAAACTTGATGATTTTATAATCTGCGAAACCTCTAAAGTTCATATAAGTTATTAATATAAAAGGTGTGGAAGCCTCTATAAGTCATGAGATGTGTGAGAGTGTGATACGACGCACGGTGTAGTTCTATATCTGATACTGTAATTATGCTTCAATTGCCTCATGTATTGTAATGACTCGTGCCTCATGAACATGACGACCTTGTCCACAAGTCACTGCCTTTCTCGTGGACGAGCAAGAGTCTAGCTTGGGGAAGTTGATGAGTCCATTTTTGAAGCATATTTACCTTATGTTTTTGCATAAGTAGATCTAGGATTTTGGTATTTTATGGTGCTTGCACACACCTTTTATCCTTTCTTCAACAGGATCCTGAATTATTAAGTGTTTTGTAAATATATCAATTGGGACGGTCATGTCATGTAATAATATGATATTTATAAGTGATAAATGTCATTTAAATGATTTTTCACACACCTGGGAGAAGAAAGGATGCAAGGAGAACCTATTGGAAGATTAAACACATGCGGTACGGGCAGAGCTTGTCCGTATCATCCGCCTATACTGCCTGCCAGGATGTCCGCCTCGTCAAATACTCTCACCATGTGAAAAAGGATATGACTTCCAACATTCATAGAAACCTCTAGCCACGAAACACCACACCAGGAGGGGATCTGGAGGAGGAACTTAGAGAAGGGAAAATCCTTGTTGCTACATCGATCATCGGAGGATAACGCATCATCCCCTTCATCATCAACTATTTCATCTTCATCCTCACCATTATCCCCTCTCTCATCCATTAGATCTTGTTGTAATTCCATTATACAATTATGGGTTTGCACTTGATTTACCTTTGCACTTTCAATCCATCCATATGAATATGATGATCTTGTTGATTGCTTCCATGTGTGAGTAGTTCCCTTTGTTCTTGGGGAGATGGAGAAACCCTAGCATTATTATGAAATGAAATAAGGATGATCTATAACTTTGGTCGTTGACCTATTAATACATGATATTATGTTAGATATCTCTGTTTATATGGTATGTTAAGTCAACCACATAACATTTGCTTTCGGGACTAAAGAGAGGGAACTACCCTTTGGACGTGTATATGAGTATGACCGGTGTTATTTTGTGACAATAATCATTGGCTTATAACCTACACGGTCTAAGGGGGATTAAGAGAGATTCACTAAGCTCATTACGATATCCATGGGGAACCCTTAATTGTGGTGGTTTTTAAAAGTGATTTGCTCGCAGGCATCATAGTGGTTATTTAGAGATGACCTCAATACTTGAATCGTAGAAGTAGCTTGCTCGCGAGACTTGTAGTGAATATATTATTATAGAGCTCTCTCCACACTTATCATGATTAAATATATAGCTTATCCTAATCATATATAATTCCCATATGCTAGTGGTGCATCCTACATCCGCGATAACATCATAGCCTTATTGATTTCCAACACCAGTCCCAACGCACTCGTTACTTGTTTACTTTATTGCATTCTTTACTTTCTTGCACTCAAACACACCTCCCTTGAAAACACCATTTACTTGAGATCAAAGGCACCTTACAAGTATCCTTTGTTATATAGTGACGAGGGCATAAATACCAAAACCAAATAGCTCTCTATGGGTTTGATACTCTTATTTTGAAACTAGTTACAATCGATCTGTGCACTTGCAGTCATGAGTGGGCTTCCCCTAAATCCAATTTTTAATATATATTTAATATTAATTCATATTATTTAGTTCCTCTTACTCCAAAACACTTTCTATTATGGGGTAATCTTGTGGTTGACCCGATCTTCATGGATCTCGTGGTCAAATCGATGGCAAAACGAGGGGAAATGATATGGGGTGGCCCGATCTTCTCAGCAAGCACTTATCGATGGTGATGGTGGATGATAGATAACTAGCCTGTAGCTATGAACTCTCCCTCTCGATCCCTGATGCCAATGCAACAACTCTCGAACCTTGTAGGATATTCACACCACCATGCTCTTGCGCACGCAGCCGTGACCACGAAGGGTAGTATGCAATCTACTAATTCCCAATCGAACAACAAATCACACTCAATTATAGTTGGTAATTCGAACACAGGGTAATTCTAGAGGTTCTATGAAAGAAATATCTCCAAAATAGTTTAACATGGTCTAAACCTAGATAGAAGTGCGCACCATCTATTTATGAGTCTGGGGGCGGCAGCCTAAGGGTGGATCCGAGTTGGTCCCACCCAACTAAGGGTACAAACCGACCTAAAGTTGGTTCGGTTTAGGTTTCTGCGGTGGCAGAATTCGGGCCCATTTCTCTGTCGCGGCAGCCTGTCGTTGCAGAAAAGGACTCTGTTTCTGTGCCCCGGCAGCCTGCCGTGGCAGAGAAAAGTGGTGTTTCTCTGCCGCGGCAGAGATTGTCCACCAAGTGTTGATCTTCAAGCTTGTGTGCTCCTTGCGCTTCCTCCCTCTCCTCCCTCGCGCATTCTTCATTGATAAACACGCCATGCTCCATTAACTCATCGCTCCGTGCTATGCCTTCTTCTCCTAAGTACCTGATCATGCAATAATTCAAAGACTTAGGTAGTATAAAATTCTCATTAATTAAAACACCAGGTTCATTAAGAAACAAGTTCACCTATTGTAATAGTAGCTTAGCACGATCTCTTGTGACTGGTCCAATCCTTATCTCATTGGATTGTTCTTTCTTTGCAATTGGAACATCATCATTAGCAATTGGGGTAGGTATCATTGTAGGGATGTCCTCATCATCTCCCCTCCTTCAAAAGGCATCGACCTCGAGGCTCCGAGGTCTTCTCCAGCATATTGTGACAAATCAACAACGTTGAAGCTGTTGCTAGCACTACCAAACTCGTCAATAGGTATATCAACTGAGTAGGAATTATCATTAATTTTGGCTAGCACCTTGTAAGGACCAGCACCACGTGGCTTCAATTTGGACTTGCGAAGTAGTGGAAATCTGTCCTTGCGTAGATGCACCCAAACCATATCTCTAGGCTTGAACAACACTTCCTTCCTTGCTTGATTCCTTGCAGCAGCAATGTTCTTGCCTTTCTTCTCAATAGCCTCTCGAGTCTTCTCATGTATTTTCTTCACATAATCAACATGTTTTGATGCCTCCATATCAACTCTGTCATGTAATGGTAGAGGCAACATATCAAGTGGTGCCAATGGCTTGAAAACATACACCACCTCAAAAGGACAAAGCTGAGTAGTTGAATGCACAGCCCTGTTGTAAGCAAACTCAACATGTGGCAAACACTCTTCCCACTGCCGCAGATTCTTTCTAATCATGGTCCTTAGTAGCTGTGACAATGTTCGATTCACCACCTCCGTTTGACCATCTATTTGGGGATGACATGTAGTACTGAACAGCAGCTTCGTTCCTAGCTTCCCCCATAAGTTCATCCAAAATTAGCTCATGAACTTCACATCACAGTCAGAAACAATCGTCTTATGTACTCCATATAATCTCACGATGTCCCTGAAAAACAGGTGAGCAACATGCGACGCATCGTTGCTTTTGTGGCAGGCAATAAAATGAGCCATCTTAGAGAACCTATCCTGTTATGGGGTAACCCCGTGGGTGGCCCGATCTTCACGGATCTCATGGTCAAATCGATGGGAAAGCGAGGGGAAAGGGAGAAGGTAGCAGAAGCGGACGCACACCTTGCGAAGAAAACGATGAACACACGCAAAACTCACACGATACAAGGCCGATTGCTCTCGCCGGCGGCCACCGGTCCGATAGAATCCTCGCAAGGAAAGATCGGTCAACGTGCTCCCGTCAATCCCAAGCGGAGAGGGAAGAACACCTTGGAGAGGGTCTTGACGTCTTGGCAAAGGGACACTAATGCCAAGGCCTTGTACAACGAGGGAGGCGCGATGCAAACTCCAACGAGGTGGTGACGATAGTCGATCCCCTTTGGTAGAAGGGGATGAGGCAAAACTAGAGATTCCACAAAGGGGGTTTTCTTTGGTCTATCATCTATGCCTCCGGAATACATGAAGGGTGGGGGCTCTATTTATATGCCACCCACTTACATAGGGGTAGTTTGGGCATAATACTAGGGTTGCAACATAATAAGCGGGTACATGGGCTGTGGCCCAGCTGTTAAGGCGCGCATGCCAGTCTTGACCGGTAGTACCGAACCTCGGGTCCGGTAGTACCGGACCGAAGCGGTAGCGGCTTCAGGGAGCGGTAGCTCCGGGCTTCAGCTGTCATCAAGCTCCAGGTCCGGTAGTACCGGTTGGGAAACCGGTAGTACCACTTGGGGCGGTAGTACCGCAAGCCGATACCGGGGCATCCAGAAGCAATGGCGTGGGCTTCAGTCATGGCCGGTAGTAACGCTGAGGCTGAGCGGTAGTATCGGGGCACGGTAGTACCGCTATTGGGAGCGGTAGTACCGCTCGCGTCTGTCTTCTTGGGTGACTTGGGGATGAGCTTGGGCTTGGTGTTGCAGTTGTAGTACCGTCCGTAGGACGGGCTGCATCAGCCCCCCCCCCCTTCGAAAAGATTCATCCTCAACTCTAGACGCTCGTCATGTAGAGGTGGTCGAGAGACATTCTTGATCCCGGGGTTCGCCATGTAGTCGTCCTCGAGTAGCTAAATGTGGCAGCTCTTCAATGTTCCTTCACTTTCCATGTAGCCTACAAAGCTCACAACAAAAGCAAAGCAACACTCAAACAGTAGCCAATTCTTGAATATTATAGCATGAGTCCTCAAGTAGAAGGAAGTCACCTTATAGTGTAGAGATGGCTTGTTGAAGGGCAACCATAGGTAACTCTCTTCGATTCGTCTTGTCAACTCTTTGTCCATAGGGGTTGACACGGAAGCAATTGTACCTTCATACAACAAAGACCAAGCAACATATTTTTGTGTGTGATAAAGGAGCATGTCATTTGTGGCATGTCCATTCTTGTTCACAACACTATTAGCACAACTCAAGTATAGCAAACGGAATGCATATGCAAGGTCAAAGTGCATGGAAGTTAATTGAACATCATCCAAACGTGGGAACTCGAAAACTCCATATAACGTCTTAGTGTGGCACTCAAAGCAATGGACTAAAATATTGGTCAACATCTTTGATGCAAGGATAGGTGAATTCGGCAAAAACACATGAGGAAAGATATCCAAAACAATATCATTATGTGTGTAAGCCAACCATTGGAAAGAAGAATTGTTCAATATGTTGGATGCCATACACATATCATCAAAAGCCAAAATCATGGACAAATGAGTACCACAAGCGGAAGCAAAATCAACAAGTGTGCAAACAAACCATATGAAAGAGCAAGTGGTCCTTATGTTTGTTGCAACAACTATATGAGAGACTTGGAAGCTCTCATGAAAATACATGCTCAAAATTGCATTATGGTTGCACACAAAACATCGAAAATAGAAATTGTTCAACATTATTGTTGCAACACACAAAGCATCAATATCCAATAGCAACGAGACATGATTGTCACAAGGTGAAATAATAACATTAACATGCTTGCAATCAAACCATAGGAAAGAGCAATTTGTCAACATGAAAGATGCAAAGCATGCAAAAGGTATCAGAGCTGGATTCGATCTTGAACTCTGATGCAGCCCGTCCTACGGACGCTCCTACATCTACACCACCAAGTCCCCAAAGTGGACCCATGACTCATGCTCGAGCCAAGCTTCTCCAAGCTGAGGTGAATTCGCTCTTGTACTCATGTGACTTCTATACACCCCTGGATGGTTTGCTACTTCATGCCCCGACACTATGCATCATCAGGTATGAAGACACGAGCCAGAGGAGCGACGCAGCAGTAAACAGCTGCTAGGAGACCGCGGTACTACCGGCCCCTGGAAGCGGTACTACCGCTCATGGATATCGGTACTACCGCTCCAGGCAGAGATATGGACCCGAAGCCCCAGATCCAACCGGTACTACCGCACTCAGCAAGCGGTACTACCGCGCGCACCTGAAGACTCACGCCAAAGCTTCTGCCCGCCCCGGTCCTACCGCACCATTCAAGCGATACTACCGCGTTTGACCGGTACTACCGCTCAACCGACCAGTACTACCGGACACCCCAGGGCCTGCACGCTCCAGCTCGGCCCTTTGGCCTTGTAACGCCCCCTTTTGATACTTGAGTTGCCTAAACTACCCCTGAACTTGTGGTTGGCCTATATATAGCCCCCACCTCTATTGTAAAGACTCGGCATGATATTTGGAATTAGTGGAAACCCCTTGTGGATCTATCTAATTCTTGCCTCATGCTCCTTTGACAAAGGAGCACTAAATATCCCAAACCTCGTTGGAGTTTGCATCGTGCCTCCGCGTTGTACAAGGCCTTGGCATCGGTGTCCCTTTGCCAAGACATCAAGATCTCACCGAGTCTCCCATCTCGCCGTGCCAGTTTGAGAGGGAGTCCTCCGCCCGACGCCGATCCTAGGGATTGCGCCGAACCGGTCACCGCCGGCGTGAGCTATTAGTGTGTATCGTGGTTTTGCGTGTGTGTGTTCGTCGCGTTCTTCGTGCGTGAGTTCGTCATGTTCATCCTCCCCTCCTTCCCCCGCACTCCATCCTTGATTTGAGTGGGATTCGTGAAAGGTCGGGCCACCCTAGAGGTTTGCCCTCAACATATTGGTATCAAGAGATTCGTTGCTCACGAATTCCCCCACAAATTTTTCTTCTATCCACCAAAAATTTCGAAAATCCCCCAAAAAGAGCCCCAAATTTCCCTTCGGATCGATCTCTGGATCTGGTGCGTTTTTCGTGGTTTTGGTCCATAGATTTGTTGCTTGGGGTATCGATCTACCGTCTTTGTGTGTCCCTAGCCCCAATTTTGTTCAGTTTTCCGCCAATTTGAGGATTTTTGGGCCGATTGTGCTTTCAAGTTCAACGTCCACGCGCCCAGGAATCCATGAAGCAGTACTACCGCCAAAACGAGCGGTACTACCGGCTGTTCACAGCGGTACTACCGGTCACTGGTACTACCGGACATTTTGAGCGGAACTACCGCCCCCGTCTGACAAGAAATTTTTCATCCCCATTTTTGTTCGCTAATTTTAGTTTTGGCTTGTTCGTGTTTCACGTGCGTGTCGCCTTCCTAACAACAAGCTTCTGCAAGTCATTACATACCGCGCTCATCGACACCGCGACACTGAACAACATCCCAATTACCGGTAGCAAGTGGTCAACGATACCAAAGGTATAACTTGCTCCACCTTGTTAACCCTTCTTCCTTGTGTGTATCTATCCTATGAGAGCAGCTCATTTGGTGTTTGCCTAAGCGTTGTGCACTTGTCCTTGGAAAGTGAGAGTGTGAGAGCAAATACAATAGCTAACATAGTAGTATAGAAATGGAGAAAAAGAATTAAAAAAAGCAAAATAAAAATAGAAGGATACATAGTCTCCCAATACAAAGCGAGTCTCAAGCTTGTAAGCAAAGAGAGAAAAAGAGCGCGACCGAGGCAAGTGCACAAATCCGTTGCTTATTTCTCTTTTAGAAAACGAGTTGTGGTCTCTCCTTGCATTGTCACAACACTGAGCGTAGTCTTCGTTAGGACCTTTTGTGCTCATTTTCATAGTCATGCTAACCACATCCGTCTCCACGTGTGTGTATCTTTGTGTTTTGTAGATCGTTTCCTTTTTGCTTTGATCTTTGGTTCTCTACCACTTTTGACAATAACCTTTTCGTTGGATCGTTTCGTTTGGTTTTCCACAACCCTAACCTTCCACCCACAGCTTTTGAGAGTTAGTTTTTTCTTTAGTGTGAGATTCCTTTGCGATTCCACTTTGCACGCTTATAGCTCTCACTTGTGGTTTCTAGTTTGGTGCAATCCCCAAGGTGAGGTACAAGGCTAACACCACCATTTTACACTTCCATATACAATACTTGTGTGTTTTGCATGATGGATAGGCACGGTGAGTCAAGCCAACCACCTATTCAAGAAGAAGAACATGGACCATACATGACGCGCGCAAGTCACTTCATCGTCCGACAAGAGTTTTGTGAATGTCGCGAAGCCCTTGAGACGCGACAAGATGAACAATTTGGCGAGACGCAAGCCGAGTTCAAGAACATCGACAACCACTTCGACGGCCTAGAACGACAAATGCACGCAATGCATCATAACTTTGGCCATCAAAATGAAGCGCTTCAACGCTCCATCGCCGAAACAAATGAAAATCTTCGATGCCTCATCGATGGAATGGGAAGACCACGTTCTCGCGCATCAAGCTCTTCAAGTTCTCTGCATCGTCACACACCTCATCAACAAGATCTTCATGCAAGTGCTCCAACATGCAATGATGCCCCCGTGGTTGAAGATGGAAATTCTTCGAACTATGTACCTTCCCCACGGCACGCCGCAACGTCAAGCTATGATGGTGATTTCTCTTCAAGGCCATGAGCAAGGCAAGAAGTACACCGTCATCACGCAAGGGCATTAGTGATCCAACAAGAGCAACCACAAGAACCACGGCAAGTGAAACCGCAAGTCTACCACCATCGACCGCGACACATACTTGACACAACAAGTGATGACTCCAATTTGGAGAATCAAGCTCGTCATCGACATGAAGCTCTCCAAGATCCCCCTCCTCGTCATCAACGTCATGAACATCTGCACCGACACCATGGTCATCAAGAGGTGCCTCCTCCACCTCAACAAAACTTGGAGCATCAAGTGATACAAGTTGAGTGACGCCCACCACGTCAAGAGGCTCATGACCATGATCTTCGCCATGAGGCCCATGTGCCTAACCAACATCACCAACCAAGGAACGAGCCTCCTCTTCATCATCAACCGCGTCATGAGGCTCCACATCCTCAACAACCTCATGGGGCCCAAGTGCCTCAACACCGTCAACAACCGCTCCAAGAGCAAGAGCAAGCGCCTCAACAACAATATCAAGAGCAAGCTCCGCAACAAGGACGCGAGAACCAAGTTCCACCTTCCCAACTACAAGATCATCAACAAGGTCACCAAGCTCGTCGCAATGACCGCAACAATGACGAAACTTTTAGCAAGCTCAAGTTCACAATGCCCAAGTTCACCGGATCCAATGACCCCGAAGAATACCTCTCGTGGGCACTCAAAGTCGACAAGATCTTCCGCATGCACAATTATAGCAACGAGAAGATGGTCGCCATGGCTTCGCTTGAGTTTGATGATTACGCCAACCTATGGTGGGAACACGTTCAAGTTGCTCGTGATGAAAGACATGAGCCGTCAATCACAACTTGGCATGACATGAAGGCTCAGATGAGATCTTGGTTCGTCCCCGAGCACTACACGCGTGACCTCTTCAACAACCTTCAATCACTTCGCCAAGGGACAAAGACCATGTAAGAGTACTTCAAGGAAATGGAACTCAACTTGATTCGCGCCAACATTGACGAGCGCATGGAGCAAACTATGGCAAGTTTCCTTATTGGGTTGAACCACCCAATCAAGCGCATCGTCGAGTTCCAAACATACAATGACATGGTTGAGCTTGTGCACATCGCAACAAAGGCTGAACGTCAAGTGCAAGAGGATATCAAATACAACAAGCCCAAGACGTACTTCACCTACAAGCAAGCTTCAACCGCTACACCAACAACTTTCAATGGAAGCACCTCAAGTACCTCCAAGCCTTCCTTCAAGCCCACACTACCTCAAAGAAAATGCCCCCAAGTGGTAAACAAAAAAAGAGTGATACACCCTTCAACGGTGAATGCTACAAGTGTGGAGGCAAAGGACACAAGTTGGCTGAATGTGGAAACAATAAAGTGTTGTTCATCCACGACAATGGCCAAGAAGAGTACTTGAGTGAAGATGAATTCGATGCCCGAGTCAAAGAAGCAATCGCAAGGCAACGAGTGGAAGATGACTAAGAACTCCTCATGTGTGAACATGACGCAAGTCCATCGCTTGTCGTCACAAGGATCTTGACCACTCAAGCACAAGAGCATGATGACCAACACTCCAATATCTTCCAAACAAGAGCCAGCATCAATGGCAAATCTATCAAGGTGATCATTGATGGAGGGAGTTGCCACAACCTTGCTAGCACCGAGTTGTGTGAGAAGCTCAACCTCACCCTCCATCCGCACAAGCACCCCTACCACGTGCAATGGCTAAGTGACCAAGGGTCCGTGAAGATCAAGCATACGGTATCAGTCTCCTTTGCCATTGGTCCTTACAAAGATACGGTGGAGTGTGATGTGGTTCCTATGACAGTTTGCCACATGCTTCTTGGTCGACCATGGCAATTTGACAAGGCTGCTCAACATGATGGTCGCACCAATGTATACACCTTCCAATGGCTAAACAAAACATGTGTTTTGCAACCAATGACTCTTAGCCAAATAATTGCGGACAATGCAAAGGCTTTAGCGAGGGCGCAAAGCACAACACCTACTTGTGAGAAGAGCGGTGAGAGAGAGAACCACCTCATAGTGAGTGAGAGCCACAAGCCAAACTCGAGTGGAAAAACTAAGAGTGTTCTCCTTGCCACCAAAAGTGAGATGAGAGATGTTCGGAACAACCCATCCATCTTGCACTATGTCCTCCTTTGCAAGGGACTAGCGCAAGGAAATAATGAATTAACCAATGTTCCTCCATCTTTGATGAATGTTTTGCAGGAATTCAAGGACCTATTCCCCGAAGAGCTTCCACATGGACTACCTCCTCTTCGTGGCATCAAACATCGCATTGACATTATCCTCGGCGAACCACTTCCCAACCGCGCCGCCTACCGCACGAACCCAGAGGAGAAAAAGGAGATTGAACGTCAAATCAACCAACTCGTCTCCAAGGGTTTGATCCAGGTTAGCACTAGTCCAAGTGTCGTACCCGTGATACTTGTTCCAAAAACGGATGATACGTTACGGTTATGCATGGACTGCCGTCCAATCAATGCTATCACCGTGCGTTATCGACATCCCATACCACGTCTAGATGACATGCTTGATGAGTTGTGTGGAGCCACTATTTTTTCGAAAATTGATCTTCGTAGTGGTTACCATCAAATACGCAGGGCTGAAGGTGATGAGTGGAAAACCGCCTTCAAGACCAAACTTGGTCTGTATGAATGGTTGGTTATGCCCTTTGGCTTATCTAATGCCCCATCCACCTTCATGCGCCTCATGAATCATATCTTGCATTCTCTCATTGGAAAAAGTGTTGTTGTCTATTTTGATGATATTATTGTTTATAGCAAATCACTTGAGGACCATATAACACATGTCAAGGAAGTTTTGCAAATCCCTCGACATGAAAAGCTTTATGCTAATCTTCCCAATTGCACTTTTGCTAAAGACAAGTTGATTTTTCTTGGATTTGTCGTTTCTTCGAAGGGAATTGAAGTTGATGTTTCCAAGGTAAAGGACATACGAGATTGGCCCATCCCAACAAATGTGAGTGAACTCCGAAGTTTTCAGGGGTTGGCCGGTTTCTATCGTCGCTTTGTAAAAGACTTTTTGACCATTGCTTGTCCCCTCAATGAATTGACCAAAAAGAATGTCACCTTCGTGTGGGGCAAGGCACAACAAAAAGCTTTCGATGAACTTAAAAAGAGGCTCGCCGAAGCACCTCTTCTTGCGTTACCGGATTTCGCCAAAACTTTTGAGATAGAGTGTGATGCTAGTGGTATTGGCATTGGAGGAGTCCTTATGCAAAATGGACGTCCTATAGCCTACCATAGCGAGAAACTTGATGGTGCTCGCCTTAATTATCCAATTTATGACAAAGAGATTTTTGCCTGAGTTCGTGTCCTTCAAGTTTGGCAACACTACCTATGGCCCAAAGAATTTATCATACATTCCGACCATGAGTCGTTGAAATACCTCAAAGGGCAAGCCAACTTGAGTAAGAGACACGCTAAGTGGGTTGAGTTCATGGAGTAGTTTCCGTACATTGTCAAGTATAAGAAGGGCAAAGATAATGTAGTTGACGACGCTTTGTCTCGCAAACACACAAGCTTTCTTACGAGACTCGAAATCAACGTGTTGGGTCTTGAGGAAATAAAATCTTTATATGCTTCCGACCCGTTCTTTGACCCAATTTTTGCAAAGTGCTCCATTGACAAAGGAGTTGATGATTTCTATTTGCATAAGGTCTTTCTATTTAAACAAAACAAGCTATGCATTCCGAAGTCGTCGCTTCACCTTTTGCTTCTCCAAGAATCTCATGGTGGAGGCCTCATGGGTCACTTTGGCCGTGACAAGACTTTGGACATGCTCTCCACTTACTACTTTTGGCCCAAGATGAAGCACGGCGTGGAGCGCTACATTCAACGATGCATGACATGTGTTCAAGCTAAGTCACAAGCTAACCCCTATGGTCTTTATATGCCATTGCCTATTCCTCAGACACCTTGGTCCGACATTAGCATGGATTTCGTGTTAGGATTGCCTAGATCTAAGCATGGTCATGACTCTATATTTATGGTCGTGGATCGCTTTTCCAAAATGGCACATTTCATACCGTGCCATAAGATCGAAGATGCTTCCCATGTTGCAAATCTGTTTTTCAGGGAAATCGTCCATCTTCACGGTGTGCCACGAACAATTTTCTCCGACCACGACGTCAAATTCATGAGCTACTTATGGAAGACCCTCATGGCCAAGCTCGGCGTCAAGCTACTCTTTTCATCCGCATCGCATCCTCAAACCAATGGCCAAACCGAAGTTGTCAACTGAAGCCTCAGAACTCTCCTTCATGTGTTGATCAAGAAAAACCCCAAGGATTGGGAGGAATGCATTCCACATGCTGAGTTTGCATACAACCGAGCCAAGCACTCAACAACCAAGATGAGTCCATTCATGATCGTCAATGGTTTTGAGCCCCTCACCGCGCTCGACATACTACCGCTACCTCTCCATCAGCGCACCAACATGGACGTCGAGAAGCGCGCACAAGCTATGAAGAAGCTTCATGAAGAAACAAGAGCTACTATCGAGCAACAAGTCCTTCGCTCTTGTACTCATGTGACTTTGATAAACCCCTGGATGGCTTGCTACTTCATGCCACGACACTATGCATCATCAGGTATGAAGACACGAGCCAGAGGAGCGACGCAGCAGCCAACAGCTGCCAGGAGACCGTGGTACTACCGACCACAGGCAGAGAGATGGACCCGAAGCCCCAGATCCAACCGGTATTACCACACTCAGCAAGCGGTACTACCACGCGCACCTGAAGACTCACGCCAAATCTTCTGCCCGCCCCGATACTACCGCACCATTCAAGCGGTACTACCTTTCAACCGACCGGTACTACCGGACACCCTAGGGCCTGCGCGCTCCAGCTCGGCCCTTTGGCCTTGTAACGCCCCCTTTTGATACTTTAGTTGCCTAAACTACCCCTGAACTTGTGGCTGGCCTATGTATAGCCCCCACCTCTATTGTAAACACTAGGCATGATATTTGGAATTAGTGGAAACCCCTTGTGGATCTATCTAATTCTTGCCTCATGCTACTTTGACAAAGGAGCACCAAATATACCAAACCTTGTTGGAGTTTGCATCGTGCCTCCGTGTTGTACAAGGCCTTGGCATAGGTGTCCCTTTGCCAAGACGTTAAGATCTCACTGAGTCTCCCATATCGTCGTGCCGGTTCGAGAGAGTGTCCTCCGCCCGACGCTGCCTAGGGAATGCGCCGGACCGGTCACCGCTGGCGTGAGCTACTGGTGTGTATCATGGTTTTGCGTGTGCGTTCATCGCGTTCTTCATGCGTGAGTTCGTCGTGTTCATCCTCCCCTCCTTCCCTCACACTCCATCCTTGATTTGAGTGGAATTCGTGAAAGATCGGGCCACCCTAGAGGTTACCCTCAACAAACTCACTTGGTGGATGCTCTCTAGAGCTCTTTTTGTTAACTCGTGCTCAACTGAGGTTGACGTTCTTGTGCGGGTACCTACAAACATCATAGATAAAAGGAAGAACATGTGTGCATGGTATAGAAACACATCATCCATCATGACGTATCTCTTCTTGTGCACATCACCATTAATGTCAATCAAGTATGAAAAATATGCATGGTGTGTATGCAAGTGGGGAACATGCTTATCATGGCAATCATTAAAATCTCCAACATTTGTGAAAGCTACGGGGGGCATATCAATATAAACCATATGAGAATTATTGTTGCAAGCAAAACAAGTGAAACAACAATTATTCAACTTATTGCAAGCAACGGGAGAAATTGTGAAACACTCATGACAAAGCATGGTTCGAGGGGTACCATTGGTAACATCATTGCAAGCAAAACATTGGAAAGAGCAATTGTTCAACAAAGTGCAAGCAATGATATCATCAACGTAACGTTTAGAGCATGGCATGTCTATGGCAACATCATCACAATCAAATAATTTCACATGCTCAACATTATACAAAGGTAAAGTATCACATGGAAATATCAATGAATCATATGTGATATCACAAACATCATCCATAGCATGCCAATCATCACAAGTCATCATGTCCACTAGTAGGATCATGGTATCATCAACACCCGTATTCTTACCTTGTTCATACCTCTCATATGAAGTGGGTGTTGTGGTAGAATTGGCCCCCATGTGGGCGACTTCTTCATCATGTATGGGGATGGCATCATCTTCATCCACCATGTTCATCTTCTTGGTTGGAGGCATCATCATCTCCAAGCTTAGCGCGTCTTTATCCATGGAACCTAGCACATCATGGGATAACACACTAGAGGTAGAGGGTAAGTTGTTAGAAATCAAAGTGGTCTCATGTGACCTATCAACTACCACTCTCAACTCACTCGGTGTATCACGCAAGCCCTCAAAGTGGAAGCACTCAATCTCACATATGGTGGAGTCACTCATCTCACTCTTGTTTTCACTCAAGTGGGCTAAGTGGCTCTCATACTCACATGGGATTGGTACCACATCATCACTCAAGCACATAGGGATAGACTCGGTTCTCTAAACTCCTTGAGCCTCCTTTGGTGAAGGGAAAATCCCATGCTCACCATTCTTGACCTTGTCATCGCCAGCTTGTGGTGTAGGCCCTTGTCTTGGAGCTTGCTCATCCTTTGGCATGGCCTCCTTGGCTTGCGTAGACATCCTCTTGGCGTACTCGTCCAACTTGGCAAAGTAGAGGTCTTCGTCTTCCTCATCCATGAAGTTGCATGCGTCATCTAGGACGTCAAGTTTGCGCATTGAAGCTTGATGGCGTGGAGGAGAGCTTGCTCTTGGTGCCATTTTGGTGGTGGCACGAGTCATAGAAGGAGCCTTATGATGGTGTCGACGGAGGTCATTGGCGTGCCTTGCCAAAGGTTGATGTAGATGGCGCACTTGGTCATCCACATGATGCTCGCGACGATGCTCCTTGTCCTTGGCACTCTTCTTTTCATGGTGGTGCCTTCTTGAGCTTGGTTGAGCATTATGGATGGTGCTCAACATGTATTCTCCGTCTTCATGGCGAAGATTCCTTGCACGATGTCTTGTATCCTCTTGATGTTGGTGATGATCTCGAGAGGATGTTTGTTGATGAATATTCTTGCCTTGTGGCGCCTTGTGTGGAAGATGATGTTTGGGCACCACTCTTCTTGGAGTAGATGGCACTTGATGCCTTGGAGGTAGATGCACTTGACGCCTTGGAGATGGTCATGCTTGGCGCCTTGGAGATGGTGGCGCTTGACGGCTTGGAGGTGATGGTGCTCATCGCCTTGGAGATGGTGGTGCATGACGCCATGTGGGTGGTGGCGCTTGACGCCTTGGAGGTGGATCATCGAAGTAGGTGATGCCCTTTGGTGTGGTACGCTTGGCCTTGAAGGTCATGGTTTCTTGATGATGCGTCTCCGCTAGCTTGGCGTAGTAGTCCTCCATCTCCAAGCGGTGGAGGTATTCTTCATGGCTCATGGAAGAGCCCTCAAAGTGGGTGAAGCTCGCCATGTCCTCCATGCTTGGTGAGGTGTCATCGTTGTAGCACTCGAAGTCATCCATGCTTGCGGAGTCGTTGTTGATGTAGTACTCCATATCACCCAAGCATGTGGAGCCATTGTCGGTGTAGTGCTCCATGTA
This sequence comes from Avena sativa, assembly GCA_916181665.1. Lineage (NCBI taxonomy): Eukaryota > Viridiplantae > Streptophyta > Magnoliopsida > Poales > Poaceae > Avena > Avena sativa. The sequence goes on from OV702287.1 coordinate 232,948,292, forward strand.
CTCCATGCACATGGAGCCATTGTCGGTGTAGTGCTCCATGTACTCCATGCATGATGAGCCATTGTCGATGTAGAGCTCAAAGTCATCCATGCTTGAGGAGCCATAGTTGATGATGTGCTCCATGTCTTCCATGCATGTGGAGCCGTCATAGGTGCAATGCTCCGGGTCCTCAAAGCATGCGGAGCCATTGTCGGTGTAGTGCTCCATCATGTCCTCTATACTTGTGGAGTCGTAGTCGTGGTGGCTCATCATGGATTCTTCATAGATATCATCCTCGGTTCCGGAGTCCCTAGACATGATTCACAAGACCAAGTGGTGTATATGGAAGTGGTAGGGGGTTAGAGATGCAACATCAAACCTTACTTTACCTTGGAAGATAGTATCGTGCAACTGGCAACACTTGAGAGCAATCAAAACCAAGCAAAGTGAAGTTCACGCGGAACACCAAAACCAACTAACCACTAAAAAAACGCACACACGCAAAGCTTATGGTGGATAGGTATGGAAGGTGGCATGTCAAGAACCAATCCGAACTCAAGATATTGTAATGGCAAGTAAAGAACCACGATGATCACGAAGCAAAACAAGTCAATCCACAAGAAGGAAATATGTACAAGGAAACACACACGGTGGGATAAATGGGACCGGTAGTACCGGACCGAAGCGGTAGCGGCTTCAGGGAGCGGTAGCTCCGGGCTTTAGCTGTCGTCGAGCTCCAGGTCCGGTAGTACCAGTTGGGAAACCGGTAGTACCGCTTGGGGGCGGTAGTACCACAAGCCGATACCGGGGCATCCAAAGGCGATGGCGTGGGCTTCAGTCATGGTCGGTAGTACCGTTGAGGCTAAGCGGTAGTACCAGGGCATGGTAGTACCGCTATTGGGAGCGGTACTACCGCTCGCGTCTGTCTTCTTGGGTGACTTGGGGACGAGCTTGGACTTGGTGTTGTAGATGTAGTAGCGTTCGTAGGACGGGCTGCATCATATCCACTACCACAAATATAGAATCATGACCTCTCAGAGTTTTAGGTAGACCTAGCACAAAATCCATACTAATGTCTTCCCATGGAGCAGTAGGTGCAGAGAGAGGTGTATACAAACCGTGAGGCTTCAGCTTAGATTTCAACTTGTGGCATGTAATACATCGGTTCACAAATCTGTACACATCAAGCCTCATGTTGGGCAAATAAAAGTGATCAGCAAGCATGAGCAACGTCTTCTCACGCCCAAAGTGACCTATAAAACCACCAACATGTGATTCCTGCACTAAGAACAAACGCAACGACGATTCTGGAATACATAGTTTGTTAGCTCGAAACAAATATCCATCATGTATATGATACTTATCCCATGCGTTTCTAAGAGCACACAAACGATATGGTTCAGCAAAATCATGATCAGTTGCATAAAGTGCACAAATGGCTTCTAATGCAGGAATTTTAACATCAAGATTGGTTAATAGCATGTTCTTCCTAGATAGAGCATCAACAACAACATTCTCTTTTCCCTTCTTATAATTAATGATGTAAGGAAAAGACTCAATGAACTCAACCCATTTAGCTAATCTTCTATGCAAGTTTGATTGAGCTTTCAAGTATTTCAATGCTTCATGATCAGAATGTATGATGAATTCCTTTGGCCACAAATAATGTTGCCAAACCTTAAGTACTCTAACAAGTGCATACAATTCTTTATCATAGATAGAATAATTCAAGCGAGCACCAGTCAATTTCTCAGAAAAATAAGCTATAGACCGACCCTCTTGCATCAAAACGCCACCTATGCCTATACCACTAGCATCACATTCAACTTCAAATTGCTTCGAAAAATTGGGTAATGCAAGTAACGGTGCAGAAGTAAGCAAACGTTTCAATGTATCAAATGCAATATCTTGGGCCGCGCCCCATACAAAAGGAACACCTTTCTTTGTTAAATCATTCAAAGGTGCAGCAATGGTGCTAAAATCTTTCACAAAGCGCCTATAGAAACCAGCTAAGCCGTGAAAACTACGCACTTGACTTACATTCATGGGAGTAGGCCAATTCTGAATTGATTCAATTTTAGATTGATCTACCTCTACTCCATTCTTAGAGACAACAAATCCAAGGAATATGACCTTATATTTTGCAAATGTGCACTTCTCAAGATTAGCATACAATTTATTATCACGCAACACTTGTAAAACTTGTCTAATATGAGTGCAATGTTCAGATTCGGTGTGGCTGTATATAAGTATATCATCAAAGGAGACAACCACAAAACGACCAATAAACTCTCTCAAAACATGATTCATCAAACGCATGAAAGTACTAGGTGCATTAGTAAGACCAAATGGCATGACTAACCACTCATACAAACCGAATTTAGTTTTCAAAGCAGTTTTCCACTCATCCCCTTCTTTCATCCTAATTTGATGATAACCACTACGCAAGTCAATTTTAGAGAAAACGGCAGCACCACTCAATTCATCTAGCATATCCTCTAAGCGTGGAATAGGATGACGATATAGAATAGTGATGTTATTAATCGCTCTACAATCAACACACATGTGCCATGTACCATCTTTCTTAGGAACTAAAATAACAGGAACAACACAAGGGCTAAGAGAAACACGAATGTACCCTTTATCCAGCAATGCTTGTACTTGCTTCTAAATTTCCTTAGTTTCTTCGGGATTAGTCCTGTAGGGTGAACGGTTGGGATGTGTGGCACCAGGAATCAGGTCCACTTGATGTTCTATACCATGCAATGGAGGCAAGCCTGCAGGTACATCTTCTAGAAACACATCCCCAAAGTCCTGCAAAACAGAAGAGACACCAAGAGAAATAGGGGTCAAGTCGTTAGAAACCAATACCTCGCCCTTATACATAAGCACAAGTGGCATGGCTGTAGGATCCTCACGAAATTCTCTGATATCTTCCTTGGTGGCTAGTATCAATAAACCAGGCACTCTCTCACTTTTCATTATATCACTGAATTTAGGCTCAATTACATCAGGAACAGCTGTCACACAATCTCGCCGAGTTGTAGGATCTTCCTTCAAATTCACCTCTGATACGGATCAAGCCAATGATCCTATAGTTTTGTCCCGATCTTTCACAATGAGTAACCCGGATAATAATCCTTCCAATAACGTGATGAACGTCACCTGAAGAAGAGGAATCAATCTAGCAAGTAACGTGATGAAGATCACCACGCCTCAAACCTGAGCACGACAATCCTTGATGAACACAGGAACCTCCGCAGCAATAATATGATAAACAGTATCGCCGTCCCCGGAGGGATGATACATGGTGGAGCACAATATAGTTTGTAGACTAAACAACTGAACTCCACTAAACCCTAGGTGGCTGGCTCCTTTATATAGGAGGCCTGCAACTAGTCGGTTGGATAGACCCAAAACGAACACACAAACGGACTCGAACCTAACATGGACTAGGACTCAATAACATAGCAACAATATTTGACACAACCTTAGACTTATCATTACATATCGTAGGTCGTCCTGGCGTGCCAATCATCAATGGGATGCGCCTCGCATCACCTAGCTTGGTGGAGTCCGCACAAAACAAAACGCCTCATAGGTGTTGATGCACCTCGTCCTACGGATGCTCCTACATATACACCAACAAGTCCCCCAAGTGGACCCATGACTCGTGCCCGAGCCAAACTCCTACAAGCTAAGGTTAACTCGCTCCTCTCCTCGTGCCAATTTGATACCTCCTTAGATGGTGTGCTGCTTCATGCAACTACACTATGCATCATCAGGTACGAAGCCTCGACTCATCACCAAGCACCCAAGGAAGGAGAACAAGGAGCAAAGCGTGAAGCAGGAGCCGCTAGAGCTGCTCAGACCGGAGTCTCCGGTTTATGCACACCGGAGTCTCCGGTGTTCCAATGTATCCGGCCTAAAGACCCCGGAGACTCCGGTCTGACCCCTGCACCGGGCCCTGGGACAATCTGAAGGCCCCTCCGGAGGCTGGTCCGGAGACTGACCGGAATCTCCGGCCTAGACCGGAATCTCCGGCCTAGACCGGAATCTCCGGTCCGACCGACGCCATGCATGAAAAGGCCTTTGGGCCTGCAGGCCATGTACCCCTTAGTCCGTCCAGAACTTGTCTTTTATTCCTAAAGTACCCCTGTTTAAGTGGCTGGCCTATATATAGCCCTCCACCTCCATTGTAAACCCTAGGCATGATATTGGAATTAGTGGAAACCCCTTTGTGGATCTATCCAGTTCTTGCCTCATGCTCCTTGACCAAGGAGCACCAATATCCCCAAACCTCGTTGGAGTTTGCATCGTGCCTCCGTGTTGTACAAGGCCTTGGCATCGGTGTCCTTTTGCCAAGACGTCAAGATCTCACTGAGTCTCCCATCTCGCCTTGCCGGTTCGAGAGAGAGTCCTCCGCCCGACGCCGATCCTAGGGATTGCGCCAGACCGATCACCTCCGGCGTGAGCTATTGGTGTGTATCGTGGTTTTGTGTGTGTGTTCATCGCGTTCTTCGTGCGTGCATTCATCGTGTTCATCCTCCCCTCCTCTCCCCATACTCCATTCTCGATTTGAAAGGGAATCGTGAAAGATCGGGCCACCATAGAGGTTTGCCATCAACATATTGGTATCAAGAGCTTCGTTGCTCACGATTTCCCCCACAAATTTTTCTTCTATCCACCAAAAATTCGAAAATCCCCAAAAAACAGCCCAAATTTTCCTTTGGATCGATCTCTTGATTTGGAATGTTATTTGTGGTTTTGATCCGACCAAACCTTGTCTTAGGTGTTGGTCTAGCTTTATCCTGCATTTTCCCAGCCCAATTTGGCCAATTTTTTGCGGATTTAAGGACCCAAGGCGTGGATTTCCGCTCAAGAACACGAGCAGTTAGCGATCTGACTCCACACCGGAGTCTCCGGCCTGCACACCGGAGTCTCTGGTCTACCCACACCGGAGTCTCCGGCCTGCACCGAAGTTTCCGCCCTGAAACCCTGGAGTCTCCAGCCTGACGCCTGATTTTGACAGTCTTGCCTCTAATCTTGCATTGGCTAATTGCCTCTTGTTTGTTTGTGCCCGTGTGCGTGTCGTCAACTAACAACAAGCTTCCGTATCGACAACCCCCGCGCTCATTGACACCACGGCCCACGAACATCATCCCGCACCACCGACGCCAAGTTCATCATCAAAGAAGGTATAACTTGCATCACCTTGTTAACCCCTATCTTCCTTTGGGTGTACCTATCCCATGAGAGTGGCTCATCTTGTGTTTGCTTGAGCATTGTGCATTTGTCCTTGTATAGTGAGTGTGCAAGAGCAATATCAAGCGTGACTAGTAGCATCAAGGGAGAGAAAAAAAATTACAAAAGAAAGAAAAAGATACAAAGAAAAAGAAAAAGAAAAAGAAAAATAGTCTCCCCTTGGAAAATAGAGTCTCAAAGCTTGTAAGCAAGAGAGAAAGAAGAGCGCCCAAGGCAAGTGCACAAATCTGTTGCTCATTTTTCCTCTTTGCAAACGAGCCACAGTCTCTCCTTGCATTGGTACGACAACGAGCTTGGTCTTCTTTAGGACATTTTGTTTGCTCATTTTCATAGTCGTGTCAATCCCAACTATCTCCACGTGTGTGTATATAGTCGTAGGTTCCCGTCACCCCTTTTGAGTTGTTGACCTTCGCCTTTTACTTGATTTTTGTTGGATTTTACCCACTTTTGACTATCCCTTTTCTTTTGGTTGGTTCTTTGGCTTCCACAATCCTAACCTACCACCAACAAGCTTTTGAGAGTTAGTTCTTTCTTTAGTGTGAGTTTTCTTTGCAATTCCACTTTGCACGCTTATAGCTCTCACGTGTGGTTTCTAGTTTGGTGCAATCCCCGAGGTGAGGTACAAGGATAACACCACCATATTCCACTTCCATATACAATACTTGTGTGCTTTGCATGATGGATAGGCACGGTGAGTCGAGCCAACCACCTCCACAAGAAGAAGATCAAGGATCGTACATGACGCGCGCAAGTCACTTCATCGTTCGGCAAGAATTCCGTGAACGTTGCCAAGCCCTTGAGACACGACAAGATGAACAATTTGGCGAGACGCAAGCCGAGTTCACGAACATCGACAACCGCTTCGATGGCCTCGAACGACAAATGCACGCAATGCATCACAACTTTGACCACCAAAATGAAGCGCTACAACGCTCCGTTGCCGAAACAAATGACAATCTTCGACGCCTCATGGACGGTATGGCAAGGCCACGTTCACGGGCATCAAGCTCTTCAAGCAAATCGCGTCGTCATGCTCCTCCTCAACAAGATCTTCACCCAAGTGCTCCAAGACGCAATGATGCCCCCGTGGTTGAAGATGGAAGTTCTTCGAACAATGTACCTTCCCCACGGCAAGCCGCAACGTCAAGCTATGATGGTGATTTCTCTTCAAGGACAATAGCAAGGCAAGAAGCACACCGTCATCACGCAAGGGCATTAGTGATCCAACAAGAGCAACCACAAGAAGAACCACAAGTGCAACCGCAAGTCTACCACCACCGACCGCGACACATACTTGACACAGCAAGTGATGACTCCAATTTGGAGAATCAAGCTCATCATCGACGTGAAGCTCTCCAAGATCCTCCTCGTCGTCATCAATGTCATGAACGTCCGCACCGACACCATGGTCATCATGAGGCGCCTCCCCCACCTCAACAAAACTTGGAGCATCAAGTGATACAAGTTGAGCGACGCCCACCACGTCAAGAGGCTCATGACCATGTTCTTCGCCGTGAGGCCAATGTGCCTAACCAACATCACCAAGCAAGGAACAAGCCTCCTCTTCATCATCAACAACCTCATGGGGCCCAAGTGCCTCAACACCGTCAACAACCGCGCCAAGAGCAAGAGCAAGCTCCTCAACAACAATATCAAGAGCATCCGCAACAAGGACGCGAGAACCAAGTTCCACCTCCCCAACTACAAGATCATCAACAAGGTCACCAAGCTCGTCGCAATGACCGCAACGATGAAGAAACTTTTGGCAAGCTCAAGTTCACAATGCCCAAGTTCACCGGATCCAATGACCCCGAAGAATACCTCTCATGGGCACTCAAAGTCGACAAGATCTTTCGCATGCACAATTATAGCATTGAAAAGATGGTCGCCATGGCTTCACTTGAGTTTGATGATTACACCAACCTTTGGTGGGAACAAGTTCAAGTTGCTCGTGATGCAAGACAAGAGCCGCCAATCACAACTTGGCATGACATGAAGGCTCACATGAGATCCCGGTTCGTCCCCACGCACTACGCGCGTGACCTCTTCAACAACCTTCAAGCGCTTCATCAAGGGACAAAGACTGTGGAAGAGTATTTCAAGGAAATGGAACTCAACTTGATTCGCGCCAACATTGATGAACGCATGAGGCAAACAATGGCATGTTTCCTTATTGGCTTGAATCACCCAATCAAGCGCATCGTCGAGTTCCAAGCATACAACACCAAGGTTGAGCTTGTGCACATCGCAACAAAGGCTGAACGGCAAGTGCAAGAGGATATCAAGTACAACAAGCCCAAGACGTACTTCACCTACAAGCAAGATTCAACTCCTACACCAACAACTTTCAATGGAAGCTCCTGAAGTACCCCCAAGCCTTCCTTCAAGCCCACACTCCCTCAAGGAAAACTGCCCCCAAGTGGCAAGCAAGCAAATAGTGATACACCTTTCAACGGTGAATGCTACAAGTGTGGAGGCAAAGGACACAAGTCGGCCGTATGTGGAAACAAGAAAGTCTTGTTCATCCATGACAATGGTGATGAAGAGTACTTGAGTGAAGATGAGTTTGATGCCTGTGTCAAGGAAGCAATGGCAAGGCAACGAGTGGAAGATGATCAAGAACTCCTCATGTGTGAACATGACGCAAGTCCATCGCTTGTCGTCACAAGGATCTTGACCACTCAAGCACAAGAGCATGAAGACCAACGCTCCAATATCTTCCAAACACGAGCCGACATCAATGGCAAATCTATCAAGATGATCATTGACGGAGGTAGTTGCCACAGCCTTGCTAGCACTGAGTTGTGTGAGAAGCTCAACCTCACCCTCCATCCACACAAGCACCCCTACCACGTGCAATGGCTAAGTGACCAAGGGTCCGTAAAGATCAAGCATACCGTATCAGTCTCCTTCGCCATTGGTCCTTACAAAGATACGGTGGAGTGTGATGTGGTTCCTATGACAGTTTGCCACATGCTTCTTGGTCGACCATGGCAATTTGACAAGGCTGCTCAACATGATGGTCGCACCAATGTATACACCTTCAAATGGCTCAACAAAACATGTGTTTTGCAACCGATGACTCCTAGCCAAATAATTGCGGACAATGCAAAGGCTTTAGCGAGGGCGCAAAGCACAACACCTACTTGTGAGAAGGGCGGTGAGAGAGAGAACCACCTCATAGTGAGTGAGAGCCACAAGCCAAACTTGAGTGGAAAACTAAGAGTGTTCTCCTTTCCACCAAAAGTGAGATGAGAGGTATTCGGAACAACCCATCCATCTTGCACTATGTCCTCCTTTGCAAGGGACTAATACATTGCAAATGTATCTATCATCTTTGATGCTCCATGCTTGGTTTTATCCACTTTCTTGTGTTTTGTCCACACTTTGGAGTACTTTTCATATGATTTCTTGGACTAACCTGTTAACAAGAGCCACAGTGCCAGTTGCCTTTTTTCTGCTGTTTTTGGTTCCAGGAACGTCAGAAAATGAATATTCTCGGAATTGGACGGTACAAAAGCCAAAGTGCCTATTTTTCCAGAAGACTCCAGGAGCCAGAATACGAGACGGAGGAGGGCCAGGGGCTGGCCACACCCCCCCAGGCGCAGGCTGGGCCTGGCCGCGCCAGGGCATGGTGTGGTGGCCCCAGGCACCCCCTCGGTCTCCCTCTTCGCCTATAAGAAGCCTTCTGACCTAAAAACTTCGGGGGGTTCGACGTTTTTCCAGAAGGAGTTCTGCTCCGCCGCCATCACCAGATTCCACGAAACAGCACCAGAAACTCCGTTCTGGCACCCTGCCGGGACGGGGAATTGGAGGAGATCATCGCCATCATCATCACCATCGCTTCTCCATCGACCATCCATGTTTCCCCCATCTATGAGTGAGTAATCCCCCGCTGTAGGCTATGGGGATGGTAGGTATTGGATGAGATCATTCTTGTAATGGCATCAGATTGTTAGGGCATGGTGCCTAGTATATTTTATTATTGTTTTATGACTTTGTTGCGACTTGTTGTGCTTAATGCTTGTCACTAGGGCCCGAGTGCCATGATTTCAGATCTGAACATGTTATTGATTCATTATGATAGTATTGTTTCTGGTCTTATCTACAAGTTGTATACACACGTTGTAGTCCGGAACCTATGGCCCCGAAGTGACAGAAATCGGGATAATCGGAAGGGAATGGCTTTGATGTGAGGATCACATGTGTTCACGGAGTGTTAATGCTTTGCTCCGGTGCTCTATTAAAAGGAGCACCTTAATTGCCAGTAGTTCCCTAGAGGCCCCACTGCAGACGTGCTAGCAGGACAAAAGATGTTGTGCAAGTTCTCATTGTGAGCACATATGACTATATATGGAACACATGCCTAGGATTGTCTAGTACTTGGATGCTTTATCTTATTTATCTGCAATTGCCCTATGCTCTGATTGCTATGTGAATTGTCTTGTCGATGCAACGCCCGTCCATCCATCCCTATGCCTACCGCACTCGAATCCCACTTTTTACTGCTTTTGTTACTACTGGCTTTGCTTTACTACTGCTGTTACTTTACTATTCCTACTACAAAACTGTTGATGCAGCCCGTCCTACGGACGCTTCTACATCTACACCAACAAATCCCCCAAGTGGACCCATGACTCGTGCCCGAGCCAAACTCCTCCAAGCTAAGGTGAACTCGCTCCTCTCTTCGTGCCAATTTGATACCTCCTTGGATGGCGTGCTACTTCATACCACTACTTTGTGCATCATCAGGTAGGAGCCCCCGCCAGGTCGACCCACGAGCCCTAAAGTGCACCTGAGATGAAGCTACCTGAGCCGGAGTGTCCGCCCGAATCCAGCCGGAGTGTCCGGCGCAACCGGAGTGTCCGACGCGACTCAACCGGAGTGTTCGGCCTGCCCGAGCCCGGACCTGGCGTGGACATTCTGAAGGTCAAATCGGACACTCCCCGGACACCACCCGGAGTGTCCGGTCACCCCGGACTGTCCGGCCGTGCCGACCCAGACTGTCCGGCCCAAGCGATGGGCCTGCGAGCCTAGCTGGGCCTTATGTCCCATGTACCCCTCTACTTCGCCCAGAACTCTACTTTAATGCCTGAAATACCCCTGAACTTGTGGCTGGCCTATATCTAGAACCCCACCTCCATTGTAAACCCTAGGCTTGATATTGGAATTAGTGGAAACCCCTTTGTGGATCTATCTAATTCTTGCCTCATGCTCCTTGACTAAGGAGCACCAATATCCCCAAACCTCGTTGGAGTTTGCATCGTGCTTCCGTGTTGTACAAGGCCTAGGCATCAGTGTCCCTTTGCCTAGACGTCAAGATCTCACCAAGTCTCCCATCTCGCCGTACCGGTTCGAGAGAGAGTCCTCCGCCCGACGCTGATCCTAGGGATTGTGCCGGACCGGTCACCGCCGTCGTGAGCTATTGGTGTTTATCGTGGTCTTGCATGTGTGTGTTCATCGCGTTCTTCGTGCGTGTGTTCATCGTGTTCATCCTTCCCGCCATCCCCGCACTCACCCCTCGATTTGAAAGGGAATCGTGAAAGATTGGGCCACTGTAGAGGTTTTCCCTCAACAACTGTTGCTACTGATAAACTGCTGTGAGCAAGATTGTTTCCAGGTGCAGCTGAATTGACAACTCAGTTGTTAAGGCTGATAAATATTCTTTGGCTCCCCTTGTGTCGAATCAATAAATTGGGTTTCACTTCCCTCGAAAATACTGCGATACACCCCCTATACTTGTGGGTCATCAAGACTATTTTCTGGCGCCGTTGCCGGGGAGCATAGCTTTATTTATCAAGTCCACTTGGAATCACTATTGTTCAAGCTAAGTTTTTTTCTTCCTTGTTTGCTTCTTTCTTTATTGAAAATACAAAAAAATTAGTTCCTACTCTAGTTGTTATTTTCGTTGGTCTGTTATTGTCTTGCTTTATCATGCTTGTTGTCAATGGTTGGTTTCTTTGAAACTAAAGCTTATTGGCAAGGTGGGTTCACGGAAGATCAAAAATATTATTATAAGGAACACCGCTTGTCACAAAAAGGGAAACACTTATGGGAACAAATTGATAGATTGTATACCATTGCTAGAAACGCGTGCTCTACTTATAATTTTACTTATTGCTATGATGAGTCTTGTTGCAGAAAGAGGTATAAACACCTCCCTTTTCAATGTGAGTATAGTGATAATGATACCATATCTTCCTATGCTAAAGGAATTTATGACTTTTATGATGCGGAACAAATTGAAGAATTTATTGCTTGGAAGGGTGCTTTTGAACTTGCTAGTTTGCTTGAAAATATTGATGATTCACCTTACAAATATGAGGTTTATGGTATACTTAAATTCTTCTTTGATAATTACAAGGATGAAAATGGCTATATCCTTGAATATTTTAATAGATGCTTTCCACAAATGGAAGAGAGTAATGCCTTGCAGGATCCTATGGAAGAAGAAATTGATGAACCTGAAATCTCATTAGATGAAAAAGAGGAGGACAATGATGAACAAAAGGAGGAAGAATGGATTAGCTACCCATCCCTACCTTCTAATGAGAGTAACTCTTTATCCCTTAAATTATTTGATTGTCCCCCATGCTTACTAAAGGAGAATGAATGTTATGTTCCTGAGGTTTCTTTTGAAAATGTTTATAATAAAGCTCTAGTGCTTGTAGATCATGAAGAGCATGCTTTATGTGATAGTTATACTATTGAGTTTATTCATGAGGCTATTGAAAATTATTATGAGAGAGGAAAATATGGTTGTAGAAGTTTTCATGGTATTGAAACACCTCTCTATGTGCTGAAAGTGTTGAAGTTACTCTTGTTTTATCTTCCTATGCCTATCACTTTGTTCTTTGCAAATTTATTTGCATACATGATTCCTATGCATAGGAAGTGGGTTAGACTTAAATGTGTTTTGAATTTTCTTCTTGATGCTCTCTTTTACTTTAACTCTCATTTCTTATGAGAGCATCCTCTCAAACTATTATGCCTGAAGATGATAATATGTCTACTATTCTTGGGAGACCTTTTCTTAAATACTGCAGGAGCTGTTATTAATTGTAATCAAGGGAAGGTGACCTTCAATGTCAATGACAAGGAACATACTATCTATTTCCCCAAGAAGATTGATAGACTTATGGTTTTGAATTCAATTGAACATGTTGAGGGCATTCAAATTGGAGAAATATATTGTCCCATACCAAGAGATTTTTTTTTGAAACTATTATGATTGGGACTATTGCTATCAAGGTTGAGGTAACATAATCATTAGTGGAATACAAAGTTTTGTCTCATATGGAATTGTTTTGGTAGCAAGACCTGATCAACCTTGTTAACAAAAGGATTTCATTGAACAAAACAATGTTTTCACCATGATTATCTCCGCTTACTTCTATTCTATCCATTTTTAGTTTTTGCTTATGCCTAACTTAAAGGCATTAAAGAAAAGTACTTATTGGGAGATAACCCAAAACTTTTAGATGAGTCTTCGAAGTTATTACTTCAGTAATAACCGCTCCTTATCCTTTTTATTTGCTTTTTTGTGCCAAGAGTAACCTCTAATGAGAGGGAAGTAATGATTGGGAAAGTTGCTGTCCCGAAACAGATTTTTGTATTTCACCGTAAACATTCGTGAGAGAGCTCTGTATGTCGGATTGAGCTGTAATTTTTTTTCTTCTGCCCCAGGTTATTATCTAACTTTCGTTAGTTCAACACTTTTTGATTTGAGCAACATAAGGTCTTCTAAAAAATTTGTATTTACCTGCTGGTCTGTTTTGACAGATTTCTGCCATTTTCTGCATTTGCTTCTTGTGGGTTCCTTTTTGAGTTCTTTTGGGGAATTGAGCTTTTTGAGGGAAGTGCTACAGTAGCTAGTGTTCTAATGGAAGTTTATTTGGTGTTAGAACTGAACCTTAAGACTTATTTATCTTGAGTGCACTGATGTTGCTAATAAAGATTGTGTGATGTTTTGTATGAAGGAAAAAATTCAGGTGTATGGAAGGAATGAGTAATGAGATGAAGGATGGACTAAAGCTCAAGCTTGGGGATGCCACGCGTGTCACCTAAAGAAACATCCAAGAAGTACAAGCGTCAAAGCTCGGGCATCCCCTTCTTCATCAATAAAAACCCCAGGTTTCTTCCAAACACTTAATTTTTATTGTTTCATGCACAGTTGTGTTGTTCTTGGAGCGTCTTCTTTTTTGTTTTTGTTTTGGTTTTTCGTTTGCTTTGTTTTCTTAGCTTGCTGAATAAATTGGTTGGACCTCCTCTTTCATGCATTGGTTTTCAAATAGTTTGGTTTGGTTTGGAAAAGAGTAGGAAAGTTCATGCTTAAGTGGTAAAGAGAGTTTGTTTTTGACTGTGGCCTATGCTTGATTTTTTTGGCTTTATGCTTAATATTCTTTGCTGTAGCATGACTTGTTATAAACAATTGAGATTGCTTAATGTGCCTTGGATGAATCATGCGTTGTTTTAGCATATTAAAGCATAGTATTGTGGTATTCTCCTTTGATGCTTTATTTGGGTTGACTTGGCGCATGCTCACACCATGATATGACTATCCCAAGTCACCATAGCCTTTATGATCCTTTAGTTTTCAACTTGTAATATCACTCTATGCTTTGATTAATGATGTTTTGTCGCTCTGCATGATTATGGCCATTATTTCTCTCTTAGTTTGTCACTCCCAGTATTTTGCTAGCCTCCACAACCAAGTATGAGTTCCACTCATGCATCCAACTCCTTAAACCAAGTTATTCCAAAGAGTCCACCATACCTACCTACTAGCTTATGTTATTCCAAGTATATTCATGCTTTTGTTTACCTTCCAAATTAAACTTGTTATGAGAAAACTAGTGATTAAAGCTCTCACGAACTTGATGGCACACTTTACTTTACTTGCCCTTAATAAACTTGAACCATTGTGTCGTCTATGTTGTATATGCTTGCACTTATTTGTTGGGAATTAGCAGAACCATGCTTTCATGGGGAATGCTTTCAACATTGCACTTGGTACTTGTACCTAGTTGATATCATGCTCTTTTGTATATGGATGTCGTCGGTGTGAAATGAAAGGGGAGTTTGTAAGTCCATGGAGTTATGTATATGTGTTAGAGAAACGCCTGGGCCGCTGGTCTAATCCATGCTGACATGGTGGAAACTTGCAGCGTAACCATAATGAGCTGTCTAGGAAGCATTTTTCTTATAAAAAAAGATTCCTATATTGAAAAAAAGAGAAAAGAAAAAAAAGATACTATGAAAAGAGGAAAGAGAGAAAAAAGCACCATATTCCCATGGTTCAGGGTGCAGGTGGGAGTGGGCTGCCCGCGGAGCCCACTACCCAATCCCACATAAAAGGCTATGCGGGACACCCGCGGATAAACAAGAAAAAATAGTGGGTTTCCGTGGGAAGCCCACGATCGAGCGTGAACACTAAAAAAACTACTTCGATCCAAATTAATATTTTTACATTTGTCTAGATTCGAATATATCTAGATATATTTAGTGCTAGATACATCCGAATCTAGCCAAATATAAGGACATTAATTTGGATAGAAAGGAGTAGGAATTTCTTAATCAAGCAAATATTATGTCTAGTAGAAAGAATGGCGAGTCACTCAAAAAGTGGAAAAAATAATTAATACATTGAAATGCTAAATGTTGATCGTATTATATACTAAAATATTTTTATAAACATTATACAAGCAATAATTATAGTAACATATTTGCGGGTATATGTGGGTATACGCGGGATAGTGAACACCCACATAAGTTTCGCGGGCTCCCATAGGACATCCACTTAAATTGTGTGGGACTGTGCGGGCGTATGCGGGCTTCCCGCGGGCAGTCCCACCTGCACCCTTACCCATGGTAAATAAGAAGAATGTTGAGATGCTCGTTGTCTGCTTGCCTTGTCATTTTGATATGGGGATTCTTCCGTATCATCGAGCAAGGGGTACCCCGTTGGCGGTTCTCAATGATACACATGTACTTACGATGACAAGAACTTACCGGTGACTAAACTTGAGTAGCATGAGGAGCGGCCCTCGTATACAAGGGACATGAGATTTCTGACTTATACTTCGTCAAGAATGTACACCATAGTTTGTTCACTTTAACCTTAATCACTTCAAGATGCTTATGATAGGGGCAATGAGAGCTGAAAGCTATTAAGTACCATAATTTTTGGAAGCTCTTTATGAGACTTGAATCCCTACTTCCTTTTACAAAGGCCTTTCTTCCACCATTATATTGAGTCTCCACCTTCTACCTTTATGCACCTACTTTGAGAACATAGTGGCCATTCTTAGTTCTGTGTGCATTGTCCCAAGACTTGTTGATTGATGCATACCTTGATATTGCTTGTTTTAAACTATTTGTATCTAGTCAATCTTGTAAACTTTGAAGGTGTCCTATGCATTTATGTTTTCTACTCTATGAGGGACAAGCTGAATGCCACTATGCTATGTTTTCTTTATGTGAAACAAACAAACGTCTTGCAAGGCATTGTTATTCATGAATCTTTTGTTTGTGCCTTTTTATGTTGCATCAGAGTCTCTTTGTCTTATTGCTAGAACTTTGTCTTTCATGTTATGATTGAAGTACTATGATCCCAGCTTTAAATGTTTTACAAATATTTTGATCAAGTCTTTGATGGTGCATGTCACCTGAAAAATTATTCTTTCTTTTTATCACTTACCTATTCGAGGACGAGTAAGAGTTAAGCTTGGGGATGTTGATACATTGCAAATGTATCTAAATTTTTTGATACTCCATGCTTGGTTTTATCCACTTTCTTGTCTTTTGTCCACACTTTGGAGTACTTTTCATATGATTTCTTGGACTAACCTATTAACAAGAGCCACAGTGCCAGCTCCCTATTTTCTGCTGTTTTTGGTTCGAAGAAAGTCAGAAAATGAATATTCTCTGAATTGGACAGGACAAAAGCCAAAGTGCCTATTTTTCCAGAAGACTCCAGGAGCCAGAATACGAGACGGAGGAGGGCCAGGGGCTGGCCACACCCCCCAGGCGCGGGCTAGGCCTGGCCACACCAGGGTATGGTGTGGTGGCCCCAGGCACCCCCTCGGTCTCCCTCTTTGCCTATAAGAAGCCTTCTGACCTAAAAACTTCGGGGGGTACGACATTTTTCCAGAAGGAGTTCCGCTCCGCCCCACCACGAGATTCCACGAAACAGCACCAGAAACTCTGTTCTGGCACCCTGCCGGGACGGGGAATTGGAGGAGATCATCGCCATCATCGTCACCATCGCTTCTCCATCGACCATCCATGTTTCCCCCATCTATGAGTGAGTAATCCCCCGCTGAAGGCTATGGGGATGGTAGGTATTGGATGAGATCATTCATGTAATGGCATCAGATTGTTAGGGCATGGTGCCTAGTATATTTTATTAGTGCTTTATGACTTTGTTGTGACTTGTTGTGCTTAATGCTTGTCACTAGGGCCCGAGTGCCATGATTTCAGATCTGAACATGTTATTGATTCATTATGATAGTATTGTTTCTGGTCTTATCTACAAGTTGTATACACACGTTGTTGTCCGGAACCTATGGCCTCGACGTGACAGAAATCGGGATAACCGGAAGGGAATGGCTTTGATGTGAGGATCACATGTGTTCACGGAGTGTTAATGCTTTGCTCCGGTGCTCTATTAAAAGGAGCACCTTAATTGCCAGTAGTTCCCTAGAGGCCCCGCTGCAAACGGGCTGACAGCACAAAAGATGTTGTGCAAGTTCTCATTGCGAACACGTATGACTATATATGGAACACATGCCTAGGATTGTCTAGTACTTGGATGCTTATCTTATTTATCTGCAATTGCCCTATGCTCTGATTGCTATGTGAATTGTCTTGTCGATGCAACGCCCGTCCATCCATCCCTATGCCTACCGCACTCGAATCCCACTGTTTACTGCTTTTGTTACTACTATCTTTTCTTTACTACTGCTGTTACTTTACTATTCCTACTACAAAACTGTTGCTACTGATAAACTACTGTGAGCAAGATTGTTTCCAGGTGCAGCTGAATTGACAACTCAGTTGTTAAGGCTGATAAATATTCTTTGGCTCCCCTTGTGTCGAATCAATAAATTGGGTTTCACTTCCCTCGAAAATACTGCGATACACCCCCTATACTTGTGGGTCATCAGGGAATAGCGCAAGGAACTAATGAATTAACCAATGTTCCTCCATCTTTGATGAGTGTTCCCCAAAGAGCTCCCACATGGACTACCTCCTCTTCGCGGCATCGAACATCGCATTGACCTCATCCCCAGTGCACCACTTCCCAACCGCGCCGCTTACCGCACGAACCCGGAGGAGACAAAGGAGATTGAACGTCAAATCAACCAACTCGTGTCCAAAGGTTTGATCCAAGTTAGCACTAGTCCAAGTGCCGTACCTATGATACTTGTTCCAAAGACGGATGATACGTTACGGTTATGCATGGACAGTCGTCCAATCAATGCTATCACCGTGCGTTATCGACATCCCATACCACGTCTCGATGACATGCTTGATGAGTTGTGTGGAGCCACTATTTTTTCGAAATTTTATCTTCGTAGTGGTTACCATCAAATACGCATGGCTGAAGGTGATGAGTGGAAAACCGCCTTCAAGACCAAACTTGGTCTCTATGAATGGTTGGTTATGCCCTTTGGTTTATCTAATGGCCCATCCACCTTCATGCTCCTCATGAATCATATTTTGTGTTCTCTCATTGGAAAAAGTGTTGTTGTCTATTTCGATGATATTCTTGTTTATAGCAAATCACTTGAGGACCATATAACACATGTCAAGGAAGTTTTGCAAATCCTTCTACATGAAAAGATTTATGCTAAACTTCCCAAGTGCACCTTTGCTAAAGACAAGTTGATTTTTCTTGGATTTGTCATTTCTTCGAAGGGAATTGAAGTTGATGTTTCCAAGGTAAAGGATATACGAGATTGGCCCATCCCAACAAATGTGAGTGAACTCCAAAGTTTTCATGGGTTGGCCGGTTTCTAACGTTGCTTTGTGAAAGACTTTTCAACCATTGCTTGTCCTCTCAACGAGTTGACAAAAAAGAATGTCACCTTCGCGTGGGGCAAAGCACACCAAAAATCTTTTGATGAACTTAAAAAGAGGCTCACCGAAGCACCTCTCCTTGCGTTACCACATTTCACAAAAACTTTTGAGATAGAGTGTGATGCTAGTGGTATTGGCATTGCCGGAGTCCTTATGCAAAACGGATGTCCTATAGCCTACCATAGCGAGAAACTCGATGGTGCTCGCCTTAATTATCCAATTTATGACAAAGAGCTCTTTGCCTTAGTTCATGTACTTCAAGTTTGGCAACACTACCTATGGCCCAAGGAATTTATCATACATTCCGACCATGAGTCGCTGAAATATTTCAAAGGCCAAGCCAACTTGAGTAAGAGACACGCTAAGTGGGTTGAGTTCATGGAGTCTTTTCCGTACATTGCCAAGTATAAGAAGGGCAAAGATAATGTAGTTGCAGACGCATTATCTCGCAAACATACAAGCCTTCTTAAGAGACTTGAAATAAACGTGTTGGGTCTTGAGGAAATAAAATCTTTGTATGCTTCCGATCCATTCTTTGAACCAATCTTCGCAAAGTGCTCCAATGACAAAGGAGTTGATGATTTCTATTTGCATAAGGGCTTTCTTTTTAAACAAAACAAGCTATGCATTCCGTAGTCGTCGCTTCAACTTTTGCTTCTCCAAGAATCTCATGGTAGAGGCCTCATGGGTCACTTTGGCCGCGACAAGACATTGAACATGCTCTCCAATCACTACATTTGGCCCAAGATGAAGCGTGACATGGAGTGCTACGTTCAACGATGCACGACATGTGTTCAAGCTAAGTCGCAAGCTAACCCTTATGGTTTTTATATGCCATTGCCTATTCCTCAGACCCCTTGGTCCGACATTAGCATGGGTTTCGTGTTAGGATTTCCTAGATCTAAGCATGGTCATGATTCTATATTTGTTGTTGTGGATCATTTTTCCAAAATGGCACACTTCATATCGTGCCATAAGACCGATGATGCTTCACATGTTGCAAATCTGTTTTTCATGGAAATCGTCTGTCTTCACGGTGTACCAAGAACAATCGTCTCCGACCGCGACGTCAAATTCATGAGCTACTTGTGGAAGACCCTCATGGCCAAGCTCGACGTCAAGCTCCTCTTTTCATCCGCATCGCATCCTCAAACTGATGGCCAAACCGAAGTTGTCAACCAAAGCCTCGGAACTCTCCTTCGTGTGTTGATCAAGAAAAACCTGAAGGATTGGGAGGAATGCATTCCACATGCCGAGTTTGCCTACAATCGAGCCAAGCACTCAACAACCAAGATGATTCCATTCATGATAGTCTGTGGTTTTGAGCCCCTCATAGCGCTCGACATCCTACCGCTACCTCTCCATGAGCGCACGAACATGGACGTCAAGAAACGTGCACAAGCCATGACGAAACTTCATGCAGAAACAAGAGCTACTATCGAACAAGAAGTCCTTCGCCAAGCTTCAAGGTTAAACAAGGACAAGAAGGAGATGATCTTTGAAGAAGGTGACCTTGGGTGGATACACCTAAGCAAAGACTGCTTCCCCAAGGAACGTGACTCCAAGCTTAAGCCAAGAGGAGATGGCCCCTTCAAGGTCCTCAAAAGAATCAACAACAACGCCTACATCATCGACATACCGACCTCCAAGTACCTTGCAAGCAATACATTCAATGTCAAGGATCTCTCACCCTACCATGGAGATGCTCAAGATGATAACCATGAAGAGTTGAGGACAACTCTTACCCAAGGGGGGGAGCTGATGCAGCCCGTCCTACGGACGCTCTTACATCTACACCAACAAGTCCCCCAAGTGGACCCATGACTTGTGCCCGAGCCAAACTCCTACAAGTTAAGGTGAACTTGCTCCTCTCCTTGCGCCAATTTGATACCTCCTTGGATGGTGTGCTACTTCATGCAACTACACTATGCATCATAAGGTGAACTTGCTACTTCATGCAACTACACTATGCATCATCACCAAGCACCCAAGGAAGGAGAACAAGGAGAAGAGCGTGAAGCAGGAGCCGCTGGAGCTGCTCAGACCGGAGTCTCTGGTCAGCGCACACCAGAGTCTCAGGTCCTCCAAAGTCTCCGGCCTGAAGACCCCGGAGACTCCTGCCCACTCTCCGGTACGACCCTGCACCGGGCCCTGGGACAATCTGAAGGCCCCTCCGGAGGCTGTTCTGGAGACTGACCGGAATCTCCGGCCTAGACCGGAGTCTCCGGCCTGCACACCAGAGTCTCCGGTCCGACCGACGCCAGGCATGAAAAGGCCTTTGGTCCTGCGGCCCATGTACCCCTTAGTCTGTCTAGAAATTGTCTTTTATTCCTAAAGTACCCCTGTTTAAGTGGCTGGCCTATATATAGCCCCCCACCTCCATTGTAAACCCTAGGCATGATATTGGAATTAGTGGAAACCCCTTTGTGGATTATCTAGTTCTTGCCTCATGCTCCTTGACCAAGGAGCACCAATATCCCCAAACCTCGTTGGAGTTTGCATTGTGCCTCCGCATTATACAAGGCCTTGGCATTGGTGTCCCTTTGCCAAGACGTCAAGATCTCACCGAGTCTCCCATCTCGCCGTGCCGGTTCGAGAGAAAGTCCTCCGCCCAACACCGATCCTAGGGATTGCGCCGGACCGGTCACCACCGGCGTGAGCTATTGGTGTGTATCGTGGTTTTGTGTGTGTGTGTTCATCACGTTCTTCGTGCGTGCGTTCGTCTTGTTCATCCTCCCCTCCTCTCCCCGCACTCCATTCTCGATTTGAAAGGGAATCGTGAAAGATTGGGCCACCCTAGAGGTTTGCCCTCAACAGGTGTGCTAACAAAACTGCTCTTGTTACCCCGCTGCACTACATGCACTAGAACATCAGGAGCACAACTATCATCCGTTTGAACACCTGTGTCAACAACAACCTTCTGAACACATGCTGCAACATCCTTCCTCTCAGCAATAATAGGATGCACTTCAACTGGCTTGTCACTAACAAGTTCCATTGGCTTGTCATCTACAGGCATAGCTGAAGCAATATCAACATTGTCGCACTGTGCATCATGCACTCCATCCTGCACCTTAGCTAGCCCAGATTTTGGCTTAGCCTTGCGCACCTTCTCCTTATGTACCACCAGCTCTACATCAGACTTTATGTGATCATCCTGCATAGGCTTCAAAGTCCGTTGTTTGCCACCATGCACAAAAGAATATGTATTTGCTCGTCCAGCATGTGTAACATTGCGATCATACTGCCATGGACGACCAAGTAACAGCCCACATACCTCCAATGGCAACACATCACACTCAATCTCATCAGCATAATCACCAACTGTAAATGGCACACGCACCTTATGAGTTACCTTCACCATACCGTAGCTATTTAACCATTGTAGATGCTTAGGTTCAGGAATACGCCATGTGGACAACCCGAACGCTGCCACCATTGTCTTGCTAATGCCATTAGTACAACTTGCATGCTTTGCCTTTGATCATACAATGAGCCTGAAATAAATTCCAACGCCGGCCCTTGTCAATTGTCATGCAAGCATCGCCTTGTACCTTGTTGAGTTGCAAATTCAGCCCACTCAATGGTACAACATCCTCAGAACTCCAGCTCCTTGGACTTCTCCTAAAATCTAGTGCGCAGAAATTGCTTGAAATCCTCCCAACTAGATGTCTTACTTGTGATGCCTTTCAGTGATCTTGCTTCCTGCCGCCAACTAGACACCATTGTATCCACTTGTCGGTAGGCAATAACATATTCCGTATGACCACCAAACTTGCTATCCCATGCACGACATCGTGCAAAACCATCGACCATGTGAGATTCCCAAGTCTTTTATTATGCGAAGGTTGCGGTATTGTCCAATCTCCATTTAATTATCGTTACATCAAATGACAACCAACCACAATATTGATATAGTCATGATATACATCATCGGACTTGTCATTTAAACGAGTAGAGCTTGATGAATCCATATCTGAATACTAAATACTGCTCTGTATTTTTCACACACAAAATCTGCACAAATATATGTACCAAAAATTGGGTCGAAGGTGCAACAGAAAAAGAACTCCAGGCGGGGCGTACTTCTCTCGGTCTCAAGAAGCCACGCTCGAGGACAGAGGCATGTAGGCTCGATCTGTAGCACCAGCGGGCCTCCTTCCTTATTTTTTTTCTTCGATCAGATCTAGGGAAATCTGCTCTCGATCGGATATGAAAAAAACTCCTTTTTGTTTTCTTTTCTTTCCTAGTACGTACGATCTGTAGTACCAAATTCCAGCCAGAATAGGAAACAACTTCAACTCGAGAGGTTAAAAAAAAAAAAAACTTCAACTCGAGAGAGCGCCAGGCGCTGAACGATCGCCAGGCACACGCGGTCCTGAGGAGTACGGTAGCTGGCCTCCTTATCTCCTTTTTTTTCGTTGAGCGCTGAGGGATTCATGTACAAGAGCTAGCGATTGGTTGCCTTTTATTTTTCACGTACGTACAGATCTTGAGATCGATAGTTCCCTTTTTTTTCTCTGACTCCCATGATTGGAAGCTGACAGAAACTGATCCGGCCACGATTCCTGTCCACGATCGGATCTGGAAAACTACTACTCAGGATCGGATCTGATAAGAAAACCGATCCAGCGATCTGCAAAATCGCAATAAGACTCCCCCGATCGGATCTAGCACAATAGTAGATCGATAGCACTCTCCAAAATTGCTCACAGGGGCAAAAAAATCGATAAACGAGATCTCGATCTGACTTGCTGCCGATTGTAAAATCTCCTGATGAAGAACAATCTAAAACCGATCAGTAAACTGCTTGTAGAAAAACAGTCCGCAGATAATCCAAAAACATGTTGTAATCAACGAGAGCTCTGATACCAGCTGATACGGATCAAGCCAACGATCCTATAGTATTGTCCCGATTTTTCACAGCGAGTAACCCGGATAATAATCCTTCCAATAACATGATGAACGTCACCTGAAGAAGAGGAATCAATCCAGCAAGTAACGTGATGAAGATCACCACGCCTCAAACCTGAGCACGACAATCCTTGATGAACACAAGAACCTCCACAGCAATAATATGATAAACGGTAACGCCGTCCCCAGAGGGATGATTCATGGTGGAGCACAATATAGTTTGTAGACTAAACAACTGAACTCCACTAAACCCTAGGTGGCTGTCTCCTTTATAGGAGGCCTGCAACTAGTCGGTTGGATAGACCCAAACCGAACAAACGAATAGACTCGAACCTAACATGGACTCTGACTCAATAACATAGCAACAATATTTGAAACAACCTTAGACTTATCATTACATATCGTTGGTCGTCCTGGCGTGCCAATCATCAATGGGATGCGCCCCGCATCACCTAGCTTGGTGGAGTCCTGAAATTAGGCTTCACCTCCTCCTTCATGCCCACATCAACCTCTATCTTCTAGCGAGAATCATTCACAATATCTTGTGGTGTCATTGGCTGCATAGTAATCTTCTTCCCTTTGAATTCCAAGTGATATGTATTGGCTCGTCCATTGTGTTGCACATGGAGATCATAAAGCCAAAGCCGATCCAATAGAAGATGACAAACCATCATAGGAACCACATCAAAGTCAATAGAATATTTGTATGGCCCTATCTAAAAATTCACACGTACAATATGATTTACCTTCATCTCACCATTGTTGCTCAACCATTGTATGTAGAATGGCTTCGGATGAGGCAAATATGTCAAATTCAGCTTGGCACATAATTCCTTACTTGCAAGATTTCTGCAGCTACCTCCATCAATAATGACCTTGCAAGCCTTGTTAGGTCCAACTAGCGCCTTTGTTTGGAACAAGTTGCAACGCTGAGAGTCGTCACTTGGTTGCACACTAAGTATGTGTGAAGATACACAATAGTGGGTGCACGGTCAGGGTATGCATCAGCACCATCCTCGCCATCATCAATATCATCATCAGAAGCTTCATCTCCACTCTCTACTTCACCTTGTTCGTTGACAAACATAACCTTGTTGTTTGGACAATCCTTCTTGTAGTGCCCTCTACCTCCACAAGTATGGCACACCACATCGTGAGTACGTGCAGTAGACATGTTGAAAACCGAGCTAGCAGGAGGAGCAGCGGATTTCCGAGCATTAGAACCAAACAAAGGTATACTTGCTGGCTTGGCCGATGGTGTAAAAGGAGCAGCAGCTGGTGGCGTGACAGTAGGAGGTGTAGACCTGGCTGAAAATCTGCTGGAGGACGGAAAACGAGCATGTGACTTCGCCTCTTCTGCCAACTGGAATTCGTCCTCTCTAGCATGGTGCAACAACTCATTCATGGTCTCATACTTGTGATGACGAACAATGCTTTTGATCGGTAACTTCAAATTGTTGAGGAATCGCTACATGGTCATCTCAAGGGACTCACGAATTCTAGCATGCTGCATTAGCATCTCCATCTCCATGTAGTACTCATCAACTGTTATGGTTCCTTGCTTCAATTGTGTCATCTTATCAAAAACTGATCACAAGTAGTTGGTTGGTACAAAACGAGCCTTCATGATTTGCTTCATTTCGTGCCAATCCATCATAGGAAGTTCATTGTCCTCCCTTCTATGCTACACAATAGCATCCCACCAACGCAAAGCATAACCATCAAAGTCGGATGATGTAAGCTTGACGTTCTTGTCTTCTGGATAGTCAAATAAGCGCCAGAGCTTCTCAATCTTCAACTCCCATGTGAGGTAATCTTCAGGATCAATGGAGCCATCAAACTTGGGAATCGAGAATTTTGGCTTGCCCAAACCATCATCAGCAGTTTGGTGCGGAACACGTTGAGCACGCCCAAGAGGAGAAAGCCCACAACCTTGAGCAGGTGCAGGTACAGGGGGAATGGCACGTCCCCTGCCAACATGTGGGGCAGCATCAGCCGCGCTACCCTCATCAAAGTCATCAAAGGCATCATCATGTTGATGTTCCTTCCTTCGATGTATGGCGACTATCAAATCCTGATGCAGCCCGTCCTACGGACACTCCTACATCTACACCAACAAGTCCCCCAAGTGGACCCATGACTCGTGCCCGAGCCAAACTCCTACAAGCTAAGGTGAACTCGCTCCTCTCCTCATGCCAATTTGATACATCCTTGGATGGTGTGCTACTTCATGCAACTACTCTATGCATCATCAGGTACGAAGCCCCAACACATCACCAAGCACCCAAGGATGGAGAACAAGGATCAGATCGTGAAGCAAAAGCCGCTGGAGCTGCTTAGCCGGAGTCTCTGGTCTGCGCACACCGGAGTCTCCGGCCTGCCAAAGTCTCTGGCTTGAAGACACCAGAGACTCTAGCCCTACCTCCGGTCTGACCCCCTGCACCAGGCCCCGGGAAAATCTGAAGGCCCCTCCGGAGGCTGGTCCGGAGGCTACACCGGATTCTTCGGCCTAGATCGGAGTCTCCGGCCTACACACCGGAGCCTCCGGTCCGACCGACGCCAGGCATGAAAAGGCCTTTGGGCCTGCGACCCATGTACCCCTTAGTCCGTCCAGAACTTGTCTTTTATTCCTAAAGTACCCCTGTTTAAGTGGCTGGCCTATATATAGACCCCCACCTCCATTGTAAACCCTAGGCATGATATTTGGAATTAGTGGAAACCCCTTGTGGATCTATCTAGTTCTTTCCTCATGCTCCTTGACAAAGGAGCACCAAATATCACAAACCTTGTTGGAGTTTGCATCGTGCCTCCGCGTTGTACAAGGCCTGGCATTGGTGTCCCTTTGCCAAGATGTCAAGATCTCACTGAGTCTCCCATCTCACCGTGCCGGTTCGAGAGAGAGTCCTCCGCCCGTCGCCGATCCTAGGGATTGCGCCGAACCGGTCACCGCCAGCGTGAGCTATTGGTTTGTATCGTGGTTTTGCGTGTGTGTGTTCATCGCGTTCTTCGTGCGTGAGTTCGTCGTGTTCATCCTTCCCCGCACTCCACCCTCGATTTGAGTGGGATTCGTGAAAGATCTGGCCACCCTAGAGGTTTTCCCTCAACATATTGGTATCAAGAGCTTCGTTGCTCACGAATTCCCCCACAATTTTTTCTTCTATCCACCAAAAATTCAAAAATCCCCAAAAAAAGAGCCCCATATTTGCCTTTGGATCGATCTCTTGATTTGGAGTGTTATTTGTGGTTTTGATCCGACCAAACCTTCTCTTAGGAGTTGGTCCAGCTTTATCCTGTGTTTTCCCAGCCCAATTTGGCTAATTTTCGTGGATTTGAGGACCCAAGGCGTGGATTTCCGCTCAAGGACACGAGCAGTTCATGATTTGACTCTAGACCGAGTCTCCGGCCTACATACCGGAATCTCCGGCCTATCCACACCGGAGTCTCCGGCCTGAAACCCTGGAGTCTCCGGCCTTGATGCCTGATTTTGACATTTTTACCTCTAATCTTGCATTGGCTAATTTCCTCTTGTTTGTTTGTGCCCGTGTGTGTGTCGCCAACTAACAACAAGCTTCCGCATCAACAAACCAGGCGCTCATCGACACCACGGCCCACGAACATCATCCCGCACCACCGACACCAAGTCCATCATCACCAATGAAGGTATAACTTGCGTCACCTTGTTAACCCCTATCTTCCTTTGTGTGTACCTATCCCACGAGAGTGGCTCATCTTGTATTTGCTTGAGCATTGTGCACTTGTCCTTGGATAGTGAGAGTGTAAAAGCAATAGCAAGAGTGACTTGGGAGCATCAACGGAGAGCAAAAAAAAGATACAAAGCAAAAGAAAAAGAAAAATAGTCTCCCTTGCAAAAGAGAGTCTCAAAGCTTGTAAGCAAGAGAGAAAGAAGAGCGCCCAAGGCAAGTGCACAAATCCATTGCTTATTTTTTCCTCTTTGCAAATGAGCCACGGCCTCTCCTTGCATTGGCTCGACAACGAGCTTAGTCTTTGTTAGGAAATTTTGTTTGCTCATTTTCAAAGTCGTGTCAATCCCAACTATCTCCACGTGTGTGTATATAGTCGTAGGTTCCTGTCACCCTTTTGAGTTGTTGACCTTTGCCTTTGACTTAAGTTTTGTTGGATTTTACCCACTTTTGACTATCTCTTTTCTTTTGGTTGGTTCTTTGGCATTCCACAATCCTAACCTACTACCAATTTTGATGAGGGTAGCGTTGTGGATGCTGCTCCACATGTTGGCAGGGGACGTGCTATTCCCCTTGCCCATGCACCTTCTCATGGCCGTGGGCTCGCCCCTCTTGGGCGTGCTCAGTGTGTGCTCAACCAACCTGCCGATGATGGATTAGGCAAGCCAAAATTCTCAATTCCCAAGTTTGATGGTTCCATTGATCCTGAAGATTACCTCACATGGGAGTTGAAGATTGAGAAACTCTAGCGCTTATTTGACTATCCAGAAGACAAGAAGGTCAAGCTTGCAGCATCTGAATTTGATGGTTATGCTTTGCGTTGGTGGGATGCTCTTGTGAAACATAGGAGGAGGACAATGAACTTCTTGTGATGGATTGGCACGAGATGAAACAAATCATGAAGGCTCGTTTCGTACCAACCAACTACTTGCGATCAGTTTTGGATAAATTGACGCAATTGAAGCAAGGCACAATAACAATTGATGAGTACTACATGGAGATGGAGCTGCTTATGCAGCGTGCTAGAATTCATGAGTCCATTGAGATGACCATGCAGCGATTCCTCAACAATCTGAAGTTACCAATCAAGATCATAGTTCGTCATCACAAGTATGAGACCATGAATGAGCTATTACACCATGCTAGAGAGGCCGAATCCCAGTTGGCAGAAGAGGCGAAGTCGCGTGCTCGTTTTCCATCCTCCAGCAGATTTTTGGCCAGATCTACTACTCCTACAGCCACGCCACCAGCTGCTACTTTCTTTACACCATCGGCCAAACCAGCAAGTACGTCTTCATTTGGTGATTCTAATGCTCGGAAACCCGCTGCTCCTCCTGCTAGCTCGGGTTCCAACATGTCTACGGCACGTACTCGTGATGTGGTGTGCCATACTAGTGGAGGGAGAGGGCACTACAAGAAAGACTGTCCAAACATCAAAGTTATGTTTATCAATGAACAAGGCAAAGTAGAAAGTGGAGATGATGATGTTGATGATGCCGAGGATGGTGCTGATGCGTATCGTGAGCGTGCTCCAACTATTGTCATATATTCATGTATACTGAGTGTGCAACCGGTTGAGGAATCCCAGCGTTGCAACTTGTTCCAAACAAAAGCTCTAGTTAGACCTAACAAGGCTTGCAAGGTCATTATTGATGGAGGTAGGTGCATAAATCTTGCAAGTAAGGAACTTGATGTAGCCCGACCTTCGGTCGTTACCACATCATGGTCTGCAACTTATGCCAAGTCGTCATGGACTCCAAAGGTGAATCCGTTCCTCTATGCGTGCCCACTTCCTACCCTCTTGAATGGTATACTACTTCATACTCCGTCCCATATCCATGATAGGTTCATACCGACGAGTACGGAGGCAAGGGAGGAAGCCTGGAGCACCAAGCCCGACAAGACAGAGGCATGGAAGAGAAGACGGAAGAAGTAGCAGCTGGAGCACGGGAGTCTCCGACCTACGCACACCGGAGTCTCCGGCCACACCAGAGTCACCGGCTTGAGGACACCGGAGTCTCCGGCCTGCAGACCCCAGAGTCTCCGGACCCATCTCCAGACCGACCCTCAGATCGAGCTCGAGGACAGCCAGAAGGCCCCTCCGGAGACAACACCGGAGACAGACCGGAGTCTCCGGCCCACACCGGAGTCTCCGGACCACACACCGGAGTCTCTGGCCTGAGCGTATGGGCCTGCGCGCCATCAGCTGGGCCTTTGGCCCATGTACCCCTTAGTCCGCCCAGACTTTCCCCTTTTATTCCTAAAGTACCCTTGAACTAGTGCTTGGCCTATATATAGTGCCCCCACCCCCTCATGTAACCCTAGGCATAGATGATAGACTAAAGAAAACCCCCTTTGTGGAATCTCTAGTTTTGCCTCATCCCCTTCTACCAAAGGGGATCGACTATCGTCACCACCTCGCTGGAGTTTGCATCATGCCTCCCTCGTTGTACAAGGCCTTGGCATCGGTGTCCCTTTGCCAAGACGTCAAGACCCTCTCCAAGGTGTTCTTCCCTCTCCACGTGGGATCGAGGGAGCATGTTGACCGATCTTTCCTTGCGAGGATTCTATCGGACCGGTGGCCACCGGTGAGAGCAATCGGCCTTGTATCGTGTGTGTTTTGCGTGTGTTCATCGTGTTCTTCACGAGGTGTGCGTCCGCTTCCCCTACCTTCTCCCTTTCCCCTCGCTTTCCCATCGATTTGACCACGAGATCCGTGAAGATCGGGCCACCCATGGGGTTACCCCATAACATCTGGTATCAGCAGCTTTTGGTTGCCACGGATTTCCCCTCGATTTGGTCTTTTTCCCCATAAATTCGAAAATTCCACCAAAAACAGCCCCAATTCGTGTTTTGGATCGATCTGTGATTTGAGTGCGTTTTGGTAGGTTTTGATCCGTGGATTACTTGCTAAACTTGTTGATCTACATTCCCTTGCGTTTCCATGGCCTAATTCCTTGTTTTCCTCCACGAATTTGAGGTTTTGGGTCGAGTTTTTCTGCCAAAACTCGTCCCGTTCGTGTTCTGGAACGTCCTGGAACCCACAGACCGGAGATTCCGGGCCCCAGACCGGAGACTCCGGCCCAGACTGGAGATTCCGGGCCCCAGACCGGAAACTCCGGACCAGACCGGAGTTTCTGGTAAAGTCTCGGGCCCGCACTGCTGACAGCAAATCTGTTTCACCGTTTTGGGCATAACTTTTGCATATGAACTCGGATTTTGGTGTTCTTTAGCTTGTTTTGAAGAGGAGAAAGATATATACATCATCATCTCCATGGTTCATGCTATCTACTCCATACAAATTCCGTGAGCAAAGCGGAATCCACCAATAAAGGGTGAAGATCAGCGACAAAAGGTATAAAAAGTCCGCGACTTCTCCCCACTTGCATCCCTTTGTGAGCCACACTATCTTTGTGTTCAACAAACACCTATTAAGACTAGTTCCTCCTATGATTGCTTGGGCTATGCACATTTGATACCTTGTAGAATTCCGAGCAAAAGTTGTGAGCGCGCTATCTCATATAGTTATCTTGTATAGTTGTTGGCACAAGGAAGAGGCAAGTGAAAAAGAAAAGAAAAGTGAAAAAAATAGAAAAAGAAAAAGAAGAAAAAGAAGAAAAAGAAAGAAAGAAACAAGTGCCTCATAGAATAGGAAGCGCACGCTCGATGAATATCAAATAGGTGGTACTTATTGTGCATATCTTGTAGCCCACCAATTTATTGCAATCGAACTAGCGTCTCTCCTTGCACTTGTGCGACACGAGCTTATAGTCTTCGCTAGGTAATCATTTGGTTCTTTGCTCACTTTCTCCGCCGCACAAGTCCCATTTATCCCACCGTGTGTGTTTCCTTGTATATATTCCTATCTTGTGGATTGACTTGTTTTGCTTTGTGATCATCGTGGTTCTTTACTTGCCATTACAACATCTTGATTTCGGATTGGTTCTTGACATGCCACCTTCCATACCTATCCACCATAAGCTTTTTGTGTGTGTGTTTTTTAGTGGTTAGTTGGTTTTGGTGTTCCGCGTGAACTTCACTTTGCTTGATTTTGATTGCTCTCAAGTGTTTCCACTTGCACGATACTATCTTCCAAGGTAAAGTAAGGTTTGACGTTGCATCCCTAACCCTCCTACCACTTCCATATACACCACTTGGTCTTGTGAATCATGTCTAGGGACTCCAGAACCGAGGATGCTATCTATGAAGAATCCATGATGAGACACCACGACTACGACTCCACAAGTATAGAGGACATGATGGAGCACTACATCGACAATGGCTCCACATGCTTGGGTGATATGGAGTACTACGTCAACAACGACTCCCCAAGCATGGACGACTTCGATTGCTTCAACGACGACGCCTCACCAAGCACGGAGGACATGGCGAGCTTCACCAACTTCGAGGGCTCTTCCATGAGCCATGAAGAATACCTCCACCGCTTGGAGATGGAGGACTACTACGCCAAGCTAGCGGAGACGCATCATCAAGAAACCATGACCTTCAAGGCCAAGCGTGCCACACCAAAGGGCACCACCTACTTCGATGATCCACCTCCAAGGCGTCAAGCGCCACCACCTACATGGCATCATGCACCACCATCTCCAAGGCGACGAGTGCCATCACCTCCAAGCCACCAAGCACCACCATGTCCAAGGAGCGAAGCACCACAACCTCGAAGGCGTCAAGTGCAACAACCTCCAAGGAAACAAGTGCCACCGCCTACAAGAAGAGTGGCGCCCCAACATCATCTTCCCAAAGAGGCGCCACAAAGCAAGAATCTTCTTCGACATACATCCTCTAGAGATCATTGCCAACATCAAGAGGATACAATACATCGTTCAAGGCATCTTCGCCATGAAGAGGGAGAATACATGTTGAGCACCATCCATAATGCTCAACCAAGCTCAAGAAGGCACCACCATCAAAAGAAGAGTGCCAAGGACAAGAAGCATCGTCGCGAGCGTCATGTGGATGACCAAGTGCGCCATCTACATCAACCTTTGACAAGGCACGCCAATGACCTCCGTGGACACCATCATAAGGCACCTTCAACTACTCGTGCCATCACCAAAATGGCACCAAGAGCAAGCTCTCCTCCACGCCATCAAGCTTCAACGCCCAAACTTGACATCCTATATGACGCATGCAACTTCATGGATGAGGAACACGAAGACCTCTACTTCGCCAAGTTGGACGAGTACGTCAAGAGGACTACACAAGCCAAGGTGCAAGATGGCGACGAAAAGGTCAAGATTGGTGAGCATGGGATCTTCTCTTCACCAAAGGAGGCGCATGGAGTTGAGAGAACCGAGCCTATACCTATGTGCTTGAGTGATGATGTGGTACCAATCCCATGTGAGTATGAGAGCCAGTTAGCCCACTTGAGTGAAAACAAGAGTGAGATGAGCGACTCCACCATGTGTGAGATTGAGTGCTTCCATTTGGAGGGCATGAGTGATACACCGAGTGAGTTGAGAGTGGTAGTTGAAAGGTCATGGGAGACCACTTTGATTTCTAACAACTTACCATCTATCTCTAGTGTGTACTCTCATGATGTGCTAGGTTCCATGGATCAAGAAGTGCCAAGCTTGGACATGATGATGCCTCACACCGAGAAGATGTACATGGTGGATGAAGATGATGCCATCCACATGGATGATGAAGAAGTCACCCACATGGAGGCCAATGCTACCACAGCACCCACTTCATATGACAGGTATGAACAAGGTAAGAATACGGGTGTTGATGATGCCATGATCCCACTAGTGGACATGATGACTTGTGATGATTGGCATGCTATGGATGATGTTTGTGATATCACATATGCTTCATTGATATTTCCATGTGATACTTTGCCTTTGCATAATGTTGAGCATGTGAAATTATTTGATTGTGATGATGTTGCCATAGACATGCCATGCTCTAAACGTTATGTTGATGATATCATTGCTTGCACTTTGTGGAACAATTGCTCTTTCCAATGTTTTTCTTGCAATGATGTTACCAATGGTACCCCTCGAACCATGCTTTGTCATGAGTGTTTTACAATTTCTCCCGTTGCTTGCAATATGGATGATTGCTCCTTCACTTGGTTTGCTTGCAACAATAATTCTCATATGGTTTCTATTGAGATGGCCCCCATAGCTTTCTCAAATTTTGGAGATTTTGATGATTGCCATGATAAGCATGTTCCCCACTTGCATACTCACCATTCACCAATGTTACACTTGCTTGACACTAATGGTGATGTGCACAAGAAGAGATATGTCATGATGGATGATGTATTTCTCTACCATGCACATATGTTCTTCCTTTTATCTATGATGTGTGTAGGTACCCGAATGATCATGTCAACCTCGGTTGAGCACGAGTTGACAAAAAGAGCTCTAGAGAGCATCCACCAAGTGAGTTCAAGATCGAACCCAGCTCTGATACCTTTCGCATGCTTTGCATCTTTCATGTCGACAAATTGCTCTTTCCTATGGTTTGATTGCAATCATGTTGATGGTATTCTTTCACCTTGTGACAATCATGTCTCGTTTCTTTTGAATATTGATGCTTTGTGTGTTGCCACAAAAATGTTGAACAATTTCTCTTTCCAATGTTTTGTGTGCAACCATAATGCCATTTTGAGCATGTATTGTCATGAGAGCTTCCAAGTCTCTCGTATTATTGTTGCAACAAACATAAGGACCACTTGCTCTTTCATATGGTTTGTTTGCAAACACGTTGCTTTTGCTTCTGCTCGTGATACTCATATCTCAATGATATTTTGTTTTGATGATTTGTGTGTGGCATCCAACATGTTGACCAATTGTTCTTTCCAATGGTTGGTTTGCACACATACTGATGTTGTTTTGGATATTCTTCCTCATGTGTTTTTGCTGAATTCTTCTATCCTTGCATCAAAGATGTTGATCTATATCTTAGTCAATTGCATTGAGTTCCACACTAAGACGCTTTATGGAGTTTTTGAGTTCCCACATATGGAAGATGTTCAAACAATTTCCATGCACTTTGACCTTGCATATGCATTCCGTTTGCCATACTTGAGTTGTGCTAATAGTGTTGTGATCAAGAATGTACATGCCACATATGACATTCTCCTCTATCACACACAAACATTGATGAGGATATATACAGGGATTATGATGATTCTGACTGCCTGAACTAGAAGGAAATATTGAGTCAAATCAATAATGACTATCAGGTGAATTCATTCTTAATTGAACCTGATGTTTTACTTAATGAGAACTTTATACTACCTAAGTCTATGCATCTTTGTATGATCAGGTTTATTGATAACACAAGCGTTGCGCGAGGAGGAGGAGAGTTGCAGCAAGAAGGACAAGCGCTGATTTCCAATATCAACAAGTGCGCGAGGGAGGAGCGGGAGGCATGCGCACTAGGAGGCAATGAAGAAATCACGTATGAGCAAGAGAGAGAGATGGCGCACCCAGAATTACATGTTTGAGGTGTTCCACGATGTTTGGACTGCGTGCCAATAAGGCCGAACCCATATATGGGTCGGTATGTATCAGTTTGAGTCGAACCGAGTCAGTTTGGGCCAAGTTATGGCTGTTTTTAGGCCCGTTTAGAGGGGAGGACGCCCCAGCCCTCATATAAACCTCTGTAGCCGTCACAAGTTAGGGTGAAGACCACGTTAAAATATTTTGGAGTTGTTTCTTTCATAGAACCTCTGGAATTACCCTGTGTTCGAATCTACCAACTATAATTGAGTGTGATCTGTTGTTCCATTGGGAATTAGTAGATTGCAGACTACCGTTCGTGGTCACGGCTACGTGCGCAAGAGCGTGGTGTTGTGAATATCCTACAAGGTTCGAGAGCTGTTGCATTGGCATCAGGGATCGAGCGGGAGAGTTCATAGCTACAGGCTAGTTATCTATCATCCACCATCATCATCGCCATCCGCTTACTGAGAAGATCGGGCCACCCCATATCATCTTGGTATCAGATTTCCTCGTTGCCTCGGTAAGCAATCCACAATCCATCCATAGATTCGAGAGTGTTTTTCATCCTATACATCGTAATCGAGTAATAGTTGCTGGTCGAGTTCCTCTTTTCAATTAGATTTAGATCTGTTCTCCGTAGATTGGTTTTCTAGTTGTTTTCCACCATCTTTTTCCGCTACCATCAAGTCAGATCCGACCAAGTAAAGAGTCCTAGTTGCGTACTGCTTGGCAAGTCGGAATAAAAAAAAATTGGCTCGCTGCCTCACGCCTGACCGCAGACAGGTCTGTGCTCCGGCGTGAAAAAAAAAATTGACCGTCGCCTCACCACAGACCGGTCTGCCCTCATACGAGCAAAAACAAAATTTCTGCCGCCATCCTGCCGCGGCAGGATTTTAGGCCGTTTTTCTGCCGTGGCAGAGACCAATTCTCAGGTCGAAATTTTTTCTTTTTTTGTTTATTTTTTTACTGAGTCCACATAGCGTACCTATCCTTGTGAGCCTTAGTAAACCTTTCTTTGTGTCTAAAACTATCCTACGAGACTAGCGTGCTTAGTGCTCTGCGGGCTGCTCAGTTTAGCAATCTTGTGCCCGTTTCGTTGAGACATTGCTAGCGTCTCTCCTTGTGCATTGCAACACGAGCATTCCTCCGACATACCTTACTTTATTGAGCTCATTTTCATAGTTGCAATTGCCCCATTTATCTCCACTGTGTGTGTTTTCGTGGGTCTTTGTCATACGATCAGCACTAGGACTTGTTTGCGGTGTAGTTAGGATACCATACCTACAGCTCCACCATAAATAACCTGTGTGCCTTGCAATCGTTCTCTATACCTTTGGTATTCACTTCATCACATCAGTGCATCAGTCTTTGATTTCGAATTGGTAAGCATCACTATTCACTTTGGAACGGTAAGATCTGCTTTCTTGTCAGTTTTTGAGTGAGTTGTGAGTGTGCCACCAAAACAATTTTGTGTTTTTGCACTAATGTACTAATCATGACTTCTACTAGTGTTGATGTGATGCAGAAATCAGATGATGTTTACCATGACTATTTAGCTATTGTGGTTGGCATGGCATATGATCCAACTACAATCAAGTGGCGATTGGAAAGTTCCGCCACACCCGCAGAATATCAGATTTGGGAAATTGATATGGGATTTGGTTTTGCGAGATGTCGTACTTTCGATAGCAAGTTTAATAGCCATATAGAATACATTCTTGCTCACCGACGTGTGGATGAAGAGGTAGCTCGTTGGTGGAAGGACGCAAGGATTGTGTATGGTGTCATGGGTAAAAAAATCCTTTGGGAAGATTTCAAGCAATTTCTACGTTCTATGTTTTTGAACAACTACAAATGGCCTATTCCAGAAATTTTGAGAGTGGACACTAATGAGACATGTGAGTTGTCTACTAACGTAATCATGTCTACTCCTAGTGTTGTATCTTGTGATGTACAGGTTGCTTTTGAAGAAAGGGAGCCGCCTATTTTACAACCTGCATCACACGATCTGGTATTGTCACTTGAGGAGGATGCCGTAGTACCTACTACAGCTGAGAAGATTGTTGATGACATTGGTACTAATTTGGAGCTTCAGCCAACATGTGCCACATATTGTGAGTTTATTCCTTTACTGAAGCCTCCTTGTGATTTGCCTTACACTATTGTTTCAGCACCATGTGATAGTTTACCAAATTCCAATTTTGATCATGTGGTACTGATTACACATAAAGAAATACTTGCTCGAATACCACCTGCTGATATTGTGTTTTCCATCATGCTAAATGAACCTATGAGTATGAGTAGTGTTATGGACAAGATTTCTGAAATTTCATGTCTAAATTCTAGCACATATTCTCCTTGTTTCACTTTCAATCTAATTGGTGAATATAGCATGCATGAAAATTTTCTTGTGGATCACATATGCATTACTTGTGATAGAATCGCTGAACTGAAACATGCTGTTTTCAGCCATACTTGTTGTGTGTCGATGACTTGTTGTGGGACATATGCTGAAATTTGTGATAGTATGAAACTAAAGTCAGATCTAGTTGATATAATACAGCCAACACAAGTAATTTTACCTATGTTGGATCGTTGTAATCTTGCTAGAATAGAACCCAAGTTTTCATATCCTTTGTGTTTGTCCCAAAAGTCTTTGTCTAGCTATGCTACTGATCTATACTTCACTTATATTTGCAAATTGAGTTGCATCTTCCATACTGGACAACATGATCATGTTTATATTAATCAGAGTAGCGCAGTTGAAGCATGGTGTGAATGTTTTTGGTTTTCACACATATTGAATTGGTTAGATCTTGTCCACAAATTTGATCATAGATCTTCTTTAAGAAAACTGAATTTAATATTGAAGAACAAGACTATCTATTTAGTTGTTTTTCACCATGATCATGATTCTTTGTACTTCACTTATACCTGCAATTTAAGTTGCTTGATGTATACTGGACATACTTTTCATGTGAACAACAATAATACAACATGTTATATATACATATACTTTGCGTACACGTTGTTCTTTTTGTTTATCCCACTTTCAGCTTACCTAAAGCCAAGGACGGCTTTTCATGAAGAAAGGGAGGATGATGAGGATATATACA
Source organism: Avena sativa (assembly GCA_916181665.1). Taxonomy (NCBI): domain Eukaryota; kingdom Viridiplantae; phylum Streptophyta; class Magnoliopsida; order Poales; family Poaceae; genus Avena; species Avena sativa. The sequence goes on from OV702287.1 coordinate 232,985,828, forward strand.
GGGATTATGATGATTCTGACTGCCTGAACTAGAAGGAAATATTGAGTCAAATCAATAATGACTATCAGGTGAATTCATTCTTAATTGAACCTGATGTTTTACTTAATGAGAACTTTATACTACCTAAGTCTATGCATCTTTGTATGATCAGGTTTATTGATAACACAAGCGTTGCGCGAGGAGGAGGAGAGTTGCAGCAAGAAGGACAAGCGCTGATTTCCAATATCAACAAGTGCGCGAGGGAGGAGCGGGAGGCATGCGCACTAGGAGGCAATGAAGAAATCACGTATGAGAAAGAGAGAGAGATGGCGCACCCAGAATTACATGTTTGAGGTGTTCCGCGACGTTTGGACTGCGTGCCAATAAGGCCGAACCCATATATGGGTCGGTATGTATCAGTTTGAGTCGAACTGAGTCAGTTTGGGCCAAGTTATGGCTGTTTTTAGGCCCGTTTAGAGGGGAGGACGCCCCAGCCCTCATATAAACCTCTGTAGCCGTCACAAGTTAGGGTGAAGACCACGTTAAAATATTTTGGAGTTGTTTCTTTCATAGAACCTCTGGAATTACCCTGTGTTCGAATCTACCAACTATAATTGAGTGTGATCTGTTGTTCCATTGGGAATTAGTAGATTGCAGACTACCATTCGTGGTCATGGCTATGTGCGCAAGAGCGTGGTGTTGTGAATATCCTACAAGGTTCGAGAGCTGTTGCATTGGCATCAGGGATCGAGCAGGAGAGTTCATAGCTACAGGCTAGTTATCTATCATCCACCATCATCATCACCATCCGCTTACTGAGAAGATCGGGCCACCCCATATCAAACATATTTTGCTTGGTCTTTGTTGTGTGAAGGTACAATTGCATACGTGTCAACCTCTATGGATAAAGAGTTGACAAGACGAATCGAAGAGAGTTACCTATGGCTGCCCTTCAACGAGCCATCTCTACATCCTAAGGTGACTTCCTTCTACTTGAAGACTCATACTTTAATCTTCATGAATTGGCTACGCTTTGAGTGTTGCTTGACTTTTGTGGTGAGCTTTGTAGGCTTCATTGAAGGTGAAGGAACATTGAGGTGTTATCAATTCAATCATTGCGAGGACGACTATATGGTGAACCCCAGGATCAAGAAGGTCTCTCGACATCTTCTACTTTGTGATGAGCGTGTAGAGTCGAGGACGACTCTTTTTGAAGGGAGGGGAGATGATGTAGCCCGACCTTCGGTCGTTACCACATCATGGTCTCCAACTTATGCCAAGTCGTCATGGACTCCAAAGGTGAATCCATTCCTCTATGCGTGCCCACTTCCTACCCTCTTGAATGGTATACTACTTCATACTCCGTCCCATATCCATGATAGGTTCATACCGACGAGTACGGAGGCAAGGGAGGAAGCCTGGAGCACCAAGCCCGACAAGACGGAGGCTTGGAATTGAAGACGGAAGAAGTAGCAGCTGGAGCACGGGAGTCTCTAGCCTGCGCACACCGGAGTCTCCGGCCACAACGGAGTCTCCGGCTTGAAGACACCGGAGTCTCCGGACCCCACACCGGAGTCTCCGGCCTGAGCATATGGGCCTGCGCGCCATCAGCTGGGCCTTTGGCCCATGTACCCCTTAGTCCGCCCAGACTTTCCCCTTTTATTCCTAAAGTACCCTTGAACTAGTGGTTGGCCTATATATAGTGCCCCACCCCCTCATGTAACCCTAGGCATAGATGATAGACTAAAGAAAACCCCCTCTGTGGAATCTCTAGTTTTGCCTCATCCCCTTCTACCAAAGGGGATCGACTATTGTCACCACCTCGTTGGAGTTTGCATCGCACCTCCCTCGTTGTACAAGGCCTTGGCATCGGTGTCCCTTTGCCAAGACATCAAGACCCTCTCCAAGGTGTTCTTCCCTCTCCGTGTGGGATCGAGGGAGCACGTTGACCGATCTTTCCTTGCGAGGATTCTATCGGACCGGTGGCCACCGGTGAGAGCAATCAGCCTTGTATCGTGTGTGTTTTGCGTGTGTTCATCGTGTTCTTCGCGAGGTGTGCGTCCACTTCCGCTACCTTCTCCCTTTCCCCTCGCTTTCCCATCGATTTGACCACGAGATCCGTGAAGATCGGGCCATCCACGGGGTTACCCCATAACAGAACTATATGCCAAACTGAATTTGACATACTTACCTCATCCCAGGCCATACTACATACAATGGTTAAGCAACAATGGTGAGATGAAGTTAAATCATATGGTACGTGTGAATTTTCAAATAGGGCCATACAAAGATTCTATTGATTTTGATGTGGTTCCTATGACTGTTTGTCACCTACTATTGGGTCGGCCTTGGCTCTATGATCGACATGTGCAACACAATGGCCGAGCCAATAAATATCACTTGGAATTCAAAGGGAAAACGATTACTATGCAGCCAATGACACCACAAGATATTGTGAATGATTCTCGCCAGAAGATAGAGGTGAACTTGAAGGAAGATTCTACCACTCGGCGAGACTGTGTGATAGATGTTCCTGATGTAATTGAGCCTAAATTGAGTGATATAACAAAAAGTGAGAGAGTGCCTGGGTTATTGATACTAGCCACCAAGGAGGATATGAGAGAGTTTCGTGAGGATCCTACAGCCATGCCACTTGTGCTCATGTATAAGGGCGAGATATTGGTTTCTAACGACATGACCCCTATTTCTCTTGGTGTCTCTTCTATTTTGCAGGACTTTGGGGATGTGTTTCCAGAAGATGTACCAGCAGGTTTACCTCCATTGCGTGGTATAGAACATAAAGTGGACCTGATTCTTGGCGCCACACTTCCCAACCGTGCACCCTACAGGACTAACCCCGAAGAAATTAAGGAAATTCGGAAGCAAGTACACGCGTTGCTGGATAAAGGGTACATTCGTGTCTCTCTTAGCCCTTGTGGTATTCCTGTTATTTTAGTTCCTAAGAAAGATGGTACATGGCGCATGTGTGTTGATTATAGAGCGATTAATAACATCACTATTCGATATCGTCATCCTATTCCACGCTTAGAGGATATGCTAGATGAATTGAGTGGTGCTGATGTTTTCTCTAAAATTGACTTGCGTAGTGGTTATCATCAAATTAGGATGAAAGAAGGGGATGAATGGAAAACTGCTTTCAAAACTAAATTCGGCTTGTATGAGTGGTTAGTCATGCTGTTTGGTCTTACTAATGCATCTAGTACTTTCATGCGTTTGATGAATCATGTTTTGAGAGAGTTTATTGGTCGTTTTGTGGTTGGTGGCGCTAGCAACAGCTTCAACGTTGCTGGTTTGTCACGTGGTGCTGGTCCTTACAAGGTGCTAGCCAAAATTAATGATAATGCCTACTCAGTTGATATACCTATTGAGGAGTTTGGCGGTGCTAGCAACAACTTTAATGTTGCTGATTTGTCACCATATGCTGGAGAAGACCTTGGAGCGTCGAGGTCGACGCCTTTTGAAGGGGGGGAGATGATGAGGACATCCCTACAGTTACACCTACCCTAATTGATAATGAATATGTTCCAATTGCAAAGAAAGATCAATCCAATGAGATAAGGATTGGACCAATCACAAGATCTCATGCTAAGCTGCTAGAACAATAGGTGAACTTGTTTCTTAATGAACCTGGTGTTTTTATTAATGAGAATTTCATACTACCTAAGTCTTTGAATTATTTCATGATTAGGTACTTAGGAGAAGAAGGCATAGCAAGGAGCGAGGAGCAAATGGAACAAGGCGTGTTGATCAATGAAGAATGCGCGAGGGAGGAGAGGGAGGAAGCGCAAGGAGCTGTCCAAGCCAAACATCAACAAGAGATGGACGTTCTCTGTCGCGGCAGAGAAAAGCCCTACTTCTCTGCCATGGCAGGAAAACGGAGTCCAGCTCTGCCACAGCAGGCTGCCGCGGCAGAGAAACCGACTAGAACTCTGCCACGGCAGAGTCAATTTGGCCAAGCCACTTTGTGGCCGGTTTGTATCCAGTTTGGGTTGACTCAACTCGGGTTCCACCATAGGCCGCCACCCCCTGAACTCATAAATAGATGGGGGCACTGTAGATTAGGGTTAGACCACGTTAAAATATTTTGGAGTTGATTCTTTCATAGAACCTCTGAAATTACCCTGTGTTCGAATTCTATAATATAATTGAGTGTGATCTGTTGTTCCATTGGGAATTAGTAGATTGCATACTACCGTTCGTGGTCACGGCTGCATGCGCAAGTGTGGTGTTGTGAATATCCTACAAGGTTCGAGAGTTGTTGCATTGGCATCAGGGATCGAGCGGGAGAGATCATAGCTACGCACTAGTTATCTATCATCCACCATATCACCATCGACAAGTGCTTGCTGAGAAGATCGGGCCACCCCACATCAAAAGATATGTTTCATGGCTTTGCACCCATCCTGGATAGGTTATTTATTTCGAATCTTAATGACGATTCGGTCTATAACATAAATGTGAAAAGGCTAAAACCAAATAATCTGAATATTACTTACTTTTGGCATTGTCAACTTGGTCATATAAGTTGGAAACACATGAATAAGATCCATGATGGACTTTCTTTGACTTGGAGTTATTTGAGACATGCGATTCTTGCCTAGTTGGCAAAATTACCAAGGCACCTTTTGCAAAGAGTTTTGAAAGGGTGTCCTCCTTGTTGAGACTTGTACATAGTTATGTATGTGGCCCAATGAGCATGACAGCTAGAGGTGGCTATGAGTACTTCATTACCTTCACTGATGATTTGAATAGGTATGGATATATCTACTTGATGAAACACAAGTTGGAAGCCTTTGAAAATTTTAAGGAATTCCAAAGTGAGGTATAGAATCAACTCGGAAATAAAATAAAGTTTCTTTAGTTGGACTAAGGAGGCGAGTACATGAGCCATGAGTTTGATGACCATCTAAGAGTTGTTTGAATAGTTCCTCAGCTCACTCCATCAGGAACACCGTAGATGAATGTGTGTCGGAACGGCAGAATCAGATCTTGCTGGACATGGTACAATCAATGATGAGTCGGACAGATCTGGCTTATCATTTTGGGGTTATTATCTAGAAACTGCATCGCTCACACTAAACAGAGTACCATCAAAGTTGGTAGAGAAGACAACGCATGAGATGTGGACTAGCAAAAAGCCAATTTTGTCTTTTCTTAACATTTGGGGTTGTGAAGCATTTGTCAAGTGACTTCAGTTGGACAACCTCGCGGCCAAGTCGGATAAGTGTATTTTCGTGGGGTATCCGAGGGAAACCTGGGGTTACTAGTTCTACAACCGAGAAGAGGGCAAAGTGTTTGTCTCTTAGAACAGTGTCTTCCTTGAGAAAGTGTTCCTCAATCAGGGAGTTAGTGGGAGAACAGTGCAGGTCGAAGAAATTTGAGAGGAACTAGCTAGTAGCGTGTTGGAAAAAACCTTAGAGGTTGAGCCAATCATGGTAGTTGAGTCAGTAACTACACCCAAACCACAAAGATCGGCCAGATTGCGAAGTATTCGTGATGTGTTGTTGTTATACACTACAAGAAAAGTTGGCTTTTACAACAGACGATTTTCGTGGTTGAAGGCCTGTTTTTCGTGGCCAAAGAGTCTTCTGCGACGGATGGCCTTCGTGGTAAAAGCCCCGTCACAAATGAATTAACCACGATTTTTTTACCGACCGTGGAGGATGGCACCCTTCAGCCACGAAAACGTGTTCTGTCGTAGATTTGTTCGCCAGACACGCCGACTGCTGACGTCATGCAAACTGCCAGGTGGCAGCTGCCGTTAGCGGCGGTTACCACCGTTAATGGCCATAAAAATCGTGCCATAAGCCATGCCCAGCCAAGGCTTGCTAAATACTAACTGGGATGACCCATAAGGGGAGCCCAATAAGAAGATGGCTCGTTACTATTTTGTCCTGCAGTGTTTGAAATGGGCCCAAAAATGCAGCCAGCAGCGGGCAGTGAACTTTCAGGCATGATTCAGTTTTGGTCTACAGAAGGCCCATGTTGGTCCGAAACTGTGCGGCTCATTAGCAGCATGCGCCAAGTCGCTCATGTAAACATAAGGCCTGTGGTCAGCCCATCACTGTTATCGCAGCCCATCGTCGAGCCTACTAACAGCCCTTCTCTGAGATGGTCAGTTAAGTAATGGCATCTTACTGTTCTGGCCTTTTACTGTTCTGGTCTTTAGCTGTTCAGGCCCACAAAAGGCCCTTTACTGTTCTAGCCTGGTAAATTTCTCGGCCTGTTACTACCCTCGTCCGGGAATTTCTCGATCCATATTGTTCAGGCTCTTCACTGTTCTAGACTTTTACTGTTGTGGCCCACTACTATTACGGCATGTTACTGTTACGGCCTGCTTCAGTTACAACATGTTTCTGTTACGGCCTATTACTGTTACGGCCCGTTAGGCCTATTACATTTACGGGATGTTACTGTTACAGCCTGTTACCACATGCGCATTGGCCCGTTACGTTTACGGCCTTTTATAGTTTCGTCATTTCTGAAGCCCATGTCAATATCATAAAACTTGTATAATAATCCAACATTTTTTACTATTCGTCGTCGGTTGAATACAACATGGTATTGTTCCCTAATCGCCATGCCTGGCGTAGTTACCATAATGACTACCACAATGTGTGGATGGCATCAACTAAATTCCTACATGGCCTACGTGAGTTATCTAGATATTACATCAGCTGCAAACTTCTTAAAATTATGACATATTATCAACTCAGGGGAAAAAAATCGGCATTTCAGTTGACAATCAAGTTGATAGAAATAGTCCTTAGTTTGCTTTCTGAATCGATCACCTGCATCTTCCATTGAGTGTAACAGCTACATTGGAGGAGACATGATCTTGCTGCCCCCTCTTTGGTGGGGCTAGCAATAATTGCAGTCTGAAACTAAGTAATAACAAGTTAATACATCAAACAAGACAAACTACTCATTTGAGTGATATGGCAGGAGCTATGAACTGGAGTTTATAAATGGTCAATGGTTCAATTATTGACCAACACGTCAAACAAACATGACAAGCAAGCACGCATTAAACAAGTGTGACTACCGTGAAACGAGCAATCAAAAAATGTGTGTGTGTGTGGCTTAGAATTTCAGCAGATATAAACTAGCCAGGTCATTTTGAACAAATATATATGGAAGCAGTTCTATACCCTAAAATGCAAGAGACGTTGGGTGACTCGGAATTTGCGATGAGCCACAAAATGACATGCATGTACTATCATAGCGAAGAATGAACTAGATAGAAATTATAACCGCATCATACGAGAACCTGTAGAGCAGGAATGCAAACCACGAATGAACTATATATTGTAGAGGATAGTTATGGCGTGACTTAGGACGAACTAGACCCAGAACCAGATGCGAGATATAATGGCGTCGCTTGTGAACCTGTAGAATAGGACAAACAAGCATTAGGCAAGTGTGCCTAGAATGAAACGAGCAATTAAACTAAATGTTTCTTAGAATTTCAGCAAATATATATGGAAGCAGTGGCATCTCCTGGAATGCATAGAGTCCTTGGGTGACTCAGAATTTGCGGTGCACAATGGCATGTAGTTAATGTGATAGCTAAAAATCAACCAGATAGAAATTATAATGGCATCATAAGAGAAATTCTAGAGCAGGAATGCAGACCACGAGTGAACTATATAGTGGAGTACAGTTATGTCGTTGCTCAGGACGAACCAGCACCAGATAAGGAAGTAATGGCATCCCTTGTGAACCTATAGAATAGGCTACGAAAACCAACATGTTCATTGTTCCATTTTGAGCTCTATGCAAGAAAAAGGAAATAGTTAGTGATGCAGCTTTTGAAGAACCAGATGGCATTATGGCAACAAAAAAATTATAATTGAATTAGTACGAAGAGTTTAAACTGCTACTATAGGATAGCAGAATGATGCCAAGGAGGAAATAATAGCAGCAACTGATCTCAGGACGAACCAGATAGATTCAGCAACTATAGAGCAGGGAATCCACACTAATATTTTCCACTAACTACAGATATTTTAAGAATTACACGGTAGTAGGCAATTACTGGTGTATGGAGTAGCTAAGAACATGTGCATGACTTGAAATTTGTAGAGCAGCGAATGCAAACCAATATGTCTAATGACTTGCATGTACTAGCACGAAGAACATGCGTGCCCAGTGACTTGTATGTACTAGCACGATTACAAAAATGCAGTTCACTATGATAGGCTTGAACCTGCTATACCGCTGACAAAACAAAAACGGGTTGGAGATTTGGTTAACCTTGGTCGGAGAGGTGTCTAAGCATCATCGGTACCGTGCGAGTGACGTCTAGGTCACGGAGGGTGCTGCGGTTGCGGTGGCTATTGGCGTCGAGGAAGAAGATCTTGGGTGGTCCATGCCGGCTTAAAAGTGGTGGACGAGAGCGTCGCTGAGGCAGATCCGTTGCAGTGAACGGTGACGACCATGCATCTAGTCTGGAGTGGTGGACATGGAACTCTTTGAACTAGATCAGGCCCAGTGGACACCGGTGAAGCGGATCCGGTACGGTTGGGTAGCTTTCGGCGGCGAGGAAGTAGATCTTGGGCGGTCGATGACGCCATCGGCGTGGTGAACGACACACCAGCTCCTAGATCTAGTGCGTGAGCGTCAGTGAAGCGGCTATGTGGCGATGCACGAGACCACAGCTCAAGCTGGTGCGCGCGGTGGTCGTGGAGGGGACAGAGGAGCTTGGGATTTTTGGAAGGGCCGGCGGGAAAAACTAGGGGAATCGGGACCATAGAGGTGAGCAGAAAAAATAATTACGATCGTGCCCTCAAACTACCGACTTTAGCATGCCCATTTGTCGTCTGAACAATGGGTAGATTTGTAATTTTAAATTCTAAAGTTTTTGAAATGGAAGGGCACGAAATGCTTCAAGGTCGGTGTGTGGTTTTGCCGCTCGATTGAGGATTTGAATTTGGCTTGCGCCCATCTAATAATAATAATAGAAAAATGGTACTCCCCCGGTCAGTGGGATATTTTGGCTCAAAGTTTTTGAAATGATGGGGCAAGAAATGCTTGGTAAGTGGGTGATTTGGCCGCTCGATTGAGATTTTGAATTTGGCTAGCCTCCATCTACTAATATAAAAAAGGTAGTAGACCGTATGTTATCTGTCCAGGAATTCAAGACGGAGAGTCACATCAACTGATCATCCATAAACATTTTTTTGCACAGAAACTTGGATACCTTCCATTCACACGGCATAGGCGGTAAATTTTGTCGCTTGACTCAGATTTTTAATTTGGCTAGGGTCCATGTAATAATATAAAAATGGTACTACCTTGGTGGGTGTTTTTGCCTGAAAATGTTTGAAACAGAGGGCGTGCGAAATGCTTCGGGGTCGATGGGTTATTTTCCCGCTCGATTATGATTCTAAATTTGGCTTCAGCCAAGTTTTTATTACTAGAAAAAAGGTTGTGTAGTTTGAACGCCTTCTGGTCAGGAGTTTAAGACGAGACTCACATCACTGATGCCTCTGATTCTAACGGGATAGGCGGTAGGTTATGGCGGTCGACAGTGATTTTGAATTTAGATATTATCCGAATAATAATTAAAAAAATAAGCCACTCACCCTCTATTTCAGGGATCCAAGTCAGGGAGAGTGATTATCTACCACTCGTATGAAAATGCAGATCTCCGATACAAGAATGTTTGTTTAACATAACAACAAACAAATGTCTGAAGTAGCTATGATTCAAGCATGTGAAAATGGTGTGCAACCAAGGTCTACTAACTATTTAGGCGTCGGCATAAACTCTTCTACAGGAAGCACTAACTAAATGGTAGTACTAATTTAGATCAAATAAAAAGCCTGCTGCTAAACAAATACTCCTACTACAACATAGTATCAAAACACAAAGAGAAGCTAAAGTATATGTAGAACAAATAAAACAAGATTTCATCACGCATACACTACTATATAGAGAACACCATTTCATCATGTAAAACAATGTTTTATCAGGCACACATAGGCCCCCAAAACTAACAGACAACTCTAATATTCCAGCCCCTTCCACTGTGACTGCAACATAAATAAAGGTGCCGCCACAGTTCCATCAGCTACCAAAACAAACAAATATCAGACTACAACTCCAAATAACACAACCTGGGCAAACACATGCTTGCCCAAACAAGCCTTGCTTGTTCATTCGAGTGTTATTTTCATCTCCTTAATGTTGTAGTCTGAATCAGCTGTGTTGCTGACAGGACTTCCTTTTCGTTTCTTTGATTTAGCACTCCAAATCACGTCAGTTGCTGAAGGAAATGAATCAAATGATCACCAAAATCATACGTGTAAAAAAATGACGAGGATATATTTTATGAATATGATGATTCTAATTGTCTTAGCTGGAAGGAAATATTAAGCCTAACCATAATTTATATAAGGTTAATTCTTTCCTAGTTGGAATTAATGTTTGTGATAATCGTAAATTTACACTACCTAGGTTATATTGCACATTGTGTGATTACGAGGTTTGTTGATAACACAAGCGTTGTGCGAGGAGCAGAAGAGATGCATCAAGAGGAACCAGACGTGTTGATCACCAATGTGTGCGCGAGGGAGGAGAGGGAGGGAGGCGCACTAGAGGAGATCAAGCAACGTTAAGGAAGTCGCGTGGCGTGAGGTGCACCATGATGTTTGGCCTGCGTGCCAAGTATGCCGAACCCATCTATAGGTCGTATGTATCAGTTTGAGTCGAACCGGGTCAGTTTGGGCCAAAATAAGACTGGTTGTACGCCTGGTTTGTGGGGAGCTCGCCCCAACCTCTATAAGTATTCCCACGGCCGCCGCAATTAGGGTTGGACCATGTTTAGATTAAAGTAATACTTGTTTCGTTGAACTACTGAAAGCATTTATTTGAAATTATATGTTCCTCTTTGATTCGATCCGGAATATCTACCATACCTCCACTTTGATTCAATCTGGAGTTTTCTACTGAAAGTTCTTGTGTTTTCTGCTGTTCCATTGGGAATTGGTAGAATGCAAACCACTTCGTGGTCGGCGGCTACGTGCGCAAGTGTGTGAAGTTGCGAATACCATCTGGATTGAGATTTGTTGCATTGGCAACGGGGGAACAACCACTGATTCACATCATCCCACAAGTTATCTCCATTACATCCACCATCATCTACGACGTGCTCAACGAGAAGATCGGGCCACCCCTTATCATCTTGGTATGAGAGCTTAATTTCAGATGAATGCTTGCAGCAGTTCAATGAAACAAGTATTGGTTTAATCTAAACATGGTCTGACCCTAATTGCGGCGGCTGTGGGAATACTTATAGAGGTTGGGGCGAGCTCCCCACAAACCAGGCCTAAAACCGGCCTTATTTTGGCCCAAACTGACCCGATTCGACTCAAACTGATAAATACCGACCCATAGATGGGTTCGTCCTACTTGGCACGCAGGCCAAACATCGTGGTGCACCTCACGCCACGCGACTTCCTCCACGTTGCTTGATCTCCTCTAGTGCGCCTGCCTCCCTCGCGCACATATTCGTGATCAACACGTTTGGTTCCTCTTGATGCATCTCTTCTCCTCCTCGCGCAATGCTTGTGTTATCAACAAACATAGTAATCACACAAAGTGCAATATAAATTAGGTAGTATAAATTTACGATTATCACAAACATTAATTCCAACTAGGAAAGAATTAACCTTATATAAATTATGGTTAGGCTTAATATTTCCTTCCAGCTGAGACAATTAGAATCATCATATTCATAGAATATATCCTCATCATCCTCCCTTTCTTCATGAAAAGCCGTCCTCGGTTTTGGATAAGCTGAAAATGGAAGCTACAAAAAGAACAACATGTACGCAGAATAGATGTATTTATAACCCGTGATATTAGTTTTAGAAAACACAATGATTATTTCCAAATGACAATATGCAAACATGTAACACAACTTGACATCTTGAAGAAGTGAGCATTGCATCAAATAGTAACCATAATTGCAGATATAAGTGAAGTTCATATAGTCATAATCATAATAAAGAACACATATGTGGGGAGTCTTATTGTTTAGTATTAATTCAAGTGTCTTCACAGAAGATCGATGGTCATATTTGTTCCAAGCAAGGTCAAACAAATCCAAAACGGTCATATGTATATATGTTGGATACCATGCTTCAACAATGTTACATTGATTTATATGATCATGATTATTACTCGTAGCATATAAGATGCAACTCAATTTGCAAATATAAGCGATGTTTAATCCAATAGTACAACTAGGCATCAATGCGTCGGACAGACAACAAGAATATGACAAATCACATCCAATTCTAGGAAAACCTGATCCAACCAGCATAGTAAAGGTTATTTTTGTTGGCTGCACAATATCAACAAGATCTGAATGTATATTCATACTATCTGGAACATGAGCTACTCTCCCAAAGCAATCAGAAATTCACACATTGCATACTTGACTAAAAACATTAAGATCGAAATCCGTAAGTCTATCACAAGTAATGCATATGTGATCCACCAGAAAACAATCATTCATGCTATATTCACCACTTAGATGAAAAGTGAAATAAGGAGCATATATGCTAGAATTCAGACATGAAATTTCAGAAATCGTATTCAAAGCACAATGCAATCTAATAGGTTCATTTAGCATAATAGAATATAAAATATCAGAAGGTGGAATACGTGCAAGCAATTCCTTATGTGTAATCAGTACTACATGCTTAAAATTTAGATTTTGCAAAGCATCACACGATACTGAAATTTTTGTGCTTGTCAAGTCACAAGAATCAACCAGCAAAGGAATAGACTCACCGAATGCCTCATTGGCTGACTGTAGACCAAAATCAGTACCATTATCAATGTCATCCTCCTCATATAGTAGGTACTAGAACATCTTTCTCAAGTGATGATGCAGGTTGTACCACTTGTTGCTCCCTTTCTTCAAAACCAACCTGTATATCACAAGACACAACACTAGGAGTAGAGATGATCATGTTAGTAGAAACCTCATAAGTCTCATCAACTCTCACTCTTAGTTTTTCTGGATCAACATGGAGTTTTATTATGGTGGTTGTAGGTGGACGTAAGTTTTGACACCTAATCTCCTAAAATTGCTTAATGGTACTAGGTGCTAACCACGTGTGCTTCCTATTTTAAAATACGGAAGGATCAGAACAACCACTATAAAAAACAACCTGGAATTGATCACACCAATGCTTTCCCAACATAAGATGGCAGGAATTAAACGCCCTGGGAACTACATCACACCGAATATATTCAGTATGGCCATAAATGGTGAGAGGAAACAGTGTGTGCCGACTAACTTGTAGTGCATGATTAGAAGTAGCTAACAAATATGGAAAAGTTTTTGAATATGTATGCAATTGTAGCTTTTCAACAACCTCAACACTAACCAAGTTCATTAACGAACAATTATCAATGGTAATAGAAGCATGTCTACCACTGATGTCTGCCGTGAAGTGGAACAAACCCGAAGTAGGTGCCACTCCAGCATCCTCCTCCCAAAAGAGTTGCTGCAAAGAAACTTCAATGGTAATGGAAACCTCAAAGAATCAGTTTCCATTGTTAGTTAATACAAAGGAGGTGGTAGCAAAGCATATATATGGGGCAACTCTCAACTCACTCAAAACTGAAAAGACTGTGGATCTTACCGTTCCAAAGTGAATTAGGATAGCTTACCAACTTGTATGAGCAGCACGTGCACGGATGTGATGAAGAGAATACCGAGGACAAAAACTATCACACCACAACCAGTGGTATAAAGTGGAGCTTGGTATGGATACCTAACAACACCAATTCAGAAATCCTAGTGCTGATCGTATGTCACAGACCCAGAAAAACACACACGGTGGAGATAAATGGAGCAATTGCAACTATAAAAAAGAGCTCAAAATTGATATATGTCGGAGTATTGCTCGTGTTACAATGCACAAGAAGAGACGCTAGCAATGTCTCAACGAAACGGGCACACGATTGCTAAACTGAGTAGCCCGCAGAGCACTAAGCATGCTACTCTTGTAGGATAGTTTTAGACACCAAGAAAGGCTTACTAAGGCTGACAAGGATAGGTACGCTACATGGACTCAGTAAAAAAATAAACAAAAAAAATTGACCTGAGAATTGGTCTCTGCCACGGCAGAAAAAAGGCTCAAAATCCTACCACGGTAGGCTGCTCGGCAGGAAAAAAATTTTCTTGTACGATGACAGACTCGTCTGTGGTCAGACGAGGGGTCCGAATTTTTTTTCGATTTTTTTAGCTTTCACGTACGACCACAGAAGGGTCTGGGGTCAGACGCGAGGCAGCGAGCGGAATTTTTTTCCTCGCAGAGTGCTTGCTCACATACCTGTCTGCGATCGAACCGTACCTTGATTCAAGGACGCAGGTGGAGATCGATCAGCTCTTTTTTTTAGTTGAAGCAAGACTCACGTACAGGATTAGGACCCGATCGGCTGTTTTTTTTTTTTTTTCTTAACTCCAACCGATCTACAAACTCCAGTCTAGAAGATAAAATAGATCTAGTAGATCTAAGCTCAAGAACACAAGAAACAGTCTAGAGACTCTGACGACGCAACAAAAACAGATGAAATCTAGACAAAAACTACGACTCGGATTTAGAAGAAAGGCTACACAAAAGGATTACGATCAGCTACTAGAACTCACGAATAGTGTTATCTAGGCTATGGCAAACACTAACAATCCTAATAATTTTGTATGGCTTTTTATGTATGGGACAAAAACAACTAATCTATGGGATGAATTGCTCACCGAGTAAACCTGAGAATCTTGGGCATAATGAACTTGAGCTTCCCAAACTTGCCCTCTTCATGTTCACGGTGGTAGTTGCGGCGATCTTGCCTTATGCTCGCTTCACTTGGTGCATGTGGTGGTGGAGGAGGAGCTTGATTTTCTCGAGGACGCGATTGAGGAAGAGCTTGATGCGCAAAGTCTCTTCTACGCCTTTGCTCGGGATCATTTGCATTCATTGGTTGTTGATGACGATGGTGGGGTTGAGCATAGCGGTTGTTGCGTCTCGCGCGGTGTGCAGCCTCGTCATCATCACTTGTATCCCATTGTGGTGCTCGATGAACTTGTTGTTGATGGCGATGGTCATGGTTCGGGTGTTGGCGCCTATCAACGCGGTTGTGTTCACCATGGCGTTCTTGTTCTTGGGGTGGTGGCGGCGCTTGTACCATAGCTTGTTGTGGAGGGCGACCATGTTCTTCTTGGTTTTGTGGATGCGCCTGGTGATCATGGTGTCGATGACGTCTTGCGTGGTGTGGTTGTTGATGTTGTGGCTCAATCACTTTTTCATGGCGATGACGAACTTGATGTTCCCCATTGTGGTGGTGGGGTTCTCCATGATGAGAATGGGAGCGCGAGGAGTCGCCATGATGACTTGAGGAGCGTGCACGAGACGAACTTGACGAGCTTGAATGGTGTCCATGATGATTGCCATGGTTGGCAATAGCTTGGTGAAGAGCTTGGAATTGAGCAGTGTGCTCCACTTGGCGTTGCCGGTCACGGTAGTCGAATTCTCGAAAAGTTTCATCAAGCCGGTTCTCAAGCCTCTCAAATTGGGCATTGAATTCTTGGCGTTGCACCCATAATTTGTGGCGCGTGGCAAAACCATCTTGATTGTTGAAGTTGCCATCTCCGCTTTCTCTGCTTTCTCCGCTTTCCGTAGACATGTTGTTTGACTACAAGTGAAACGAGGGTGGTATTGGTGGTATGGTATGTGCTACCTTGCCTCACCAAGTTAAAAATTAGAAAGGTTGTTCTTGCCGAGAGCAAAGCGAATACACAAGACACACACACAAAGGCCTATGGTGGATGGGTAGGAAGGTGGATAGCAAATGGAACAACCAAACGAAAATGTTATTGTCAAAAGTGGGTAAAATCCAACCAAAAACAAGGTGAAAGGAAAAGGTCAAAAGGGTGACGAGAACCTACGACTATACACACACGGTGGAGATTAATGTGGCTAACACGACTATGAAAATGAGCAACGAAGAAAATTGGTCCTAACGAAGACTAATGCTCGGTGTCGTGCCAACACTAGGAGAGACCGTATCCCGTTTGCCAAAAGATGGAGAAGCAACGGATTTGTACGCTTGCCTTTCTCTTGCTCGCACTCTTGCTTAGAAGCTTTGGACTCTCTTTTGTATTGGTATCTTTCTCTTTTTCTTTTGCTTATAAGATTTTTTTGATTTTGTTTTGTACCTCTTTCTTTGCTATGCTATGGAGTCAAGTTTATGTTATTGCCTCTACACTATGACTTATGCAAGAGCAAGCGCACAATTCTTCAGCAAACACAAGATGAGCTACTCTCAATAGGTTAGGTAACACACAAAGGAAGAAGGGGTTAACAAGGGTGGTGCAAGTTATACCTTGTGGTGATGTCGCACTTGCAACCGTTGGTGGAGGGATGGTTCGAGTTCCGTGGTGTTGATGTCTAGTGCGAGGCATTGCGGAAGCTTTTGTTAGTTGACAGACACGCACACGAAACACAAACGCCAAAAGGAAATCAGTCAAAAAGGAAAAGGGGGTCAAATTTTTTGTCAGGGACGGAGACTCCGGTGTTGCTGGGCCGGACACTCTGGTGTAGGCCATAGACTCCGGTCTTGCGGTCCGGAAACTCCGGTCTGGGCCGGAAACTCTGGTCTGCCGGTCCGGAAACTCCGGTCTGGAGGCAGCGCGACGAACAACTCATGTTCTTGAGCGGAAATTCGGCCCTTGAACGCTCAAATCTAGAAAATTACGACCAAATTGGGCTGGGAAACGCAGGGCACAAGTAGACCAACCCAAAGACAAGTTTCTATTGGACTAAAACCACAATCAACTCACCAAAACGAGAGATCGATCCAAAGGCAATTTGGGGCTATATTTTTGGTATTTTTCAGTTTATGTGGAAATCGAAGGGCAAAGTCAAATCCGTGGCAACCAAAAGCTGCTGATACTAGTTGTTATGGGTCTCCTTGTGGATTTACCCTTGGAGTGGCCCGATCTTCACGGATTTGAGGTGGAAGTGAGGGAAAACATGATGAACACGATGAACACAACTCGAATGCAAGGTAAAGATACAAACACACGCCAAAACACACCCAATTCAATTTGCTCCCGTTGGTTCGAACAACCAGTCCGATAGAATCCTCGGCGAGAGACCTTGCGGTAGAATTACCAAAGGAGAGATCGGCAAGTGGACGGTAGAATCCAAACCAAGGAGAGAGTAGCAACCAAGTAGAATCCCAAAGGGGAGAGACCAAGCACTACTAGAATCCTTGATAGGGAGAGACCAAACACTTGAGGAGGCTCTTGACAACTTGGAGAAGGGCACCGACTCCAAGGCCTTGTACAACTCATAGATTTACTATTGAGAGGGGGTTCCCATCTAGGGTTAGGCACATGCCTTAATTCATAATCATCTCTAGGGTTTCAAGGAGGGGGTGGGGGCATATATATAGGCCAGCCACAAGCTAGGGGTAAAATAGGCATAAACAGGAAGTTTGGGACGTTACATGGGCCAAGCCCAGCTTGAGGCGCACAGGCCCACGATGCTCGGTCTAGAGACTCCGGTCGGGGCCGGAGACTCTGGTCGATCTCTGGTTCAACCTCCGGAGGGGGTCACTGACTGTCCCAGGTGCTGGTTCGAGGCTCGGTCCGGAGACAGGCCGGAGACTCCGGTGTGGTAGACCGGCGACTCCGGTCTGCTGGTCCGGAGACTCCGGTCCTGCTTCAGCAGCTTCTTGCATCTTCTCTTCCAGGCCTCTTGCTTGGGTGTCTTGGCTCCAGATCCATCCTTGCTGCATCTCCTTGGCATCATGTTCATGGACCTAGTCACATCATGGGCATTTGTCTCAAGTAGGATTACATTTGCATCATAACCAACAAAAGGCAAAGCATGGAAGGAGTTCAACTTTTGAGTGATGATTAGCGTGGCATGATGTGGACCAAAGGTGGTTTCCGTATGTTGGGCTATATCACATGTAGTACCTTAGAGATTTCTGTCACTTCCCCAAATTACTAGAGGCATGGACCCACTATCGAGCATAAATACTAACTCTTGGAGTTGCTAGCATCTACTTGGCCAAGATAGCTACTAACAACGGAAAGCATGCAAGATCACAAATAACAAATATATGATAGAATCAATAATCAATTTGAAATAGCATCCCAATATCCATCAGATCCCCGCAAATACAACATGTAAGATTACAAATAGATGATCTTGATCATGAACGGAGCTCACAAGATCTAGACATGATAGCACAAAGGAGGAGAACCAGCAATCTAGCTACTACATGGACCCGTAGTCCAAGGATGAACTAATCGCGCATCACACCGGAGGTTTGCATGATGATGAAGAATGCCTCCAGGGTAAATTCTCCCCTCTGGCAGGGTGCCGGGAAGAGCTTCAGATCCCTCCCGATCTAGGGATGGAGATGACGGCGGCTACAGACTCTTTCGTGGATTTTTGATCGGGTCCTTAGGGTTTCTGTATCGGAGGCATCTTATAGGCGAAAGGGGAGGCCGAGGGGGTGCCGGAGGCGGCCAGACCACCCCCTGGAGCAGGCCAGGCTGGGCCGCACGGCCAGGTGGTGTGGCACCCCCTGGCCCCTCTCCGTCTCGTATTCTGGCTCCTTGTGTCCCTCGGTGAAAAACTGACTTTGGCTTTTGTCCCGTCCAATTCCGAGAATATTCATTTTCTGACTTTCTTGGAACCAAAAATAGCAGAAAACAGGCAGCTAGCACTATGGCTTTTTTTAATAGGTTAGTCCAAGAAAGTGTATAGAAAGTACTCCAAAGTTGGAACAAAACATAAGAAAGTAGATAAAACCAAGCATGGAACATCAAAATTTATGGATACGTTAGCAACGAATCAACATCCCCAAGCTTAACTCCTTCTCGTCCTTGAGTAGGTAAGTGATAAAAAGAAAGAATAATTTTTGAGGTGACATGCACCATCATAAACTTCATCAAAGTATTTGTAAAACATTGATAGCTAGGATCATAGTACTTCAACATAGCATGAAAGACAAAGTTCTAACGATAAGACATAGCAACTATGTTGCAACATGAATAGGCATAAACAAAAGATTCATGAATAACAATGCTTTGCAAGACGTTTGTTTGTTTCACATAAAGAAAAAATAGCATAATGGCATTCAGCTTGTCCCTCATAGAGTAGCAAACATAAATGCATAGGACACCTTCAAAGTTCATAAGAGTGACTAGATACAAATAGTTTAAAACAAGCAATATCAAAGCTATGCATCAATCAACAAGTACTGGGACAATGCACATAGAACTAAGAATGGCCACTATGCTCTGAAAGTAGGTGCATAAAGATATAAGGTGGAGACTCAACATAAAAGTAAAAGAAAGGCCTTCATAGAAGGAAGTAGGGATTCAAGTTTCATAAAGAGCTTCCAAAAATTATGGTACTTGTTAGCTTTCAGCTCTCATTGCCCCTATCATAAGCATCTTGAAGTGACTAAGGTTAAAGTGAACAAACTATGGTGTATATGCTTGACGAAGTATAAGTTGGAAATCTCATGTCCCTTGTATACGAGGGTCGCTCCTCATGCTACTCAAGTTTAGTTACCGGTAAGTTCTTGTCATAGTAAGTACATGTGTATCATAGAGAACCACCAACGGGGTACCCCTTTGACCGATGATACGGAAGAATCCCCATATCAAAATGACAAGGCAAGCAGACAACGAGCATCTCAGCAATCTTCTTATTTACCATGGGAAAATGGTGTTTTTTTCTCTCTTTCCTCTTTTCTCAAATTTCTTTTTTTGTTTTTTTCTCTTATTTCTCAATATCTGACTCTTTTTTATAAGAAGAATGCTTCATAGAGCGCTCATTATGGTTACGCTGCAGGTTTCCACCATGACAACATGGATTAGACCAGCGGCCTAGGCATTTCTCTAACACACATACACAACTCCATGGACTTACAAGCTCCCTTTCATTTCACACCGACGACATCCATAGACAAAAGAGCATGATATCAAC
Organism: Avena sativa; assembly: GCA_916181665.1. Lineage (NCBI taxonomy): Eukaryota > Viridiplantae > Streptophyta > Magnoliopsida > Poales > Poaceae > Avena > Avena sativa. Next base: position 233,005,861 of record OV702287.1, read on the forward strand.
TAGGTACAAAGTACAAGTGCAATGTTGAAAGCGTTCCTCATGACATCATGGTTCTGCTAATCCCCAACATATAAGTGCAAGCATATACAACATAGACGACACAATGGTTCAAGTTTATTAAGGGCAAGAAAAGTAAAGAGTGCCATCAAGTTCGTGAGAGCTTTAATCACTAGTTTTCTCATAACAAGTTTAATTCGGAAGGTAGATAAAAACGTGAATATACTTGGAATATCATATGCTAATAGGTAGGTATGGTGGACTCTTTGGAATAACTTGGTTTTAGGAATTGGATGCATTAGTGGAACTCTTGCTTGGTTATGGAGGCTAGCAAAAGACTGGGAGCGACCAACTAAGAGAGAAATAATGGCCATAATCATGCAAAGCGACAAAACATCATTAATCAAAGCATAAAGTGATACTACAAGTTGAAAACTAAAGGATCATAAAGGCTATGGTGACTTGGGATAGTCATAACATGGTGTGAGCATGCGCCAAGTCAACCCAAATAAAGCATCAAAAGAGAATACCACAATACTATGCTTTAATATGCTAAAACAACGCATGATTCTTCAAAAGCACATTAAGCAATCTCAATTGTTTATAACAAGTCATGCTACAACAAAGAATACTAAGCATAAAGCCAAAACAATATCAAGCATGGCATGACAAAGCATAGGCCACAGTCAAAAACAAGCTCTCTTACCACTTAAGCATGAACTTTTCCTACTCTTTTCCAATCCAAACCAAACTATTTAAAAACCAATGTATTAAAGAGGGGGTCCAACCAATTTATTCAGCAAACTAAGCAAACCAAGAAAACGAAAAACCAAAACGAAAACTAAAAAGAAGATGCTGCAAGAACAACACAACTGTGCATGAAACAATAAAAATGAAGTGTTTGGAAAAAACCTGGGATTTTTATTGATGAAGAAGGGGATGCCTTGGGCATCCCCAAGCTTTGACGCTTGTACCTCTTGAATATTTCTTGGGGTGACACGGGGTGGCATCCCCAAGCTTGAGCTTTAGTCCATTCTTCATCTCATTACATTATTCCTTCCATACACCTGAAATTTTTCTTCATACAAAACTTCACACAATCTTTATTAGCAACATTAGTGCACTCAAGATAATAGGTATTTTAGGTTCAGTTCCACCACGAATAAAACTTCCATTAAAACACAAGCAACTGTAGCACTTCCCTCAAAAAGCTTAATTCCCCAAAAGAACTCAAAAAGGAACCAACAAGAAACAAATGCAAATAATGGCAGAAATCTGTCAAAACAGACCAGCAGGTAAAGACGAATTTTTTCGAAGACCTTCTGTTGCTCAAATTGAAAAGTGTTAAACTAACGAAAGTTAGATACCAACCTGGGGCAGAAGCACAAAAATTGACGCCTCAAAAGTACGTACAGAGATTTTACACGAATTTCTACGATGAAGCACAGAAATCTGTTTCGGGACAGCAACTTTTCCAATTATTACTTCTCTCTCATTAGAGGTTACTCTTGGCACAAAAAGCAAATAAACTTCCAAAACTCATCTAAAAAACTTTTGGGTTATCTTCCAATAAGTACTTTTCTTTAACGCCTTTAAGTTAGGCATAAGAAACAAGAAAAAAGATCAAGTGTTCTCAAATGAAGAAGCATTAAGAGCAAATTTTGTTTTCATAGGAGAGGCAAAAGAAATTTTCTCTTTCTTCTTAGGGAAGTGTTCTATACATTTCTTGAGTGGGAGTTGATATTTCATGGTGCCTTCTTTCATATCAATAATGACACCAACAGTTCTAAGAAAAGGTCTTCCCAACGTAATAGGACAAGAAGCATTGCATTCAACATCCAAAACATAGAAATCAATGGGGACATAGGCATTGTTAACCATAATAAGAACATCATTAATACTCCATGTGAGTTTATTTTTAGCATTATCATCAAGTGGGACATTCAAATAACAATCTTCCAATGGTGGCAAATCAAGCATATCATAAATCCTTCTAGGCATAATTGAAACACTACTATCAAGATCACATAAAGATTTGAAATGAAAATCATTCACTTTCATATTAATGATGGGTTGCCAACCATCTTCTTGTTTCATAGGAATAGAAGCTTTATGTTTCATCTTTTCTTCTTTAATTTTTATGAGAGCATCAGTAATGTGTTTTGTAAAGGCCATATTCATAGCACTAGCATTAGGACTTTTAGCAAGCTTTTGTAGGAACTTAATAACTTCAGAGATATTGCAACCATCAAGATCAAAATCATAATTATCATCTAAAGTAGTAGAGCTATTACTAGCCTCAACATTAGTGGCAGTGATAGTAGAAACACTAATGTTTCTAGCAATTTCATCTTCTCTTTCCCACTTAGCAGGCAATTCAGCTAATAGTCTAACATTTTCATCAATTCTAACTTGTATGTCATTAGTAGCAGCAAAGGGATTATCATTAGTTTCAGGTTTAGCAGCCATTTTATTCAAAAAAAATGAGCTTCAGCCAATGATGCTATATTTCTTTCAGCATTAGAGAGTTTCTCCTCAATAGTTTTATTGGAAGCAGTTTGTTTACTAATAAAATCTTTAAGCGTAACTTCAAGTTCAGAGGGAGCACTCTTATTATTGTTGTAGGAATTTCCATAAGCATTACCATTGTTGGGAGGATACGGCCTATAATTATTATTACCAAAATTATTCCTGTAGGCATTGTTGCTAAAATTGTTATTTCTTATAAAGTTCACATAAACTTGCTCTTCTTGAGCAACCAAAGAGGCTAAGGGAACATGATTTGGATCAATATGAGATTTCCCATTAACAAGCATAGACATAATAACATCAATTTTATCACTCAAGGAGGAGGTTTCTTCAACAGAATTTACCTTTTTACCTTGTGGAGCTCTTTCAGTATGCCATTCAGAATAGTTAACCATCATATTATCTAGAAGCTTTGTTGCAGCACCCAAAGTAATGGTCATAAAGGTACCTCCAGCAGCAGAATCCAATAGATTTCTTGAAGAATAGTTCAATCCTGCATAAAAGGTTTGGACAATCATCCAAGCAGTCAGTCCATGAGTGGGACAATTCTTTACCAAAGATTTCATTCGTCCCAAGCTTGAGCAACATGTTCATTATCAGATTGTTTAAATTTCATTATTTCACTTCTCATAGATATAATCTTAGCAGGAGGATAGTATTTTCCAATGAAAGCATCTTTGCATTTAGTCCAAGAATCAATACTATTCCTAGTTAAGGAATTTAACCCTTTAGCTTTTCCTCTCAACGAGAAAGGAAACAATTTAAGCTTAATAATATTCCCATCTATATCCCTATGCTTTTGCATCTCACAAAGTTCAACTGAGTTATTTAGATGAGCAGTAGCATCTTCATTACCAATACCAAAAAATTGTTCTGTCATAACAAGATTGAGTAAAGTAGGTTTTATTTCAAAGAAAGTAGCTTCAGGAATAGGTGGAGCAATAGGTGTGCTCATGAAATCATTGTTGTTGGTGCTAGTGAAGTCACACAACTTAGTATTTTCTAGAGTAGTCATTTTTTTGTGTTTTTAATAAAGAAAGCAAACTAGTAAAACTATTTTTTTTGTGTTTTTTATAAAGAAGCAAGCAAACAAAGCAAAAGTAAACTAAGCAAAACAAAAATAACAAAGTAAAGAGATTGGTTATGAGGGACTCCCCTTGTGAAGATGTCCTTGACTCCCGGGCAACGGCGCGAGAAAAAGCTTTGATGGCCCAAGATATCTCGAGCTCGTTGGGGAACCCCAAGAGGAAGGTATGATGAGCACAACAGCAAGTTTTCCCTCAGTTATGAAACCAAGGTTTAATCGAACCAGTAGGAGCAAGGAAACACCCCAAAGGTGTTGCTAGCTGATCTTTGGCAGGGCGCACTACCGGTGCCAGCAGCAACGTGGAGACCTGCACAACACAACCACAGAATTTTGTCCCCAACTTATAGTGAGGTTGTCAATCTCACCGGTTTTGCTGAAAACAAAGGATTAAATGTATTGTGTGGAAGAAAGTAATAGTTTGCAGAAAGTAAACAGGAAGCAGTAAACAGTTGATTGTAGATTGATGATAAAAGAAAGGACCGGGGTCCATAGTTCACTAGTGGTGGCTCTCCTTAAGATAGATGACATGTTGGGTGAACAAATTATAGCAGGGCAACTGACAAACATCGAGAAAGCAATCATGCATATACTACTCATCTTAACTCCTTTAAGATTTGATTGGGCATTACAACATTATACATAGACCGTAATCCAACTGCATCTATGACTAATAATCCACCTTCAGGTTATCATCCGAACCCCCTCCAGTTTTTAGTTGCAAGCAACAGATAATTGCATTACGCATTGCGTGTAATGTAAATAATACGATTGTTCTATGAACAAAGGATTGTTGTTTTCTCCCTAGTAGCAACAGCACATCTAGTACCTTAGAGATTTCTTTCACTTCCCTAGATTACTAGAGGCATGAACCCACTATCGAGCATAAATACTAACCCTTGGAGTTGCTAGCATCTACTTGGCCATGATAGCTACTAACAACGGAAAGCATGCAAGATCACAAATAACAAAGGCATGATAGAATCAATAATCAATCTAAAACAGCATCTCAATATCCATCGGATCCCCGCAAACACAACATGTAAGATTACAAATAGATGGTCTTGATCATGAACGGAGCTCACAAGATCTAGACATGATAGCACAAAGGAGGAGAACCAGCCATCTAGCTACTACATGGACCCGTAGTCCAAGGATGAACTACTCACGCATCACACCGGAGGCTTGCATGATGATGAAGAAGGCCTCCAGGGTGAATTCTCCCCTCCGGCAGGGTGCGGGGAAGAGCTTCAGATCCCTCCCGATCCAGGGATGGAGATGACGGCGGCTACAGACTCTTTCGTGGATTTTTGTTCGGGTCCTTAGAGTTTTTGTATCGGAGGCATCTTATAGGCGAAAGGGGAGGCCGAGGGCATGCCGGAGGTGGCAAGACCACCTCTTGGCGTGGGCCAGGCTAGGTCGTGTGGCTAGGTAGGGTGGGGGCCCCCTGGCCTCTTTTGTCTCGTATTCTGGCTCCTTGTGTCCCTCGATGAAAAACTGACTTTGGCTTTTGTTGAGGGCAAACCTCTAGGGTGGCCCAATCTTTCACGATTCCCTTTCAAATCGAGGATGGATTGCGGGGAGAGGAGGGGAGGATGAACACGATGAACTCACGCACGAAGAAACGATGAACACACACACAAAATGATACGAATAGTTTGCCCAATCTTTCAAGATGCACCTCCTGATCTAATGGATCTGATAGTTCTCCCAATCATGTGAGCGGAACACGTAACCTGGAGATGGGGAACGCCAATCCCGCGAGCAACTCGACGATCAACGACGAACCTCACGCTAGGATAGACACGCCAAATCTCGACAACCCTCGATAACTCGAGGACCTTCGTGCCCACACGATTACTCTTGACAATTCAAGAACCCTCATGTCTTTATTATGGATAACTGGATGAACGTCCGAGATGCCGTCACACACGCCGATCCCAGAGGGACGATGATAATATGAACTTTAAGTTCTACATTATTCTGAATAAACTCAAAGCTAAGCTAAACCCTAGATCGGCCAGCTCCTTATATGAGGGCTAGGGCAGACCGACTCGACCTAGTCGGTTGGACAGGCCCAAACCGACATCTAAACTAACTGGACTCTAAACAGGATACATCCGGTTCGGACTGGTCCAAACACGATCGGACAGCCAGATTCTCCGGGCTTAGTCCCTCATCATCCTCCCATTCTTCAAAAGGCGTTGTCCTCAACGCTAGAGGGTAGTCTCCAGAACATGGTGTCAGATCAGCAACATCACCAATATGGGCATGAAGGAGGAGGTGAAGCCTAATTTTAGGACTCCACCAAGCTAGGTGATGCGGGCGCATCCCATTGATGATTGACACGCCAGGACGACCTACGGTATGTAATGATAACTCTAAGGTTGTGTCAAATATTGTTTCTATGTTATTGAGTCTGAGTCCATGTTAGGTTCGAGTCCGTTTGTGTGTTCGGTTTGGGTCTATCCAACCGACTAGTTGCGGGCCTCCTATATAAAGGAGCCAGCTGCCTAGGGTTTAGGAGAGTTCAGTTGTTTAGTCTACAAACTATATTGTGCTCCACCATGTATCATCCCTCCGGAGACGGCGATACCGTTATCAGATTATTATTGCTACGGAGGTTCTTGTGTTCATCAAGGATTGTCGTGCTCAGGTTTGAGGCATGGTGATCTTCATCATGTTACTTGCTGGATTAATTCCTCTTCTTTAGGTGACGTTCATCATGTTATTAGGAGATCATCTATCTGGTTGAATCGCTGTGAAAGATTGGGACAAAACTCAAAGATCATTGGCTTGATCCAATCAGGTGTTTACTAGATTTCGATCGGCAAAGAAAAGAAGGAGCAACTCGATCGTACTCCAAATCGATTCCGAGCGGGATTGATCTTATTGTCTGATCGGAGTGCAGCTTCAGATCAGTAATTCCCAGGGAAATTAATGGAAGGCAGCGCACACCAGAGACAGTTTGTTAAAAACACTAATCGCTGCCGGCCGCCTCGTTTTGGATCGGAAAGGGATCGGAGGTTGTTTTCCATCGCCAAAGGGATCACGTGTCCGGTTGTATTTCTTCCGCACAAGATCCAAATCCGGGGAGTACAGATCCGATCGTAATTGAAAAAAAAGGGAGACCCGCCGCCGTACGCCTCACTCTCCGCTCGTGAAGAAAAAAAAAGGGAGACCCGCCGTCGCACGCGCTCGTGAAGGAAACGCCTGGCGGCGCCGCTCGTGGCCGATCCCACGCTCGCGTGGCCGAATCAAAAAAAAAGGAAAGTGGCGATCGAGGGAACTGACTCGCACCTGCCTGGGCCGCCTAGCGTCGCCCCGCGTGCCCGCACGCCTAAGGACAGACTATCCTCGAGCAAGGCCGCGCGCGCTCGGTAGGATCAGGAAAGAGGCCGCCGTACGCCTGCCGTTTGTTTTTTTCGCCTCGCTAGACCACAGCGGGCGTGTGCCCTTGAGCGAGCTGTATTGCAGGAGCGTTGTCATTCTTTCTCTGTACGTACTGCTCTAAGAATTGGATCAGTGAATATCAAGAAACAGCTACTTGGACTCTAGTAAAGGAAAGAAAAAGGAGATAAAAAAATAGATCGCTGCGGTATCTGTGTGATTTTTGGTCAGAGTTCTGCTAAAGTTTAGAGATGGATCTTGAGGGTAATATTAGAGATTTTTCAGCGCAAGACATCTATAATGATTATCTAGACCTGAAAAATTATGTGCGTTGGGATTTTAATAAATTAAAGTGGAAGCTCCTACATAGAGCAACCTCGACAGAATACAAGTTATGGGAAGAGACAATGCAAGCTAGTTTTTCGCTTATGTGTTGATCTTGCTCCAGATCTGCAGTTTGACGACACTATCACTTTTCGTCTTGTAAAAAGGCGCGAGGATGCGCGAATTTTCCGGTGGTGGAATATGGACACACGTACGCGAGGTGTCTCAATAAATACTGTTTGGGCGGACTAAAAGTGTTTACATGCTAAATTTTTGGCACCATCAGAGATAGAGGACAGGGTGATTGTTCCGGAGGATGTTATACCATTGAGTGGGCTGAATTTGCAACTCAAGAAAGTACAAGATGATACTTGCATGACAGTTGACAAGGGCCAGCGTTGGAATTTATTTCAAGCGCAGTGTATGATCAAAGGCAAAGCATGCAAGTTGATTGTTGATGGAGGAAGCTATACTAATGGCATTAGCAAGGCAATGGTGGCAGCATTGGGGTTGTCCACATGACGTATTCCTGAACCTAAGCATCTACAGTGGTTAAATAACTACGGTATGGTGAAGGTAACTCATAAGGTACGTGTGCCATTTATAGTTGGTGATTATATTGATGATATTGAGTGCGATGTGTTGCCATTGGAGGTATGTGGGTTGTTACTTGGTCGTCCATGGCAGTATGATCGCAACGTTACACATGCTGGAAGAGCAAATACATATTCTTTTGTGCATGGTGGCAAACAGCAGACTTTGAAGCCTATGCAGGATGATCACATAAAGTCTGATGTAGAGCTGGTGGTGCATAAGGAGAAGGTGCGCAAGGCTAAGTCAAAATATGGGCTAGCTAAGGTGCAGGATGGAGAGCATGATGCACAGTGCGACAATATTGATATTGCTTTAGCTATGCCTGTAGATGACAAGCCAGTGGAACTTGTTAGTGACAAGCCAGTTGAAGTGCATCCTCTTATTGCTGAGAGGAAGGATGTTGCAGCATGTGTTTCGAAGGTTGTATGTGTTGACACAGGTGTTCAGACGGAGGATATTTGTGCTCCTGATGTTCTAGTGCATGTAGTGCAACGGGGTAACAAGAGCAGTTTTGTTAGCACACCTATGAGGCATTTTGTTGGGACAGTTGTGCGGATGCATAGACGCAAGGATGGACATATTCGTCAGTTGTGTGGTCCAGGCATTACTCATCTTATGCAGGGTCGTGCAAAGAAGGTCCATGTTCAGCAACCACGGGTTCCAACAAGAGTTGAGAAGAAGAAGAAGACGGTGGCGCCTAGGTCCAAGCTCGTATGGAGACGCAAGGAGGTGCAGGCGCCGAGGGATGTATCAAGTCGAGCAGGCCAAGAGGGAGGATGCGGTGAGGAAGGCAAGCAAGACTTGGAGATGGCGAAGACGCGTGAAGTGATTGTTCATATCACGCCACCTTTCCGACCCGACCCGCAAGCGTTGGGGACAACGCTTCTTGAAGGGGGGATGATGATATGGGCATGAAGGAGGAGGTGAAGCCTAATTTTAGGACTCCACCAAGCTTGGTGGTGCGGGCGCATCCCATTGATGATTGAAACACCAGGACGACCTACGATATGTAATGATAAGTCTAAGGTTGTGTCAAATATTGTTTCTATGTTATTGAGTCCGAGTCCATGTTAGGTTCGAGTCCGTTTGTGTGTTCGGTTTGGGTCTATCCAACCGACTAGTTGCAGGCCTCCTATATAAAGGAGCTAGCCGCCTAGGGTTTAGGGGAGTTCAATTGTTTAATCTACAAACTATATTGTGCTCCACCATGTATCATCCCTCCAGGGACGGCGATACCGTTATCAGATTATTATTGCTACGGAGGTTCTTGTGTTCATCAAGGATTGTTGTGCTCAGGTTTGAGGCGTGGTGATCTTCATCACGTTACTTGCTGGATTGATTCCTCTTCTTCAGGTGACGTTCATCGCGTTATTGGGAGATCGTCTATCTGGTTGAATCGCTGTGAAAGATCGGGACAAAACTCAAGGATCATTGGCTTGATCCGTATCACAAAACCACGATACACACCAATAGCTCACGCTGGCGGTGACCGGTCCGGCGCAATCCCTAGGATCGGCGTCGGGCGGAGGACTCTCTCTCGAACCGGCATGGCGAGATGGGAGACTCGGTGAGATCTTGACGTCTTGGCAAAGGGACACCGATGCCAAGGCCTTGTACAACAGGGAGGCACGATGCAAACTCCAACGAGGTTTGGTGATATTGGTGCTCCTTGGTCAAGGAGCATGAGGCAAGAATTAGATAAATCCACAAAGGGGTTTCCACTAATTCCAATATCAAGCCTAGGGTTTACAATGGAGGTGGGGGACTATATATAGGCCAGCCACTTAAACAGGGCTACTTTAGGAATAAACTACAAGTTCTGGATGGACTAAGGGGTACATGGGCCGTAGGCCCAAAGGCCTTTTCATGCCTGGTGACGGGCGGTACGGAGACTCCGGTGTGGTGGATTGGAGATTCCGGTCGGTCTTCGGACCGGCCTCCGGAGGGGCCTTCAGATTGTCCCAAGGCTCGGCTCTAGGGGAAGACCGGAGGTGGGGCCGGAGACTCCGGTGTCTTCAGGCCAGAGACTTTGGTGGACCGGAGACTCCGGTGTGCGCATACCGGAGACTCCGGTCGGAGCAGCTCCAGCGGCTCCAGCTTCATGCTCTGCTCCTTGTTCTCCATCCTTGGGTTCTTGGTGATGTGTCGAAGCTTCGTACCTGATGATGCATAGGGTAGTTGCATGAAGTAGCATACCATCCAAGGAGGTATCAAATTGGCACGAGGAGAGGAGCGATTTCACCTTAGCTTGTAGGAGTTTGGCTCGGGCATGAGTCATGGGTCCACTCGGGGGACTTGTTGGTGTACATGTAGGAGCATCCGTAGGACGGGCCGCATCAGCTCCCCCCCCTTGGGAAAGAGTTGTCCTCGACTCTTCGTGGTTATCATCTTGAGCATCTCCATGGTAGGGTGAGAGATCCTTGACATTGAATGTATTGCTTGCAAGGTACTTGGAGGTCGGTATGTCGATGATGTAGGCGTTGTTGTTGATTCTTTTGATGACCTTGAAGGGACCATCTCCTCTTGGCTTGAGCTTGGAGTCACGTTCCTTGGGGAAGCGGTCTTTGCTTAGGTGTATCCACACAAGGTCACCTTCTTCAAAGATCATCTCCTTCTTGTCCTTGTTTAACCTTGAAGCTTAGCGAAGGACTTGTTGTTCGATAGTAGCTCTTGTTTCTTCATGAAGTTTCTTCATAGCTTGTGCGCGTTTCTCGACGTCCATGTTCGTGCGCTCATGGAGAGGTAGTGGTAGGATGTCGAGTGCGGTGAGGGGCTCAAAACCATAGACGATCATGAATGGACTCCTCTTGGTTGTTGAGTGCTTGGCTCGATTGTAGGCGAACTTGGCGTGTGGGATGCATTCCTCCCAATCCTTCAAGTTCTTCTTGATCAATACACGAAGGAGTGTCCTGAGGCTTCGGTTGACAACTTCGGTTTGACCATCAGTTTGAGGATGCGATGTGGATGAAAAGAGTAGCTTGACGCCGAGCTTGTCCATGAGGGTCTTCCATAAGTAGCTCATGAATTTGACGTCGCGGTCGGAGATGATTGTTCGTGGCACACCATGTAGACGGACGATTTCCCTGAAAAACAGATTTGCAACATGTGAAGCATCGTCGGTCTTATGGCACGGTATGAAGTGTGCCATTTTGGAACAGTGATCCACAACAACAAATATAGAATCATGACCATGCTTAGATCTAGGTAATCCTAACAAGAAATACATGCTAATGTCGGACCAAGGTGTATGAGGAATAGGCAATGGCATATAAAGACCATAGGGATTATCTTGCGACTTAGCTTGAACACATGTCGTGCATCGTTGAACGTAGTGCTCCACGTCGCGCTTCATCTTGGGCCAAAAGTAGTGAGTGGAGAGCATGTCCAATGTCTTGTTACGGCCAAAGTGACCTATGAGGCCTCCACCATGAGATTCTTGGAGAAGCAAAAGTTGAAGCAACGACTTCGGAATGCATAACTTGTTTTTTTTAAATAGAAACCCCTCATGCAAATAGAAATCATCAACTCCTCTGTCATTGGAGCACTTTGCGAAAATTGGTTCAAAGAACGGATCAGAAGCATACAAAGATTTTATTTCCTCAAGACCCAACACGTTGATTTCAAGTCTCGTAAGAACGCTTGTATGTTTGCGAGACAATGCATCCGCAACTACATTATCTTTGCCCTTCTTATACTTGACAATGTACGGAAAAGACTCCATGAACTCAACCCACTTAGTGTGTCTCTTGCTCAAGTTGGCTTGGCCTTTGAGATATTTCAACGACTCGTGGTCGGAATGTATGATAAATTCCTTGGGCCAACGGTAGTGTTGCCAAACTTGAAGGACACGAACTAAGGCAAAAAGCTCTTTGTCATAAATCGGATAGTTAAGGCGAGCACCATGAAGTTTCTCGCTATGGTAGGCTATAGGACGTCTGTTTTGCACAAGGACTCCTCCAATGCCAATACCACTAGCATCACACTCTATCTCAAAAGTTTTTGTGAAATCCGGTAAAGCAAGAAGAGGTGCTTCGGTGAGCCTCTTTTTAAGTTCGTCAAAAGATTTTTGTTGTGCTTTGCCCCACACGAAGGTGACATTCTTTTTGGTCAATTCATTAAGGGGGCAAGAAATGGTTGAAAAGTCTTTCACAAAGCGACGATAGAAACCGGCCAACCCATGAAAACTTCGGAGTTCACTCACATTTGTTGAGGTGGGCCAATCTCATATGTCTTTTACCTTGGAAATATCAACTTCAATTCCCTTCGAAGAAACGGCAAATCCAAGAAAAATCAACTTGTCTTTAGCAAAAGTGCACTTGGGAAGATAAGCATAAAGCTTTTCATGTCAAAGGATTTGCAAAACTTCCTTGACATGTGTTATATGGTCCTCAAGTGATTTGCTATAAACAAGAATATCATCAAAATAGACAACAACACTTTTTCCAATGAGAGAACGCAAAATATGATTCATGAGGCGCATGAAGGTGGATGGGGCATTAGATAATCCAAAGGGCATAACCAACCATTCATAGAGACCAAGTTTGGTCTTGAAGGCAGTTTTCCACTCATCACCTTCATCCATGCGTATTTGATGGTAACTACTACGAAGATCAATTTTCGAAAAAATAGTGGCTCCACACAACTCATCAAGCATGCCATCGAGACGTGGTATGGGATGTCGATAACACATGGTGATAGCATTGATTGTATGGCAGTCCATGCATAACCGTAACGTATCATCTGTCTTTGGAACAAGAATCACGGGTACGATACTTGGAGTAGTGCTAACTTGGATCAAACCTTTGGAGACGAGTTGGTTGATTTGACGTTCGATCTCCTTCGTCTCCTCAGGGTTCGTGCGGTAGGCGGCGCGGTTTGGAAGAGGTGCGCCGGGGATGAGGTCAATGCGATGTCCGATGCCGCAAAGAGGAGGTAGTCCATGTGGGAGCTCCTCGGGGAACACATCCTTGAATTCCTGCAAAACACTCATCAAAGATGGAGGAACATTGGTTAATTCATTAGTTCCTTGCGCTAGTCCCTTGCAAATGAGGACATAGTGTAAGATGGATGGGTTGTTCCGAACATCTCTCATCTCACTTTTGGTGGCAAGGAGAACACTCTTAGTTTTTCCACTCGAGTTTGGCTTGTGGCTCTCACTCACTATGAGGTGGTTCTCTCTCTCACCGCTCTTCTCACAAGTAGGTGTTGTGCTTTGCACCCTCGCTAAAGCCTTTGCATTGTCTGCAATTATTTGGCTAGGAGTCATCGGTTGCAAAACACATGTTTTGTTGAGCCATTTGAAGGTGTATACATTGGTGCGACCATCATGTTGCGCAGCCTTGTCAAATTGCTACGGTTGACCAAGAAGCATGTGGCAAACTGTCATAGGAACCACATCACACTCCACCGTATCTTTGTAAGGACCAACGGCGAAGGAGACCAATACGGTATTCTTGATCTTTACGGGCCCTTGGTCACTTAGCCATTTCACGTGGTAGGGGTGCTTGTGCGGATGGAGGGTGAGGTTGAGCTTCTCGCACAACTCAGTGATAGCAAGGTTGTGACAACTCCCTCCGTCAATGATCACCTTGATAGATTTGCCATTGATGTCGGCTCATGTTTGGAAGATATTGGAGCGCTGGTCTTCATGATCTTGTGCTTGAGTGGTCAAGAGCCTTGTGACGACAAGCAATGGACTTGCGTCATGTTCACACATGAGGAGTTCTTGATCATCTTACACTCGTTGCCTTGCCATTGCTTCCTTGACACGGGCATCAAACTCATCTTCACTCAAGTACTCTTCATCACCATTGTCATGGATGAACAAGACTTTCTTGTTTCCACATTCGGCCGACTTGTGTCCTTTACCTCCACACTTGTAGCATTCACCATTGAAAGGTGTATCACTTTTTGCTTGCTTGCCACTTGGGGGCAGTTTTCCTTGAGGAAGTGTGGGCTTGAAGGAAGGCTTGGAGGTACTTGAAGAGCTTCCATTAAAAGTTGTTGGTGTAGCGTTTGAAGCTTGCTTATAGGTGAAATATGTCTTGGGCTTGTTGTACTTGATGTCCCCTTGCACTTGACGTTCCGCCTTTGTTGCTATGTGCACAAGCTCAACCATGGTGTTGTATGTTTGGAACTCGACGATGTGCTTGATTGGGTGATTCAAGCCAATAAGGAAACGTGCCATTGTTTGCTCCATGCGCTCATCAATGTTGGGGCGAATCAAGTTGAGTTCCATTTCCTTGAAGTACTCTTCCACGGTCTTTGTCCCTTGACGAAGCGCTTGAAAGTTGTTGAAGAGGTCACGCGTGTAGTGCGCGGGGACGAACCGGGATCTCATGTGAGCTTTCATGTCATGCCAAGTTGTGATTGGCGGCTCTTGTCTTGCATCACGAGCAACTTGAACTTGTTCCCACCAAAGGTTGTCGTAATCATCAAACTCAAGTGAAGCCATGACAACCATCTTTTCGTTGCTATAATTGTGCATGTGGAAGATCTTGTCGACTTTGAGTGCCCATGAGAGGTATTCTTCAGGGTCATTGGGTCCGGTGAACTTGGGCATTGTGAACTTGACCTTGCCAAAAGTTTCTCCATCATTGTGGTCATTGCGACGAGCATGGTGACCTTGTTGATGATCTTGTAGTTGGGGAGGTGGAACTTGGTTCTCGCGTCCTTGTTGCGGAGCTTGCTCTTGATATTGTTGTTGAGGAGCTTGCTCTTGCTCTTGGCAAGGTTGTTGACGTGGTTGAGTCGCGTGGGCCTCATCGTGGCGGGGGTGTGGAGCCTCTTTATGCGGATGATGCCGAAGAGGAGGCTTGTTCCTTGGTTGGTGATGTTGGTTAGGCACATGGGCCTCACGGCGAAGAACATGGTCATGAGCCTCTTGACGTGGTGGGCGTCGCTCAATTTGTATCACTTGACGCTCCAAGTTTTGTTGAGGCGGAGGAGGCGCCTCGTGATGACCATGGTGTCGGTGTGGACGTTCATGACATTGATGACGAGGAGGAGGATCTTGGAGAGCTTCACGTCGATGACGAGCTTGATTCTCCAAATTGGAGTCATCAGTTGTTGTGTCAAGTATGTGTCGCGGTCGATGGTGGTAGACTTGCGGTTGCGCTTGCGGTTCCTCTTGTGGTTGCTCTTGTTGGATCACTAGTGCCCTTGCGTGATGACGGTGTGCTTCTTGCCTTGGTCGTAGCCTTCAAGAGAGGTCACCATCATAGCTTGACGTTGCGGCATGCCGTGGGGAAGGTACATAGTTCGAAGAGGTTCCATCTTCAACCATGGGGGCATCATTGCGTCTTGGAGCACTTGGAGGTAGATCTTGTTGTGTAGGTGCACGACGACGCGAAGAACTTGAAGAGCTTGAAGCACGTGAACGCGGTCTTGACATTCCATCGATGAGGCGTCAAAGATTGTTATTTGTTTCAGTGACGGAGCGTTGAAGTGACTCATTTTGGTGGCCAAAGTTGTGATGCATTGCTTGCATTTGCCTTTCGAGGCCATCGAAGCGGTTGTCGATGTTCTTGAACTCGGTTTGCGTCTCGCCAAATTGTTCATCTTGTCACGTCTCAAGGGCTTGGCAACGTTCACAGAACTCTTGGCGGACGATGAAGTGACTTGCGCGTGTCATGTACGGTCCTTGATCTTCTTCTTGGGGAGGTGGTTGGCTTGGCTCACCGTGCCTATCCATCATGCAAGATACATAAGTATTGTATATGGAAGTGGAATATGGTGGTGTTAGCCTTGTACCTCACCTTGGGGATTGTGCCAAACTAGAAACCACAAGTGAGAGCTATAAGCGTGCAAAGTGGAAATGCAAAGAAAACTCACACTAAAGAAAGAACTAACTCTCAAAAGCTTGTTGGTGGTAGGTTAGGATTGTGGAATGCCAAAGAACCAACCAAAAGAAAAGGGATAGTCAAAAGTGGGTAAAATCCAACAAAACTCAAGTCAAAGGCGAAGGTCAACAACTCAAAAGGGTGACGGGAACCTACGACTATATACACACACGTGGAGAAAGTTGGGATTGACACGACTATGAAAATGAGCAAACAAAATGTCCTAACGAAGACTAAGCTCGTTGTCGTGCCAATGCAAGGAGAGATCGTGGCTCGTTTGCAAAGAGGGAAAATGAGCAACGGATTTGTGCACTTGCCTTGGGCGCTCTTCTTTCTCTCTTGCTTACAAGCTTTGAGACTCTCTTCAGCAAAGGGGGACTAGTTTTCTTTTGCTTTTTCTTTGTATCTTTTTTTTGCTCTCTCTTGATGCTACCTAGTCACACTTGATATTGCTCTTGCACTCTCACTATCCACGGACAAATGCACAATGCTCAAGCAAACACAAGATGAGCCACTCTCATAGGATAGGTACACACAAAGGAAGATAGGGGTTAACAAGGTGACGCAAGTTATACCTTCGTTGGTGATGATGAACTTGGCGTCGGTGGTGCGAGATGATGTTCGTGGGCCATGGTGTCGATGAGCGCGGGGTTTGTTGATGCGGAATCTTATTGTTAGTTGACGACATGCACATGGGCAAAACAAACAAGGGGAAATTAGCCAATGCAAGATTAGAGGCAAAACTGTCAAAACCAGGCGTCAGGCCGGAGACTCTAGGGTTTCAAGCCGGAAACTCCGGTGCAGGCCGGAGACTCCGGTCTGGAGTCAGATCGCGAACTGCTCGTGTTCTTGAGCGGAAATCCACGCCTTGGGTCCTCAAATCCGCGAAAAATTGGCCAAATTGGGCTGGGAAAACGGCGGATAAAGCTGGACCAACACCTAAGACAAGGTTTGGTCGGATGAAAACCACAAATAACACTCCAAATCAATAGATCGATCCAAAGGCAAATTTGGGCTGTTTTTTTGGGGATTTTCGAATTTTTGGTGGATAGAAGAAAATTTTGTGGGGGAAATTGTGAGCAACGAAGCTCCTGATACCAATATGTTGGGGGCAAACCTCTAGGGTGGCCCGATCTTTCACGATTCCCTTTCAAATCGAGGATGGAGTGCGGGGAGAGGAGGGGAGGATGAACATGACGAACTCACACACGAAGAAACGATGAACACACACACACAAAACCATGATACACACCAATAGCTCACGCCGGTGGTGACTGGTCCGGCGGAATCCCTAGGATCGGCGTCGGGCGGAGGACTCTCTCTCGAACCGACATGGCGAGATGGGAGACTTGGTGAGATCTTGACGTCTTGGCAAAGGGACACCAATGCCAAGGCCTTGTACAACGCGGAGGCACGGTGCAAACTCCAACGAGGTTTGGTGATATTGGTGCTCCTTGGTCAAGGAGCATGAGGCAAGAATTAGATAGATCCACAAAGGGGTTTCCACTAATTCCAATATCAAGCCTAGGGTTTACAATGGAGGTGGGGGACTATATATAGGCCAGCCTCTTAAACAGGGGTACTTTAGGAATAAAAGACAAGTTCTGGACGGACTAAGGGGTACATGGGCCGTAGGCCCAAAGGCCTTTTCATGCCTGGCGACGGTCGGTCCGGAGACTCTGGTGTGGTGGACCGGAGACTCCGGTCACGACCGGAGACTCCGATCAGGACCGGAGATTCCGGTCGGTCTCCGTACCGGCCTCCAGAGGGGCCTTCAGATTGTCCTAGGGCTCGGTTCTGGGGGCAGACCGGAGGTGGGGCCGGAGATTCCGGTGTCTTCAGGCCGGAGACTTTGGTGGACCGGAGACTCCGGTGTGCGCAGACCGGAGACTCCAGTCTGAGCAGCTCCAGCGGCTCCAGCTTCATGCTCTGCTCCTTGTTCTCCATCCTTGGGTGCTTGGTGATGTGTCGAAGCTTCGTACCTGATGATGCATAGGGTAGTTGCATGAAGTAGCATACCATCCAAGGAGGTATCAAATTGGCACGAGGAGAGGAGCGAGTTCACCTTAGCTTGTAGGAGTTTGGCTCGGGCACGAGTCATGGGTCCACTCGGGGGACTTGTTGGTGTAGATGTAGGAGCGTCCATAGGACAGGTTGCATCAGCTTTTGTCCCATCCAATTCCGAGAATATTCATTTTCTGACTTTCCTGGAACAAAAATAGCAGAAAACAGGCAGATGTCACTGTGGCTCTTGTTAATAGGTTAGTCCAAGAATGTGTATAGAAAGTACTCCAAAGTTGGAACAAAACATAAGAAAGTAGATAAAACCAAGCATGGAACATCAAAAATGATGGATACGTTAGCAACATATCAAGTACCTTTGCACCAGTGCTTGGTTACCATTCGTTACTATCCAAACAACCCAGAAATTGCTGCAACAGTGTGATGACAATTACCTATGATTTCTGGAATAGAGAATTGTGCCGCTATCATACTCACATCTCCGCCAAATTGGTTGTTCTGGTATCACTGTTTCACTTCCACTGATTGGATCCCAGGCCTTTGCCATGTTATACCCTTGCAGATAATGAAGTAGCATCGTACCATTGCAACATCCGAGTATATATGGTTTGTAGGATTTATGTACTTCCACCAGCATGTTCAGCTTCTGGAAGATGGATTGGTCAAGATTATGATCTGTTAAGAATCGAGCGTCCTCGGAGCTATTGGTGGAAAACCCAAGTAACGGCATTCCTATGTTGTGTGACAGGGTTAGCCTTTTGAAATCGTTGGTTACCATGAAGTCCATCCAACATTTTTGGGCCAATGATGCCCTTAGTATGCAGGATGGGTGCGGAGGAACCCTGACAAGAATCTGACCAAATACATCGCCTGGAAAGTCATTGATTGTTGCATATGTTCTTCCACCGAAGCTGGTAGGATGATGCAAATAGCACAAGTGCATCATCAGAATTAAGTAAACAACACAATGCACAATGCCAACCCTAAAATAAGAATTAATTAAACACCACAATGCATCATACAATTTTACAGGAAAATTTATCATCGAAATTTCCTAAACTGCACCCATATGAAAAACTACCTAAAAAGCAGAGTTTGTCAACAAAATAACCTAAACAGCACAAGGAATCAACTAGTGTAGTATGAAAGCACAGAAAAATGCTTCAGCATGTCAGAACTAGGCAAAGGGAATGAAGAACTTTTTTAGGTCACCGGGGAGGACAGAAAGGCCCCCACCTGAATTTTCTGGTTTTATCATAAAGAAGAGGAGAAAAAACAAACGTAGCTTCAGTGACTTGGTGAACCCAAGTCTCACTGGGACTTGCCCCAAGATCCACCTTCCATCTTAGATCAAACGTATGACAATAGCTCAGATTTTGAACTAAAAAGTAAAAACTATTCAAAAAATTGACAAAAAATCAGTAAATCATCGGTGCCTAGGTTTGAATCCTGTGAAAGTTTCATCCCATTTGGATCACTAGTTTGTGATTAAATAGATTTTTATGTTCCTAGTACTACTAGTTTAAACTAATATCAAGTACGTCCAGAAAAAACCCCGGAGCAGAATACACAAAAGAGGGAGGAAGTCAGGGAGACAAAATCCAACGCAGAACTTACAATGGGGTCGACGAGTTCTGAGCAGATGGAGCAGGCGCCGCTGATGAATGACGAGCCATAGCCATTGACGCTGAAGAAGCACGACCACGAGCTGACGCATTCCTAGCATCCCACGCAACCGTCGCTTTGGCAGCAGTAGCCAACATAGCCGAATTTGTTCCAGCAGCAGTCGACGAGGATTTTGACTGCGCCTCCACCGCTTTGCAAGTATCACTCAACACTGCCAAAGACTCCGATGCGGTACAAGCATCGGCCTCCGCATCCGCTTCACATGTATCCGTTGGTGCTGCTTCAGCAGCCACCTCTTGTTTACAAGCGTCCGTCGATGCAGAAAATGCATCCACCAACGCGGTTCCATTTCATGTAAACACCACGAGATTATTGAGCTCGCAATGCCCAAAAATCAATGCATTCTATCCTTCAGAAAGCCTGTAATGGCTGTAGGTTGGGGACATACATACCAGGGAATGGCGGTACGGTGGTGTTCAATGGTGAAGCGGCAGGACAGTCCGGTCGAGGGAGGGTGGCCAAGCAGAGAAGATGACGATGGGGTCGAGGGACACACGACTGAGCGACCTCGAAATCGAAACTAACTTTCGCCCTACTTTTTTTTTGCGAACCCCGTTTTTTAGGGGAAACCCTGGCTGTATTAATAGTAGCAACCACATGACTGATACAAGTTTGTGCACTTGTGTTGCTCAGTTTCCCACCTACAGACATCAAGTTTGTGCACTTATTCGTGTGATACAATCAATTGCTCGGTAAAATATTCCAGGTGGTAGAAGCCTGCCCTTTCTATGACATCAAGATCTAGAGTTTAAACATCGACCTGAAATTCCACAATCTACAACTACAGTTTTTGGTTTACTACCAGAAACATGCTAACAAATCACTCGCAACTAGCATTAAGATCATCATTAACAGAGCTGAAAAGGAAAAAAATTGAAAGATAAAAAACCACCGCAAGTTCGAATAAGATGGTTGTTGTTGCCAAATATAGTCACATAAAGCCAGGTCCAATATATATGTCATAATAGTACATCAAATATATAGATTAGTGGACACCACACACCAGCAGAGCAAAAAAACAGTTATAGTACCTAACTTAACAAACAGTCATCCTCACAAGAGACCCAAACCCTTCAAAAATGGAAGTAGAGCGGTCAATATGGTTTACAGATTTCCTCATCTTTTGCGGGATCAGGACTGTATGGGCATGGAGAATCTCGAATTTCTGTCAGGGTCTCATCTGCTTCTAGAGCCGAATTGAAAAGATTGTCAGCTTGTATTCCCACCTGTTCCAAGATCCGGTCGTACACCTGGCCAATCAGCTCGTCGCCATCCACATCAGGAAACTCAGGACCTAAGTTGTCAGCCATGAACTTTTGAAAATCAACAGAAGCATCATGAGCAACTGAAATTGATGTATTCCATCCTACAGTCAAATCAGCTATCCGCTTAGTGGATGTGGACACTTCTTCCTTTAGGCGCCTAATATGTTCGTCCTGGTGTTTCACTTTCTCTTGAAGGCACGAAATGATGTGTCTATGAGCTTTGTATTTCTCTCAGAGACGGGCAATTGCCAAATCCTTGTAGTGACCAACACCATTACGCCATGAGCAATATGGGTAAGGTGGAAACTGCAGATAACAAATCCAAAATTAAACCAGATTCTCATTTCAAAAAAAATAAACCAAATTCTCGTTTCACAATCCAAATTCAGCTACACACATCGTGCAAGCTCCATAGTGGTACCGCGAATGGCAAAGAACCATAGAGGCATATTTCCCAAACATGGGAAACAGAACCGACATGAAAAGGACCGTACTTTAGGGTTTGCCTTCTTAGCTGGCACATGAGCAGTCCTGGCCTTAGTATTAAGTGGCAATAGATCAGACTGACTTCATTTATCCAAATCATGATGCAACAAAAATGATCAGTATATTTTAGGGGACATTTTAAGTAATAAAGCGCTCTTTATCGAAAAAAATGTTTTCGGGGACAAAGCATAGGTTACTGAAATTCCAGCAAAGCAGCTGGATACATAAAAACACTTGTCACTCGATAATGCCTCTTCCACGGGTTGGACATGATGCTAAATGAAATGTAGCAAAAACAGTAAATTTTAGGAAAGAACACTTCAACTTCGCAATGTGAAGAAGGATACGTGCATTAATCTGATGCCAAGGATTGGGCGTGTTTCCCTTTAACGAAAAATATAATTTAAAGAACTCAGCAATGCAGGACACCAGCAAACAACAATCTGTTTATGAACGATATGCAGCAAATTACATCTGCATTGTTCAACAGAGGACCGTTCTGTGAAATAAAGCCAGGGCAAGCTTCCCATCCTCAAAAGACTCTTCTTGGCAGCATATACTTACTTATTTTCAGTGGACCTTATAACTAATTCCATGGCTACATCCATGGTGATCCTAGCTTTCTAATGTGGCATATAGATCTACTATTTCAAATAGAAATCACCTAAACAACTATCCGGATGGTTGCGGACTCACCGGAGATTGCACTAATGCGATGGAAAGGTGGACGCTGCTGGGTAAAGAAGGTGCGTGATAGGGGAGGTGCACAAATGTGAAAAAATGTAGCGATACTCATCTATAGATAGAGATAGCAGCAACATATAAACCAGATCAATTAGTAGTAACCACAAACTCCAGAAGGGCTGTAATCAGACTGTCAACTACTCCCATATTAATTAACCTAGTGTAATTTAACATGGCAGTACTATGAGATGGTGAGTACTAGTAAACAAAAGAGGATTACTTAATTATTAGTGGAATCTATAGCTGGCCAACAAAAGCATCATGAGCATGCTAAATATCTAGATTGTAGACCATACTTGGTTAAGAACCTAATGTCCAGCTCTAATTACCCAAATCTAAGAGCATCTATCCTATTTACGACTGAGTGCAGTGAGTTGGAGACATCCATTAACTTTGCAGCCATCTCGTCGGCATGCATCTGATGGCGCTCCTGCTCCTCCTTTTCGAGATCATCGTTGTTCTCGAGCTATAACCACAACGAAATCATCACGCGCTGCAGGGAAAGTGAGTGCAGTAGATCTACCCAGTGGACGAACATGCAGCACTCACATTCATAGTTGCAACCCAAGAACCTGCGGCCGAAGTTCGTTCCCTCGAACGCGATGCGGCGATGGGGCGCCAGGGCGCAGTCGCACCAGAGCCGGAGATCCGCATCGTTAACTGATGCAGCCTGTCCTACGGACGCTCCTACATCTACACCAACAAGTCCCCCAAGTGGACCCATGACTCGTGCCCGAGCCAAACTCCTACAAGCTAAGGTGAACTCACTCCTCTCCTCGTGCCAATTTGATACCTCCTTGGATGGTATGCTACTTCATGCAACTACCCTATGCATCATCAGGTACGAAGCTTCGACACATCATCAAGCACCCAGGGATGGAGAACAAGGAGCAGAGCATGAAGCTGGAGCCGCTGGAGCTGCTCAGACCGGAGTCTCTGGTCTGCGCACACCGGAGTCTTCGGTCCACCAAAGCCTCCGGCCTGAAGACACCGGAATCTCCGGCCCCACCTCCGGTCTGCCCCTAGAACCGAGCCCTGGGACAATCTGAAGGCCCCTCTGGAGGCTGGTTCGGAGATCGACCAGAATCTCCGGCCTAGACCGGAGTCTCCGGTCCACCACACCGGAGTCTCTGGACCGACCGTCGCCAGGCATGAAAAGACCTTTGGGCCTACGGCCCATGTACCCCTTAGTCCGTCCAGAAGTTGTCTTTTATTCCTAAAGTACCCCTGTTTAAGTGGCTGGCCTATATATAGTCCCCCACCTCCATTGTAAACCCTAGGCATGATATTGGAATTAGTGGAAACCCCTTTGTGGATCTATCTAATTCTTGGCTCATGCTCCTTGACCAAGGAGCACCAATATCCCCAAACCTCGTTGGAGTTTGCATCATGCCTCCGCGTTGTACAAGGCCTTGGCATCGGTGTCCCTTTGCCAAGACGTTAACATCTCACCGAGTCTCCCATCTCGCCGTGCAGGTTCAAGAGAGAGTCCTCCGCCCGACGCCGATCCTAGGGATTATGCCGGACCGGTCACCGCCGGCGTGAGCTATTGGTGTGTATCGTGGTTTTGTGTGTGTGTTCTTCGCGTTCTTCGTGCGTGTGTTCGTCGTGTTCATCCTCTCCTCCTCTCCCCGCACTCCATCCTTGATTTGAAAGGGAATTGTGAAAGATCGGGCCACCCTAGAGGTTTGCCCTCAACATATTGGTATCAAGAGCTTCGTTGCTCACGATTTCCCCCACAAAATTTTCTTCTATCCACCAAAAATTCGAAAATCCCCAAAAAACAGCCCATATTTGCCTTTGGATCGATCTCTTGATTTGGAGTGTTATTTGTGGTTTTGATCCGACCAAACCTTGTCTTAGGTATTGGTCCAGCTTTATCCTGCGTTTTCCTAGCCCAATTTGGCCAATTTTTCGCGGATTTGAGGACCCAAGGCATGGATTTCCGCTCAAGAACACGAGTAGTTCGTGATCTGACTCCAGACCAGAGTCTCTGGCCTGCACACCGGAGTCTCCGGCCTACCCTCACCGGAGTCTCCGGCCTGTACCAGAGTTTCCGGCCTGAAACCCCGAAGTCTCCGGCCTGACGCCTGATTTTGATAGTTTTGCCTCTAATCTTGCATTGGCTAATTTCTTCTTGTTTGTTTGTGCCCGTGTGCGTGTCGTCAACTAACAACAAGCTTCCGCATCAACAAAACCCGCGCTCATCGACACCACGGCCCATGAACATCATCTCGCACCACCGATGCCAAGTTCATCATCACCAACGAAGGTATAAGTTGCGTCACCTTGTTAACCCCTATCTTCCTTTGTGTGTACCTATCCTATCAGAGTGGCTCGTCTTGTTTTTTCTTGAGCATTGTGCATTTGTCCTTGGATAGTGAGAGTGCAAGACCAATATCAAGTGTGACTAGGTAGCATCAAGGGAGAGCAAAAAAAGATACAAAGAAAAAGCAAAAGAAAAATAGTCTCCCTTTGCCAAAGAGAGTCTTAAAGCTTGTAAGCAAGAGAGAAAGAAGAGCGCCCAAGGCAAGTGCACAAATCCATTGCTCATTTTCCCTCTTTGCAAACGAGCCACGGTCTCTCCTTGCATTGGCACGACAACGAGCTTAGTCTTTGTTAGGCCATTTTGTTTGCTCATTTTCATAGTCGTGTCAATCCCAACTTTCTCCACGTGTGTGTATATAGTCGTAGGATTCCATCACCCTTTTGACTTGTTGACCTTCGCCTTTGACTTGAGTTTTTTTGGATTTTACCCACATTTGACTATCCCTTTTCTTTTGGTTGGTTCTTTGGCTTTCCACAATCCTAACCTACCAAAAACAAGCTTTTGAGAGATAGTTATTTCTTTAGTGTGAGTTTTCTTCGCATTTCCTCTTTGCACCCTTATAGCTCTCACTTGTGGTTTTTAGTTTGGTGCAATCCCCAAGGTGAGGTACAAGGCTAACACCACCATATTCCAATTCCATATACAATACTTGTGTGTTTTGCATGATGGATAGGCACGGTGAGACGAGCCAACCACCTCCCCAAGAAGAAGATCAAGGTCCGTACATGACGCGTGCAAGTCACTTCATCGTCCGCCAAGAGTTCCGTGAACATTGCCAACCCCTTGAGACACGACAAGATGAACAATTTGGCGAGACGCAAGCCGAGTTCAAGAACATCGACAACCGATTCGATGGCCTTGAAAGGCAAATGCAAGCAATGCATCACAACTTCGGCCAGCAAAATTAGTCGCTTCAACGCTCCGTCGCTGAAACAAATGACAACCTTCGACGCCTCATCGACGGAATGGCAAGACCACGTTCACGTGCTTCAAGCTCTTCAAGTTCTTCGCGTCGTCATGCACCTACGCAACAGGATCTACCTCCAAGTGCTCCAAGACGCAATGATGCCCCCGTGGTTAAAGATGGAACCTCTTCAAACTATGTACCTTTCCCACGGCACGCCGCAACATCAAGCTATGATGGTGACCTCTCTTCAAGGCCACGAGCAAGGCAAGAAGCACATCGTCATCACGCAAGGGCACTAATGATCCAACAAGAGCAACCACAAGAGGAACCACAAGCGCAACCGCAAGTGCAACCGCAAGTCTACCACCATCGACCGCGACACGTACTTGACACAACAAGTGATGACTCCAATTTGGAGAATCAGGCTCGTCATCGATGTGCATCTCTCCAAGATCCTCCTCCTCATCATCAACGTCATGAACATCCACACTGACACCATGGTCATCACGAGGCGTCTCCTCCACCTCAACAAAACTTGGAGCATCATGTGATACAAATTGAGCGACGCCCACCACGTCAAGAGGCTCATGACCATGTTCGTCACTGTGAGGCCCATGTACCTAACCAACATCACCAACCGAGGAACGAGCCTCCTCTTCGACATCAACCGCGTCAAGAGGCTCCACAACCTCGCCACCATGAGGCCCAAGCGCCTCAGCCACGTCAACAACCGCGCCAAGAGAAAGAGCAAGCTCCTCAACAACAATATCAAGAGCAAGCTCCGCAACAAGGACACGAGAACCAAGTTCCACCTCCCCAACTACAAGATCATCAACAAGGTCACCATGCTCGTTGCAATGACCGCAATGATGAAGAAACTTTTGGCAAGCTCAAGTTCACAATGCCCAAGTTCACCGGATCCAATGAACCCGAAGAATACCTCTCGTGGGCACTCAAAGTCGACAAGATCTTCCGCATGCACAACTATAGCAATGGGAAGATGGTCGCCATGGCTTCGCTTAAGTTTGATGATTACGCCAACCTTTGGTGGGAACAAGTTCAAGTTGCTCGTGATGCAAGACAAGAGCCGCCAATCACAACTTGGCATGACATGAAGGCTCACATGAGATCCCGGTTCGTCCCCGCGCACTACACGCGTGACCTCTTCAACAACCTTCAAGCGCTTCGTCAAGGGACAAAGACCGTGGAAGAGTACTTCAAGGAAATGGAACTCAACTTGATTCGTGCCAACATTGATGAGCGCATGGAGCAAACAATGGCATGTTTCCTTATTGGCTTGAATCACCCAATCAAGCGCATCGTCGAGTTCCAAACATACAACACCATGGTTGATCTTGTGCACATAGCAACAAAGGCTGAACGTCAAGTGCAAGAGGACATCAAGTACAACAAGCCCAAGACGTACTTCACCTACAATCAAGCTTCAACCGCTACACCAACAACTTTCAATGGAAGCTCCTCAGGTACCCCCAAGCCTTCCTTCAAGCCCACACTTCCTCAAGGAAAACTGCCCCCAAGTGGCAAGCAAGCAAAGAGTGATACACCTTTCAACGGTGAATGCTACAAGTGGTGAGGTAAAGGACACAAGTCGGCCGAATGTGGAAACAAGAAAGTCTTGTTCATCCATGAACATGGTGATGAAGAGTACTTGAGTGAAGATGAGTTTGATGCCCGTGTCAAGGAAGCAATGGCAAGGAAACGAGTGGAAGATGATCAAGAACTCCTCATGTGTGAACATGAAGCAAGTCCATCGCTTGTCATCACAAGGATCTTGACCACTCAAGCACAAGAGCATGAAGACCAATGCTCCAATATCTTCCAAACACGAGCCGGCATCAATGGCAAATCTATCAAGGTGATCATTGAAGGAGGGAGTTGCCACAACCTTGCTAGCAGCGAGTTGTGTGAGAAGCTCAACATCACCCTCCATCCGCACAAGCACCCCTACCACGTGCAATGGCTAAGTGACGAAGGGTCCGTGAAGATCAAGCATACCGTATCGGTCTCCTTCGCCATTGGTCCTTACAAAGATACGGTGGAGTGTGATGTGGTTCCTATGACAGTTTGCCACATGCTTCTTGATCGACCGTGGCAATTTAACAAGGCTACTCAACATGATGGTCGCACCAATGTATACACCTTCAAATGGCTCAACAAAACATGTGTTTTGCAACCGATGACTCCTAGCCAAATAATTGCGGACAATGCAAAGGCTTTAGCGAGGGCGGAAAGCACAACACCTACTTGTGAGAAGAGCAGTGAGAGAGAGAACCACCTCATACTGAGTGACAACCACAAGCCAAACTTGAGTGGAAAAACTAAGAGTGTTCTCCTTGCCACCAAAAGTGAGATGAGAGATGTTCGGAACAACCCATCCATCTTGCACTATGTCCTCCTTTGCAAGGGACTAGCGCAAGGAACTAATGAATTAACCAATGTTCCTCCATCTTTGATGAGTGTTTTGCAGGAATTCAAGGATGTGTTCCCCGAAGAGCTCCCACATGGACTACCTCCTCTTCGCGGCATCGAACATCGCATCGACCTCATCCCCGGTGCACCACTTCCCAACCGCGCCGCTTACCAAACGAACCCGGAGGAGACAAAGGAAATGACGTCAAATCAACCAACTCTTCTCCAAAGGTTTGATCCAAGTTAGCACTAGTCCAAGTGTCGTACCCGTGATTATTGTTCCAAAGACGGATGATACGTTAGGGTTATGCATGGACTGTCATCCAATCAATGATATCACCGTGCGTTATCGACATCCCATACCACGTCTCGATGACATGCTTGATGAGTTGTGTGGATCCACTATTTTTTCGAAAATTGATCTTCGTAGTGGTTACCATCCAATACGCATGGCTGAAGGTGATGAGTGGAAAACCGCCTTCAAGACCAAACTTGGTCTCTATGAATGGTTGGTTATGCCCTTTGGTTTATCCAATGCCCCATCCACCTTCATGCGCCTCATGAATCATATTTTGCGTTCTCTCATTGGAAAAAGTGTTGTTGTCTATTTCGATGATATTCTTGTTTATAGCAAATCACATGAGGACCATATAACACATGTCAAGGAAGTTTTGCAAATCCTTCAACATGAAAAGCTTTATGCTAATCTTCCCAAGTGCACTTTTGCTAAAGACAAGTTGATTTTTCTTGGATTTGTCGTTTCTTCGAAGGGAATTGAATTTGATATTTCCAAGGTAAAAGACATACGAGATAGGCCCATCGCAACAAATGTTAGTGAACTCCGAAGTTTTCATGGGTTGGCCGGTTTCTATCGTCGCTTTGTAAAAGACTTTTCAACCATTGCTTGCCCCCTTAATGAATTGACCAAAAAGAATGTCACCTTCGTGTGGGGCAAAGCACAACAAAAAGATTTTGACGAACTTAAAAAGAGGGTCATCGAAGCACCTCTTGTTGCTTTACCGGATTTCACAAAAACTTTTGAGATAGAGTGTGATGCTAGTGGTATTGGCATTGGAGGAGTCCTTATGCAAAACGGACGTCCTATAGCCTACCATAGCGAGAAACTTGATGGTGCTCGCCTTAACTATCCGATTTATGACAAAGAGCTTTTGCCTTAGTTCGTGTCCTTCAAGTTTGGAAACACTACCTTTGGCCCAAGGAATTTATCATACATTCCGACCAGGAGTCGTTGAAATATCTCCAAGTCCAAGCCAACTTGAGCAAGAGACACGTTAAGTGGGTTGAGTTCATGGAGTCTTTTCCGTACATTGTCAAGTATAAGAAGGGCAGAGATAATGTAGTTGCGGACGCATTGTCTCGCAAACATACAAGCCTTCTTACGAGACTTGAAATCAACGTGTTGGGTCTTGAGGAAATAAAATCTTTGTATGCTTCCGATCCGTTCTTTGAACCAATTTTCGCAAAGTCCTCCAATGACAAAGGAGTTGAGGATTTCTATTTGCATGAGGGCTTTCTATTTAAACAAAACAAGCTATGCATTCCGAAGTCGTCGCTTCAACTTTTGCTTCTCCAAGAATCTCATGGTGGAGGCCTCATGGGTCACTTTGGCCGTAACAAGACATTGGACATGCTCTCCACTCACTACTTTTGGCCCAAGATGAAGCGTGACGTGGAGCGCTACGTTCAACGATGCGCGACATGTGTTCAAGCTAAGTCGCAAGCTAATCCCTATGGTCTTTATATGCCATTGCCTATTCCTCATACACCTTGGTCCGACATTAGCATGGATTTTGTGTTAGGATTGCCTAGATCTAAGCATGGTCATGATTCTATATTTGTTGTTGTGGATCGCTTTTCCAAAATGGCACACTTCATACCATGCCACAAGACCGACGATGCTTCACATGTTGCAAATCTGTTTTTCAGCGAAATCGTTCGTCTACATGGTGTGCCACGAATTATCGTCTCCGACCGCGACGTCAAATTCATGAGCTACTTATGGAAGACCCTCATGGCCAAGCTCGGCGTCAAGCTACTCTTTTCATCCGCTTCGCATCCCCAAACTGATGGTCAAACCGAAGTTGTCAACCGAAGCCTCGGGAATCTCCTTCGTGTGTTGATCAAGAAGAACTTGAAGGATTGGGAGGAATGCATCCCACACACCGAGTTCGCCTACAATCGAGCCAAGCACTCAACAACCAAGATGAGTCCATTCATGATCACCTACGGTTTCGAGCCCCTCATCGCGCTCGACATCCTAGCACTACCTGTCCATGAGCGCACGAACATGGACGTCGAGAAACGCGCACAAGCTATAAAGAAACTTCATGAAGAAACAAGAGCTACTATCGAACAACAAGTCCTTCGCCAAGCTTCAAGGTTAAACAAGGACAAGAAGGATATGATCTTTGAAGAAGGTGACCTTGTGTGGATACACCTAAGCAAAGACCGCTTCCCCAAGGAACGTGACTCCAAGCTCAAGCCAAGAGGAGATGGTCCCTTCAAGGTCATCAAAAGAATCAGCAACAACGCCTACATCATCGACATACCGACCTCCAAGTACCTTGCAAGCAATACGTTCAATGTCAAAGATCTCTCACCCTACCATGGAGATGCTCAACATGATAACCATGAAGAGTCGAGGATGATTCTTTCCCAAGGGGGGGAGCTGATGCGGCCCGTCCTACGGACGCTCCTACATCTACACCAACAAGTCCCCAAGTGAACCTATGACTCGTGCCCGAGCCAAACTCCTACAAGCTAAGGTGAACTCGCTCCTCTCCTCGTGCCAATTTGATACCTCCTTGGATGATATGCTACTTCATGCAACTACCCTATGCATCACCAGGTACGAAGCTTCGACACATCACCAAGCACCAAAGGATGGAGAACAAGGAGCAGAGCATGAAGTCGGAGCCGCTGGAGCTTCTCAGACCGGAGTCTCCGGTCTGTGCACACCGGAGTCTCCGGTCCACCAAAGTCTCCGGCCTGAAGACACCGGAGTCTCCAGCCCCACCTCTGGTCTGCCCCCAGAACCGAGCCCTAGGACAATCTGAAGACCCCTCTGGAGGCCGGTCCGGAGATGGACGGGAATCTCCAGCCTAGACCGGAGTCACCGGTCCACCTCACCGGAGTCTCCAGACCGACCGTCGCCAGGCATGAAAAGGCCTTTGGGCCTGCGCCCCATGTACCCATTAGACCGTCCAGGACTTGTCTTTTATTCCTAAAGTACCCCTGTTTAAGTGGCTGGCCTAGATATAGTCCCCCACCTCCATTGTAAACCCTAGGCATGATATTGGAATTAGTGGAAACCCCTTTGTGGATCTATATAATTCTTGCCTCATGCTCCTCGACCAAGGAGCACCAATATCCCCAAACCTCGTTGGAGTTTGCATCGTGCCTCCGCGTTGTACAAGGCCTTGGCATCGGTGTCCCTTTGCCAAGACGTCAAGATCTCATCGAGTCTCCCATCTCGCCGTGCCGGTTCGAGAGAGAGTCCTCCGCCCGACGCCGATCCTAGGGATTACGCCGGACCTGTCACCGCCGGCGTGAGCTATTAGTGTGTATCATGGTTTTGTGTGTGTGTTCATCGTTTCTTCGTGCGTGAGTTTGTCGTGTTCATCCTCCCCTCCTCTCCCCGCACTCCATCCTTGATTTGAAAGGGAATCGTGAAAGATCGGGCCACCCTAGAGGTTTGCCCTCAACATTAACTATGTCGTATCACTCCGTGTCTACCATCCGTGCCGGCATCTGAACCCAAGAAACATCGTCGATCGAGACGGGTATAATAGAGAAAAACCCCAAAAGGAGAGAACCCATAAGCTGAATTCGAGAAAATAAACTAAGACCGTGAACTCTGGCGTACTTACCCTAGCCTGGCTGCCTTGCGCATCAAGATCACCCATCGTTTGCCGTACCAGCATGACTGAATCCGCCGACATTGCTAGAAAAAAGAGCACGCCTTCAAAGCCTAGCGTAGAGGCTTCATGGAGAAGGAAGAGGTAGGGGAGCCGGTCCTCACATTCGCTGGCTACTACTCCGTATTGGATTTAACTCGACCACTGATAACTGGGGCATGCGCTAGAGAGCACGTGGGCCCCCAAACATCACACACCTAGTTTGACTTGCATTACATGGAGTACTTTTGGAAAACAGATCAAAACTCAATAAATAAACCGAAGGCACGCATCTCTTTTTGCGAAAACCTATTACAAAACGGAGACGCTCACAAATGCGTACACACACTCACCCCTATGAATGCAGGTACGCACACCCTACACCTATGAGCACTTCAGAAAGACTGGATCTTGAGACTGATCCTGCGGGGCTTGAGCTTGACAACGTCACCATAGGCACCTCGCTATATATTGACGGGAACGTCGCCTCTCACTACCCTCATAACCATCCTTCAAAGTCGAGCGTCGAGGCTTCGTGGTGAAGGAAGTGCTAGGGGGTTGGAGCTCATATTCATTGGCTGCTATGGGATGTAATTGAACCACTAATAATGTGGCCCCCGATTAGTGAGCCCATAGACCCTAGACACTAGTGACCATTACAATTACTTTGGGAAAACCAAGCAAAACTTAATACAAACGGAAGGCCCATCTCTCTCATTTTTGCGAAAATCCACTACAAAACGCACACGCTCACAAATGCATACACACACTCACCCATATGAACGCCTGAACACACATCCTACTCCTATGAGCACCTCCGAAAGATTGTGTCTTCAGACTGTCTGGTGGGGGGGGGCTTGAGCTTGATGAAGTCACCATAGGCACCTACTGCCCTCGTAATCATCCTTCAAAGTCGAGCATCGAGGCTTCATCGAGAAGGAAGAGCTAGAGGAGTCAGAGCTAACATTCGTTGGCTACTATAGGATATAACTAGACCACTAATAACATTGGGGCCCCACGGTAGTGAGCCCATTGGCCCCAGACATCAAAGCAAGCACGGTGTCAAGTCTTAAACATATATCTTAACGGTGGAGTGGGTAGTGCTACCAAAAAGATTCTTCAAGGTGATTCTAGTGCTAGACTTATGTCTAAGAGAATCAATTGGGAGGGCCCACTATTCAGTGGATAACAGTATGTTTTTATTTTTAGCATGGTTGTGTGGACCCACTTTAGTTCTAAACGCTAGACCAAAAGTAGTGTTCATAGATACTTCTAGACACTACACACGCCCTTACTATACGTAGCTTAGAAATTCACTGGCCTCGTGTCTAAGAAAATTGTAGGTTGCTTTGAAAGTTTTTGGAAAAAGCTTTTGGAGGTACCCATCGAGGGGTCAATTAATATATCACAAAACACCAAGAGTTTTGACAATAGGTTTAACTTCTTGCTAAGATAGATTTTGCATCTTGACAATTTAACGAAATTAGGTCAAACTTGACCTACAAGTAAGCGCGAAATAGATTGCTCTTGAATTAAATGTCTTTTCGGAGGTCTATAGGTGCATCTTGTTGTAGTAAACAATTCCATCACTATGAGTTTCCTACTATCTCAGGAAAGAACATTCTCAATTTTCTAAGTGTGATGACGAGATTGTTCTTTTCCCGTAAAGAAAGTCTGCAGAATATGGATCTGAATGACACACAAGGCAAGTTTTCAGACATATATTGTGGACCAACATGTTGTACTTACGATTTCCCATGTTTTATGAGTTCTCAAACTTCCTAGCTAACTTTGCCCACTTGATTGATTTTATGCCGATTTATCAAAAGTATTAGGTACAAATTGAACTGCCACAAGTAAATTGTAGGTTGCTTTGAAAGTTTGACGAAAGATCTCTCTTGGAGGTACCCATATATATCGGGGGGAGGGGTCAATTAATATATGGGAAACCACTAAGAGTTTTGATGATATATAGGTACGGTTCAACTTCTTGCTAAGATTTTGCATCAATTTAATGAAATTAAGTTAGACTTGAGCTACAAGTAAGCATGATAGACTGCTCTTGAATTAAATGTCTTTTCAGAGGTAGATGGGTGCATCTTCTTGTAGTAAACAATGTCATCGGTGTGAGTTTCCAACTACCAAGAAAGGACATTCTCAATTTTCCGAGCGATGTCATGATCATTCTCTCCCGTAAAGGAAGTCCGAAGAATATTGATCTAAATAAAAGCCACAAGCCAAAGTTTTCACACGCACACACACAGGAACGTGCTACACTCGTATATACTGTATGAAATGTGATTTAACGAACATTAAGTTGTCATTAACCAATAGTCTTGTTAGAGAAAAAGGCATACATTAAGTATATTAATAATAACTATCTAGAACATGGTGGAATTTGCTCTAGATACTATTCAACACGAATCCAACTACTCTGAACCATTGGATCTAACAGCACAATGGTCACGATTGGTGATATGGATCCAATTCAAAACTGCCTACCTAACTCCACCCACTTGAATGACTTTATGTCAATTTATCGAAAATAGGTCAGATTTGAACTAGTATAAGTAAATTTTAGGTTACTGTGAAATTTCTACGAAAAATCTTTTGGAGGTACCCATCCGGGGTCACAATTAATATATGAGAAATCATCCAATGAGAGTTTTGACAACAAGTTGGATCAAGACTCGCAAATCTAAACATTTTGCTAACTGTTGGATCTTCTTTTCCATTCTTAGCATATAAAAAGATTCTACTAATAGTCTTGATGAGAATGATGCACGCTAGTATGTGCAAACCTCAAAACACACACTTCATTGCTCAATTTTAGAGTCCTTGTGCTAAATGCATGGACTTGGATGCAATTTTCATTTTTTATGAGGTCCTTGATATGTAACTTGTACTTCCACCGACCATGTTCACTCTCAAGCACATCTCACCTACTAGACAAACCATTAGATCGGCCATTCGTAGTACTTCTTATTATCTTATCTTTATCTTGTCTTATCTCTTACAATATCATACCATACCACGCATCACTACATATAGTGTACGGATTAACTTTGAACATTGACCATTGGATCAAGATTGGCAAATCCAAACATTGCTACCCGTTGGATCTTCTTTTCCATTCTTAGCATCTAGAAAGATTCTACTAATAGTCTTTAGCATGATGAACGCTAGTATACGTAAACCTCTAGCTCAAAACACACACTTCATTGCTTAGTTTCAGGGTCGTCCTTGTGCTAAATGCATGGACTTGGATGCAATTTTCATTTTTTATGTGGTCCTTGATGTAAATTGTAATTCTGCCCACCGTGTTAACTCTCAAAGAACCTCGCTCCTACGAGACCTACCATTCGATCGACCATTCGCAGTATTTCATATCTTACCTTTATCTTGTCTCTCATCTCTTACAATACCATGCATACCACCACTACATAGTGTAGGGATTAACTTATTTGAACATTGACCGTTGGATCAAGACTGGCAAATCCAAACATTGCTAACCGTTGGATCTTCTTTTCCATTCTTAGCATCTAGAAAGATTCTATGGTAGTCTTTAGCACGATGAACACTAGTATGCACAAACCTCAAAACACATAGTACTTCATTACTCAGTTTAAGGGTCCTTGTGCTAAATGCACGGACTTGTTGGATGCAATTTTCATTTTGATGAGGTCCTTAATGTAACTTTTACTTCCACCGACCGTGTTAACTCTCAAGCACCTCGCTCTTACGAGACCTACTATTAGATCGGCCATTAATAGTACTTTTTATCTTATCTTTATCTTGTCTTCTATCTCTTACAATACCATACTAATACATATAGTGTAGAGATTAACTTTGAACTTTAACAGTTGGATCAAGACTGGCAAATCCAAACATTGCTAACCGTTGGATCTTCTTTTCCATTCTTAGCATCTAGAAAGATTCTACTGATAGTCTTTAGCACGATGAATGCTAGTATGCGCAAACCTCAAAACACAGTACTTCATTACTTTGTTTCAGGGTCCTTGTGCTAAATGCATGCATGGACTTGGATGCAATTTTCATTCTTTATGGGGTCCTTGATGTAACTTGTACGTACTTCCACCGACTGTGTTAACTCTCAAGCACCTCGCTCCTACGAGACCTACCAAGGTTAAAAGAAAATGCAACCGCCCCAATTATCACACAAACTCGACCACGGTTTCTTATACGTAATACCCAAGTTTTTAGTACTAGTATTCCTAGCTAACTTCATGCACTTTGGTGACCTCTTGTCAATTTAACAAAATTAAGTCAAACTTTAGCTACAAGTAAGTGTGATAGATTTCTCTTGAATTAATTGTCTTTTTGGAGGTAGATGTGTGCATCTTCTTGTAGTAAACAATGTCCCCGGTGTGAGTTTCCACCAATTAGGAAAGAAAATTCTCAGTTTTCTGAGTGATGACGAGATGATTCTTTTCCATAAAGAAAGTCCAAAGAATATGGATCTCAATGCCATAAGACAAGCTTCTAGACATATTAGCTAGGTGGACCAGTGTGTTTTACTTACGATTCCCATGTTTTATGAGTTTTCAAGGTTCCTAGCTGACCCTGTCCACTTGTTGAATGACTTTATGTCAATGTATTGAAATAAAGGTCAAATTTGAACTACAAGCAATAAATTGTAGCTTGGTTTGAAAGTTTTATGTAAAAAGCTTTGGGGGTACCCATCAAGCGGTCAATTAATATATCAGTTGATATTGTTCGACTTCTAGCTACTAAGATTTTGCCTCTTGAAAATTTTGAACCCCTTTTGAAAACGATCACATGAAATAAGGAGAGAGGGGCAATGATTTTTCTATTCTCTATGGTCAACACACAAGCTTGAGGTGCACTTTAGGCTTAAAGATACTTTATAGATTCCACTATGTATAAGGTGAACCTTAGAGGATGCGACATAGTAGGCCTTGCTAAGGTGTGTTTTTTATCTATATCTACTACTATAATGGAGCAGTTTTGAATTGGATCCATATATAGCACCAATCTTGACCGTTGGGCTCTTAGGTCTAATGGTTCAGAGCAGCTGGATTCGTGTTGAATAGTACCTAGAGAAAACTCCACCATGTTCTAGAACCATCATGTCACCAACCCCAAAATTTCAAAGCACAATAGGTTGTATTCTCAATATGTGTAGATAGTTATTATTAATAGACTTAATTTATGCATTTTGGGGCTGGTGACATGATGGTTCTAGAACATGGTGGAGTTTGCTCTAGGTCTATACTCCCTCGCTCCATCCCAAAATATAAGGCGCCTAAGGATTGGTCAAAAGTCAAACCTTACTAACTTCGACCAAATATTTAGAAAAAAATCTACATCTACAATATTGAATGGACATATTAAGAAAATATACTTTTTGGTGAATCTATTGATATTAATTTAGTATTCTAAATTTTTATATTTTTGTGTATAATCATGGTCAAACTTAAAAAATGTTGACTTTTGACTAATCCTTAGGCGCCTTATATTTTGGCGGAGGGAGTACTATTCAACACGAATCCAGTTGCTCTGAACCATTGGATCTAACAGCCCAACGGTCATGATTAGTGTTATGGATCCAATTCAAAACTGCTCCACTATAGTAGTAAGTAGAGAGAATACAGTATATTGTGCTATGAAATTTTGGGGGTGGTGACATGATGGTTCTAGAACATGCATGGTGGAGTTTGCTCTAGGTACTATTCAACACGAATCCAGCTTCTCTGAACCATTGGATCCAACAGCCCAACGGTAAAGATTGGTGCTATGGATCCAATTCAAAACTGCTCCACTACAGTAGTAGAGATAGAGACAGCTTATCTTATCTTATCTTATCTTACCACTATATAATGTACGAATAACTTTGAATATTGATCGTTGGATCAAGACACGTGAATACCAACATTTCCAACCGTTCGATCTTCTTTTCCATTCTAGCATCTAGAAGATTCTATTGATAGTCTTCAGCATAATGAATGCTATCCACAAACCTCAAAACACACTTCTCCATCATACTCGAATCTTCTCCCTCACAGCTAATAATCATTGACTTTTACATGATCTTATCTTATCATACCACTATATAGTGTACAGATAACTTTGAATGTTGACCGTTGGATCAAGACTCGCGAATCCCAGCATTTCTAGCCGTTGGATCTTCTTTTCCATTCTAGCATCTAGAAGATTCTATTGATAGTCTTGAACACAATGAATGCACTATGCATAAACCTCTCAAAACACACTTCTCCATCATACTAGAATCTTCTCCCTTGTTTCTCTAGACCATGTTACCAAAAATTTCAAGTGTTAGGTAGCTAATAATCTTTGACTTCTACACATGATGATACAAAGTACAAGGACCAAATATACACCCATACGTTATAGATGTTGATCAAATTTATAATTTGTTGTGCTTTAGCAATTATAATTTTATATAGTGATGATATGTCATACGTTTACTATCTGAGCCTTATTAAGGGGTGCTTTTTTACACAATGCGGGAGTAGTATATTTCTTTGCTTCAACATATGGTCACCTCTATCCACGCGCTGTACATGCTGAGAGAATAAAACATTGGCAGGGGAAGAGGGCAGCAGATAAGAGAAGTTGAAGGAGGTTCCATGTCAGAGCAAAGTTATGATGGGTCTCCTGCGACCTTACAGTGTACACTCTATTAGTAGTAAATTTCAGGACCTATGCACACAAAACAAATCGTGTGTTTTCTCTCTCCTTCCCTATGCTCCATCTCTCCTCCCCTTTCCCCTCGCGCACCGGTTCGGCTGATCTCCCTCCCCTCGTCCACAACGTCGCGCTGTGCACGTGTGCCTTGGTACGGCGGCTTTGTGTCTCTGGCGTGTTTGGCAGCCGCACGTTGGTGTGGAATAGGGATGGGGAATACATAGGAAGGAAACCACTTTGGTCCTTGGCAGCAAAAAAATTCAAAGTTTTCCGGTTTTCAAAATTTTCACTTGCTTCCCAGACATCGGGAGGGAAGGTTATTCAAAAGATCGGCAAAACATCAGGAGGGAAGGCAATTTTGAACCCGTTTTTAGCATTGACCGTTGGATCAAGACTGGCAAATCCAAACTTTGAACATTGACCGTTGGATCAAGACTGGCAAATCCAAACTTTGTTAACCGTTGGATCTTCTTTTCCATTATTAGCATCTAGAAAGATTCTACCAATAGTCCTTAGCACAATGGACGCTAGTATGCACAAACCTCAAAACACACACTTCATTGCTCAGTTTCAGGGTCCTTGTGATGCGGCCCGACCTACGGACGCTCCTACATCTAAACCAACAAGTCCCCCAAGTGGACACATGACTCGTACCTGAGCCAAACTTCTACAAGCTAAGGTGAACTCGCTCCTCTCCTCGTGCCAATTTGATACCTCCTTTGATGGTATGCTACTTCATGCAACTACCCTATGCATCATCAGGTACAAAGCTTTGACACATCATCAAGCACCCAAGGATGGAGAACAAGGCGCAGAGCATGAAGCTGGAGCCGCTGGAGCTGCTCAGACCGGAGTCTCCGGCCTATGCACACCGGAGTCTCCGGACCACCAAAGTCTCCGGCCTGAAGACACCGGAGTCTCCGGCCCCACCTCCATTCTGCCCCCAGAATCGGGCCCTGGGACAATCTGAAGGCCCCTCCAGAGGCTGGTCCGGAGACTGACCGCAATCTCCGGCCTAGACCGAAGTCTCCGGTCCACCACACTAATATTGGAATTAGTGGAAACCCCTTGGTGGATCTATCTAATTCTTGGCTCATGCTCCTTGACCAAGGAGCACCAATATCCCCAAACCTCGTTGGAGTTTGCATCATGCCTCCATGTTGTACAAGGCCTTGGCATTGGCGTCCCTTTGCCAAGACGTCAAGATCTCACCAAGTCTCAAGAGAGAGTCCTCCGCCCGACGCCGATCCTAGGGATTATGCCGGACCGGTCACCGTCGGCGTGAGCTATTGGTGTGTATCGTGGTTTTGTGTGTGTGTGTGTTCTTCGTGTTCTTCATGCGTGCGTTCATCGTGTTCATCCTCTCCTCCTCTCCCTGCACTCCATCCTCGATTTGAAAGGGAATCGTGAAAGATCGGGCCAACCGAGTGGTTTGCCCTCAACATATTGGTCTCAAGAGCTTCGTTGCTCACGATTTCCCCCACAAAATTTTCTTCTATCCACCAAAAATTCGAAAATCCCCCAAAAAAACATCCCATATTTGCCTTTGGATCGATCTCTTGATTTCGAGTGTTATTTGTGGTTTTGATCCGACAAAACCTTGTCTTAGGTGTTGGTCCAGCTTTATCCCGCATTTTCCTAGCCCAATTTGGCCAATTTTTCGCGGATTTGAGGATCCAAGGCGTGGATTTCCGCTCAAGAACACAAGCAGTTCGCGATCTGACTCCAGACCGGAGTCTCTGGCCTGTAGACCGGAGTCTCCGGCATACCCACACCGGAGTCTCTAGCCTGGACCGGAGTTTCCGGCCTGAAACCCTGGAATCTCTAGCCTGCCGCCTGATTTTGACAGTTTTGCCTCTAATCTTGCATTTGCTAATTTCCTCTTGTTTGTTTGTGCCCGTGTGCGTGTCGTCAACTAACAACAAGCTTCCGCATCGACAACCCCCGCGCTCACCGACACCACGGCCCACGAACATCATCCCACACCACCGACGCCAAGTTCATCATCACCAACGAAGGTATAACTTGCGTAACCTTGTTAACCCCTATCTTCCTTTGTGTGTACCTATCCTATGAGAGTGGCTCATCTTGTGTTTGCTTGAGCATTGTGCATTTGTCCTTGGATAGTGAGAGTGCAAGAGCAATATCAAGTGTGACTAGGTAGCATCAAGGGAGAGCAAAAAAAAGATACAAAGAAAAAGCAAAAGAAAAATAGTCTCCCATTGCCAAAGAGAGTCTCAAAGCTTGTCAGCAAGAGAGAAAGAAGAGCGCCCAAGGCAAGTGCACAAATATGTTGCTCATTTTCCCTCTTTGCAAACGAGCCACGGTCTCTCCTTGCATTGGCACGACAACGAGCTTAGTCTTCGTTAGGACATTTTGTTTGCTCATTTTCATAGTCGTGTCAATCCCAACTATCTCCACGTGTGTGTACATAGTCGTAGGCTCCCGTCACCCTTTTGACTTGTTGACCTTCGCCTTTGACTTGAGTTTTGTTGGATTTTACCCACATTTGACTATCCCTTTTCTTTTGGTTGGTTATTTGGCATTCCACAATCCTAACCTACCACCAACAAGCTTTTGAGAGTTAGTTCTTTCTTTAGTGTGAGTTTTCTTTGCAATTCCACTTTGCATGCTTATAGCTCTCACTTGTGGTGTCTAGTTTGGTGCAATCCCCAAGGTGAGGTACAAGGCTAACACCACCATATTCCACTTCCATATACAATACTTGTGTGTCTTGCATGATGGATAGGCACGGTGAGCCGAGCCAACCACCTCCCCAAGAAGAAGATCAAGGAACGTACATGACGCGTGCAAGTCACTTCATCGTTCGACAAGAGTTCCGTGAACATTGCTAAGCCTGATGTGGCCCGTCCTACGGACGCTCCTACATCTACACCACCGAGTCCCCCAACTGGACCCATGACTCGTGCCCGAGCCAAACTCCTACAAGCCAAGGTGAACTCACTCCTCAACTCATGCCAATTTGATACCTCCTTGGATGGTGTGCTACTTCATATGACTACTCTGTGCATCATCAGGTACGAACCCCCGCCGTGTCGACCCTCGAGCCTAGGAGCTGTACCTGCCCTAAAGCAGACTGACCCGGAGTGTCCGCCCGGATCCAGCCGGAGTGTCCGGCCCGACCGGAGTGTTTGGCGCGACTTGGCCGGAGTGTCTGGCCTGTCCCAGCCCGAACCTCGCGTGGACATTCAGAAGGTCAATTGGACACTCCCTGGACACCACCCAGAGTGTCCGGCCACCCCGGACTGTCCGGTCGTTCCGACCCGGACTGTCCGGCCCAAGTGATGGGCTTGCGAACCTAGCTGGGCCCTATGGCCCATTTACCCCTCTACTTCGCCCAGAACTCTACTTTAATGCCTGAATTACCCCTGAACTTGTGGTTGGCCTATATATAGTCCCCCACCTCCATTGTAAATCCTAGGCATGATATTGGAATTAGTGGAAACCCCTTTGTGGATCTATCTAATTCTTGCCTCAGGCTCCTTGACCAAGGAGCACCAATATCACCAAACCTCGTTGGAGTTTGCATCGTGCCTCCGCGTTGTACAAGGCCTAGGCATCAGCGTCCCTTTTCCTAGACGTCAAGATATCACCGAGTCTCCCATCTCGCCATGCTGGTTCGAGAGAGAGTCCTCCGCCCGACGTTGATCCTACGGATTGCGCCGGACCGGTCACCGCGGACATGAGCTATTGGTGTGTATCGTGGTTTTGTGTGTGTGTGTTCTTCGCGTTCTTCGTGCGTGTGTTCGTCATGTTCATCCTCCCCTCCTCTCCCCGCACTCCATCCTCGATTTATAAGGGAATCGTGAAAGATCGGGCCACCCTAGAGGTTTGCCCTCAACATATTGGTATCAAGAGCTTCGTTGCTCACGATTTCCCCCACAAAATTTTCTTTTCTCCACCAAAAATTCGAAAATCCCCCAAAAAGACATCCCATATTTGCCTTTGGATCGATCTCTTGATTTGGAGTGTTATCTGTGGTTTTGATCCGACCAAACCTTGTCTAAGGAGTTGGTCCAGCTTTATCCTACGTTTTCCTAGCCCGATTTGGCCAGTTTTTCGCGGATTTGAGGCCCAAAGGCGAGGATTTCCGCTCAAAAACACGAGCAGGAAACCCGCGCCGGAGTGTCCGGCTCGTACCGACCGGAGTGTCCGGCCAGACCAGAGTGTCCGGCCGAACTAGACCGGAGTATCCGGCCAGACCGGAGTGTCCGGCCCAGACAGATCGGAGTGTCCGGCTGTAACGCCAGTTTTGACAGTTTTGCCTCATTTTTTGCGTTGGCTAATCTCCTTTGTTTGCTCGTGTCCCGTGTGCGTGTCAGCAACTACCAGCAAGCTTCCGCATCATCAACTTCCGTGCTCATCGACACCACAGCCCACGAACAGC
The DNA here is from genome assembly GCA_916181665.1 of Avena sativa. Taxonomy (NCBI): domain Eukaryota; kingdom Viridiplantae; phylum Streptophyta; class Magnoliopsida; order Poales; family Poaceae; genus Avena; species Avena sativa. The sequence continues at coordinate 233,048,504 of OV702287.1, forward strand.
ATCCCGCTCCACCGACGCCAAGTTCATCATCAAAGAAGGTATAACTTGTGTCACCTCGTTAACCCCCATCTTCCTTTGTGCGTACCTATCCCATGAGAGTGGCTCATCTTGTATTTATTTGAGCATTGTGCATTTGTCGTTGGATAGTGAGTGTGCAAGAGCAATATCAAGTGTGACTAGGTAGCATCAAGGGAGAGCAGAAAAAAAGAAGAAAGAAAAGGTACAAAGAAAAAGCAAAAAAAAGTCTCCCATTGCCAAAGAGAGTCTCAAAGCTTGTAAGCAAGAGAGAAAGAAGAGCGCCCAAGGCAAGTGCAAAAATCCGTTGCTCACTTTTCTTCTTTGCAAACGAGCCACAGTCTCTCCTTGCATTGGCACGACAACGAGAAAAGTCTTCGTTAGGACATTTTGTTTGCTCATTTTCATAGTCGTATCAATCCCAACTTTCTCCACGTGTGTGTATATAGTCGTAGGTTCCCGTCACACTTTTGAGTTGTTGACCTTCGCCTTTGACTTGAGTTTTGTTGGATTTTACCCACTTTTGACTATCCCTTTTCTTTTGGTTGGTTCTTTGGCATTCGACAATCCTAACCTACAACCAACAAGCTTTTGAGAGTTAGTTCTTTCTTTAGTGTGAGTTTTCATTGCATTTCCACTTTGCACGCTTATAGCTCTCACTTGTGGTTTCTAGTTTGGTGCAATCCCCAAGGTGATGTACATGGCTAACACCACCATATTCCACTTCCAACAATACTTGTGTGTCTTGCATGATGGATAGGCATGGTGAGTCGAGCCAACCACCTCCCAGAGAAGAAGATCAAGGTCTGTACATGACACACGCAAGTCACTTCATCGTTCGACAAGAGTTCTGTGAACGTTGCCAAGCCCTTGAGATGCGACAAGATGAACAATTTGGCGAGACGCAAGCCGAGTTCAAGAACATCAACAACCGCTTCGATGGCCTCGAACGACAAATGCATGCAATGCATCACAACTTCGGCCACCAAAATGAAGCGCTTCAACGCTCCGTCGCCAAAACAAATGACCATCTTCGACGCCTCATTGACGGAATGACAAGGCCACGTTCACGCGCGTCAAGCTCATCGCGTCGTCATGCTCCTCCTCAACAAGATCTTCACCCAAGTGCTCCAAGACGCAATGATGCCCCCGTGGTTGAAGATGGAACCTCTTCGAACTATGTACCTTCCCCACGACATGCCGCAACGTCAAGCTATGATGGTGACCTCTCTTCAAGGCCACGAGAAAGGCAAGAAGCACACCATAATCACGCAAGGGCACTAGTGATCCAACAAGAGCAACCACAAGAGGAACCGCAAGCGCAACCGCAAGTGCAACCGCAAGTCTACCACCATCGACCGCGACACATACTTGACACAACAAGTGATGACTCCAATTTGGAGAATCAAGCTCGTCATTGACGTTAAGCTCTCCAAGATCCTCCTCCTCGTCATCAACGTCATGAATGTCCGCACCGACACCATGGTCATCACGAGGCGCCTCCTCCACCTCAACAAAATTTGGAGCGTCAAGTGATACAAGTTGAGCGACGCCCACCACGTCAAGAGGCTCATGACCATGTTCTTCGCCGTGAGGCCAATGTGCCTAACCAACATCACCAACCGAGGAACGAGCCTCCTCTTCGTCATCAACCGCATCAAGAGGCTCCACACCCTCGCCACCATGAGGCCCAAGCGCCTCAACCATGTCAACAACGACGCCAAGAGCAAGAGCAAGGTCCTCAACAACAATATCAAGAGCAAGCTCCGCAACAAGGATGCGAGAACCAAGTTCCACCTCCCCAACTACAAGATCATCAACAAGGTCACCAAGCTCGTCGCAATGACCGCAACGATGAAGAAACTTTTGGCAAGCTCAAGTTCACAATGCCCAAGTTCACCGGATCCAATGACCCCGAAGAATACCTCTCGTGGGCACTCAAAGTCGACAAGATCTTCCGCATGCACAACTATAGCAACGAGAACATGGTCGCCATGGCTTCGCTTGAGTTTGATGATTACGCCAACCTTTGGTGGGAACAAGTTCAAGTTGCTCGTGATGCAAGACAAGAGCCGCCAATCACAACTTGGCATGACATGAAGGCTCATATGAGATCCCGCTTTGTCCCCGCGCACTACACGCGTGTGACCTCTTCAACAACCTTCAAGCGCTTCGTCAAGGGACAAAGACCATGGAAGAGTACTTCAAGGAATGGAACTCAACTTGATTCGAGCCAACATTGATGAACGCATGGAGCAAACAATGGCACGTTTCCTTATTGGCTTGAATCACCCAATCAAGCGCAGCGTCGATTTCCAAACATACAACAACATGGTTGAGCTTGTGCACATCGCAACAAAGGCTGAACGTCAAGTGCAAGAGGATATCAAGTACAACAAGCCCAAGACGTACTTCACCTACAAGCAAGCTTCAACCGCTACACCAACAACTTTCAATGGAAGCTCCTCAAGTACCTCCAAGCCTTCCTTCAAGCCCACACTTCCTCAAGGAAAACTGCCCCCAAGTGGCAAGCAAGCAAAGAGTGATACACCTTTCAACGGTGGATGCTACAAGTGTGGAGGTAAAGGACACAAGTTGGCTGAATGTGGAAACAAGAAAGTCTTGTTCATCCATGACAATGGTGATGAAGAGTACTTGAGTGAAGATGAGTTTGATGCCCGTGTCAAGGAAGCAATGGCAAGGCAACGAGTGGAAGATGATCAAGAACTCCTCATGTGTGAACATGACGCAAGTCCATCGCTTGTCGTCACAAGGATCTTGACCACTCAAGCACAAGAGCATGAAGACCAACGCTCCAATATCTTCCACACACGAGCCAGCATCAATGGCAAATCTATCAAGGTGCTCGCCTCAACTATCCGATTTATGACAAAGAGCTTTTTGCCTTAGTTCCTGTCCTTCAAGTTTGGCAACACTACCTTTGGCCCAAGGAATTTATCATACATTCCGACCACGAGTCGTTGAAATATCTCAAAGGCCAAGCCAACTTGAGCAAGAGACACGCTAAGTGGGTTGAGTTCATGGAGTCTTTGCCGTACATTGTCAAGTATAAGAAGGGCAAAGATAATGTAGTTGCAGACGCATTGTCTCGCAAACATACAAGCCTTCTTATGAGACTTGAAATCAACGTGTTGGGTCTTGAGGAAATAAAATCTTTGTATGCTTCCGATCCGTTCTTTGAACCAATTTTCGTAGAGTGCTCCAATGACAAAGGAGTTGATGATTTCTATTTGCATGAGGGCTTTCTATTTAAACAAAACAAGCTATGCATTCCGAAGTCGTCGCTTCAACTTTTTCTTCTCCAAGAATCTCATGGTGGAGGCCTCATGGGTCACTTTGGCCAACAAGACATTGGACATGCTCTCCACTCACTACTTTTTGCCCAAGATGAAGCGCGACGTGGAGCGCTATGTTCAACGATGCACGACATGTGTTCAAGCTAAGTCACAAGCTAATCCCTATGGTCTTTATATGCTATTGCCTATTCCTCATACACCTTGGTCCGACATTAGCATGGATTTCGTGTTAGGATTTCCTAGATCTAAACATGGTCATGATTCTATATTTGTTGTTGTGGATTGTTTTTCCAAAATGGCACACTTCATACCGTGCCATAAGACCGACGATGCTTCACATGTTGCAAATCTATTTTTCAGGGAAATCGTCCGTCTTCACGGTGTGCCAAGGATAATCGTTTCCGACCCCGACGTCAAATTCATGAGCTACTTATGGAAGACCCTCATGGCCAAGCTCGGCGTCAAGCTACTCTTCTCATCCACATCGCATCCCCAAACTGATGGCCAAACTGAAGTTGTCAACCGAAGCCTCGGAACTCTCCTACGTGTGTTGATCAAGAAAAACTTGAAGGATTCGGAGGAATGCATTCCCCACGCCGAGTTCGCCTACAACCGAGCAAAGCACTCAACAACCAAGATGAGTCCATTCATGATCGTCTATGGTTTCGAGCCCCTCACCGCACTCGGCATCCTACCACTACCTCTCAATGAGCGCACGAACATGGACGTCGAGAAGAACGCACAAGCTATGAAGAAGCTTCACCAAGAAACAAGAGCTACTATCGAACAACAAGTCCTTCGCCAAGCTTCAAGGTTAAACAAGGATAAGAAGGAGATGATCTTTGGAGAAGGTGACCTTGTGTGGATACACCTAAGCAAAGACCGCTTCCCCAAGGAACGTGACTCCAAGCTCAAGCCAAGAGGAGATGGTCCTTTCAAGGTCCTCAAAAGAATCAACAACAACGCCTACATCATCAACATACCGACCTCCAAGTACCTTCCAAGCAATACATTCAATGTCAAGGATCTCTCACCCTTCCATGGAGATGTTCAATAGGATATCCATGAAGAGTCGAGGACGACTCTTTCCCAAGGGGGGAGATGATGCGGCCCGTCCTATGGACGCTCCTACATCTACACCACCGAGTCCCCCAAGTGGACCCATGACTTGTGCCCGAGCCAAACTCCTACAAGCTAAGGTGAACTCACTCCTCTCCTCTTGCCAATTTGATACCTCCTTGGATTGTGTGCTACTTCATACGACTACTCTGTGCATCATCAGGTACGAACTCCCGCCGCGTCGACCCTCGAGCCTAGGAGCTGTACCTGCCCTGAAGCATACTGACCCGGAGTGTCCGGCCCGACCGGAGTGTCCGGCGCAACTCAGCCAGAGTGTCCGGCCTGCCCCAGCCCGAACCTGGCGTGCACATTCAGAAGGTCAATTCGGACACTCCCCGGACACCACCCGGAGTGTCCAGCCACCCCGGACTGTCCAGTCGTTCCGACCCGGACTGTCCGGCCCAAGTGATGTGCCTGCGAGCCTAGCTGGGCCCTATGGCCCATGTACCCCTCTACTTCGCCCAGAACTCTACTTTAATGCCTGAATTACCCCTGAACTTGTGGTTGGCCTATATATAGTCCCCCACCTCCATTGTAAACCCTAGGCATCATATTGGAATTAGTGCAAACCCCTTTGTGGATCTATCTAATTCTTGCCTCAGGCTCCTTGACCAAGGAGCACCAATATCACCAAACCTCGTTGGAGTTTGCATCATGCCTCCGCGTTGTACAAGGCCTAGGCATCGGTGTCCCTTTGCCTAGACGTCAAGATATCACCAAGTCTCCCATCTCGCCATGCCGGTTCGAGAGAGAGTCCTCCGCCCGACGCCGATCCTAGGGATTGCGCCGGACCGGTCACCGCCGGTGTGAGCTATTGGTGTGTATCGTGGTTTTGTGTGTGCGTGTGTTCTTCGCGTTCTTCATGCGTGTGTTCGTCGTGTTCATCCTCCCCTCCTCTCCCTGCACTCCATCCTTGATTTGAAAGGGAATCGTGAAAGATCGGGCCACCCTAGAGGTTTGCCCTCAACAAAGCCCTTGAGACGCGACAAGATGAACAATTTGGCGAGACGCAAGACGAGTTCAAGAACATCGACAACCGCTTCGACGGCCTCGAACGACAAATGCATGCAATGCATCAGAACTTCCGCCACCAAAATGAAGCGCTTCAATGCTCCATCGCCTAAACAAATGACAATCTTCGATGCCTCATCGACGGAATGGCTAGACCGTGTTCACGTGCTTCAAGCTCTTCAAGTTCTTCGTGTCGTCATGCACCTCCGCAACAAGGTCTACCTCCAAGTGCTCCAAGACGCAATGATGCCCCCGTGGTTGAAGATGGAAGCTGATGCGGCCCGTCCTACGGACGCTCCTACATCTACACCAACAAGTCCCCCAGGTGGACCCATGACTCGTGCCCGAGCCAAACTCCTACAAGCTAAGGTGAACTCCCTACTTTCCTCGTGCCAATTTGATACCTCCTAGGACGGTGTGATACTTCATGCATCTACACTACGTATCATCAGGTACGAAGCTTCGACACATCACCAAGCACCCAAGGATGGAGAACAAGGAGCAGAGCATGAAGTCGGAGCCGCTGGAGCTGCTCAGACCGGAGTCTCCGGTCTGTGCAGACCGGAGTCTCCGGTCCACCAAAGTCTCTGGCCTGAAGACACCAGAGTCTCCGGCCCCACCTCTGGTCTGCCCCTAGAACCGAGCCCTAGGACAATCTGAAGGCCCCTCTGGAGGCCGGTCCGGAGATCGACCGGAATCTCCAGCCTAGACCGGAGTCACCGGTCCACCTCACCGGAGTCTCCAGACCGACCGTCGCCAGGCATGAAAAGGCCTTTGGGCCTGCAGCCCATGTACCCCTTAGTCCATCCAGAACTTGTCTTTTATACCTAAAGTACCCCTGTTTAAGTGGCTGGCCTATATATAGTCCCCCACCTCCATTGTAAACCCTAGGCATGATATTGGAATTAGTGGAAACCCCTTTGTGGATCTATCTAATTCTTGCCTCATGCTCCTTGACTAAGGAGCACCAATATCCCCAAACCTCATTGGAGTTTGCATCGTGCCTCCACGTTGTACAAGGCCTAGGCATAGGTGTCCCTTTGCCTAGACGTCAAGATCTCACCGAGTCTCCCATCTCGCCATGCTGGTTCGAGAGAGAGTCCTCCGCTCGATGCCGATCCTAGGGATTGCGCCGGACCGGTCACCGCCGGCGTGAGCTATTGGTGTGTATCATGGTTTTGTGTGTGTGTGTTCATCGCGTTCTTCGTGCGTGTGTTCGTTGTGTTCATCCTCCCCTCCTCTCCCCGCACTCCATCCTCGATTTGAAAGGGAATCGTGAAAGATCAGGCCACCCTAGAGGTTTTCCCTCAACATATTGGTATCAAGAGCTTTGTTGCTCACGATTTCCCCCACAAATTTTTCTTCTGTCCACCAAAAATTCGAAAATCCCCAAAAAACAGCCCATATTTGCCTTTGGATCAATCTCTTGATTTCGAGTGTTATTTGTGGTTTTGATCCGACCAAACCTTGATTTAGGTGTTGGTCCAGCTTTATCCTGTGTTTTCCCAGCCCAATTTGGCCAATTTTTCGCGGATTTGAGGACCCAAGGCGTGGCTTGTAGCTTAAGAACACGAGCAGTTCGCGATCTGACTCCAGACCGTAGTCTCCGGCCTGCACAATGGAGTTTTCGGCCTGAAACCCCGGAGTCTCCGGCCTAACGCCTGATTTTGACAATTTTTCCTCTAATCTTGCATTGGCTAATTTCTTCTTGTTTGTTTTGCCCGTGTGCGTGTCGTCAACTAACAACAAGCTTCCGCATCGACAATCCCCACGCTCATCGACACCACGGCCCACGAACATCATCCCGCACCACCGACGCCAAGTTCATCATCATCAAAGAAGGTATAACTTGTGTCACATTGTTAACCCCTATATTCCTTTATGTGTACCTATCCTATGAGAGTGGCTCATCTTGTGTTTGCTTGAGCATTGTGCATTTTCCTTGGATAGTGAGTGTGCAAGAGCAATATCAAGTGTTACTAGCTGCATCAAGGGAGAGCAAAAAAAAGCAAAAGAAAGAAAAAGCTACATAGAAAAAGCAAAAGAAAAATAGTCTCCCATTGCCATAGAGAGTCTCAAAGCTTGTAAGCAAGAGAGAAAGGAGAGCTGATATGGAGTGGCCCGCTCTTCTCAGTAAGCGGATGGCGGTGATGATGGTGGATGATAGATAACTAGCATGTAGCTATGAACTCTCCCGCTCGATCCTTGATGCCAATGCAACAGCTCTCGAACCTTGTAGGATATTCACAACACCACGCTCTTGCACACGCAGCCGTGACCACGAACGGTAGTATGCAATCTACTAATTCCCAATGGAACAACAGATCACACTCAATTATAGTTGGTAGATTCGAACACAGGATAATTCTAGAGGTTCTATGAAAGAAACAACTCCAAAATATTTTAACTTGGTCTAAACCCTAACTTGTAACGGCTACGGAGGTTTATATGAGGGCTGGGGCGTCCTCCCCTCTAAACGGGCCTAAAAACAGCCATAACTTGGCCCAAACTGACTCGGTTCGACTCAAACTGATACATACCGACCCATATATCGGTTCGGCCTTATTGGCACGCGGTCCAAACATCGTGGAACACCTCAAACATGTAATTCTTGGTGCGCCATCTCTCTCTCTTGCTCATACGTGATTTCCTCATTGCCTCCTAGTGCGCATGCCTCCCGCTCCTCCCTCGCGCACTTGTTGATATTGGAAATCAACGCTTGTCCTTCTTGCTGCAACTCTCCTCCTCCTCGCGCAACGCTTGTGTTATCAATAAACCTGATCATACAAAGATGCATAGACTTAGGTAGTATAAAGTTCTCATTAAGTAAAACATTAGGTTCAATTAAGAGCGAATTCACCTGTTGCTCAATCAACTTTGCACGAGCTCTTGTAATGGGTCCAATCCTGATTTCATTGGACTTGTTATTTGCAGCAACATCTTCATTGTGAATAAGAGTAGGAGATAGTGGAATAGTATGGATGTCCTCATCATCTCCCCCCTTCAAAAGGTGTCGACCTCGACGCTCCAAGGTCTTCTCCAGCATATGGTGATAAATCAGCAACGTTGAAGCTGTTGCTAGCACCACCAAACTCCTCAATAGGTATATCAACTAGGTAGGCATTATCATTAATTTTGGCTAGCACTTTGTAAGGTCTAGCACCACGTGGCTTCAACTTGGACTTGTGAAGTAGTGGAAATCTGTCCTTGTGTAGCTGCACCCAAACCATATCTCCAGGCTCGAACAACACTTCTTTTCTTGCTTGATTCCTTGCAACAGCAATGTTCTTGCCTTTCTTCTCAATAGCCTCTCGAGTCTTCTCATGTATTTTCTTCACATAATCAACATGTTTCGATGCCTCCATATCAACTCTCTCATGTAATGGCAGAGGCAACATATCAAGTGGCGTCAATGGCTTGAAGCCATACACCACCTCAAAAGGACAAAGTTGAGTAGTTGAATGCACAACCCTGTTGTAACCGAACTCAACATGTGGCAAACACTCTTCCCACTCCCGCAGATTCTTTTTAATCATGGTCCTTAGCAGCCGTGACAATGTTCTATTCACCACCTCCGTTTGACCATCTGTTTGGGGGTGACATGTAGTACTAAACAGCAACTTCGTTCCTAGCTTCCCCCATAAGGTCTTCCAAAAGTAGCTCATGAACTTCACATCACGGTCAGAAACAATCGTCTTTGGTACGCCATGTAATCTCACGATGTCTCTGAAAAATAGGTTAGCAACATGCGACGCATCGTCGCTTTTGTGGCAGGCAATAAAATGAGCCATCTTACAGAACCTATCCACTACCACAAATATAGAATCATGACCTCTCTGAGTTTTAGGTTGACCTAGCACAAAATCCATACTAATGTCTTCCCATGGAGTAGTAGGTGCAGAGAGAGGTGTATACAAACCGTGAGGCTTCAGCTTGGATTTCAACTTGTGGCAAGTAATGCATCGGCTCACAAATCTGTACACATCACGCCTCATCTTGGGCCAATAAAAATGATCAGCAAGCATGAGCAACGTCTTCTCACGCCCAAAGTGACCTATCAAACCACCAGCATGTGATTCCTGCACTAAGAACAAACGCAACGACGATTCTAGAATACATAGTTTGTTAGCTCGAAACAAATATCCATCATGCATATGATACTTATCCCATGTGTTTCTAAGAGCACATAAACGATATGGTTCAGCAAAATCATGGTCAGTTGCATAAAGTGCACAAATAGCTTCTAATCCAGGAATTTTAACATCAAGATTGGTTAATAGCATGTTCTTCCTAGATAGAGCATCAGCAACAACATTCTCTTTTCCCTTCTTATAATTAATGATGTAAGGAAAAGACTCAATGAACTCAACCCATTTAGCTAATCTTCTATGCAAGTTTGATTGAGCTTTCAAGTTGATGAGGATATATACAGGGATTATGATGATTCTGACTGCCTGAACTGGAAGGAAATATTGAGTCAAATCAATAATGACTATCAGGTGAATTCATTCTTAATTGAACCTGATGTTTTACTTAATGAGAACTTTATACTACCTAAGTCTATGCATCTTTGTATGATCAGGTTTATTGATAACACAAGCGTTGCGCGAGGAGGAGGAGAGTTGCAGCAAGAAGGACAAGCGCTGATTTCCAATATCAACAAGTGCGCGAGGGAGGAGCGGGAGGCATGCGCACTAGGAGGCAATGAAGGAATCACGTATGTGCAAGAGACAGAGAGATGGCGCACCAAGAATTACATGTTTGAGGTGTTCCACGACGTTTGGACTGCGTGCCAATAAGGCCGAACCCATATATGGGTCGGTATGTATCAGTTTGAGTCGAACCGAGTCAGTTTGGGCCAAGTTATGGCTGTTTTTAGGCCCGTTTAGAGGGGAGGACGCCCCAGCCCTCATATAAACCTCCGTAGCCGTCACAAGTTAGGGTGAAGACCATGTTAAAATATTTTGGAGTTGTTTCTTTCATAGAACCTCTAGAATTACCCTGTGTTCGAATCTACCAACTATAATTGAGTGTGATCTGTTGTTCCATTGGGAATTAGTAGATTGCAGACTACCGTTCGTGGTCACGGCTGCGTGCGCAAGAGCGTGGTGTTGTGAATATCCTATAAGGTTCGAGAGCTGTTGCATTGGCATCAGGGATCGAGCGGGAGAGTTCATAGCTAAAGGCTAGTTATCTATCATCCACCATCATCATCGCCATCCGCTTACTGAGAAGATCGGGCCACCCCATATCACAAGTATTTCAATGCTTCATGATCAGAATGTATGATAAATTCCTTTGGCCACAAATAATGTTGCCACACTTCAAGTACTCTCACAAGTGCATACAATTATTTATCATAGATTGAATAATTCAAATGAGCACCAGTCAATTTCTTAGAAAAATAAGCTATAGGCCTACCCTCTTGCATCAAAATGCCACCTATGCCTATACCACTAGCATCACATTCAACTTCAAATTGCTTCGAAAAATCAGGTAATGCAAGCAGTGGTGTAGAAGTAAGAAAACGTTTCAATGTATCAAATGCAGTGTCTTGGGCCGCGCCCCATACAAAAGGAACACCTTTCTTTGTCAAATCATTTAATGGTGCAGAAATGGTGCTAAAATCTTTCACAAAGCGCCTATAGAAGCCAGCGAGGCCGTGGAAACTACGCACTTGACTTACATTCATTGGAGCAGGGCAATTCTGAATTGATTCAATTTTAGACTGATCTACCTCTACTCCATGCTTAGAAACAACAAATCCTAGGAATATGACCTTATCTTTTGCAAATCTACACTTCTCAAGATTATCATACAATTTATTATCACGTAACACTTGCAAAACTTGTCTAATATGAGTGCAATGTTCAGATTCGGTGTTGCTGTATATGAGTATGTCATCAAAGTAAACAACCACAAAACGACCAATAAACTCTCTCAAAACATGATTCATCAAACGCATGAAAGTACTAGGTGCATTAGTAAGACCAAACGGCATGACTAACCACTCATACAAGCCGAATTTTGTTTTGAAAGAAGTTTTCCATTCATCCCCTTCTTTCATCCTAATTTGATGATAACCACTATGCAAGTCAATTTTAGAGAAAACAGCAGCACCACTCAATTCATCTAGCATATTCTCTAAGCGTGGAATAGGATGACGATATCGAATAGTGATGTTATTAATCGCTCTACAGTAAACACACATGCGCCATGTACCATCTTTCTTAGGAACTAAAATAACAGGAACAACACAAGGGCTAAGAGAAACACGAATGTACCCTTTATCCAGCAACGCTTGTACTTGCTTCTGAATTTCCTTAGTTTCTTCGCGATTAGTCCTGTAGGGTGCACGGTTGGGAAGTGTGGTGCCAGGAATCAAGTCCACTTGATGTTCTATACCACGCAATGGAGGTAGGCCTGCGGGTACATCTTCTGGAAACACATCCCCAAAGTCCTGCAAAACAGATGAGACACCAAGAGAAATAGGGGTCATGTCATTAGAAACCAATACCTCGCCCTTATACATGAGCACAAGTGGCATGGATGTAGGATCCTCACGAAATTCTCTCATATCTTCCTTAGTGGCTAATATCAATAAACCAGGCACTCTCTCACTTTTCGTTATATCACTCAATTTAGGCTCAATTACATCAGGAACAGCTATCACGCAATCTCGCCGAGTGGTAGTATCTTCCTTCAAATTCACCTCTATCTTCTGGCGAGAATCATTCACAATTTATTGTGGTGTCATTGGCTGCATATTAATCTTCTTTCCTTTGAATTCCAAGTGATATGTATTGGCTCGGCCATTGTGTTGCACATGGCGATCATAGAGCCAAGGCCGACCCAATAGTAGGTGACAAACAGTCATACGAACCACATCAAAATCAATAGAATCTTTGTATGGCCCTATTTGAAAGTTCACTCGTACCATATGATTTACCTTCATCTCACCATTGTTGCTCAACCTTTGTATGTAGTATGGCTTGGGATGAGGTAAGTATGTCAAATTCAGTTTGGCACATAGTTCCTTACTTGCAAGATTTCTGCAGCTACCTCCATCAATAATGACCTTGCAAGCTTTATTTGGTCCAACTAGAGCTTTTGTTTGGAACAAGTTGCAACGCTGGGATTCCTCAACCGGTTGCACACTAAGTACACGTGAAGACACGACAATAGTTGGTGCACGCTCAGCATATGCATCAGCACCATCCTCGCCATCATCAATATCATCATCAGAAGCTTCATCTCCACTTTCTACTTCACCTTGTTCATTAACAAACATAACCTTGCTGTTTGGACAATCCTTCTTGTAGTGACCTCTACCTCCACAGCTTTGGCACACCACATCATGAGTACGTGTAGTAGACATGTTGGAACCCGAGCTAGCAGCAGGAGCAGCGGGTTTCCGAGCATTAGAACCAAACGAAGGTGTACTTGCTGGTTTGGACGATGGTGTAAACGGAACAACAGCTGGTGGCGTGACTGTAGGAGGAATAGATCTGGCCGAAAATCTGCTGGAGGATGGAAAACGAGCGCGTGACTTCGCCTCTTCCGCCAACTGGGATTCGGCCTCTCTAGCATGGTGCAATAGCTCATTCATGGTCTCATACTTGTGATGACGCACTATCCTCTTGATTGGCAACTTCAAATTGTGTAGGAATCGCTGCATGGTCATCTCAATGGACTCGCGAACTCGAGCACGCTGCATAAGTAGCTCCATCTCCATGTAGTACTCATCTACTGTCATTGTGCCTTGCTTCAATTGCGGCGTCAATTTATCAAAAACTGATCGCAAGTAGTTGGTTGGAACGAAACGAGCCTTCATGATTTGCTTCATCTCGCGCCAATCCATCACAGGAAGTTCATTATCCTTCCTCCTATGTTGCACAAGAGCATCCCACCAACGCAAAGCATAACCATCAAATTCAGATGCTGCAAGCTTGACCTTCTTGTCTTCTGGATAGTCAAATAAGCGCCAGAGTTTCTCAATCTTCAACTCCGATGTGAGGTAATCTTCAGGATCAATGGAACCATCAAACTTCGGGATCGAAAACTTTGGCTTGCCCAAACCATCATCAGCAGCTTGGTTGTGAACACGTTGAGCACGCCCAAGAGGGGCAAACCCACGGCCATGAGCAGGTGCATGGGCAGGGGGAATAGCACGGCCCCTGCCAACATGTGGAGCAGCATCCACAATGCTACCCTCATCGAAATCATCAAAGGCATCATCATGTTGAGGATCTTCCCTTCTATGTAAAGCGGTTGTTAAACCCTCAATGGAACGCTGTGAAGTGGTGACATTAACATTGAGCATAGCCACTTGCGTTTGAATAGTATCAACCGTTCCAACATGCTGATCCAATCTCATATTCATATCCTGGAGATTCTTGTCAATGGCATCTGTCGTGTTAGTAAACACACCTGTCAAGTGGGACTTCAAAGCCTCATATTCACGCCAATTAACAAGCTCCTCATCCTTCTTTTTCTGCATCACAACATCATCATCACTAGAAGACATGATTAGTAGGTTAGTACAAAAATCAAAATCTGTATCGTGGAACTCTCACAGCTCACTCACAACTAATAAGAAAGGAGATCTTACCGTTCCAAAGTGAATAGAGATGCTCTAGCAAACGAAATCAGAAATTGATGCACTGATGTGATGAAGTGAATATCAAAGGTATAGAGAATGATCACAGGGCACACAGGGTATTTATGGTGGTGCTGTAGGTATGGTATCCTAACTACACCGCAAACAAGTCCTAGTGCTGATCGTATGACAAAGACCCATAGAAACACACACGATGGAGATAAATGGGGCAATTGCAACTATGAAAATGAGCTCAAAAAAGTGAGGTATGTTGGAGGAACGCTCGTGTTGCAATGCACAAGGAGAGACGCTAGCAATGTCTCAACGAAACGGGCACAAGATTGCTAAACTGAGCAGCCCGCAGAGCACTAGACACGCTAGTCTCGTAGGATAGTTTTAGACACAAAGAAAGGTTTACTAAGGCTCACAAGGATAGGTAGGCTATGTGGACTCAGTAAAAAAAATAAACAAAAAAAGAAAAAATTTGACCTGAGAATTGGTCTCTGCCACCGCAGAAAAACGGCCTAAAATCCTGCCGCGGCAGGATGGCGGCAGAATATATTTTTTTCTCGTACTAGCACAGACTGGTCTGTAGTGCAGCGAGCGCCGATTTTTTTTCGGATTTTTTTCGTGAGGACCCAAGGTGTGGATTTCCGCTCAAGAACACGAGCAGTTCACGATCTGACTCCAGACCGGAGTCTCCGGCCTGCACCGGAGTCTCCAGCCTGAAACCCCGGAGTCTCCGGCCTGACGCCTGATTTTGACCGTTTTGCCTCTAATCTTGCATTGGCTAATTTCTTCTTGTTTGTTTGTGCCCGTGTGCGTGTCGTCACTAACAACAAGCTTCCGCATCGACAATCCCCGCGGTCATCGACACCACAGCCCACGAACATCATCCCGCACCACCGACGCCAAGTTCATCATCATCAAAGAAGGTACAACTTGCGTCACATTGTTAACCCCTATCTTCCTTTGTGTGTACCTATCCTATGAGAGTGGCTCATCTTGTGTTTGCTTGAGCATTGTGCATTTGTCCTTGGATAGTGAGTGTGCAAGAGCAATATCAAGTGTTACTAGGTGCATCAAGGGAGAGCAAAAAAAAAGCAAAAGAAAGAAAAAGATACATAGAAAAAGCAAAAGAAAAATAGTCTCCCATTGCCATAGAGAGTCTCAAAGCTTGTAAGCAAGAGAGAAAGAAGAGCTGATATGGAGTGGCCCGCTCTTCTCAGTAAGCGGATGGCGGTGATGATGGTGGATGATAGACAACTAGCATGTAGCTATGAACTCTCCCGCTCGATCCCTGATGCCAATGCAACAGCTCTCGAACCTTGTAGGATATTCACAACACAACGCTCTTGCGCACGCAGCCGTGACCATGAAAGGCAGTATGCAATCTACTAATTCCCAATGGAACAACAGATCACACTCAATTATAGTTGGTAGATTCGAACACAGGATAATTCCAGAGGTTTTATGAAAGAAACAACTCCAAAATATTTTAATGTGGTCTAAACCCTAACTTGTGATGGCTACGGAGGTTTATATGAGGGCTGGGGCGTCCTCCCCTCTAAACGGGCCTAAAAACAGCCATAACTTGGCCCAAACTGACTCGGTTCGACTCAAACTGATACATACCGACCCATATATGGGTTTGGCCTTATTGGCACGCAGTCCAAACATCATGGAACACCTCAAACATGTAATTCTTGGTGCTCCATCTCTCTATCTTGCTCATACGTGATTTCCTCTTTGCCTCCTAGCGCGCATGCCTCCCGCTCCTCCCTCGCGCACTTGTTGATATTGGAAATCAGCGCTTGTCCTTCTTGCTGCAACTCTCCTCCTCCTCGGGCAATGCTTGTGTTATCAATAAACCTGATCATACAAAGATGCATAGACTTAGGTAGTATAAAGTTCTCATTAAGTAAAACATCAGGTTCAATTAAGAGCGAATTCACCTATTGCTCAATCAGCTTTGCACGAGCTCTTGTAATGGGTCCAATCCTGATTTCATTGGACTTGTTCTTTGCAGCAACATCTGTGAATAGTAGTAGGAGATAGTGGAATAGTATGGATGTCCTCATCAAGAGCGCCTAAGGCAAGTGCACCAATCCGTTGCTCACTTTTCTTCTTTGCAAACGAGCCATGGTCTCTCCTTGCATTGGCACGACAACGAGCTTAGTCTTCATTAGGACATTTTGTTTGCTCATTTTCATAGTCGTGTCAATCCCAACTTTCTCCACGTGTGTATATAGTCGTAGGTTCCCGTCACCCTTTTGAGTTGTTGACCCTTGCCTTTGACTTGAGTTTTGTTGGATTTTACCCACTTTTGACTATCCCTTTTCTTTTGGTTGGTTCTTTGGCTTTCCACAATCCTAACCTACCACCAACAAGCTTTTGAGAGTTAGTTCTTTCTTTAGTGTGAGTTTTCTTTGCATTTCCACTTTGCACGCTTATAGCTCTCACTTGTGGTTTTTAGTTTGGTGCAATCCCCAAGGTGAGGTACAAGGCTAACACCACCATATTCCAATTCCATATAATACTTGTGTGTTTTGCATGATGGATAGGCACAGTGAGACGAGCCAACCACCTCCCCAAGAAGAAGATCAAGGTCCGTACATGACGCGTGCAAGTCACTTCATCGTCCGCCAAGAGTTCCGTGAACATTGCCAACCCCTTGAGACACGACAAGATGAACAATTTGGCGAGACGCAAGCCGAGTTCAAGAACATCGACAACCGCTTCGATGGCCTTGAAAGGCAAATGCAAGCAATGCATCACAACTTCGGCCAGCAAAATTAGTCGCTTCAACGCTCCGTCGCTGAAACAAATGACAACCTTCGACGCCTCATCGACGGAATGGCAAGACCGTGTTCACGTGCTTCAAGCTCTTCAAGTTCTTCGCGTCGTCATGCACCTACGCAACAAGATCTACCTCCAAGTGCACCAAGACGCAATGATGCCCCCGTGGTTGAAGATGGAACCTCTTCAAACTATGTACCTTTCCCACGGCACACCGCAACATCAAGCTATGATGGTGACCTCTCTTCAAGGCCACAAGCAAGGCAAGAAGCACACCGTCATAACGCAAGGGCACTAGTGATCCAACAAGAGCAACCACAAGAGGAACCGCAAGCGCAACCGCAAGTGCAACCGCAAGTCTACCACCATCGACCGCGGCACATACTTGACACAACGAGTGATGACTCCAATTTGGTGAATAAAGCTCGTCATCGACGTGAAGCTCTCCAAGATCCTCCTCCTCATCATCACCGTAATGAACATCAACAACGACACCATGGTCATCACGAGGTGCCTCCTCCACATCGACAAAACTTGGAGCGTCAAGTGATACAAGTTGAGAGACGCCCACCACGTCAAGAGGCTCATAACCATGTTCTTCCACGTGAGGCCCATGTGCCTAACCAACATCACCAACCGAGGAACGAGCCTCCAATTCGTCATCAACCGCGCCATGATGCTCCACACCCTCGCCACCATGAGGCCCAAGTGCCTCAACCACGTCAACAACCGCGCCAAGAGCAAGAGCAAGCTCCTCAACATCAATACCAAGAGCAAGCTCCGCAACAAGGACGCGAGAACCAAGTTCCACCTCTCCAACTACAAGATCATCAACAAGTTCACCAAGCTCGTCGCAATGACCGCAACGATGAAGAAACTTTTGGCAAGCTCAAGTTCACAATGCCCAAGTTCACCGGATCCAATGACCCCGAAGAATACCTCTCGTGGGCACTCAAAGTCAACAAGATCTTCCGCATGCACAACTATAGCAACGAGAAGATGGTCGCCATGGCTTCGCTTCAGTTTGATGATTACGCCAACCTTTGGTGGGAACAAGTTCAAGTTGCTTGTGATGCAAGACATGAGCCGCCAATCACAACTTGGCATGACATGAAGGCTCACATGAGATCCCGGTTCGTCCCCGCGCACTACACGCGTGACCTCTTCAACAACCTTCAAGCGCTTCATCAAGGGACAAAGACCGTGGAAGAGTACTTCAAGGAAAAGGAACTCAATTTGATTCGCAACAACATTGATGAATGAATGGGGCAAACAATGGCACGTTTCCTTATTGGCTTGAATCACCCAATTAAGCGCATCGTCGAGTTCCAAACATACAACACCATGGTTGAGCTTGTGCACATAGCAACAAAGGCTGAACGTCAAGTGCAAGAGGATATAAAGTACAACAAGCCCAAGACGTACTTCACCTACAAGCAAGATTCAACCGCTACACCAACAACTTTCAATGGAAGCCCCTCAAGTACCCCCAAGCCTACCTTCAAGCCCACACTCCCTCAAGGAAAACTGCCCCCAAGTAGCAAGCAAGCAAAAAGTGATACACCTTTCAACGGTGAATGCTACAAGTGTGGAGGTAAAGGACACAAGTCGTCCGAATGTGGAAACAAGAAAGTCTTGTTCATCCATGACAATGGTGATGAAGAGTACTTGAGTGAAGATGAGTTTGATGCCCGTGTCAAGGAAGCAATGGCAAGGCAACGAGTGGAAGATGATCAAGAACTCCTCATGTGTGAACATGACGCAAGTCCATCGCTTGTCATCACAAGGATCTTGACCACTCAAGCACAAGAGCATGAAGATCAACGCTCCAATATCTTCCAAACACGACCTGGCATCAATGGCAAATCTGTCAAGGTGATCATTGACGGAGGGAGTTGTCACAACCTTGCTAGTACCGAGTTGTGTGAGAAGCTCAACCTCACCCTCCATCCGCACAAGCACCCCTACCACATGCAATGGCTAAGTGACCAAGGGTCCATAAAGATCAAGCATACCGTATCGGTCTCCTTCGCCATTGGTCATTACAAAGATACGGTGGAGTGTGATGTGGTTTCTATGACAGTTTGCCAGATGCTTCTTGGTTGACTCTGGCAATTTGACAAGGCTGCTCAACATGATGGTCGCACCAATGTATACATCTTCAAATGGCGCAACAAAACATGTGTTTTGCAACCGATGACTCCTAGCCAAATAATTGCGGACAATGCAAAGGCTTTAGCGAGGGCGCAAAGCACAACACCTACTGGTGAGAAGAGCGGTGAGAGAGAGACCACCTCATAGTGAGTGAGAGCCACAAGCCAAATTCGAATGGAAAAACTAAGAGTGTTCTACTTGCCACCAAAAGTGAGATGAGAGAAATTCGGAACAACCCATTAATGTTGCACTATGTCCTCCTTTGCAAGGGACTAGTGCAAGGAACTCACGAATTAACCAATGTTCCTCCATCTTTGATGAGTGTTTTGCAGGAATTCAAAGATGTGTTCCCCGAAGAGCTTTCACATGGACTACCTCCTCTTCGCGGCATCGAACATCGCATTGACCTCACAAACCGCCTTCAAGACCAAACTTGGTCTCTATGAATGGTTGGTTATGCCCTTTGGTTTGTCTAATTCCCCATCCACCTTCATGCGCCTAATGAATCATATCTTGCGTTCTCTCATTGGAAAAAGTGTTGTTGTCTATTTCGATGATATCCTTGTTTATAGCAAATCACTTGAGGACCATATAACACATGTCAAGGAAGTTTTGCAAATCCTTCGACATGAAAAGCTTTATGCTAGTCTTCCCAAGTGCACTTTTGCTAAAGACAAGTTGATTTTTCTTGGATTTGTCGTTTCTTCGAAGGGAATTGAAGTTGATGTTTCCAAGGTAAAAGACATACGAGATTGGCCCATCCCAACAAATGTGAGTGAACTCCGAAGTTTTCATGGGTTGGTTGGTTTCTATCGTCAGTTTGTGAAAGACTTTTCCACTATTGCTTGTCCTCTCACTGAGTTGATGAAAAAGAATGTCACCTTCGTGTGGGGCAAAGCACGAGAAAAAGCTTTTGATGAACTCAAAACGAGGCTCACCGAAGCACCTCTCCTTGCTTTACCGGATTTCACAAAAACTTTTGAGATAGAGTGCGATGCTAGTGGTATTGGCATTGGAGGAGGCCTTATGCAAAATGGACGTCCTATAGCCTACCATCGCGAGAAACTTGATGGTGCTCGCCTCAATTATTTGAGTTATGACAAAGAGCTTTTTGCCTTAGTTCGTGTCCTTCAAGTTTGGCAACACTACCTTTGGCCCAAGGAATTTATCATACATTCCGACCACGAGTCGTTGAAATATCTCAAAGGCCAAGCTAACTTGAGCAAGAGACACGCTAAGTGGGTTGAGTTCATGGAATCTTTTCCGTACATTGTCAAGTATAAGAAGGGCAAAGATAATGTAGTTGCAGACGCATTGTCTCGCAAACATACAAGCCTTCTTACGAGACTTGAAATCAACGTGTTGGGTCTTGAGGAAATAAAATCTTTGTATGCTTCCGATCCGTTCTTTGAACCAATTTTCGCAAAGTGCTCCAATGACAAAGGAGTTGATGATTTCTATTTGCATAAGGGCTTTCTATTTAAACAAAACAAGCTATGCATTCCGAAGTCGTCGCTTCCACTTTTGCTCCTCCAAGAATATCATGGTGGAGGCCTTATGGGTCACTTTGGTCGCGACAAGACATTGGACATGCTCTCCAATCACTACTTTTGGCCCAAGATGAAGCGTGACGTGGAGCACTACGTTCAACGATGCACAACATGTGTTCAAGCTAAGTCGCAAGCTAATCCCTATGGTCTTTATATGCCATTGTCTATTCCTCATACACCTTGGTCCGACATTAGCATGGATTTCGTGTTAGGATTGCCTAGATCTAAGTATGGTCATGATTCTATATTTTTTGTTGTGGATCGTTTTTCCAAAATGGCACACTTCATACCGTGCCACAAGACCGACGATGCTTCACATGATGCAAATCTGTTTTTCAGGGAAATCGTCCGTCTTCACGGTGTGCCAAGGACAATCGTCTCCGACCGCGACGTCAAATTCATGAGCTACTTGTGGAAAACCCTCATGGCCAAGCTCGGCGTCAAGCTCCTCTTCTCATCTGCATCACATCCTCAAACTGATGGCCAAACCGAAGTTGTCAACCGAAGCCTCGGAACTCTCCTTCATGTGTTGATCAAGAAAAACCTGATGGATTGGGAGGAATGCATTCCACATGCAGAGTTCGCCTACAATCGAGCCAAGCACTCAACAACCAAGATGAGTCCATTCATGATAGTCTACGGTTTCGAGCCCCTCACCACACTCGACATCCTACCACTACCTCTACATGAGCGAACGAACATGGACGTCGAGAAAAGCGCACAAGATATGAAGAAACTTCATGAAGAAACAAGAGCTGCTATCAAACAACAAGTCCTTCGCCATGCTTCAAGGTTAAACAAGGACAAGAAGGAGATGATCTTTGAAGAAGGTGACCTTGTGTGGATACACCTAAGCAAAGACCGCTTCCCCAAGGAACGTGACTCCAAGCTCAAGCCAAGAGGAGATGGTCCCTTCAAGGTCCTCAAAAGAATCAACAACAACGCCTACATCATCGACATACTGACCTCCAAGTACCTTGCAAGCAATACATTCAATGTCAAGGATCTCTCACCCTTCCATGGAGATGTTCAAGATGATAACCATGAACAGTCAAGGAAGACTCTTTCCCAAGGGGGGGGAGCTGATGCGGTCCGTCCTACGGACGCTCCTACATCTACACCAACAAGTCCCCCAAGTGGACCCATGACTCGTGCCCGAGCCAAACTCCTACAAGCTAAGGTGAACTCGCTCCTTTCCTCGTGCCAATCTGATACCTCCTGGGATGCTGTGCTACTTCATGCATCTACACTATGTATCATCAGGTACGAAGCTTCGACATATCACCAAGCACCCCAGGATGGAGAACAAGGAGCAGATCGTGAAGTAGAAGGCGCTGGAGCTGCTCTGACCGGAGTCTCCGGTCTGCGCACACCGAAGTCTCTGGTCCACCAAAGTCTCCCGCCTGAAGATACCGGACTCTCCTGTCCTCTCTCCAGTCTGGCCCCCTGCACCAGGCCCTGGGACAGTCTGACGACCCCTCCGGAGGCTAGTCCGGAGACTACACCGGAATCTCCGGCCTAGTCCGGAGTCTCTGGTCCACCACACCGGAGTCTCCGGTCCAACCGTCGCCAGGCATGAAAAGGCCTTTGGGCCTGCGGCCCATGTACCCCTTAGTCCGTCCAGAACTTGTCTTTTATTCCTAAAGTACCCCTGTTTAAGTGGCTGGCCTATATATAGACCCCCACCTCCATTGTAAACCCTAGGCATGATATTGGAATTAGTGGAAACCCCTTTGTGGATATATCTAATTCTTGCCTCATGCTCCTTGACTAAGGAGCACCAATATCCCCAAACCTCGTTGGAGTTTGCATCGTGCCTCCGTGTTGTACAAGGCCTAGGCATCGGTGTCCCTTTGCCTAGACGTCAAGATCTCACCGAGTCTCCCATCTCGCCATGCCGGTTCGAGAGAGAGTCCTCCGCCCGACGCCGATCCTTGGGATTGCGCCGGACCGGTCACCACCGGCGTGAGCTATTGGTGTGTATCGTGGTTGTGTGTGTGTGTGTTCATCGCGTTCTTCGTGCGTGTGTTCGTCGTGTTCATCCTCCCCTCCTCTTCCCTCACTCCATCCTCGATTTGAAAGGGAATCGTGAAAGATCGGGCCACCCTAGAGGTTTGCCCTCAACAAAAGCTCTTCGAACTATGTACCTTCCCCACGGCACGCCGCAACGACAAGCTATGATGGTGACCTCTCTTCAAGGCCACGAGGAAGGCAAGAAGCACACCATCATCACGCAAGGGCACTAGTGATCCAACAAGAGCAACCACAAGAGGAACCACAAGCGCAACCACAAGTGCAACCGCAAGTCTACTACCATCGACCGCGACACATACTTGACACAAGTGATGACTCCAATTTCGAGAATCAAGCTCTTCATTGACGTGAAGATCTCTAAGATCCTCCTCCTAGTCATCAACGTCCGCACCGACACCATGGTCATCACGAGGCGCCTCCTCCACCTCAACAAAACTTGGAGCGTCAAGTGATACAAGTTGAGCGACGCCCACCACGTCAAGAGGCTCATGACCATGTTCTTCGCCGTGAGGCCCATGTGCCTAACCAACATCACCAACCGAGGAACGAGCCTCCTCTTTGTCATCAACCACGTCAAGAGGCTCCACACCCTCGGGCCCAAGCGCCTCAACCACGTCAACAACCGCGCCAAGAGCAGGAGCAAGCTCCTCAACAACAATATCAAGAGCAAGCTCCGCAACAAGGACGCGAGAACCAAGTTCCACCGCATCAACATCAAGATCACCAAGCTCGTCGCAATGACCGCAACGCTGAAGAAACTTTTGGCAAGCTCAAGTTCACAATGCCAAAGTTCACTGGATCCAATGACCCCGAAGAGTACCTTTCATGGGCACTCAAAGTCGACAAGATCTTCCGCATGCACAATTATAGCAACGAAAGATGATCGCCATGGCTTCGCTTGAGTTTGATGATTACGCCAACCTTTGGTGGGAACAAGTTCAAGTTGCTCGTGATGCAAGACAAGAGCCGCCAATCACAACTTGGCATCACATGAAGGCTCACATGAGATCCCGGTTTGTCCCCGCGCACTACACATGTGACCTCTTCAACAACCTTCAAGCGCTTCGTCAAGGGACAAAGACCGTGGAAGAATACTTCAAGGAAATGGAACACAACTTGATTCGCGCCAACATTCATGAGCGCATGGAGCAAACAATGGCACGTTTCCTTATTGGATTGAACCATCCCATCAAGCGCATCGTCGAGTTCCAAACATACAACACCATGGTTCAGCTTGTGCACATCGCAACAAAGGCTGAACGTCAAGTACAATAGGATATCAAGTACAACAAGCCCAAGAAGTACTTCACCTACAAGCAAGCTTCAACCGCTAAACCAACATCTTTCAATGGAAGCTCCTCAAGTACCTCCAAACCTTCCTTCAAGCCCACACTTCCTCAAGGAAAACTGCCCCCAAGTGGCAAGCAAGCAAAGAGTGATACACCTTTCAACGGTGAATTCTACAACTGTGGAGGTAAAGGACATAAGTCAGCTGAATGTGGAAACAAGAAAGTCTTGTTCATCCATGACAATGGTGATGAAGAGTACTTGAGTGAAGATGAGTTTGATGCCCGTGTCAAGGAAGCAATGGCAAGGCAACGAGTGGAAGATGATCAAGAACTCCTCATCTGTGAACATGACGCAAGTCCATCGCTTGTCGTCACAAGGATCTTGACCACTCAAGCACAAGAGCATGAAGACCAACGCTCCAATATCTTCCAAACACGAGCCGGCATCAATGGCAAATCTATCAAGGTGATCATTGACGGGGGGAGTTGCCACAACCTTGCTAGCACCGAGTTGTGTGAGAAGCTCAACCTCACCCTCCATCCACACAAGCACCCCTACCACGTGCAATGGCTAAGTGACCAAGGGTCCATGAAGATCAAGTATACCGTATCGGTCTCCTTTGCCATTGGTCCATACAAAGATACGGTGGCGTGTGATGTGGTTCGTATGACAGTTTGCCACATGCTTCTTGGTCTACCGTGGAAATTTGACAAGGCTGCTCAACATGATGGTTGCACCAATGTATACACCTTCAAATGGCTCAACAAAACATGTGTTTTGCAACCCATGACTCCTAGCCAAATAATTGCGGACAATGCAAAGGCTTTAGCGAGGGCGCAAAGCACAACACCTACTTATGAGAAGAGCGGTGAGAGAGAGAACCACCTCATAGTGAGTGAGATCCACAAGCCAAACTCGCGTGGAAAAACTAAGACTGTTCTCCTTGCCACCAAAAGTGAGATGAGAGATGTTCGGAACAACCCATCCATCTTGCACTATGTCCTCATTTGCAAGGGACTAGCACATGGAACTAACGAATTAACCAATGTTCCTCCATCTTTGATGAGTGTTTTGCAGGAATTCAAGGATGTGTTCCCTAAAGAGCTTCCACATGGACTACCTCCTCTTCGCGGCATTGACCTCATCCCCGGTGCACCACTTCCCAACCGCGCCGCTTACCGCATGAACCCGGAGGAGACAAAGGAGATCGAACGTCAAATCAACCAACTCGTCTCCAAAGGTTTGATCCAAGTTAGCACTAGTCCAAGTGCCGTACCCGTGATTCTTGTTCCAAAGACGAATGATACGTTACGGTTATGCATGGACTGCCGTCCAATCAATGCTATCACCGTGCGTTACCGACATCCCATACCACGTCTCGATGACATGCTTGATGAGTTGTGTGGAGCCACTATTTTTTTGAAAGTTGATCTTAGTAGTGGTTACCATCAAATACGCATGGCTAAAGGTGATGAGTGGAAAACCGCCTTCAAGACCAAATTTGGTCTCTATGAATGGTTGGTTATGCCCTTTGGTTTGTCTAATGCCCCATCAACCTTCATGCGCCTAATGAATCATATCTTGTGTTCTCTCATTGGAAAAAGTGTTGTTGTATATTTCGATGATATTCTTGTTTATAGCAAATCACTTGAGGACCATATAACACATGTCAAGGAAGTTTTGCAAATCCTTCGACATGAAAAGCTTTATGATAATCTTCCCAAGTGCCCTTTTGCTAAAGACAAGTTGATTTTTCTTGGATTTGTCGTTTCTTCGAAGGGAATTGAAGTTGATGTTTCCAAGGTAAAAGACATATGAGATTGGCCCATCCCAACAAATGTGAGTGAACTCCGAAGTTTTCATGGGCTGGCTGGTTTCTATCGTCGCTTTGTGAAAGACTTTTCCACTATTTCTTGTCCTCTCACTGATTTGACGAAAAAGAATGTCACCTTCGTGTGGGGCAAAGCACGAGAAAAAGCTTTTGATGAACTCAAAACGAGGCTCACCGAAGCACCTCTCCTTGCTTTACCGGATTTCACAAAAACTTTTAAGATAGAGTGCGATGCTAGTGGTATTGGCATTGGAGGATTCCTTATGCAAAATGGACGTCCTATAGCCTACCATAGTGAGAAACTTGATGGTGCTCGCCTCAACTATCCGATTTATGACAAAGAGATTTTTGCCTTAGTTCGTGTCCTTCAAGTTTGGCAACACTACCTTTGGCCCAAGGAATTTATCATATATTCCGACCACGAGCCTTTCAAATATCTCAAAGGCCAAGCTAACTTGAGCAAGAGACACGCTAAGTGGGTTGAGTTCATGGAATCTTTTCCGTACATTGTCAAGTATAAGAAGGGCAAAGATAATGTAGTTGCAGACGCATTGTCTCGCAAACATACAAGACTTCTTACGAGACTTGAAATCAATGTGTTGGGTCTTGAGGAAAAAAAATCTTTGTATGCTTCCGATCCGTTCTTTGAACCAATTTTCGCAAAGTGCTCCAATGACAAAGAAGTTGATGATTTCTATTTGCATAAGGGCTTTCTATTTAAACAAAACAAGCTATGCATTCTGAAGTCGTCGCTTCAACTTTTGCTCCTCCAAGAATCTCATGGTGGAGGCCTTATGGGTCACTTTGGTCGCGACAAGACATTGGACATGCTCTCCAATCACTACTTTTGGCCCAAGATGAAGTGTGACGTGGAGCACTACGTTCAACGATGCACGACATGTGTTCAAGCTAAGTCGCAAGCTAATCCCTATGGTCTTTATATGCCATTGCCTATTCCTCATACACCTTGGTCCGACATTAGCATGGATTTCGTGTTAGGATTGCCTAGATCTAAGCATGGTCATGATTCTATATTGTTGTTGTGGATCGTTTTTCCAAAATGGCACACTTCATACTGTGCCATAAGACCTACGATGCTTCACATGTTGCAAATCTGTTTTTCAGGGAAATCGTCCGTCTTCACAGTGTGCCAAGGACAATCGTCTCCGACCGCAACGTCAAATTCATGAGCTACTTATGGAAGACCATCATGGCCAAGCTCGGCGTCAAGCTCC
Source organism: Avena sativa (assembly GCA_916181665.1). NCBI lineage: Eukaryota > Viridiplantae > Streptophyta > Magnoliopsida > Poales > Poaceae > Avena > Avena sativa. Next base: position 233,075,458 of record OV702287.1, read on the forward strand.
TCTTCTCATCCGCATCACATCCTCAAACTGATGGCCAAACCGAAGTTGTCAACCGAAGCCTTGGAACTGTCCTTCGTGTGTTGATCAAGAAAAACCTGAAGGATTGGGAGGAATGCATTCCACTCGCAGAGTTCGCCTACAATCGAGCCAAGCACTCAACAACCAAGATGAGTCCATTCATGATAGTATACGGTTTCGAACCCCTCACCGCACTCGACATCCTACCACTACCTCTACATGAGCGAACGAACATGGACGTCGAGAAAAGCGCACAAGATATGAAGAAACTTCATGAAGAAACAAGAGCTACTATCGAACAACAAGTCCTTCGCCATGCTTCAAGGTTAAACAAGGACAAGAAGGAGATGATCTTTGAAGAAGGTGACCTTGTGTGGATACACCTAAGCAAAGACCGCTTCCCCAACGAACGTGACTCCAAGCTCAAGCCAAGAGGAGATGGTCCCTTCAAGGTCCTCAAAAGAATCAACAACAACGCCTACATCATCGACATACCGACCTCCAAGTACCTTGCAAGCAATACATTCAATGTCAAGGATCTCTCACCCTTCCATGGAGATGTTCAAGATGATAACCATGAACAGTCAAGGACGACTCTTTCCCAAGGGGGGGAGCTGATGCGGTCCATCCTACGGACGCTCCTACATCTACACCAACAAGTCCCCCAAGTGGACCCATGACTCGTGCCCGAGCCAAACTCCTACAAGCTAAGGTGAACTCGCTCCTTTCCTCCTGCCAATTTGATACCTCCTGGGATGCTGTGCTACTTCATGCATCTACACTATGTATCATCAGGTATGAAGCTTCGACACATCACCAAGCACCCCGGGATGGAGAACAAGGAGCAGATCATGAAGCAGAAGACGCTGGAGCTGTCCAGACCAGAGTCTCCTGTCTGCGCACACCGGAGTCTCCGGTCCACCAAAGTCTCCGGCCTGAAGACACCGGAGTCTCCGGTCCTCTCTCCGGTCTGGCCCCCTACACCAGGCCCTAGGACAGTCTGACAACCCCTCCGGAGGCTGGTCCGGAGACTACACCGAAATCTCCGGCCTAGACCGGAGTCTTTGGTCCACCACACCGGAGTCTCCGTTCCGACCGTCGCCAGGCATGAAAAGGCCTTTGGGCCTGCGGCCCATGTACCCCTTAGTCCGTCTAGAACTTGTCTTTTATTCCTAAGGTACCCCTGTTTAAGTGGCTGGCCTATATATAGACCCCCACCTCCATTGTAAACCCTAGGCATGATATTGGAATTAGTGGAAACCCCTTTGTGGATCTATCTAATTCTTGCCTCATGCTCCTTGACTAAGGAGCACCAATATCCTCAAACCTCGTTGGAGTTTGCATCGTGCCTCCGCATTGTACAAGGCCTAGGCATCGGTGTCCCTTTGCCTAGACGTCAAGATCTCACCAAGTCTCCCATCTCGTCGTGCCGGTTCGAGAGAGAGTCCTCCGCCCGACGCTGATCCTAGGGATTGCGCCGGACCGGTCACCGCCGGCGTGAGCTATTGGTGTGTATCGTGGTTTTGTGTGTGTGTGTTCATCGCGTTTTTCGTGCGTGTGTTCATCGTGTTCATCCTCCCCTCCTCTCCCTGCACTCCATCCTCGATTTGAAAGGGAATCGTGAAACATCAGGCCACCCTAGAGGTTTGCCCTCAACAGAATCTCTTCAAACTATGTACCTTCCCCACGGCACGCCGCAACGTCAAGCTATGATGGTGACCTCTCTTCAAGGCCACGAGCAAGGCAAGAACACAACGTCATCATGCAAGGGCACTAGTGATCCAACAAGAGCAACCACAAGAGGAACCGCAAGCGCAACCGCAAGTCTACCACCATCGACCGCGACGCATACTTGACAAAACAAGTGATGACTCCAATTTGGAGAATCAAGCTCGTCATCGACGTGAAGCTCTCTAAGATCCTCCTCCTCGTCATCAACGTTATGAACGTCCGCACCGACACCATGGTCATCACGAGGCGCCTCCTCCACCTCAACAAAACTTGGAGCGTCAAGTGATACAACTTGAGCGACTCCCACCACGTCAAGAGGCTCATGACCATGTTCTTCACCGTGAGGCCCATGTGCCTAACCAACATCACCAACCGAGGAACGAGCCTCCTCTTTGTCATCAACCACGTCAAGAGGCTCCACACCCTCGGGCCCAAGCACCTCAACCACGTCAACAACCGCGCCAAGAGCAAGAGCAAGCTCCTCAACAACAATATCAAGAGCAAGCTCCGCAACAAGGACACGAGAACCAAGTTCCACCGCATCAACATCAAGATCACCAAGCTCGTCGCAATGACCGCAACACTGAAGAAACTTTTGGCAAGCTCAAGTTCACAATGCCAAAGTTCACCGGATCCCATGACCCCGAAGAGTACCTTTCATGGGCACTCAAAGTCGACAAGATCTTCCGCATGCACAATTATAGCAACGAAAAGATGGTCGCCATGGCTTCGCTTGAGTTTGATGATTACGCCAACCTTTGGTGGGAACAAGTTCAAGTGGCTCGTGATGCAAGACAAGAGCCGCCAATCACAACTTGGCATGACATGAAGGCTCACATGAGATCCCGGTTCGTCCCCGCGCACTACACGCGTGAACTCTTCAACAACCTTCAAGCGCTTCATCAAGGGACAAAGACCGTGGAAGAATACTTCAAGGAAATGGAACTCAACTTGATTCGTGCCAACATTGATGAGCGCATGGAGCAAACAATGGAACGTTTCCTTATTGGGTTGAACCATCCCATCAAGCACATCGTCGAGTTCCAAACATACAACACCATGGTTGAGCTTGTGCACATCGCAACAAAGGCTGAACGTCAAGTACAAGAGGATATCAAGTACAACAAGCCCAAGACGTACTTCACCTACAAGCCAGCTTCAACGGCTACACCAACAACTTTCAATGGAAGCTCCTCAAGTACCTCCAAGCCTTCCTTCAAGCCCACACTTCCTCAAGGAAAACTGCCCCCAAGTGGCAAGCAAGCAAAGAGTGATACACCTTTCAACAGTGAATGCTACAAGTGTGGAGGTAAAGGACATAAGTCGACCGAATGTGGAAACAAGAAAGTCTTGTTCATCCATGACAATGGTGATGAAGAGTACTTGAGTGAAGATGAGTTTGATGCCCGTGTCAAGGAAGCAATGGCAAGGCAACGAGTGGAAGATGATCAAGAACTCCTCATGTGTGAACATGACGCAAGTCCATCGCTTGTCGTCACATGGATCTTGACCACTCAAGCACAAGAGCATGAAGACCAAAGCTCCAATATCTTCCAAACACGAGCCGGCATCAATGGCAAATCTATCAAGGCGATCATTGACGGAGGGAGTTGCCACAACCTTGCTAGCACCGAGTTGTGTGAGAAGCTCAACCTCACCCTCCATCCACACAAGCACCCCTACCACGTGCAATGGCTAAGTGACCAAGGGTCCGTGAAGATCAAGCATACCGTATCGGTCTCCTTCACCATTGGTCCTTACAAAGATACGGTGGAGTGTGATGTAGTTCCTATGACAGTTTGCCACATGCTTCTTGGTCTACCGTGGCAATTTGACAAGGCTGCTCAACATGATGGTCGCACCAATGTATACACCTTCAAATGGCTCAACAAAACATGTGTTTTGCAACCCATGAATCCTAGCCAAATAATTGCGGACAATGCAAAGGCTTTAGCGAGGGCGCAAAGCACAACACCTACTTGTGAGAAGAGCGGTGAGAGAGAGAACCACCTCATAGTGAGTGAGAGCCACAAGCCAAACTCGTGTGGAAAAACTAAGAGTGTTCTCCTTGCCACCAAAAGTGAGATGAGAGATGTTCGGAACAACCCATCCATCTTGCACTATGTCCTCATTTGCAAGGGACTAGTGCAAGGAACTAACGAATTAACCAATGTTCCTCTATCTTTGATGAGTGTTTTGCATGAATTCAAGGATGTGTTCCCTGAAGAGCTTCCACATGGACTACCTCCTCTTCCCGGCATCGAACATCACATTGACCTCATCCCCGGTGCACCACTTCCCAACCATGCCGCTTACCGCATGAACCCGGAGGAGAGAAAGGAGATCGAACGTCAAATCAACCAACTCGTCTCCAAAGGTTTGATCCAAGTTAGCACTAGTCCAAGTGCAGTACCCGTGATTCTTGTTCCAAAGACGGATGATACATTACGGTTATGCATGGACTGTCGTCCAATCAATGCTATCATCGTGCGTTATCGACATCCCATACCACATCTCGATGACATGCTTGATGAGTTGTGTGGAGACACTATTTTTTCGAAAGTTGATCTTCGTAGTGGTTACCATCAAATACGCATGGCTGAAGGTGATGAGTGGAAAACCGCCTTCAAGACCAAACTTGGTCTCTATGAATGCTTGGTTATGCCCTTTGGTTTATCGAATGCCCCATCCACCTTCATGCGCCTTATGAATCACATCTTGTGTTCTCTCATTGGAAAAAGTGTCGTTGTCTATTTCGATGATATTACTGTTTATAGCAAATCACTTGAGGACCATATAACACATGTCAATGAAGTTTTGCAAATCCTTCGACATGAAAAGCTTTATGCTAATCTTCCCAAGTGCGCTTTTGCTAAAGCCAAGTTGATTTTACTTGGATTTGTTGATACAGGCATCATATACAGTTTGATACACTAGGATAACCAATGATATGTAATAATTTAGTCTAAGGTCGTGTCAAACGTTTGTTCTATGTTTATGAGTCAGAGTCCAATTAGGTCGAGTCAGTCCGACTCTAGTAGGGTCAGCCACCCCTACCCCTTTGTCCTATATAAACAAGGGGGTGCCACAATATTAGGGGGGGCTGAAAATCATGTAGAACTTTTAGTTCCTCGTTTGTATACTCATCCCTCCGAGGTTGGCATCGTGACGGCGTCTCTGCGCTCGTCTCATTATCTATCTTATTGATATTTGCGTGAAGGTGCTTGTTATTCAAGTATTGTCGTGCTATGGCGTGAGGCTTGTTGTTTATCATCAAGTTGCTTGTTGGATTGATCTATTCAAGCGGGAGGTTCGTTGTTCATCGCTGAGTTGCTCGCAAGATTGGGTTTCCCCATCTTCAGGTTACGTGTATCACGTGCTTGGAAGATTTCTATCAGATCCATTGGATCAGAAGGTGCATCGTGAAAGATCAGGCCAAACAGTTTTCATCATCTGGTATCAGAGTGCTAGGTTGATCACTGTGCAGTTGTTGTTGACGGGCTGATCGTTTCGATCGTTAGTCGACGAGGTTTGTTGGTTGTTGCATGATCAGCAAGATTAGCGAGGTGCTGATGATTGCCGCTGGTTTTCTACAATTGTGGGCTGATCTGAGTTACTGGGCTCGATCTGATTTGTCGTTCGTGAGGCGTCTACCGATCTCGTCGATATCGGTTGGTATAGGATCTGGTGAGGCGAGCTGTTCTTTCGAGTTGGAGTCCCAAGCGTTTACGTGAGGGGCGCTGCAATTTTTGGCAGGAGTGCACCTGAATTACATTGCAATCAGCTGCGTTTTGTTTGTGTCCTGGCTGTTAGGAAAAAAGAGAAGGAAAGTTGGATCGGTTTTGGTATGTGTAGATCGCAAAAGTTTTGGACACTCGCCAGATTCACAGTCGAGTCAGAGTCATAAAAAAATAGAAAGAAAAGGATGGCAAGACTTGACGATAGATAGTGGCGATTTTGCTAATATGATGCCACATGCTGGAGAAGACCTTCCGGTGTTGAGGACAACGCCTTTCTAAGGGGGAGAGGATGATACGGGCATCATATACAGTTTGATACACTAGGACAACCAATGATATGTAATAATTTAGTCTAAGGTCGTGTCAAACATTTGTTCTATGTTTATGAGTTAGAGTCCAATTAGGTCGAGTCAGTCCGACTCAAGTAGGGTCAGCCACCCTACCAATTTGTCCTATATAAACAAGGGGGTGCCACAATATTAGGGGGGCTGAAAATCATGTAGAACTTTTAGTTCCTCGTTTGTATACCATCCCTCTGGGGTTGGCATCGTGACGGCGTATCTGCGCTCGTCTCATTATCTATCTTATTGATATTTGCGTGAAGGTGCTTGTTATTCAAGTATTGTCGTGCTTTGGCGTGAGGCTTGTTGTTTATCTTCAAGTTGCTTGTTGGATTGATCTATTCAAGCATGGGGTTTGTCGTTCAGCGCCGAGTTGCTCGCAAGATTGGGTTTCCCCATCTTCAGGTTACGTGTATCACATGATTGGAAGATTTCTATCAGATCCATTGGATCAGGAGGTGCATCGTGAAAGATCGGGCCAAACAGTTTTCATCATTTGTCATTTCTTTGAAGGGAATTGAAGTTGATGTTTCCAAGGTAAAGGACATACGAGATTGGCCCATCCCAACAAATGTGAGTGAACTCTGAAGTTTTCATGGGTTGGCCGGTTTCTATCGTCGCTTTGTGAAAGACTTTTCAACCATTGCTTGTCCCCTTAATGAATTGACCAAAAAGAATGTCACCTTCGTGTGGGGCAAAGCACAACAAAAAGCTTTTGATGAACTTAAAAAGAGGATCATCGAAGCACCTCTCCTTGCGTTACCAGATTTCACAAAAACTTTTGAGATAGAGTGTGATGCTAGTGGTATTGGCATTGGAGGAGTCCTTATGCAAAACGGACGTCCTATAGCCTACCATAGCGAGAAACTCGATGGTGCTCGCCTTAATTATCCAATTTATGACAAAGAGCTTTTTGCCTTAGTTCGTGTCCTTCAAGTTTGGAAACACTACCTTTGGCCCAAGGAATTTATCATACATTCTGACCATGAGTCATTGAAATATTTCAAAGGCCAAGCTAACTTGAGAAAGAGACACGCTAAGTGGGTTGAGTTCATGGAGTCTTTTCTGTACATTGTCAAGTATAAGAAGGGCAAAGATAATGTAGTTACATATGCATTGTCTCGCAAACATACAAGCCTTCTTACGAGACTTGAAATCAATGTGTTGGGTCTTGAGGAAATAAAATCTTTGTATGCTTCCGACCTGTTCTTTGAACCAATTTTTGCAAAGTTCTCCAATGAAAAAGGAGTTGATGATTTCTATTTGCATGAGGGCTTTCTATTTAAACAAAACAAGCTATGCATTCCGAAGTCTTCGCTTCAACTTTTGCTTCTCCAAGAATCTCATGGTGGACGCCTCATGGGTCACTTTGGCCGTAACAAGACATTGGACATGCTCTCTACTCACTACTTTTGGCTCAAGATGAAGCGCGACGTGGAGCGGTACGTTCAACGATGCACGACATGTGTTCAAGCTAAGTCGCAAGCTAATCCCTATGGTCTTTGTATGCCATTGCCTATCCCTCATACACCTTGGTCCGACATTAGCATGGATTTCGTGTTAGGATTACCTAGATCTAAGCATGGTCATGATTCTATATTTGTTGTTGTGTATCGCTTTTCCAAAATGGCACACTTCATACCATGCCATAAGACCGACGATGCTTCACATGTTGGAAATCTATTATTCAGGGAAATCGTCCGTCTACATGGTGTGCCACGAACAATCCTCTCCGACCGCGACATCAAATTCGTGAGCTACTTATGGAAGACCCTCATGGCCAAGCTCCGCGTCAAGCTCCTCTTTTCATCCGCCTCACATCCTCAAACTGATGGCCAAACCGAAGTTGTCAACCGAAGCCTCGGAACACTCCTTCGTGTGTTGATCAAGAAAAACCTAAAGGATTGGGAGGAATGCATTCCACACGCCGAGTTCGCCTACAATCGAGCCAACCACTCAACAACCAAGATGAGTCCATTCATGATCGTCTATGGTTTCGAGCCCCTAACCGCACTCGACATCCTACCACTACCTCTCCATGAGCGCTCGAACATGGATGTCGAGAAGCATGCACAAGCTATGAAGACACTTCGTGAAGAAACAAGAGCTACTATCGAACAACAAGTCCTTCGCCAAGCTTCAAGGTTAAATAAGGACAAGGAGGAGATGATCTTTGAAAAAGGTGACCTTGTGTGGATACACCTAAGCAAAGACCGCTTTCCCAAAGAACGTGACTCCAAGCTCAAGCCAAGAGGAGATGGTCCCTTCAAGGTCATGAAAAGAATCAACAACAACGCCTACATCATCGACATACCAACCTCCAAGTACCTTGCAAGCAATACATTCAATGTCAAGGACCTTTCACCCTACCATGGAGATGTTCCAAATGAAAACCATGAAGTGTCGAGGACGACTCTTTCCCAAGGGGGGGGAGCTGATGCGGCCCGTCCTACGGATGCTCCTACATCTACACCAACAAGTCCCCCAAGTGGACCCATGACTCGTGCCCGAGCCAAACTCCTACAAGCTAAGGTGAACTCGCTCCTCTACTCGTGCTAATTTGATACCTCCTTGGATGGTATGCTACTTCATGCAACTACCCTATGCATCATTAGGTATGAAGCTTCGACACATCACCAAGCACCCAAGGATGGAGAACAAGGAGCAGAGCATGAAGCTGGAGCCGCTAGAGCTGCTCAGACCGGAGTCTCCGGTCTGCGCACACCAGAGTCTTCGGACCACCAAAGTCTCCGGCCTGAAGACACCGGAGTCTCCGGCGCCACCTCCGGTCTACCCCTAGAACCGGGCCCTGGGACAATCGGAAGGCCCCTCCGGAGGCTGGTCCGGAGATTGACCGGAATCTCCGGCCTAGACCGGAGTCTCCGGTCCACCACACCGGAGTCTCCGGTCCGACCATCGCCAAACATGAAAAGGCCTTTGGGCCTGTGGCCGATGTACCCCTTAGTCCATCCAGAACTTGTCTTTTATTCCTAAAGTACCCCTGTTTAAGTGGCTGGCCTATATATAGTCCCCCACCTCCATTATAAACCCTAGGCATGATATTGGAATTAGTGGAAACCGCTTTGTGGATCTATCTATTTCTTGCCTCATGCTCCTTGACCAAGGAGAACCAATATCCCCAAACCTCATTGGAGCTTGCATCGTGCCTCCGCGTTGTACAAGGCCTTGGCATCGGTGTCCCTTTGCCAAGACGTTAAGATCTCACCGAGTCTCCCATCTCACCATGCCGGTTCGAGAGAGAGTCCTCCGCCCGACGCCGATCCTAGGGATTACGCCGGACCGGTCACCGCCGGCGTGAGCTATTGGTGTGTATCGTGGTTTTGTGTGTGTGTGTGTGTTCTTCGCGTTCTTCGTGCGTGCGTTCGTCGTGTTCATCCTCTCCTCCTCTCCCCGCACTCCATCCTCGATTTGAAAGGGAATCGTGAAAGATCGGGCCACCCTAGAGGTTTTCCCTCAACACCTTGTGCTAAATGCATGCATGGACTTGGATGCAATTTTCATTTTTTGTGAGGTCCTTGATGTAACTTATACTTCCACTGACTGTCTTTACTCTCAAGCACCTCGCTCCTACGAGACCACCCATTAGATCGGCCATTCGTGGTACTTCTTATCTTATCTTTATCTTGTCTTATCTCTTTGATGAGGATATATACGGGGATTATGATGATTCTGACTACCTAAACTGGAAGGAAATATTGAGTCAAATCAATAATGACTATTAGGTGAATTCATTCCTAATTGAACCTGATGTTTTACTTAATGAGAACTTTATGCTACCTAAGTCTATGCATCTTTGTATGATCAGGTTTATTGATAACACAATCATTGCACGAGGAGGAGGAGAGTTGCAGCAAGAAGGATAAGCGTTGATTTCCAATATCAACAAGTGCGCGAGGGAGGAGCGGGAGGCATGCGCACTAGGAGGCAATGTGGAAATCACGTATGAGCAAGAGAGAGAGATGGCGCACCAAGAATTACATGTTTGAGGTGTTCCACAACGTTTGGACTGGGTGCCAATAAGGCCGAACCCATATATGGGTCGGTATGTATCAGTTTGAGTCGAACCAAGTCAGTTTGGGCCAAGATATGGCTGTTTTTAGGCCCATTTAGAGAGGAGGACGCCCCAGCGCTCATATAAACCTCCGTAGCCGTCGTAGTTAGGGTTGGAGACCACGTTAAAATATTTTGGAGTTGTTTCTTTCATAGAACCTCTGAAATTACCCTGTGTTCGAATTCTACAACTATAATTGAGTGTGATCTGTTGTTCCATTGGAAATTAGTAGATTGCATACTACCGTTCGTGGTCATGGCTACGTGCGTAAGAGTGTGGTGTTGTGAATATCCTACAAGGTTCGATATCTGTTGCACTGACATCAGGGATCGAGCGGGAGAGATTATAGCTACGCACTAGTTATCTATGATCCACCATATCATCGACAAGAGCTTGCTAAGAATATCGGGCCACCCCATATTATCTTGGTATCAGAGCACTGGGTTTACTCGGTGAGCAATATCATCTTGGTATCAGATTTCCAGCGTTGCCTCGGTAAGCATCCATAAATCCATCCATAGATTAGTTATTTTTGTCCTATACAGAAAAATCCAGACAAAAAGATTAGGGTTCATAGTGTTTGCCATAGCCTAGATAACATTGTTCATAAGTTCTAGTTGCTGGTCGTAGTCCTTTTGTGTAGCCTTTCTTCTAAATCTGAGTCGTAGTTTTCGTCTAGTTTTCGTCTATTTTTGATCCGTTGTTGGAGGCCCTATACTATTTCTAGACTGTTCGTCGTATTCTTGAGTCTTAGATCTATTATATCTGTTTTCTTTTAGTCTAGGTTGTAGATCCGTTTGAAAGAAAAAAAACACAGAACATGTTTCGTGTACGTGCATGAACGTGAGGGAGAAGGAAAGTAAGAAAAAAACAAATCCGATCGTATCTCCTATACGTAAGCTTCCTCACACGGGATTCAAAAAAATACCGCTTTGATCCTCGCTACAGGGCAGATGCTTCTGTGCTAGTACGTGAGCATCCTCACGTTAAAAAAATCAAAAACGGACGCTCGCCTGACCACAGACAAGTCTGTCATCGTACGAGATTTTTTTTCCTGTCGAGACCCTGCCGCGGCAGGATTTCGAGCCTTTTTTCTGCCGTGGCAGAGACCAATTCTCAGGTCAATTTTTTTCTTTTTTGTTTATTTTTTTACTGAGTCCACATAGGTACCTATCCTTGTGAGCCTTTGTAAGCCTTTCTTTGTGTCTAATACTATCCTACGAGACTAGCGTGCTTAGTGCTCTACGGCTACTCTGTTTAGCAATCTTGTGTCCGTTCTATTTGAGCTATTGATGCAGCCCGTCCTACGGACGCTCCTACATCGACACAACAAGTTCCCCAAGTGGACCCATGACGCGTGCCCGAGCCAAACTCCTACAAGCTAAGGTGAACTCGCTTCTCTCCTCGTGCCAATTTGATACCTCCTTGGATGGTGTGCTACTTCGTGCAACTACACGATGCACCATCAGGTACGAAGCCTCGACTCATCTCCAAGCACATAAGGATGGAGAATAAGGAGCAGAGCGTGAAGCAGGAGCCGCTGGAGCTGCTTATACCGGAGTCTCCAGTCTGCCCACACCGGAGTCTCCGGTCCACCAAAGTCTCCGGCCTGAAGACACCGGAGTCTCCGGGCCCACCTCCGGTCTGCCCCCAGAACCAGGCCCTCGGACAATCTGAAGGCCCCTCCGGAGGCCGGTCCGGAGACTGACCGGAATCTCCAGTCCACCACACCGGAGTCTCCGGACCGACCGTCGCCAGGCATGAAAAGGCCTTTGGGCCTGCGGCCCATGTACCCCTTAGTCCATCCAGAACTTGTATTTTATTCCTAAAGTACACCTGTTTAAGTGGATGGCCTATATATAGTCCTCCACCTCCATTGTAAACCCTAGGCATGATATTGGAATTAGTGGAAACCCCTTTGTGGATCTATCTAGTTTTTGCCTCATGCTCCTTGACCAAGGAGCACCAATATCACCAAACCTCGTTGGAATTTGCATCGTTCCTCCGCCTTGTACAAGGCCTTGGCATCGGTGTCCCTTTGCCAAGACGTCAAGACCTCACCGAGTCTTCCATCTCGCCGTGCCAGTTCGAGAGAGAGTCCTCCGCCTGACGCCGATCCTAGGGATTGCGCCGGACCGGTCACTGCCGGCATGAGCTATTGGTGTGTATCGTGGTCTTGTGTGTGTGTGTTCATCGCGTTCTTCGTGCGTACGTTTGTCGTGTTCATCCTCCCCTCCTCTCCCCGCACTCCATCCTCGATTTGAAAGGGAATCGTGAAAGATCGGGCCACCCTAGAGGTTTGCCCACAACATATTGGTATCAAGTGCTTCGTTGCTCACGATTTCTCCCACAAATTTTTCTTCTCTCCACCAAAAAATTCGAAAATCCCCCCAAAACAGCCCAAATTTGCCTTTGGATCGATATATTGATTTGGAGTGTTATTTGTGGTTTTGATTCGACCAAACCTTGTCTTAGGTGTTGGTCCAGCTTTATCCTGCGTTTTCCCAGCCCAATTTGGCCAATTTTTCGTGGATTTGAGGACCCAAGGCATAGATTTCCGCTCAAGAACACGAGCAATTCGCGATCTGACTCCACACCGGAGTCTCCGGCCTACACCAGAGTCTCTGGTCTACCCACACTCGAGTCTCCGTCCTAGACCGGAGTTTCCAGCCTGAAACCCGGAGTCTCCGGCCTGACGCCTGATTTTGACAGTTTTGCCTCTAATCTTGCATTGGCTAATTTTCTCTTGTTTGTTTGTGCCCGTGTGCGTGTTGTCAACTAACAACAAGCCTCTGCATCGACAACCCCCATGCTCACCGACACCACGGCCCACAAACATCATCCTGCACCACCAACGCCAAGTTCATCATCACCAACGAAGGTATAACTTGCGTCACCTTGTTAACCCCTATCTTCCGTTGTGTGTACCTATCCTATGAGAGTGGCTCATCTTGTGTTTGCTTGAGCATTGTGTATTTTCCCTTGGATAGTGAGAGTGCAAGAGCAATATCAAGTGTGACCAGGTAGCATCAAGGGAGAGCAAAAAGATACAAAGAAAAAGAAAAAGCAAAAGAAAAATAGTCTCCCATTACCAAAGAGAGTCTCAAAGCTTGTAAGCAATAGAGAAAGAAGAGCTCCCAAATCAAGTGCACAAATCCGTTACTCACTTTTCTTCTTTGCAAACGAGCCATGGTCTCTCCTTGTATTGGCACGACAATGAGCTTAGTCTTCGTTAGGACATTTTGTTTTCTCATAATCATAGTCATGTCAATCCCAACTTTCTCCACGTGTGTGTATATAGTCGTAGGTTCCCGTCACCCTTTTGAGTTGTTAACCTTCGCCTTTGACTTGAGTTTTGTTGGATTTTACTCACATGTGAGTATCCCTTTTCTTTTGGTTGGTTCTTTGGCTTTCCACAATCCTAACCTACCACCAACAAGCTTTTGAGAGTTAGTTCTTTCTTTAGTGTGAGTTTTCTTTGCATTTCCACTTTGCACGCTTATAGCTCTCACTTGTGGTTTCTAGTTTGGTGCAATTCCCAAGGTGAGGTACAAGGCTAACACCACCATATTCCACTTACATATACAATACTTGTGTGTCTTGCATGATGGATAGGCACAGTGAGTCGAGCCAACCACCTCCCCAAGAAGAAGATCAAGGACCGTACATGACACTCGCAAGTCACTTCATCGTCCGCCAAGAGTTCCGTGAATGTTGCCAAGCCCTTGAGACAAGACAAGATGAACAATTTGGCGAGATGCAAGACGAGTTCAAGACATCTACAACCGCTTCGACGGCCTCGAACGACAAATGCATCCAATGCATCACAACTTCGGCCACCAAAATGAAGCGCTTCAATGATCCGTCGCCGAAACAAATGACAATCTTCGATGCCTCATCGACGGAATGTCAAGACCGCGTTCACGTGCTTCAAGCTCTTCAAGTTCTTCGCGTCGTCATGTACCTCTTCAACAAGATCTACATCCAAGTGCTCCAAGACGCAATGATGCCCCCGTGGTTGAAGATGGAAGTTCTTCGAACTATGTACCTTCCCCACGGCACGCCGCAATGTCAAGCTATGATGGTGATTTCTCTTCAAGGCCAAGAGCAAGGCAAGAAGCACACCGTCATCACGCAAGGGCATTAGTGATCCAACAAGAGCAACCGCCAGAGAAACCGCAAGTGCAACCACAAGTGCAACCGCAAGTGTACCACCATCGACCATGACACATACTTGACACAACAAGTGATGACTCCAATTTGGAGAATCAAGCTTGTCATCGACATGAAGCTCTCCAAGATCCTCCTCCTCGTCATCAACGTCATGAACGTCCACACAGACACCATGGTCATCACGAGGCGCCTTCTCCACCCCAACAAAACTTGGAGCGTCAAGTGATACAAATTGAGTGATGCCCACCACGTGAAGAGGCTCGTGACCATGTTCTTCGTCGTGAGGCCCATGTGCCTAACCAACATCACCAACCGAGGAACGAGCCTCCTCTTCGGCATCAACCGCGTCAAGAGGCTCCACACCCTCGCCACCATGAGGCCCAAGCGCCTCAACCACGTCAACAACTGCGCCAAGAGCAAGAGCAAGATCCTCAACAACAATATCAAGAGCAAGCTCCGCAACAAGGACGCGAGAACCAAGTTCCACCTCCCCAACTACAAGATCATCAACAAGGTCACCATGCTCGTCGCAATGACCGCAATGATGAAGAAACTTGTGGCAAGCTCAAGTTCACAATGCCCAAGTTCACCGGATCCAATGACCCCGAAGAATACCTCTCATGGGCACTGAAAGTCGACAAGATCTTCCGCATGCACAATTATAGCAGCGAAAAGATGGTCTCCATGGCTTCACTTGAGTTTGATGATTACGCCAACCTTTGGTGGGAACAAGTTCAAGTTGCTCATGATGCAAGACAGGAACCGCCAATCACAACTTGGCATGACATGAAGGCTCACATGAGATCCTGGTTCGTCCCCGCGCACTACACGCGTGACCTCTTCAACAACCTTCAAGCGCTTCGTTAAGGGACAAAGACCATGGAAGAGTACATCAAGCAAATGGAACTCAACTTGATTCGCGCCAACATTGACTTACGCATGGAGCAAACAATGGCATGTTTCCTTATTGGCTTGAATCACCCAATCAAGCGCATCGTCGAGTTCCAAACATACAACACCATGGTTGAGCTTGTGCACATAGCAAAAAAGGCTGAACGTCAAGTGCAAGAGTACATCAAGTACAACAAGCCCAAGATGTACTTCACCTACAAGCAAGATTCAACCGCTAAACCAACAACTTTCAATGGAAGCTCATCAAGTACCTCCACGCCTTCCTTCAAGCCCACACTTCCTCAAGGAAAACTGCCCCCAAGTGGCAAGCAAGCAAAGAGTGATACACCTTTCTACGGTGAATGCTACAAGTGTGGAGGTAAAGGACACAACTTGGCCGAATGTGGAAACAAGAAATTATTGTTCATCCATGACAATGGGGAAGAAGAGTATTTGAGTGAAGATGAGTTTGATGCCCGTGTCAAGGAAGCAATGGCAAGGCAACGAGTGGAAGATGATCAAGAACTCATGTGTGAACATGACGCAATTCCATTGCTTGTCGTCACAAGGATCTTGACCACTCAACCGCAAGAGCATGAAGACCAACGCTCCAATATCTTCCAAACACGAGCCAACATCAATGGCAAATATATCAAGGTGATCATTGCCGGAGGGAGTTGCCACGACCTGGCTAGCACCAAGTTCTGTGAGAAGCTCAACCTCACCCTCCATCCCCACAAGCACCCCTACCACGTGCAATGGCTAAGTGACCAAGGGTCCGTGAAGATCAAGCATACCGTATCGGTCTCCTTCGCCATTGGTCCTTACAAAGATACGGTGGAGTGCGATGTGGTTCCTATGACAGTGTGCCACATGCTTCTTGGTCGACCATGGCAATTTGACAAGGCTGCTCAACATGATGGTCGCACCAATGTATACACCTTCAAATGGCTCAACAAAACATGTGTTTCGCAATCGATGACTCCTAGCCAAATAATTGCGGACAATGCAAAGGCTTTAGCGAGGGTGCAAAGCACAACATCTACTTGTGAGAAGAGCGGTCAGAGAGAGAACCACCTCATAGTGAGTGAGATCCACAAGCCAAACTCGAGTGGAAAAACTAAGAGTGTTCTCCTTGCCACCAAAAGTGAGATGAGAGATGTTCGGAACAACCCATCCATCTTGCACTATGTCCTCCTTTGCAAGGGATTAGCGCAAGGAATTAACCAATGTTCCTCCATCTTTGATGAGTGTTTTGCAGGAATTCAAGGATGTGTTCCCCGAAGAGCTCCCACATGGACTACATCCTCTTCGCGGCATCGAACATCGCACTGAACTCATCCCCGGTGCACCACTTCCCAACCCCGCCACCTACCGCACGAACCCGGAGGAGAGAAATGAGATCGAACGTCAAATCAACCAACTCGTCTCCAAAGGTTTGATCCAAGTTAGCACAAGTCCAAGTGTCGTACCCGTGATTCTTGTTCCAAAGACGGATGATACGTTACGGTTATGCATGGACTGCGGTCCAATCAATTCTATCACCGTGCGTTATCGACATCCCACACCACGTCTCGATGACATGCTTGATGAGCTTTGTGGAGCCACTATTTTTTCGAAAATTGATCTTCGTAGTGGTTACCATCAAATACGCATGGCTGAAGGTGATGAGTGGAAAACCGCCTTCAAGACCAAACTTGGTCTCTACGAATGGTTGGTTATGCCCTTTGGTTTGTCTAATTCCCCATCCACCTTCATGCGCCTAATGAATCATATCTTGCATTCTCTGATTGGAAAAAGTGTTGTTGTCTATTTCGATGATATTCTTGTTTATAGCAAATACTTGAGGACCATATAACACATGTCAAGGCAGTTTTGCAAATCCTTTGACATGAAAAGCTTTATGCTAGTCTTCCCAAGTGCACTTTTGCTAAAGACAAGTTGATTTTTCTTGGATTTGTCGTTTCTTCGAAGGGAATTGAAGTTGATGTTTCCAAGGTAAAGGACATATGTGATTGGCCCATCCCAACAAATGTGAGAGAACTCCGAAGTTTTCATGGGTTGGGCGGTTTCTATCGTCGCTTTGTGAAAGACTTTTCAACCATTGCTTGTCCCCTTAATGAATTGACCAAAAAGAATGTCACCTTCGTGTGGGGTAAAGCACAACAAAAAGCTTTTGATGAACTTAAAAAGAGGCTCACCGAAGCACCTCTTCTGGCTTTACCGGATTTCACAAAAACTTTTGAGATAGAGTGTGATGCTAGTGGTATTGGCATTGGAGGAGTCCTTATGCAAAATGGACGTCCTATAGCCTGCCATAGCGAGAAACTTGATGGTGCTCACCTTAACTATCCAATTTATGACAAAGAGCTTTTTGCCTTAGTTTGTATCCTTCAAGTTTGGAAACATTACCTTTGGCCCAAGGAATTTATCATACATTCTGACCACGAGTCGTTGAAATATCTCAAAGGCCATGCTAACTTGAGCAAGAGACACGCTAAGTGGGTTGAGTTCATGGAGTCTTTTCTGTACATTGTCAACTATAAGAAGGGCAAAGATAATGTAGTTGCGGACGCTTTGTCTCGCAAACACACAAGCCTTCTTACGAGACTTGAAATCAATGTGTTGGGTCTTGAGGAAATAAAATCTTTGTACGCTTCCGACCCGTTCTTTGAACCAATTTTTGCAAAGTCCTCCAATGACAAAGGAGTTGATGATTTCTATTTGCATAAGGGCTTTCTTTTTAAACAAAACAAGCTATGCATTCCGTAGTCGTCGCTTCAACTTTTGCTTCTCCAAGAATCTCATGGTGGAGGCCTTATGGGTCACTTTGGTCGCGACAAGACATTGGACATGCTCTCCAATCACTACTTTTGGCCCAAGATGAAGCGTGACGTGGAGCGCTACGTTGAACGATGCACGACATGTGTTCAAGCTAAGTCGCAAGCTAACCCTTATGGTCTTTATATGCCATTGCCTATTCCTCATACCCCTTGGTCCGACATTAGCATGGATTTCGTGTTAGGATTGCCTAGATCTAAACATGGTCATGATTCTATATTTGTTGTTGTGGATCGTTTTTCCAAAATGGCACACTTCATACCGTGCCATAAGACCGACGATGCTTCACATGTTGCAAATCTGTTTTTTAGGGAAATCGTTCGTCTTCACGGTGTGCCAAGGACAATCGTCTCTGACCGCGACGTCAAATTCATGAGCTACTTATGGAAGACCCTCATGGCCAAGCTCGGCGTCAAGCTCCTCTTTTCATCTGCATCGCATCCTCAAACTGATGGCCAAACCGAAGTTGTCAACCGAAGCCTCGGAACTCTCCTTCGTGTGTTGATCAAGAAAAACCTGAAGGATTGGGAGGAATGCATTCCACACACTGAGTTTGCCTACAATCGAGCCAAGCACTCAACAACCAAGATGAGTCCATTCATGATCGTCTATGGTTTCGAGCCCCTCACCGCACTTGACATCCTACCACTACCTCTCCATGAGCGAACGCACATGGACGTCGAGAAACAAGCACAAGCTATGAAGAAACTTCATGAAGAAACAAGAGAGACTATCGAACAACAAGTCCTTTGCCAATCTTCAAGGTTAAACAAGGACAAGAAGGAGATGATCTTTGAAGAAGGTTACCTTGTGCGGATACACCTAAGGAAAGACCGCTTCCCCAAGGAACGTGACTCCAAGCTCAAGCCAAGAGGAGATGGTCCCTTCAAGGTCCTCAAAAGAATCAACAACAACGCCTACATCATCGACATACCGACCTCCAAGTACCTTGCAAGCAATACATTCAATGTCAAGGATCTCTCACCCTACCATGGAGATGTTCAAGATGATATCCATGAAGAGTCGAGGACGACTCTTTCCCAAGGGGGGGAGCTGATGTAGCCCATCCTACAGACGCTCCTACATCTACACCAACAAGTTCCCCAAGTGGACCCATGACGCGTGCCCGAGCCAAACTCCTACAAGATAAGGTGAACTCGCTCCTCTCCTCGTGCCAATTTGATACCACCCTTGGATGGTGTGCTACTTCATGCAACTACACTATGCACCATCAGGTACGAAGCCTCCACTCATCTCCAAGCACCCAAGGATGGAGAACAAAGAGCAGAGCGTGAAGCAGGAGCCGCTAGAGCTGCTCAGACCAGAGTCTCCGGTCTGCGCACACCTCCGGCCTGAAGACACCGGAGTCTCCGGGCCTACCTACGGTCTGCCCCCTGAATCGGGCCCTGGGACAATCTGAAGGCCCCTCCGGAGGCCGGTCCAGAGACCAACCGGAATCTCCGGTCCACCACACCGGAGTCTCTGGACCGACCGCCGCCAGGCATGAAAAGGCCTTTGGGCCTGCGGCCCATGTACCCCTTAGTCCGTCCTGAACTTGTCTTCTATTCCTAAAGTAACCCTGTTTAAGTGGATGGCCTATATATAGTCCCCCACCTCCATTGTAAACCCTAGGCATGATACTGGAATTAGTGGTAACCCCTTTGTGGATCTTTCTAATTCTTGCCTCATGCTCCTTGACCAAGGAGCACCAATATCACCAAACCTCGTTGGAGTTTGCATCGTGCCTCCGCGTTGTACAAGGCCTTGGCATCGGTGTCGCTTTGCCAAGATGTCAAGACCTCACCGAGTCTCCATCTCGCCGTGCCAGTTCGAGAGAGAGTCCTCCGCCCGACGCCGATCCTAGGGATTGCGCCGGACCGGTCACCGCCGGCGTGAGCTATTGGTGTGTATAGTGGTTTTGTATGTGTGTGTTCATCGTGTTCTTCGTGCGTGCGTTCGTCGTGTTCATCCTCCCCTCCTCTCCCCGCACTCCATCCTTGATTTGAAAGGGAATCGTGAAAGGTCGGGCCACCCTAGAGGTTTGCCCTCAACAGCTATTACTAGCGTCTCTCTTGTGCATTGCAATATTCCTTTTCATAAGTTGCTTTGCCACGTTTATCTGCACTGTGTGTGTTTCTTGGGTTTTTGTACGATCAGCACTAGGACTTGTTTGCGGTGTAGTTATGATACCATACCTACAGTTCCACCATAAATAACCTGTGTGCCCTGTGATCATTCTCCATACCTTTGATATTCACTTCATCACATCAGTGCATAAGTCTTTGATTTCGAATTGGTAAGCATCACTATTCACTTTGGAGCGGTGAGATATGCTTTCTTGTCAGTTTTGAGTGAGTTGTGAGAGTTCCACCACCAGATTTTATTTTGTGCACTAATGTACTAATCATGTCTTCTAGTAGTGTTGATGTGATGCAGAAAATGGAGGCCAATGATGTTACAGATAATGTGGAGACCTATAGGTACAAATTCTTCCACAATTGGCGTTGTAGTGGTACTTTTTGGAAGGAAGAACACGGTATTTTTGATGGTGACGGTCTTTTCCACCATAGTGTGATGATTTGTGAGCGACGTGCTTCCATTACCATTGATAACGACTCTACTCTTAATTTGATCAACGTTGAAGTTGTACAAAAGCTGCAGGTACCCACATGTGCCTGCGTGGTGCCATATCTCTTGCATTCATCATATGGCACATTGCTGATTTCACACACCGCCGATGTTCCTATGACTTTTAAAGAGCATACTGAGATTGTGTGTTGTGATGTATCTCCTATACCACTTGAGTCTTGTCACATACTATTGGGAGAACCTTGGAGAAGGAGGTTTAACGCTCAAATATGTCCTATTGTTGGAAGGATTTCTTTCAAATGGAACATGAAGAGGCGTGTTATGCTCAGGATTTCAGCTGAAAAATTTCATGAGTATCATCTTCTTCGCAAGGAGAGGACAAAAGAGTTCAGTTTGTCTACTAAGTACAAGGTCATGATGAATGGTGACAATCTATTATTTGTCATCTTGAACACGGTGTGCATTACAAACCATGTGAGAATGAGAGCCACATAGCAATCTATGATGTAGCCCGACCTTCGGTCGTTACCACATCATGGTCCCCAACTTATGCCAAGTCGTCATGGACTCCAAAGGTGAATCTGTTCCTCTATGCGAGCCCACTTCCTACCCTCTTGAATGGTATAGTACTTCATACTCCGTCCCATATCCATGATAGGTTCATACCGACGAGTATGGAGGCAAGGGAGGAAGCTTGGAGCACCAAGTTCGACAAGACGGAGGCTTGGAAGAGAAGACGAAAGAAGCAGCAGCTGGAGCACCGGAGTCTCTGGCCTGCGCAGACGGGAGTCTCCGGCCACACCGGAGTCTCCGGCCTGCAAACCCCGGAGTCTCCGGACACATCTCCGGACCGACCCCCATATCAAGCTCGAGGACAGCCAAAAGGCCCCTCCGGAGACGACACCAGAGACAGACTGGAGTCTCTGGCCCACACCGGAGTCTTCAGACCTCACACCGGAGTCTCCGGCCTGAGCGTATGGGCCTGCGCGCCGCCAGCTAGGCCTTTGGCCCATGTACCCCTTAGTCCGCCCAGACTTTCCCCTTTTATTCTTGGTACCCTTGAACTAGTGGCTGGCCTATATATAGTGCCCCCACCCCCTCATGTAATCGGAGGCATAGATGATAGACTAAAGAAAACCCCCTTTGTGGAATCTCTAGTTTTGCCTCATCCCCTTCTACTAAAGGGGATCGACTATTGTCACCACCTAGTTGGAGTTTGCATCGTGCCTCCCTCATTGTACAAGGCCTTGGCAATCGGTGTCCCTTTGCCAAGACGTCAAGACCCTCTCCAAGGTGTTCTTCCCTCTTCGCGTGGGATCGAGGGAGCACGTTAACCAATCTTTCCTTGCGAGGATATTATCGGACCGATGGCCACCGGTGAGAGCAATCGGCCTTGTATCGTGTGTGTTTTGCGTGTGTTCATCATGTTCTTCACGAGGTGTGCGTCTGCTTCCGCTACCTTCTCCCTTTCCCCTCGCTTTCCCATCGATTTGACCACGAGATCCGTGAAGATCGGGCAACCCACGGGGTTACCCCATAACATCTGGTATCAGCAGCTTTTGGTTGCCACGGATTTCTCCTCGATTTGGTCTTTTTCCCATAAATTCGAAAATTCCACCAAAAACAGCCCCAATTCGTGTTTTGGATCGATCTATGATTTGAATGCGGTTTGGTAGGTTTTGATCCATGGATTACTTGCTAAACTTGTTGATCTATCTTCCCCTGTGTTCCCATGGCCTAATTCCTTGATTCCCCCCACCAATTTGGTGTTTTGGTTCGAGTTTTTCCGCCAAAATCGCGTCCCGGACGAGTTCTGCATGTCCTGGAACCTCCGGACCGGAGACTCCGCCCTAGACCGGAGATTTCGGCCCCCAGACCGGAGATTCCGGTCCAGACCGGAGTTTCTGGCAAAGTCTCCGCCCCCCACAGCTAACAGCAAATCTGTTTTACCGTTTTGGGCATAACTTTTGCATACGAACTCGGATTTTGGTGTTCTTTAGCTCGTTTTGAAGAGGATAAAGAGCTCTACATCATCATATCCGTGGTTCATGCTATCTACTCCATAAAAATTCCGCGAGCAAGGCGAAATCCACCAATAAAGGGTGAAGATCAGCGAAGAAAGGTATAAACATTCCGCGACTTCTCCCCACTTGCTTTCCTTTGTGAGCTACACTATCTTTGCATTCAACAAACACCTATTGAGACTAGTTCCTCCTATGATTGCTTGGGCTATGCACATTTGATCCCTTGTAGAATTCCGAGCAAAAGTTGTGAGCGCGCTATCTCATATAGTTATCTTGTATAGTTGTTGGCACAAAGAAGAGGCAAGTGAAAAAAGAAAAGAAAGTGAAAAAAAGAACAAGAAAAAGAAAAAAAAGAAAGAAACAAGTGCCTCATAGAATAGGAAGCGCAAGCTCGATGAACATCATATAGGTGGTACTTATTGTGCATATCTTGTAGCCCACCAATATAATTGCAATCGAACTAGCGTCTCTCCTTGAACTTGTGCGACACGAGCTTATAGTCTTTGCTAGGTAATCATTTGGTTCTTAGCTCACTTTCTCCGTCGCGCAAGTCCCATTTGTCCCACCGTGTGTGTTTCCTTGTACATATTTCCTTCTTGTGGATTGACTTGTTTTGATTTGTGATCATCGTGGTTCTTTAGTTGCCATTACAATATCTTGAGTTCGGATTGGTTCTTGGACATGCCACCTTCCATACCTATTCACCATAAGCTTTGTGTGTGTGTTTTTAGTGGTTAGTTGGTTTTGGTGTTCCGCGTGAACTTCACTTTGCTTGGTTTTGATTGCTCTCAAGTGTTGCCACTTGCACGATACTATCTTCCAAGGTAAAGTAAGGTTTGACGTTGCATCCCTAACCCTCCTACCACTTCCATATACACCACTTGGTCTTGTGAAACATGTCTAGGGACACCGGAACCGAGGATGATTTCTATGAAGAATCCACGATGAGCCACCATGCATATGCCTCCACAAGCATGGATGACATGATGGAGCACTACACCGACAATGGCTCCACATGCTTAGGTGATATGGAGTTCTACAACAACAATAACTCCCCAAGCATGGACGACTTCAAGCACGACAACGACAAGCTCCTCAAGTCGCATCGACCAAGAGGGAGCCCCCACCTCAAGATCCCCAAGGTCCACCATCAAATGGACAACTTCAAGCGCGACATGGACAACAACTTCGCCAAAACCATAAGCATGATGGCCAAGACAAATGATGCTTTGCGCTCATTACAACGCCTCACCAAGAAGAGTGCCAAGGACAAGGAGCATCGTCGCGAGCGTCATGTGGATGACCAAGTGCGCCATCTACATCAACCTTTGGCAAGGCACGCCAATGACCTCCATCGACACCATCAAAGGGCACCTTCAACTACTCGTGCCACCACCACAATGTCGTGGTGGTGTCACGGCAGATGCCATGGATAGGCTAAAGGTGGGGACTAATAGCACTAGGGGAATCCAGGGAGGGATAGTGAGGTGATTCCACACACAGAAGCTTTGTATTCGATTCAGTTCACAGATTACAAGTGCTCCTAGAGCTTTATTGGCGAGAGGAGGAAGAAGGAGCTCTCTTACTCTCACCCACAGTTAACCCGTACAAGACCCTTAGAACCTAGAACCTTACAGAATAGAGGAACCCCCTTCTAAAGAGGCCCTAGCCCTCCTTATATAGGGGTGGCTAGGTCTCTACTTAGGGCATAAGTGGAGGCATATTCTAGGGAATATGCCTCCTCCCAAAATAGCAAACCGACCAGGGTGCTTTTCCCTCGTGTCACCCATGCAGAGGCTACGTGAGCCTCTGCAGCGCCTGCGTCAGCCGACACGGGCATCGTCACCTCTGTCGGCCACACCTCGGTGGTCCTGCCCTCTTTTGCTTCGCTCATGCAGTGCGTACTAGGGCTTCTTTTGACCAGCGAGATTCCTTCCTTCTCCTAGAAGCTAGATATGACCTGGATCATAATTGATCCGGCCACACCCGTTCCTGCATACAAGTTAAACACGCCATTCCGACTTACGGCTTAAGTCGGTTGAGACCTAGTTAGGTGGACGCCCCCTGGTCTGGGTTACCCCGTGATTCGGCCTGCCTTGGGGTGACCCGGCCAGCATCCGCTTTAGCCTTGTTGACCCTCGGCTAACTCGGCCTTTATACCCCGACGCGACCCTACCCGGGGGTATCCCCCCAACATTAGTCCCCGAAGCTGGTGAGGTCTTAGCTGCCTTAGCTGCTAAGGCCACAGCAGGTTCAATTCCACCGAGCTTTGTGCTCCTTCTCCGGGTTTCCTCCTTGTCTCGGATTCTCTGGATTTACTTTCCCTTGGCACGTTCCAAGCTCTCACTTGCTGGCCAGGTTACCACCCTAACTCGGACCTCATGGTTTTACTTTCCCGTGGCACATTCCATGTTTTCACTTGCTGGCCG
Source organism: Avena sativa (assembly GCA_916181665.1). Taxonomy (NCBI): domain Eukaryota; kingdom Viridiplantae; phylum Streptophyta; class Magnoliopsida; order Poales; family Poaceae; genus Avena; species Avena sativa. The sequence continues at coordinate 233,100,307 of OV702287.1, forward strand.
GGTTACAACGGTCTCATCCGGCTCTTCTTTTCTTCTCTTGTACGCTAGCCCACGTGGAGGCTAATCATTAGATTGCCTCATTTTAAGGGCCAGCCACACTAACTGCTGCAGTAATTTGTCAGTTATCACTGTAGTGCACGTCACGTCAGCCCTGCCTCCTTGTTAACCGCATCAGTGCGTCACGTCACGGGATCTGTTGCACCCTGTGGCCCTCCGTGTGGCTTGCTGCTGATTGGTCGACACGGGCAATACACGGCCACACCGTGCGGCGTACCCGTTTGACACGATCCCACTACCCCCTCGAG